>OY979682.1:12863030-14063030 GCA_963855955.1 Luperina nickerlii
TTTGATGTACATTGATGGGTTATGTTGTTATTTTGTTGGAGGAAATGGGGTTGATGGAGCAATGGATTCTGAATTTTTGAAGTAGATGCTTAGGTTAGTGTCTACTGAAACTTGTTGGAGTGTTATCTATAATTTGTTACCGTTTCACATTTGAAATTTTAACTTTGTTGGTGAAAGCCTCTCGCGTGTTCATTGTTTTAGAGATTACCTTTAATATTAATGCGTAAAAAGATTATTTATTTTAAGCGAAAAAGAGCTCTACCTTTAGATCGTGCTTTTTATTCTCAGTAATTTTTTTTTCCACAATAACAATTTTCCTAGTAAATAATGAACATTACAGTGAGCATCGTTGGTGCCTGAACTAAAAAAAAACATTGTATCACAGACAGCAGATTCTTCTATTCTAGGTTACATTAAAAACAAACATTTTTGAACGTGCTACATAGTATTCTCACGCTCCTAAGTATGTATATTTAATTTTGAGTGTTACAAAGAGGTTGTTACGAAAATCGTACATATATAAAGGTTACATAAATACTCGTAACCCCGTCAAACAAAAACAAAAGCGTTAATAAAATATTCTCACCACGACCATGTTAAAAATAACTTCTTAATCATTATGCAAAAAATGACAGACTCATACCAGTAGAATACAAATATAACTGAATATAATAGTCTTGCATTATTTTATTTTTTATCCTTCAGCACATTATATTTTATACCTGAGCAGGGCTTCGGGTATGTAATTTACAGTACATATAAGCAGGTAATTACGGTAATTACTGATTAGATTGTTCGCACAGACCGCGGCAGGTCAAGTACGCCGTGCACATAATTATTATATGCTATGCACGAACTATTTCAAGCTTTTTCGACCACTCTTTATCGCCGGAACAAGTCTATACTTCTATACTAATATTATAAAGAGGTACAATCTGTTTGTATGTAAGGGGTAATCTCCGGAACTGCCAGTCAGATTTGAAAAATCTTTTGGCATTTGATAGCCCAATTCTTGAGGAAAGTTATAGGCTACTTAACATCACGCTACGACCTTTAGGAGCCGAGCAAAAAGAAAAAAAGGCAGAAAGAACGCTAAGCGATAACAAAGTAGTAGCGCGGGCGAATGATGCGATGCGACGCGATGGGGCGAGGGCTCAAATTTCACGCGGACGAAGTCGCGGGCAGAAGCTAGTTAGTTATATTACAGGAGAGAGCTAATAGTTTTAAGGGGATGACCCTTGAAAAGATCGTCAAGATCACTCTGGACCGTAATTAAAAGTAGTAACTATGGCTTAAATAGAGGCTTCTCATAATTAATTTAATCAGGTAATTTTTCCAACACCAAAAAACGGCCTGAAATCAGCCTGTTCTGCTAAGTGCTACGAGTATAGTTTCGGTGGGGTATTGAATAGGTACCTGGTACTGTTTATAAGCAAAAAACGATTTCTTGAAATCCACTTCTTTTTTTGACAGTGCCATGGAAATGACGAACTTATTCGTGTGTATAATTTAATGTAATCGACTCGAATTATCTTGGATTTTTTGTTGACGTACATTTATTTTTGTACCTGAGTAGTATAGGTATTATACCTATGTATATACTACCTGTATAATGGATTAGTGGCACAACTCAACATTTTTGTGTTGAACATTGGAAGTTTTTTAGTATTCGGTAGATGATTATGCTTAGTCATAGTGGACACCTCGTCAAGGACGTACCGGAGTTTCATGAACGCCAATATAATTGACTCATTCATACAAGGTCACATTTAGCCGTCCATCGATGTAAGACCATCATTCCTCAACTCAATATTTTGAACATTATTTTGTCCACGAAACCTTTTGATTTTATAAGTGCTATTCTCGATTGTCCTAATAGATAGTTTATCTTTGGAACACATCCACTTGTTTACCCATTATGTACCACAATCAGCGGCCAGCACCTTAATTCCTAATCCATTGCTTCATATGTTTGAAATATTCGCCTGCTCGTCAACGTAAATAACGCAATGAATGTTGTCGAATTGTCAAAATGAAAGGTATTGCAATTCTAAGTTTACCAAGTTGCGTCTTTCCAGCGGCTATCACTACCGTGTCAGTCTCTCATCAAACAACCGCTGATTTTCCAGATTATCATCCCGAATTACGCCAAAATAACTTTTTCATACACGCCAATTTAGTATTCAACAAGTTAATAAATTATTCGTTATATTGGAGGCCTTGAGACGGATGTGGCCCTGTTTGTTATTAAATAACATCTCGAATGTCTCCGCGCTTGTTCAAGCCGGTATTTAAGTACTAGTTGTTTATTTACTTCTATTTACTTTTCGGATTTAAATGTTTATTTAGCCGTTGAGTGTAGATTTTTGTCGGTGTATTGGCTTCGCTTTTGATGATTTAGCCGGCAGGTGAGCCCTGACAAGGCGGGCTACTCAATTGAGGAATTTTACTCGACTTTACTGGGCTGCTTTTTTTAAACTTTTTTCTTTTATAGTGCAGGCCAGCGGAATTTTACTCGTCTTTTTTTGGGCATTGTCCTTCGTTTCTCTTTTTTCTTTCTTTTGGTATAATTGCCAGTTGGTACGAGCTTTACGATAATGACAACAGACGTACGGGTCGATCGAAGGTTAAGCTACGCTTGTCGAGATCGGTCCATGGATGGGTGACCATCCATTACATAGCGGGACCCCTCCGTGGCTCGGAAAACATGTCTTTTTCTTAGTCCCGGCTGTCATTTATAGATCTTTGACAGTAGCTACGGGAAGTCAGAAGCCCGGAAGTTTGATAACCAGTCTTACCAAGGGGTATTGTTTTGCCCAGTTACTGGGTTACCTATAGAGGTCAGATCGGCAGTCGCTCCATGTAAATACTTGGTATTCAGCTGCATCCGGTTAGACTGGAAGCCGACCCCAACATAGCTGGGAAAAGGCTAGGCAGATGATGAGTCTGGTTCAGTTTGTGAACAATTATTTAGTCCTAAAGTTTCAATATTATAACTAACACTGCTAATAAGGTACAAATTTTTCTTCAAAACGATGAGTATCAACATCAACAGACTATCAAAGAACAATTAAGATCTCCGTCAAAATATCATCCAGGTAAACCAAGACTTTATCGATTTTCCTAATGATGAATAATTTTACGAAATTTTGAGAAGTTAATGAGATAAAAATTGCAGGGTGACCAAGTTATACCTTCTTGATACCTTAATGATTATCAAGGCGCGGTAATCTTTGTAAAGGATACAAAATGTTGTATTTTATTTTTGAGGTCTTTCAGACCCTCCTCGAGCGGGATCAATGTTTAGTTTAGTATATGAAGGATTAAATTGTGAGTTGTTTCCTCCAAAACTCAATTACACGGTTGAATTCGCCTTCGGAACAATGCAGTGGCTTTTTTTCACTTATAATGTTCGTTCCAATAAATTGGTGTCGGTATTTCAAGATTGTTTCGTTATTTATAATAAGGTATTGGGTTCTGAAGTAATAATACGTAGGTTGTGCTTGATTTAAAACTCATGTAGGCTTATAAAAACCACATAATTTATTTGGAAATTACAACTGTAGGAGATATTGATAACTTTGTAACAAAAAATACCAACATCAATTTCGGTATTACCTATAACAGGTTAGTGGCCTAAAGTTTTAACGCAAGTTATTCATAGGTATTTAAGACGATAAACTATGTACAATGTAACTAGCACAGCCATGAATATTGAGTTGAGCAATTAAACCGATAACTCAATCGAGATCAGAAATTCCACAACACCGCAAAGGAATGCGCGTTGATGTCTTTTACTCTACAAACGCAAACTTGCGCACTCGCATACCCGGACGTTCTCTCTCTATATCCATCATAGAAAACTATAGATAAGCTCACTCTAGGCACAGTTAAATGATCACACAGCTTCAGATAAAGTACTTGAAAGTACAGACATAACCCATCAAAACAACTTTCTAGTTCGTCGACTCGAGAGCCGGCAGGTGTTAGTGACTTCAATCCTCGGCGTAATGTTTCATAAACTCTCAACTAGATAATGTGTGAAGTTACATCAGCGTTTATACATAAAACATATTATAAAAGACGAAAGCATTTCTCTCTACATACCAACAAGTAACAACTACATACATACAAAGTCACGCGCACCCGTTACCAACAACATTTTTTTAGGTTTAAGCCACAAATAGGTATAACTCACCATCGTGGCCATTGATTTAGACCAATTATAAACCCATTTCTTGGTTCAGAACACGGTTATTACGTACACACAGGCGGACAAACAAAAAATATCAATCGTAAACCACTTTACATACACACAAGTCTGAGTGTTTCACATCACTAGGTATGTTTATCACTTTAGTACATCACTAATTAGACTTCAGTAGTGTTGAAGTCGTTTTGTGATGTATTCGGGGGTTGACTTAAGTTTTGTAAGTCGATGCTAACGTTTCGCGGTGGCATGCGCTTGGGCAGCCTCTGAACGACTGACTGCCGGTCGGCGGGGCTGCCAGCTTCGAGCTGTGTTTACTGCTATAGAGCCTTCGTGTTGCTTTTGCTTGGAAAAGCTTCATATATTTTTTAACATGCCTTATTTGTATGTGTGTAGATGTGTTTGTGTGTGTGTGTGTATATGTCTACTTGTTTGAGTAGGTACTATTCCTCGAAATATAGAGATTGCGAAATTCCGTGAAAAAATGGAAAAACACTTTTATTAACAAAAAATGCCTGTAGTTTTTTTTACATAATGTAGCTTTTTGTGCAATATATGTGTTAAATTCTTAGATACATCATCAGAAAATCTTAGATTTTTTACACTTTTAGACTTACAAACCAATATTTAGTACAAAACTTTAATCTCCTTAAAACTTTAAACTATACATTCCAAAAACTACCACGAAAGGTCAAAAATTCCAGCGTAGCAACACCAAACGAGCCTCCATTGTATCTAAAGCGAGACAAACGCTATCCGCCTCTCTTTCTTCATGTCGGAATGTGACCCGCTATCACCTTGAAGGCCGCAAGCTCTGGACGACTCAATGAAAACAAGAGCTTTTTAACTTCTACAAAATTAAAACCGAAAACTAATACAAACTAAAAAAAAGACCTAAGAAGAGTCAAATCTAGATTTTTTTTGCTTCTCTATGTGACGCAATGGTGTGTGTACATTCAGCTTTGTATATATTTAATTTCTGGTCATGCCGGATTCTGTAGACCTGTTGCTGCTGGCTCGTATAAACGCTGCGTAGCTTAGCAACGCATATAGCGTACAGTTATTAGATGGATTACAGTTTGATACCCGACTTTGGACTTGAGCTATGTTAATAATTGCCTTTGAAAACAATTACTGTTGTATAAGAAAAATCGGAATGTTTTGCTGATGTCTACAACTCGACTTAGTGGTGGCAATAGTTCGTTTAATTATTTGAATTTCCAAGATTTTCTTACAGTCCCTTTTAAACGCCATTTTCACCTACTAAATCAGCCATGGTAGGAGAGCCCAGAGGGTTTTTGAGCAAGCATATGCAGGGCGAAAAGTTAATAGGTGAGTAGGTGCGGCATGAGGAGAGAACACCGAAAATATATTTGAAAAGTTTCAAATTGGAGCCCCGTGGTCAGGAGACCACTTTCAGATTTAAAAAAAGGGGCCAATAATAAAGTGGTCTTCAGAGTCGTTGATTTTTATATGATCGTGTGCGGTCCAACCCATAATGACTTAAATACGCAAATCTAACGAAGAAAACTCAGATTTGGACTTTTTTTAAAAGGTTATTCAGGGCGATTGAATGTTATTCTGTGCAATAGTGTTACATGTCCAGCAGTGCGATTCTGTAACCATCTCACCGTGAAAACTTAAGTGAAGTGAGCGTGGAGTGAGCTGTCAATAGTGTCAATTCCTAGCAAAAACAAACTCACTTCACCTAAGTTATCACGGTGAGATTTTTACAGAATCGACCGGCTGATAGTGAATATATTAACATCTGACGGATAGATGGAGCCTTTTGGCAAACATGACAAAATTAAGTGGCTAAAATTTTTCATTTATCTCTAAATCAACTAATCGAATAGTTTTGATTGCTATCTGAATTTGAATCTGACCCTTTTGTAATGACTGTTTAGTATTGAGAAATTTAATTTGCTCAAAAACCCTCTGGGCTCCCTCTACCATATAGTTTTAGGTTGTGGGTAAAATCCCCTGAGAATAACACAATATTACCTTAAGAGCATCCCTAACTTGTGGCTGTTTTAAGATGCGACACAGGAAATATACTCAGCGAGGAGTTAATTTTTAGACGCTATAGCTTTGTATGTAGGAACGGCACCAAACCGGTGCAAACGACATAGAAAATTATTTCAAACAAATCTTTAGAATAACATTATATTTCCTGTGATAACACGCAATTTACAATAATAAAACCACTTCCTCAATTAAATATACAATAGACACGAGCCAGGAAATTATAAAAAGATTCTGAGTAATTTTTGCCGACCGCAAAATATAGCGGATTGCTGCGTTTCATCTTGCAGGCAAGTTTAATGTACTTGCTGGCAAGCTTGTAAGTAGCTAGAGAGAACTGGGAATTTTGTTATTTTGTTGCTTAGGTAGCCACAATTCATGCCTAACGATCTATACGCGATAAATTTTTCAAGTGTGCGTCGATGGCCAAATCCGAAAGTAGGTAAGAAATGGCGAGCTACTCGAGTTCCGGGCCGATTTGGATGAACATTAAACTGGTATGTAAACATATAATTTTGGTGGACTGGCATTAGACAATTATTATTCTAGTCAAAATTAAAAAAAAAAACGTTGGGAACGGGAAAGGGAAACGGAAAAGGGGGGGAGGGGAACGGTATTTTTTTACATTTTCATCAAAAGTCGAAAACTATGCGGCCTAATAAAAAGAAAAAATGTTTGAGAATGTGCAAACTGCGCTCTTTCATATGATACCTCACATGCCCTAGTAGCCCCACTTCGAATTTTTCAGACCCTTTGTCAGTCCCTGTTGCAAAAAATAAACATATATTTTTATTTCTTTCTTATTTGCAAAATAGTTGGGCAAACTTCATTTTGCATTAGTAGTTCTTGAGATCCAGCTGTGACAGACAGACAGACAGACTGAGTCTCACCATAAGGGTTCCGTTTTACCATTTTGGTACGGAACTCTAAAAATTAGCTAGGTAATATAGGTTGAATGGTCAAAAGAAAAACTAACCAAACCAATTTAAAGTGGGGTGCTTTTATTGAACTCGTTTCGCTCGCTCTTGCATACTAGGATTTCACAATTCTTAAACTACAATTTAAACCCTACCGCTAACTACTACTTATGTCGACAAAGTAACTCTTACTCGTATTTTATCTATTGTCAAACTCAAAAGAAAATCTATCCTATTCGAGGCGGGGTGTTAAAACTGCATTTTGGAACGAAGTTCTATAACGCGGCTTGCGGTAGGAGTAAACTAGAAATCTGGTAGAAATCGTCACATAACGAAAAATTCTTAAGTGACTACGAAACATAGACTAGTTTTCATGGTTTTTGAGGGTACTGTAATAGAGACTGTAGCTCTACCTTTACAGTCCCCGGCACGTAACTTGGCAAGATTCGTTAGATGCGTTTTTCCTTTCTTTGACTTTCTTGTAAACAGACATGTTTAAAAATAATCTATGGCAATAACCATAGTATAATGACAAACAATAAAAGTGTCAATTTTCTTGTTGCACTAAGTGAACATGCGCTAGCTTACTCCCACTACGCCAAAATCTTGCCAAGTTACGTGCCGGCGACTGTAGCTGTAAATACAGGCTGGTTATAATTGCCGGTGTGTTCCATTCGAACGTTCAAGTTAAAAATTTCAAATATTTTTAATGTGGTTTTCTTGTTTAGTAGAAGCAGTGCTAGAACTAGCGTGATGGTGTATAAAGTCGTGATTATATTTAATTCAAGTCAAGGTTTTTTCAATTATATCGTCACACCCCCGTTCAAATCATTATAGTACTAACGCCGACAGTGAGCTCAAAATGAAAATTTCTTCAATATTTTCGTCATGTATGTTGTTTTTTTAAGGTTGAAATCCAACATGGCGACAACTTCATGAGATGCTGAGTGGCTCTGTATTAAATTCACACTTTCTCTGTTTTATATACGAGTGTGTGCGCGTGCGAGTATTGTAAGGAACTTCGTTTTTTTTAATTATTCTTAAATGTCATTGAAAATGAAAAAAACATTACCCCAAAAACATCATGGTGCAATACTAGATTTGGGAGACACTTCATAACTGTCTGGCCCATGTGCCCTCCCCAGAAATAAATCCTGGATCCGCCCTTGATAGGTTGCTACTATGTATGTGTAGTCATCATTAGGTAGTAATTCCATTTAAAAACATATCCAGTAGTGGACATTTGGAAGTTTTACAATAATTGCATACAACCCGAATCTCTTCAAAGTAAGAGTGAACAGGCTTCTTCTGGGTGAGCTCACTCCATTGTAGACTTTGTCTCTGTCATCTCTGACCTAGACTAGAGTCAAGAGCACACCCATTTCAAATAAAAAAAAAAATAATTAAAACCTCAGTTTCTTCACGAACAGCTTTAATCATGGATTTTCTTGTAGATTACAATAAATATGCGTTTTATAAGATAGAAATCGACGCAGCCGTGTACTCAACAAGTAGTAGAAAAAAAGGTAATAAAAATCAAATGTGCGGGTGTGAGTAAAATCACAAAAACTCAGGAAATCTAATGGCACCGCTCGCTTGTTCAACTTGATGCTTTGAAAATTACGTCAGGCGTTGATGTGGCGCAGACAAAACAGAAGAAACTCGATTACGCATTGTCATCTTATAATTTATTTTCAAACAACGTGTGGTTTTTGATCATTTCTGAATTTCATGTAGATGGACGAGCTCCTTTTCGAATATTCAAGAGTAGGCTCCGCAACGACCTGTGTAAATTTGCCTAGATCCTTGAGAAAGGATTATTAGGTTCTGTAAGACTGTAATAAACAATTTAGGCACCCTTCTTTTGTATTTCGTGATTACATTAAGAAGTAAGCTTAGATGTAAATACCGCAATTGTAGTTAGATACGTACCTACTTGTTTTTAACCTTTGATTTTTGATAGTTAACCTTACTTCATGCATGACTTGTTATTACCAAAAGACATTATTATTTGTAATGTAAAGTAAAACTCCTCCAGAATAAAGAGAAGCAACAATTAAAGCGTCATATTATAAACATTAAATAACGCTTAGGCGCGACCACTTCAAGCGTAGCAGGCAAGCACCTACATAACTTAGAATTTATGATTATTATTGAGGTCGTCAAATAATTGCGAAGTAAGATAAACTTGTATATTTTAATTTATATAGGTATGTAATTTTATGTTACCACGTATTGTAACCTAAATTACGCGCCAACCTCCATTGCAATGAACCGTGAAATGAAACGTTCATAAGTTTTTTAACAGTCACTTATTGTATGATTAGTATTTTTTATCAAATAATCAAGTCTTCCAATTTATTTAGTTTATTAAAATAATAAAAATAATTAAATGTAACAATGTTCTGTTTTTTTTAATAAGGCAAATTGTTTTGTTTTCACTTCACTCCAAATCTCTCCAAATCGTAAACTGAAACGCAACTCGTTGCTAGGCAACTGTCAGTTTGACATTCTTGTTTATAATCTTTATCTGTGGCGGTGTGCAGTGCATCAACAACGTTTTATTTGAAATGCGTGAATGTGAGCAATGAAAATAAATTTTACAAGGAAGTAAATTGAATTGAACGTAATCTGTCTGACCTCACATGTTCCAATTACGGGTCGTTTTAGCACCCACGCGAGCGAATGTAACAGTCATGTAATTGACTTGGATCATTACGAAGGAGGTCCCAATCGTGTGCAGTCAACCAAAGAAGTTCGTATGTTCGTATGTATTGATCTCGCAGTGACTCATTTACTTCTGTTTCGGATGTAATTCCATATTTAGTCGTTACCTTGTGCTTGTGTTAACGTTTAGCAATAAATAAAGTTTAAAACAGGTGTGTTCTAATTTTCTTACAAGTTACTGTTTCTTTCAAAGATTGTGTTCTTCCCAAGTTTATATTCTTTGTTCTAAACAATCTATGACGACTCTCAGTCCAAAATTCCTTCTAAACTCTATTCAGTGTAGTTATTAGGATTTAATGTAGAAAGAAATTCAGAAAATATAAATGTAAGGTAAGTCCTACACCTTTTGGCAATTACAATTTAAATTGCAGGGTCAATAAATTGTATGACTTCATTTCTTTTCTGAGTCATGTTTAGCTAAAGTTCAGTATGCCGCAATTTTTCAATGAACTGAATAAAGTTTTTAAAGGTAAATGTGTTGTTGAACCTGTTGATCTTGACATTTAATTTGGCAAAACTGTAGCAATCATTTTACTTGTTTAACTATAATTTATTATGGAATTGGGGAATGATTATTAGGATCTTCTATTCATCATCATCATCATCATCTGCCTAGCCTTTTCCCAAATATGTTGGGGTCGACTTCCAGTCTAACTGGATGTAGCTGAATACAAGTATTTTACATGGAGCAACTGCCTATCTGACCTCCACAACCCAGTTACTAGGTAATACGACACCCCTTGGTAAGACTGGTTGTCAGACTTTCGGGCTTCTAGCGATCCATAACAACTGTCAAAGATCCATGAATGACAGCGGGACCACTGGCTTAACATGCTTTCCAAGCCACAGAGGGGTCTTGGTATGTTAGCATTTCTAATTAAAATATAATAATAGAAAGTATGCACTCTTGATTAAGACAACAAGCATCCTTACAAGAACACTTTTCAAGGATATTGATGTCAAAATCCCCCAAATAGCTATATTGGGGATTAGACTTAATTTTACTTTAGAAACCCAAGTGTTTAAAAATAAGTTGCAAGTTATGAAAAAAAATCAGGTATATCAGTGGGATAGTATCTCCCCCTAGATATGTAAGTCATTCATTAACTTTTATTATTACCTATTTGCTCCAGCCAAATACTCCCAGACAATGTCTCGTCCCCGCCCACAATGGCAGCTGCAAGCAATGGCCGCCCAGCGCCGTGACAATGAGCTCAAACGTGCCGAAGAGTTAAAGAAGGTTGCCACATACTACGAGAGTAACTCTAACAAGACTAGGCATCATGAGCAGTGGACTACAGAAGGGTATTATGAGAAGGCTAATCAAGAGGCTGAGCTGCTGAGTCAGAGGAAGATAAGAGCTGCGTGAGTATCAATTTTATGTTTGTCTACCATTATTCATATCATCACTGGAAAGGAGAAATGCTAAAGCACCATTTGGGCCAAAATGAGTTATAAATTAATATATTGTTAGATTAGATTTCTTTTAAATAATCAACAAATTTTTTTTCTCAAAACCTAAACAGATCAACGCAGAAAAATAAAATCTATACCAACAATATAATTTTGGCCCAAATGGGGCTTTAGCATTTTCTCCTTTCCAGTGACGATATTGTTTTCTGTAGGAGTTTTTTGCGAAAACTTTTTTTTACGCATTTATTGTATTCCATTTCCAATTTTGTCTCCAGAGTAACTGTGAGCTATGGTAGCCTAGACTTGCAAAAACTTCATCATCATCATTATCATTTCAGCTCGGAATCACCCACAGCTGGGTATAGGCCTCCTCTTTTGTTTGTTTTTTCTGGTTTCTTATGCCTAACCTTGGTGACCGTTCACAGGTTTACTCTATCAGCCATCTCTTCAAACCTTTTTCTTTTTTTTAGCCTATACTATTCCACTGCTGGGCAAAGGCCTCCTCCAAGTCCTTCCAGGAACTCTTTTCCCGTGCTACCTCAAACCAGCCTTCAGGGTACACGTCAAGGTCATCTCGCTACTGCTTTCTGGGCCAACCTCGCCGGCCCAGAAATTTTCAGGCATCCATTGTGTGGAGACTTTTGCCCAGCGGTCATCCTACATGTGGCTTATGTGACCCGCCCAATACCATTTGAGCCCGGCAGCCTTCTTGTCAACATCTATTATACCCGTAGCCTGACAAACCTTATTCTAAATAAATCAATCTAAAATATTGCATTATATTATTGGTACAGACGCCAGCACATCAACCTACACGAAACTGTCAAATTTTCCCAATCAACTTTGAATCTTATGCTTTAGCGATAAAGTTGCAAATCTATTAAAGAAATTTGACAGATTGTAGTAGCTTGATGTGCTGGCGTACATGCAGGTATTCAATTCAATTTATTCAGGTAACAATTTACATTGTGTTTGAAATCATACATCTATAAGCATCAATAAATAAAAACATAAAAAAACATGCACATTAAAAATCAAGACACACAAGCATGATCTGGTTTATAAAACCAGCAACAGTAACATTTTTTCAATGTTATTACTTAAATATTTAAAACTAATGGAGTAATGAATTTGCATTCCCTGTATACATGAGAAATGTATCCACAGTAAAACAATTGTATGCTGGTATTCTTATTATAGTATTGTCGTAAAAACATTCATTATTACCCTAAAAAAACAACCTAAAGTTCAATGTACCGAACTTACCTAAAAAATACCGGTCAAGTGCGAGTCGGATTCGCGCACCGAGGGTTACGTACTTTATAGTTATGTAACTACAAATTTACGGTTTTCAGATTTTTCCTTTACTTGTGCTACGTTACATGACACTGCTTCTTGCCAAATTTCATGATTCTAGGTCATCGGGAAGTACCCTATAGGTTTGGATTCCATTGCGAGTGTCAAAATAATCGGCATAAAGGGAACATAAACGTCCGTATCTTTTAATTGCTTTGAAATGAAATGAAATGAAATAATTTATTTTGCAATGAATATGTGTACAAAATAAGATGTTAGCATTTTAAAACATTTTCAACACACTCTACCTTACGGCATGCAAAAAGCGAAGAAATCATTATTACATACCTAATCAATTAAACAAAGAAATAAAATGAAATAATGAATTAAATAAAGTACAGACACATATCGCTCACTTAACTTAGAAGTTTAATTTTTTAAATTTAATCGCTTTAACTTAGAAGTTTAATTTTTCCACTACTTCAAGGGATTGCACCCTGGGTATTTGCTATTAATTTCAACTTGATAACTTAAATGATTTTATAATGGTTCATTTTTTCGTTTTAAGGTACGGAACCTAAAAAGAGTTAGTACCTACAAAATAACACGAATATCAAAATAAATAATACCTGCAAAAAACAGTTTAAATATTATAATTTTTTGTAAGTGCATGGATATAACAAATTCCATTAAGGGGCTTACATGACCTAAAACGCGGTCACTGTCGGACTGCATAGAAAAGAAAGAGAAGCGCGATGACACAACCCTGGTAATTTATTGCAAAATATGAAGCAATTATATATTTACAAAAAAACTATTGTTTGGACCAAAAAATTGCTTGTAGAATAATCTGACAAAAAATCATAATGATTGTATGTATATTAGTAGATATGATTTTTATTGTAAAAATAAAGTTTTTAGAGGTAACTTCATGATGTTTTTCTATCGTATCAAATTAGTTATAATATGTTTTAAACACACCTAGCATATTATATCCTGAAGAATATCATTTATGTATATTTTTCTAATTTCGTTTACTGTAGTCGATCATATACTGTGATTGTTTCTAAAACTTGCGTTTTTTTGTGATTAGGTCCTGGTAAGCCCCTTAATGATTGTCAGTAGGTACTGGAATTCGTATTATAAACTTTTTGTCTGAACTTTTTAGACAACTCGAAGAACGGCGCAAAAAACTGGAACTAATGTTGTTTCAAGAAGATATGCAGATTGAACAGGAACTGAAGACTTTAGCTAAGCAGCCGAAGCTTTATAAAAATGGGTAAGCAAGATTGTTATTGATTATCTTTTGTAACTAAAGAATCACCTGAGAAGACTATCTTTTCTTACGGTAATTATATGTTGAGTGAGGCATCTTCGGCATGTAATTACCCTAACGGAGACAAAGTTAAATGCAAACAATTTGCTTTAAGTAGGTACCCATTTTTCAATTATTCCTCTTTGTATTTTGTGCTATTGACTATTCACATCTCCAAACAAACCAGCAAAGGGAGGATTTGGAAAGTAAGCTGTTATAAACATGTTGCCATGTTTATAGAACAGTTACATTATTCTTGCAAGTGCCATTTGATACGAGAAAATTATAGTATTTATGAGTAAAGAGGTTTACTAGCAATCTGCTGAGTGTCTAAAATTGTTACTACTGTGTGTACAACCTATTTTACTTTTGTTACTGCTGTGTCCATGATCTATTTTAATATCACCAGCGTAACTATTCACAACCGTTCGATACGTTTCCGTGCCGAATCTAACATCAATCAATGTTATCAAAAAAGTCTTCTAAAGGCTGTTCACAAATCCTGAACCCGAAATTTTTGTCAGTTTAAATCAAATATGCGACCGCCATTCTTCCTACAGCCATTTGATTTGCTTCGGGAGCAAGGCAAATAACTGGAAATGTGTCAAATTCGATTCGGGAACCTGTCGAATGATTGTGAAATAGATTCACAATCATTTCAGGAAAATTTATTAATACAATGAAAATATATGTCACGTGGTAGTTTTTCTTTTATTAGGATAATAAAAATAGGCTACGCATTCCTCTTTACAGTTCATATCTAAACAAAGTGCCAACTTCAACCCTACATGAGATCAACCAGGGTATCATGGCGAAACAAGAGCAGTTACTCCGCCACGAAGCCGAGCTTCGACTGCACCACGCGTGGAGTCTGAAACAACCTGAACTGAGAGCTGCCAGTGCGTATGTTGCTAACGGGAAGCTTAAATCTGCCTGGTAAGATACTGTAACGATATATTAGAAGCACTACGGCGTCACCAGGTGGTGACCATTCATACGGATGAATCATCAAAAATGGTTAAGTGTTTGAATCTACTGTCACTTACGCTTTCTGACTTTTAATGTCTTTCAGGATGAAGCAAATGGTGGAGAAAGAAGTACAAAAGCAGAAGGACGAAGAAGAAACGCGTAAGACTCTAAAGGAGCGAGATGAGATGCTGCGCAAACAGATAGAGATCGAGCAGGAGAGATTGAAGGAGAAGGAGCAACAAGTTAGAGTAAGTAGCTGTTACTTTTAGATTGGATTCTGAATTTCTGATAATATTATTGTGTACAGCAGTAGGTAATACCTAAATGTCGGTCTAAGCGCCGTACGGGAGCCCGTATATGTTTTTAGTCTTTGGCATCAAAAAATATCTGTTATCAAATCTCATGCCAGCTATAGTGATTGCCTGGCAAAAATTATATAAAACTATTCCCATTTATTGGCAAAAGATAAGGAGAAAAGAAAAATGGAAAAACAAGTCTTTCCAAAAAAATACTGTAGAATGAACCTGCATGACAAAGTGTACTGAATGTTTGGCATACCGGATATTTCAATACATACCTACGTGAAACAAAACTGGTATTTTTAATTATGTTTTGCCAGTGATAAATGAACATTATATTGCTTTGTAATACAGTCACTGAAGGAGATGCTGTTCAGTACGACTCGAGCTCATTTAAAAACCCTTATCATCTGCCTAGCCTTTTCCCAACTATGTTGGGGTTGGCTTCCAGTCTAACCAATTGCAGCTGAATATCAGTATTTACATGGAGCGACTGCCTATCTGACCTCCACAACCCAGTTACTGGGTATTACGATACCACTTGGTAAGACTGGTTGTCAGAAAAAAAAACAAAAAAGATGCTCATTACAAAACCCTGTGATCCTTTTACAGGAGCTCCGCGAAAGTCTCGAAGGCCAGATCGCAGAGTTGAGTGAAAAAGAAACAATTGTCAAACGTCTTCGCAAACAGGAAGAGAAAGAGAAAAGAGTCCTGGACGAGCTACAGTTTGTATCGTGTGAAAGAGAGAGGGAACATAAGCGCCTCGTGGCAGAAAGAGACGCTAGTATAGTTAATATGGGCTTACATAAGTACAAGCTGAAAAGGAGAGTGATCTCTGTTATAAAGGAAATAGAGTTGGATTTGGAAATGGTGGATAAACTGCGTAGGGCTGTCCTAAAGGTACGTAGATTTTTTTTATATACAAAGTTTTTAAATCACAACTGGCTTCTGCGGCAATTTATGTCACGGGAATGTGCTACCGGGGCAAAAAGTACATACAGTACCCGGCGATAAATATTGCACATCGACCTTTACCTTTTTTTGTATTATATACAAAGAATAAAAATAATTATCAAAAGAAGCAAATCATAATTGTTTTAACAGCTCCTAATAGATACCGGACTGTTTGTATTTCGTGCGACAGAGATAACGCTCTACGAAGCCAAAATTAACCGATTGTCTCTTTCCAAAGGTCGATGTGCAATATTTATCGCCGGGTACTGTATTGTCTATGTTTTTTCCCAGAATGCCATCGAAATCTGTTCAGTGGTTTAGTCATGAAAAGATAACATACAGACAGAGTTACTTTCGAATTTATAATATTAGTATGGATTTCTGCAGTAGTAGTTTTGGGACGCATGAAGAAGCCTCCTCGCGTGTAGCGCCGTTTGTTTGGCCAGTTACTCAACTGAGCCGAGCGCTCCGCGCATCCTGGACAGTCACACCCACCATCATCACCTGCCTAGCCTTTTCCCAACTGTTGGGGTCGGTTTCCAGTCTAACCGGATGTACCTGAATACCAGTATTTTTACATGGAGCGACTGCCTGTCTGACCTCCACCCAGTTACTGGGTAACATGATACCGCTTGGTAAGACTGGTTGTTAGATTTTCGGGCTTCTGAAGACCCTTAACGACTGTTAAAAATCCACGAATGACAGTCGGGACCAACGGCTTAACGTGCTTTCCGAGGCACGGAGGGGTCTTGGTATGTAAAGATGGTCACCCATCCACGGAGCAACCGCGGCAAGCATAGCTTAACCTGATCGTTCGACCCGTGCGGCTGATTACTTAGCCACAAATCCCCCAAAACCGAAATGAGTGTAATAGAAGAAAAAGTTATTGTTGCGCCGACCTCAAATTGCCCTTATTTGAGGTCGGCGCAACAATAACTTTAAATAAGGACAAGGAGAATGACGATGAACGATAATTAGTCAAAACCAAAACTGAACAGACTAATGAAGATTAAACCGCTGACCAGCAACGCCATGCTCTAAAAATTCGCTGATCGAAGTGTCTTACAAATATTTCCCCATACATTTTTCAGGAGCGCGAATCAGAGCAAGAAACATGTGGGCAGTACAAGCGCGTACTAGACGCCGCTCTGGCTGAGTTAGCAGAACATAGAGAGAGGGAGCGGCAAAGACAAAAGAGTATAGAGACCATGTATGACGGAGAAGCGAGGCAGATTAATGATAAACAAGATAAGGTGAGATTACTTAGTCTTTGATGGACATATGCCTGTCGCATAAGGTCACCATCCGAATCACTAGACGTAACATACACTAAGAGCGGTTCTGCACTACATCCGATCCGAAACCGAGTAAAGCTGGACCGAAATGTCCATAGTCCTATTTGTATTAGGGGTTGCGCACTAGATCCGAACTCTATCCGTCCGAATTTAGAACATTCCCAATTCGGATTGAAGTCGGATCTTTAAATCGGATTCTGATCGGATGTACTGCAGAACCGCTCTAATATTAGATCGCCACATCACTCCAGGATATACCTACTTGCAAACTTACTATGTATCCTCCTGGAAGAAATTGACAGCTATAGGTGGCTTCCGAAACGAAGGCAGGACATCTGCGGTGCTATTTAAAAATCTCACCATGAAGACTTAGGTGAAATGACGTTTGAGCGGCTCATTTAATGGCAAAGCTAAATGCAACACAACACACCAAACAAACAAATTGTTTTTTTTTAATTAAAACACTCGCTTTATTGACAATCTTTGCAGGGTCATGAAATTATTCTTCTTATTGGCTCTTGAACATATTGACGATAAGCAGTGCGATTCTGTAACCATCTCACCGTGAAAACTTAGGTGAAGTGAGCGTGAAGTGAGCTGTCAATAGTGTCAATTCCTAGCAAAAACAAACTCACTTCACCTAAGTTTTCACGGTGAGATTTTTACAGAATCGACCGGCTGATGGCAGCTTCTCCGGACCGACCACCTCACCTGGTCAAAATTATCCTAATACACAAAGTTTAATTGCTTAATTTACAGTATTGCAAACTTTGTTTGTCGGTTTGAAATCTAATATTTCGCTTTCAATCGATTAGTTGGTATATGTCAGTCCCAAAAACCCGCTGGGTAATGAGGGTTTTCGTGAAAATTTACGACACCAGTTGGCACCACTGTGACAAGAGGTCTTCCAATATAAAATATATGATGACGTTCATCATTCGATTCATTCATCATTCCGTCATGACTAAAGAAAATATAGGCTCTTTGACAGATGCCTGGACCTGACGTGCCAGTGCTGCCACCTAGCGAACGTCATTTCAGAAAACCCTCATTCCGCAACGCTAGCAATAGGAATGGCTTTTATTTTGACAGTTCAACAACATTCATTGCGTTATTTACGTTGTTGAGCAGACTTTAACGAACATATTATTATGAAGCAATGGATTAGCAATATCTTTCAGATTGTTATTGATAATGTGTTGCGCAATGAGGGTTTTCGTGAAAATTTACGACACCAGTTGGCACCACTGTGACAAGAGGTCTTCCAATATAAAATATATGATGACGTTCATCATTCGATTCATTCATTCGTTCATCATTCAGTCATGGCTAAAGAAAATATAGGCTCTTTGACAGATGCCTGGACCTGACGTGTCAGTGCTGCCACCTAGCGAACGTCATTTCAGAAAACCCTCATTAGGGTGCAGTTTGAAAATACATAGTTGTTTGTTTAATTGACATGACGAAAGGGATTCCTATTGTAAGAGCCATTAGAGAAAATTTTCATTGCCTCCAATCTCACAGAAGAAACGTAAATAATCCGAACAGAAGTCGGCAGATTTAGAAAATTGCAAGCTCGATCAAATACAAGCCAAGCCTCATTATTCTACTCTTTATCATTTCAATTAATTTTGTCAAACGTAAATATATATTTCCAGTTATGGGCAAAAGAACGTGACGCCCGTGCGCTTCTCATGCACGACGTAATCTCCACTCTCAAGAGACAAGTGGAAGAGAAGATAGAAACCAACAGACAGCGGCAGAAGGCCAACGTGCTAGAGCGAGAGAAGATTCTACAACAAATGGAAGGATTTCATGATGAAGTCAGGGCTAATGAGAGGGCGTCACAGGTACATATGTATAATTTATATCTGTGATATAGACTGTTTTTGTAGAAAAATTGTGCATATCCCGAATTGTGGTAGGTTGAATACTTTAATACTTGAGGGGCAATTCTACTAATTTTAACAATGTTCACAGTCTGATCTCAGTCTCAATCTGTCAAAAAATACTTCAAATTTTCCTACATTTTGACAAGTTTTTGACATTTCTTTGTCGCTGAGATGAGACTGCGACTAGGTTTTGAACGTTTTAAATTACGAGAATTGGCCTTCAGATTTATAAGTAGTAGGTTAGAGGTTCTAGAGTCATCGCTCATGGCAGAAGTTTGTTACCTGCAGAGCCAGACACCTACTTTGTTTTAAAGATCGGTATGGGGTTGATTTCAGTTTAGCTAAACGAATGAGAAATGATTTAAAAGATCTGTTTTAGCGATAAGACCGCCTATTGTTCATAGGAAACGATCAATTGGAACAGTGCACCTAGCTTCTAACGTTTCATAAGTGTCCATGTAGGTTTATGTGAAATGAAATGTTTTGATTTTGATTGTGCCTAAATTTCGTATATCAAAATAATGACATGTCATTCTTTCCCTGCAGCCACATACTAATCAGCTTAATTTCTATTTCACAGCTAAAGAACTCAAAATACTCAACGGTGACCGCGCTGCAGTCGCAACTGAACAGTCTTCGCCTACAACAGGAACAGTTGGACGCGGCCTGCGCTAGAGAGGCCGAGCTCAGGGAATTGGCTTCCAACGAGAGGATGCTGAGGAGTGAGATCGCGAAGATACATCGCGAGGGCAGCACTCAGGCTTGGACGTAGAGAGTATAAGTCTTAAGTTCTTATCATTTTAACGCAACTAGACCGCGGTCGATCGACGACAAAACATAATCGATATTCCACATCGATCGATGATCATCAATGAACGACCGACCATCGATCGCTATGGACGAACGTAACTATAGTGAATGCAATCACAAAGCGGTCCATCAACGTTGACCAGACGTCTCCATATTGATCGATGGTCTAGTGATGATCGATTAATTCACGGCTCAACCTATCGATATGGACATCACTAGTATCGATACTAGTGAATTCCACAACATTGATCGCCATAGAAAAAATTGTCTTCGATCGTACGTACAAAGATCTTTTGGTGTCTTAATAACATTGACAAAGGGGCGTTGTTGGTTGTTTAATTACCAACAACGCGCAACCCTTTGTGGAATTGTTTTAAAAAACAAGATGGCGGCATTTTTTCCAAGCATCAAAAGATTCTTGTACCGTTAGCGGGCTGTTATGCACCGCACTGCATTAACTTGAACGGTCAATGTCATCTATCGACGTCGACGGCCAGTCTACAGTTCGTTCACAGTTATTTTACCTCTGATTTTCCATCACTGTCCAAGTCATAGTGATCTTTATTCTCATTCTTACAAGGTTGCTGTTGGCTTGCTGCCACTGACAAGTCTGTCAAAATCACAATGATCTTTATTGTCGTTACAATAAAGTCGCTGTTGGATTGCTGCTGTCAGAGATAAAATAACTGTCAACAGACTAGTTGTAACTTTAGAAGTTAAGTCTCTTTCGATGTGCGCTTTTATAATTTCTTTGACGTCCACGTTAATATCGTCACGTTAGAAATTATCAACTTTACGGTTTTCATTGATTCATCTTTAAGAGGTCCTCTAACATTCTTGTGAGATCCTACGCTTCGCTTTTCGATTTGTGGATGTTCATGGAGAGGTCGTCTTTAGATATTTGTACTCGACTTTTCTGTTATGTATGAAACTTCATTAAAGGCTTTAAAAGCATATTTTAAGCTAATAAAAGCGAAATATGTTTTGTTTTTGCATTAATGAGACTCTGTATAAAAGGCGAACTATTGTAAGTAAATACCAATATATATAAAGATTAACTCCTAGCACCATTTATGCTTATTTCTCTTATGCCTATCATTGCTTGATATAGGCTTGTCCAAAGCGTTTTCTAACCTATGTTAATGCTATTGTCCTATATATGCCTTATATACTAAAAGACTGACAAAAAGATCACCTATTTACATAATAAACTTTAAAAAATCTAATGAAGTACCAGTAAGGTTTTAAGCAACTATTTATTATTGTAAGTTTTCCTTTAGATTAGTTTATAGCCTAAAAATGTACACATTAGAAACATTTATTTGGTGTATTTTAAAACTGACTGAAAGCTAATATTTTTGTGTGATAATAGGCAAAGATTTTGTATAGGTATATGTTGTCAAGTAATTTTAAGTGGTTTGAGTGGTAAAATACCGGGTCAAATGAAATTACCTAGCGAAACACCGCAGACGTAATGGGTACCTATCGATATACATACCGGGTGTTTTTGACAGCCCTCCACAAAAACACAGGATTGATTCAGCTCCTTATTCTGAATCATATCCCACTGGAAATTTTCTCAGGAAAAAAAAAATATGCTGTTTTTTCTGCTGATATTCTTTTATTTCAATGTAAAATTACATTCTCTGTATGCAACACTCCATTTATGTAAATAAAACAGCTGAATTCAAAAAAAACAGCAATGGATGTTGCGCCGGGGAGCGCGCGGGCGGCGGGGGCAGCCTCGCTCAAGCTCGCTGCGCTGCCGTCCGCTACGTGCGTTTTGCCACGGTAACGAACGATACATTGCGTGCACGGTAATAAAACAAATCTAGTTTTTTGGATTCCCTTAATGTTCCTGAAAGAATTTCATGTACCGGTTATCTTAATATGATGTACTGAAGCCACCCTATCAGTTTGCGGAGGGCTGTCAATAACACCCTGTATAAACATGATAAAACAAAAAAGAAATTAATTTGATGTTTTTTTTTTTGTGGGGTCATCGACCGCTTTCAATGTACAGTGTAAACTCTTTATAACGAAACTCAAGGGACTGAGCATTTTTTGTCGTTATAGAGAGTTATCGTTATATGGAGTAAACAAAAAAACAACCAAATTAACAAGAATTTTTAATATAAAATGCTTTCCAACGTCACTTTTCTTTTCTCCCTTTTCAATCGCACGTATCACACAAACTTTTTCGTCAACACTAATAGCTTTCCGTTTACTGGCCATGTTAACAGTTTCAAAGTAGATTTACGACTGATAATACGATAGGTACCCTACGCTTGGTCGAAGACCATCACTTCCGAGAAAACAATGCGTCATACTGCACGTGTTCAAGGTAATTAAGGATAACAAAAGCTAGACCATCGAACACATTTCTTCGTAATAGAGAATGACGTACCGCTATAAAGAGTGTTTCAATATGTGGGTTTTAACGCAAACCAACCAAGTTGGGCTCACTTCAACGTTACAGGGAGTTTATTGTTATAAAGGATAACGTTATAAAGAGTTTACACTGTATTTACTTTAAACGATAAAACAATTTTTTTCAACTCTTGCTTCAAGTATCAGCGCTACCAGCAGTCGTTGAACCCTAAGAAAGAAACAACAAATAATTTTTATTTTATCGTGTTTTATCGTGTTGGTGTTTCGTCTGAAGAGTTTCGCTAGCTAGGTTAATTTGGTCAAATTAAACTAGCTAGCGAAACTCTCTGTTTACTATGGTCAGGGCCGTCTTTAACCTATTGGGGGCCCTGGGCACATAAGGGTCACAGGGCCCCTGTGTAGATAAGAGACAATAAGAGAAACTTACTAATATTTTTCATAACTGGGAGGCTAAAAACTTATTGTAAATCGCACTGAAAATAACATATTTTGTCATTGAATCGGGTACCTACTAATAATGCGTAGAATGCAACGGTGGCTGCAAATGATGTATTTTATATATAGACCAGGCCGGGGCCCCCGAAGATCGCGGGGCCCTGGGCACTTGCCCAGAATGCCCAATGGACAAGAGGGGCATGACTATGGTGACTAATTAACTTAGCGGAGTAAAAAAAATAGCGCGAATTTTTTGATTTAGATTTCGGTTCTCGGAAATCTAACGGACATTATAATGCGATCAATATCATCTTTACTGCTAAGTATTTAAAGACTACATTTTCGAGATTATACGTTGATGTATTTTGGTTTATGGTTCAATGTTTCTTGGAACTAGAAAGAATGTACGTATGTACCTACCTAATGTTTGACTTGGCGCTATGGAAATCAGATTTCTAAAAACGGATTTTGAAATCGATTTTGAAATCTGAAATCAGATAAATATCAGTTTGCGTTCAAAACCAAAAACGCCCATGCCTAGTAGGGAGGGAATGAAAATACTTTTTAGACGCGCCAGTTTTAGATGCGTTCAATTTGGATGCGTTGCAATTTGGAATGGTGACATTGCATATAGGTTAATAAAAATATGTTGCAAAAATTACATTGCGGGAATGTTAATATTGTAAGTTACAATAATTTAAATTTGCACAGTAATAGGTAAAATAGGTAATAGGTAAAACGGGCTGTTGTCCGCAACTCCACGTCAATGCGCGTATTTTGCGTAGTAACAAAGATTATTTGCAAAGTAACAGCAATGTTGTTTATGGAAGTTGGAACAACGTTGTAATGGTGACTTGTTTACAGTTTAATAAAAATATGTTGCAAAAATGACATTCCAGGAACGTTAATAAATTGTAAGTTACAATAATGTACATTTGCAAAATAACAGCAATGTTGTTTATGGAAGTTGCAACAACGTTGTAATGGTGACTTGTTTACAGTTTAATAAAAATATGTTGCAAAAATGACATTTCAGGAATGCTAATATCGAAAGTTTTCGTAAGTTCAGTTTGCTAAGTACCTGCAATGTTCTTTAAAGTATGTTGTAAAAATTAGGTTGCTACAATGTTTCACCTGCAATGTTATAATAATGACATTATAGGAATATCATTAACATAACTTACAGTAAGTTATTAAATGTTAGTTGCTTCAAAGTTTAAAAAACAACTTTTATACGTGATGTTGTTGCGACATCTGTTTTAACATTTTGGTAAATTAAAACATACATGTTAAATGAAAATAGCCGTTATGTTTTTGTGATCTTTCTTTTTAAACGTTCATACGGGGGGTCTATCAACATTGTAGAAAGTTTCTGTAAGTTTCATGCTTAGTGGGATATGAAATCAGATAAATATCAGTTTGCGTTCAAAACCAAAAACGCCCATGCCTAGTAGGGAGGGAATGAAAATACTTTTTAGACGCGCCAGTTTTAGATGCGTTCAATTTGGATGCGTTGCAATTTGGAATGGTGACATTGCATATAGGTTAATAAAAATATGTTGCAAAAATTACATTGCGGGAATGTTAATATTGTAAGTTACAATAATTTAAATTTGCACAGTAATAGGTAAAATAGGTAATAGGTAAAACGGGCTGTTGTCCGCAACTCCACGTCAATGCGCGTATTTTGCGTAGTAACAAAGATTATTTGCAAAGTAACAGCAATGTTGTTTATGGAAGTTGGAACAACGTTGTAATGGTGACTTGTTTACAGTTTAATAAAAATATGTTGCAAAAATGACATTCCAGGAACGTTAATAAATTGTAAGTTACAATAATGTACATTTGCAAAATAACAGCAATGTTGTTTATGGAAGTTGCAACAACGTTGTAATGGTGACTTGTTTACAGTTTAATAAAAATATGTTGCAAAAATGACATTTCAGGAATGCTAATATCGAAAGTTTTCGTAAGTTCAGTTTGCTAAGTACCTGCAATGTTCTTTAAAGTATGTTGTAAAAATTAGGTTGCTACAATGTTTCACCTGCAATGTTATAATAATGACATTATAGGAATATCATTAACATAACTTACAGTAAGTTATTAAATGTTAGTTGCTTCAAAGTTTAAAAAACAACTTTTATACGTGATGTTGTTGCGACATCTGTTTTAACATTTTGGTAAATTAAAACATACATGTTAAATGAAAATAGCCGTTATGTTTTTGTGATCTTTCTTTTTAAACGTTCATACGGGGGGTCTATCAACATTGTAGAAAGTTTCTGTAAGTTTCATGCTTAGTGGGATATGAACGTAGGCACACGTTATTTACTTGCCAAGATTGTTTGAGCGGCTTTTTAAAAATGTGATAAATTGTATTTTTGTATCAAAGACGCTATATTTTGTCTGCTTGACTTCTATCAACTTGCCTTCTTGATGAATTTATTGCAAAGATAAAGTCACATTTTTATTCTAGTGTGAGTTTGCGGAAAATAAAGACTTGTATTTTGATCTTTTGTGTTTCCTTTGTCTCATTTTTTATTTCTATTTTGCACGCACGATTAATTCTAAGTGGGGAAAATATTCTAATGGAACACACTCGATGGCAAATTGGCAATCCAAATAGAGCCTGAGGAATACCATAGGACACGCTGGACACGATATTGCCCTAAAGTACGAAATACCCGAATTTGTTCATCAGATTTGAGATACCTAAAAACAATTTTATTTGCGCGCCATCTAGAAAAAATATAAATAACTTCTATCAATCTGTTTGGATAGTAGACCAGTGAAAATTGATAGAAACTGTGACACTAGATGGCGCTGTGAAGATTGTTTATTTCCAGTGGACTAGATGTCGCTGTGGTCCTTTTAAATGACGTTTCGCTAAAGTACTTCCTGCTATTTGGAAAATGTTGTTTATTTACAAATGGAAACCTTAAATGAGCAATAGAGTTGCGGTCTTTGACATTTGGTTGACTGTATTTCGCTGATTTCTGTCTAACAAAAAGTACTCTGTGGCTGATTTTCTGGAGACTACTAACGTGAAACGTAGGTACAGAGTCCCCACACCGTACGTCCGCAACTTCAGAGGTGTACTTACCAGCTTATCGCAGGAGGAAATTAACCCAGGGGGAGGGTGGGACAAACATGATTTCTTGTAGTAGGTACCTACGTAGTTACGTAACTTTTTAAGCTGATAAATCACGTACCTACTAATGTCCTAAGTAGGAATGATTTTTAAGTCAGTCGGTCGGGGGTCCCCGCTTGGCACGCCATTATCAGAAGGCCTTTGCCAGTCTTTGTAAAGGTTAGCAGAGATGAAATGCGTACAGCCATGCATAGGAGAAGTACCGAGGCGGGCAGAGACAGGTCTTGCTCGATTCTGTCGACCAGAAGCCGCCAGTCAGTCCTACCTACACGATGCACTCTTCAAGCGACTCTTTATAACGGTTGAGTGCAGTACACAGACCATACTTATATTACTCTTTGACACAGACCACAGAATCGCTGCGCGCCGTGCCGGAAGCGGTCGTCGAGTCCTCTCCGTACTCTGTAGGTGCTGCACTCACTGAGAATTTAGACTTAATAATACCTAATATTATGTTATTACTTTCATTCATACGAATCCAACAAAGGCATATATAAACAGCTCATCATCTGCCTAGCCTTTTCCCAATTATGTTGGGGTCGGCTTCCAGTCTAACCGGATGCAGCTGAATACCTACCAGTATTTTACATGGAGCGACTGCCTAAGTATCTGACCACCACAACCGGAGTTACTGGGTAATACAATACTCCTTGGTAAGACTCTGGCTTCTGACTACCCGTAACGACTGTCAAAGATCCACGAATGACAGCCGGGAACAACGGCTTAACGTGCTTTCCGAGGCACGGAGCCGCGGAGGGGTCTCGTTATGTAAAGATGGTCACCCATCCACAGACCAACCGTGGCAAGCGTAGCTTAACCTGATCGATAGACCTGTGCGGCTATTATTTAGCCACGACCCCTCATCTACATATACCAACTTTATTTACCTAGTTCCTATAATTATATTCGCTTCAATCAAATCTATGAATAGAAGATCATCCCATCGTCCGGCTTTCGTAAGAAATTATTTCTACTGAATAGGCGGTCAGTGTGTGTGATGTTAAGAACGTGATTTCCCTGAGGATATAACCTTAGAGAACAACTAGCTGTGCCCGCGACTTCGTTTGCGTGCCTGTCGGAAAACAAATTGGGTTTCATAGGTTTTTTTTGCGCGGAACCCTAATTCCTTTTTAAAATAAAAAAAATGCCTATTTATATGGTGTACATAATAAAGAGTATTCTATTTCTATTTTATTCTAAAATGCCTTAGTTACTCCTTCTAACATCAGTTATCTGCCAGTTGAAAGTCCCGTCAAAATCGGTCCAATCGTTTCGAAGATTAGCCGGCGGAACAAACAGACAGACAGACAAAAATTTTGTAAGTAAATTGTTTTTTTGTTATAAGTAACTGCTGTATGTATATATACTTCCATCTGCATTTAGTAAAAAGCTAATATTTTGACATTATAGACACTTCAATTTTATTTATATGTCTATGTATCACTACCTATAGAAATTCGCCAGTATGTACCTACCTAAGTATTATCTTTACATCTGGTTTTTTGTTATAACTATGTGTTTAGGGTTCCGTACCCAAAGGGTAAAACGGGACCCTATTACTAAGACTCCACTGTTCGTCTGTCTGTTTGTCTGTCACCAGGCTGTACTTATCTCATGAAACGTCATAGCTAGACAGTTGAAATTTTCACAGATGATGTATTTCTTGTGCTGCTATAACAACGAATGTTAAGGAGCCCCCCCTTAAATATTTATTTTATTCACTCCATACCATAAACGTGTTTTTTTCGGCGTTTTTGCCTTGTGGTACGGAACCCTTCGTGTGCGAGTCCGACTCGCACTTGGCCAGTTTTTTGTTAACCTATGTCGTGTCCCTGACGAAGGCTGGGACGTTTTTCCTTTCAGACAACTTTGTCGTTTGCAATATCTGCGGACGTCTTCACTGCAAACCTATTTAGATCGATACACCACTTTCGCCGCGGTCGACCTGGATGGCGATGTCCTCTCTTAATGTCTGCGCCCACCCGCAGATCGGCACGGCATCCCTACATGCAAGAACATTTTGACGGCAACGATACCGCGGTATCCTTCGGCAAGTCTCTAAACAGATTCATTGAAATTTCAATTTCACTGTTCAGCGCTGATTTGCTGGATTAGTTTTCTCCTCTACCGATAATTTTTTTCTCCTCACAGTTAATTTTGTTTATATGTACCTATGTATGTCTATGTATTACTATTTATTCTTGTATTTTATAGTAATTTCCTAGCTATTTATCCCGTATGCTGCACATGCCATGTTTTGTCTCTGCATCACCCTAAGTTGACTGGTAGAAAATGCCTCAGGCATTTAATCCGCCATTGTCCTTCCTTATTTCTTTTACTTGTGCAGAAAATTTTAATAAAATATAATACAAATATCCGTCGCATAAAAAATCTCTTGCCATGCCAGTGCTGAGGCGTCCAGTGATTGACGATCTTTGCCCAACTCTCCGAGAGCATTCGCGCGACGAGGCCTGCCTGCCCACTCCCACTTCAGCTTGGCTGTTTTTTGTCCAACTATAGGTACTTGAGTTATATTTATTGATAATTTTTTTATTACTACATTTGTTTGCTATACCAAGTGCCTATGTATTAGGTACAGACGCCAGCACTTAAGCTACCCGAATCTCAAATTTTCTCAATCAACTTTGAACCTTATGCTTTAGCGATAAAGTTAAAAATATATTAAAGATATTTGACAGATTGCAGTAGCTTGGAAGTGCTGGCGTCTGTACTACATTATAATACAGGATGGTAAACATCGACGCGCTACTTTTTACCATGGGTTCAGTACTTAGGTGTAAACTCCCTCTAAGCCCCGTTGAAAATTTTAGTCGGTAATTAAAAAAAAAAAATTGCTGTTCCACCCATATTGATGCAGTGTCTGATCGAATGTCTTCTGCGCTACGGATCGCAGGTTCTTTTCTTGCACGAAATAAATTGTTTAGGGGCATCGTATCTGCTTCAGTGTCGTGCATGAGTATTTATGTGAGATTTTAATCACTTTGAGTAAATATATATCTAAGTCCCATGAATAATAACAGTGTAGTAACCACGGATATCGAGGGATATGTCATGGAGGCGTGGCACATATCGCCTCCATCCTAACAAACTGACCAAAAATTTAATTAAATTTAATTTTATCGCATATCTAAGGTAGTAACATTCACTTTTGAAGCTTGTGTTGAAATTGGGTTTATTTTTGCTCAAAACTTGATTTTTGCTGTGGAAGCAAAACACAATAGGTACATGTTTTTTGTCCGTTTCTAAAGAAAGATGTTTTCAGCAAAATCTTAAGCGATGAGGTCTTATTTTTTTTTTGTTAAGATTTGAAATATCAATCAATAGGATTATTATATGAACATAGAGGGTTGTATTGATGGTTTTAATGATTATATTTCTGCAAAGTAATACTTATTTGTTACTGTCACGAATCATATTTTGTGTTACATACTTACAACCTGACACTGCTCTGCAAATTGCAAAAACCGTAGGAAAATTAGAATTGCGCGGGGTTCCCAGCGCATCCTCCTTATGGGGAATACATCTGATTCGCGTGTTTTTTTACAAAGTCAGCATTTGCACTGCAGTTTAAGTATGCTCACACTGCTCTAAACTAACTCAAAAGGTTTGACCCTTTTTGATGTTTTTATAATGCACGACTCATATTGCGAAGCATTAGTTCGCAGGTAAAAATAGCGGAAAAACCGAAAGGGGGTAAACGGAGCCGGTCGAAACCCTACAAGGTTTTGAAAAGGCAGGATCTGGATCCTGCCTTTTCAAAACCTTGTTGGGCGCACGTGTCCTTCTCTGGAGAAGGACACGTGCGACAAGGATGGTTTCATCAAGGTGGAGAAGAAGAAGAAGCAGCCTCCTTGTCGGAACCAGTGCGGCACCGCGCTGGCAGGACCCAACATGCTGCTGCGTTCAGCAATCCCGACGACGCAGCTGTACGTGTCCAGACTGTACGACTCCACGAAGGTTGAGGAGATCGTGGAGTACCTACATGCGTGTCAAGACCAACTGGACTTTGAGGGTCGAGAAGTTGGAGTCGCGTCAAAACACGAACTTCAAGTCGTTCGTGGTTCGTGTTCCGACACATCATCTCGAAAAGTTTCTCAAGGAAGAGTTCTGGCCGAAAGGTGTTGTGTACCGCCGGTTTCGTGGCCTGCTACTAGTGTTGCCCAAAATCGGTCTTGGTCTTGCAGTCTTGGTCTTGTTCTTGCATTTTTGCAAGACCAAGACCAAGACCAAGACCGACTTATTGTAGCAAGACCAAGACCAAGACTGAACCTTGCAAGACTTGAGCAAGAACAAGACTAAGCCTGCAAGACTCTTGCGTCTCGCAGTTAAGTCAAACTGAGATTTGGGCGTTATAGTAGGTATTTGGTTTCAATCCCGATTTTGATAGACGTTCCCCAGTATCAAAACCGAATAGTATTGATTATTATATGTTTCGACTATTTATTAAGTAGGTAGGTAGCGTGTTACTTACAAATTTGCTCCCATATGTGATAAAAAGTACCTAGCATAACTTTCTAGCAAAGTTCATTTCATACCTTGTAGGTATATCTACTTAGAGTATTATATTATACTTGTATAAGTCTAATGTGCAGATCTAACGTTAGTAGGTTGGTAAAAATTATGTAGGTATTTATGTTTCAAAGTTTATATTATTCTTCTATTCAGCAAAATTTAAAACTAACGACGAGTCGAGTAGGTCTACATAGTACTAGTAGCATTTTTTAAGCCAGCCGATGTTATGGTACAGACGTCAGTACATCAAGCTACTACAATCTGCCATATTTGTTTAACGCAATCTTCCGCATTTTTTGTCAGGTTCAAGCATTTATGCACTTTATTGTAATAATTTTAAACTTTATTTTGAAGTGCGTTAATAAAACGAGGAGACCGCTTGGCGCTGCGGTCCCTTTGTCGCGGCATTTGAAAACGAATAGCGTAGGTACGAAGACAGTGTTGACCTCGCAAATGAACTTTAGCAATACAGCTGATCAGGTAGCCCTTTCGAGTTTTATTTACATTGCTGTTTTAAGTGAAACAAGTGAATTTACTATTTTTTAATTAAAAATATTATTGGGTCAGATAGAAATAATGCTTTTATACAGTTTACAGTAAAAAAAATTCAAAAAAAAAACCTAAAAATTAAGCAAAAGCCGACGAAAAATTTCAACGCAGGGGTTCCAGAATCATGTACTTGAATCCATGGTAAGCGGTTGCGCGTCGATGTCCCTGCCATCCTGAGCAATAGGCTAATAGGTATTTGAATGTAGTCTAGTCTAAGTAGTAGAGTCTCGCAAGTCTTGCGAGACTCTTGCTGCAAGACCAAGACCAAGACCAAGACTGAGAGCGCAATACCAAGACCAAGACCAAGACTGAGAGCGCAATACCAAGACCAAGACCAAGACCAGGTGTATTGACGCAAGACCAAGACCAAGACTGGCTAAGGTCTTGTCTTGGTCTTGCATTTGGGCAACACTACCTGCTACATGACACCAGTCAGCGAAACACGATGCAGACACTTCGTGTGTGTTAGTTTTTAGTTGTTCGTTTTTAGTGTAATTTTAATGTTGTATGTATTTATAGTATTTTAAGTTATATTAATATTGTATTGTATGTGTTTTATATGGGCCTTGACGCCTGAAATAAATGGATAAATCACTACATAGTATAAAACAAAGTCGCTTTCTCTGTCCCTATGTCCCTTTGTATGCTTAAATCTTTGAAACTACGCAACGGATTTTGATGCGGTTTTTTTTTAATAGATAGAGTGATTCAAGAGGAAGGTTTATATGTATAATAATAATAATGTTTCCGTGCGAAGCCGGGGCGGGTCGCTAGTAAAAAAATAAAATAAAAATTAGAGAGTTCTTTACGATCGAAACATTTTTTTTGCGTCCTTTCTGCAGCTGTTTCTATTGTTATACTCCTGCTAGTACATAGAACCTACTTATTTATATACCATTGTATAGATAATTTAATGGAGATTAGTTCTGTACTTTTCAAAAAATTATTTAATGCACTAGAAACAAAAAAAACATCAAAATATTTCTAAAAAAATCTCGGCATTCTAGTGTGAAAGCTGAAAACATTGTAGCTTGCAAAAAAAGCAATTTTGAGTCAAGTTTTTTTTAAATATATTCGTTTCTTTCATAGGACGAACCCTATTGAAAATGGCTCTTTTATTCAAAGTAGTTTAATTATAATTAATAAAAAACTAACCAATACAATATCTATGGTTTTTTATACGATCAAATGAGCATTTTGAGTCGTGCAATTTTGGATTTACCAATTTTTTTTATGTATTGTTACGATAGGACAGGGGCCGCACGGCCATTAAAAAGTGAAATAATTCAAGAGATAGGTAACCAGAACAAATGCCATCGTTAGTCATGATATGGGCATGCGATGCAGAGGAATCAGGAACATGTTGCGTGAGATACCTATGAATGGCGCAGAGCGCAGGTTTGCATACCGAAGAAACGATCGATGGAACGTCAGACGATATGGTTAGAAAGGGGGTGACTAGGTATATACGAAGATGACGGTTAGGTAGTAGAAATGTATGGAAAAAGACGTTGGTCCTGCGCCTGATCTCTCTCCGGTCGTGTCGGATTGCCGTCCCATCGGACTATGAGAGTGAGAGAGAAAGAGCACCTGTGTCTACGCACACACCTGTGCACTATAATATCTCCCGCGCCGAAGGCTGGTCTCTGTTGAGATTGGTTGCCATGGCCGAAGTTCGGTCTGGAGGACTTAATTTTTATTGGAAAAATAAGACTTGCTGGGTCGAAAGCAGGAGGATTATTATAATGATGACGGGCAGCCATGACGCTCTATCTGCTTGTAACAACAACCCGACCCGAAGGTGGAAGGGGAATCCATCAATCATCATCTGCCTAACCTTTTCCCAACTATGTTGTGGTCGGCTTTCAGTCTAACCGGATGCAGCTGAATACCAGTATTTTACATGGAGCGACTGACCACCACAACCCAGTTACTGGGTTGTGGTGGTCAGATAGGCTGGTGGGCGATACCCCTTAGTAAGACTGATTGTCAAACTTTCAGGCTTCTGACTACCCGTAACGACTGTCAAAGATCCACGAATGACAGCCGGGATCAACGGCTTAACGTGCTTTCCGAGGCACGGAAGGCTCTCGGTATGTAAAGATGGTCACCCATCCACAGAACAACCGCGGCAAGCTTAGCTTAACCTGATCGATCGACCTGTGCGGCTGTTATTATTTAGCCATGGGCCCCTCTTCGATTCTTTATTTTTCCTTAGATTGAGAGGAATCCATCCAATCGTCTAAGTGCAGAAAAGCGATATGAAATTGTAAGAATGCGTGTCTGTCGTATGGGGTAGGTGTCTACCTGCCTAGCTTTAGGCTACCTTTCCACCAGAGATTTCTTAGTGCTAAGCTGCGTAGCGATGGATGTACTTTAATATAAATCTATTAACAAATGCTTGCACTGACTGGACTGGTCCACTCAAATCTATGTGGTACTTTCCTCAAAAGACTATTTCAGACAACAATCTACTACATGGTCTTCACATGATCTGACAAAAATTATGTCTAGACTTTAAAACAGACTGTGACCTCTGAGTATGTTACAACCTTTCTTTTCAGAGTATTCAGATAGGAAACGCCGACCTCATCTACTTAGCTTATTTTTTTTTAATATGACGTCTAATAGTGATTCCGTTCCTATTTACAGAATATACAATTAAATTTCATGTCATTTCATTTGTGTATAAATATTTCCAATCTGTGACTGTCCCACTGCTGGGAAAACCTCTTTTCATACAGAGAAAGCGACGAACATTAATCGCCACACTTGCTCGGGGCAGATTGGCGAGTTCAGACATACCTACATATATAATTTTGTTATAAGTTTAATGTTTTCGTCCACCTATGTCAGTGATGCCTACGATAAACTGAGTAGGTACCTAAGTAGGGTAGGGGCATGCAGCACTGCGCACTTTTACTACTATGTTCTCTAAAAAAAACAAAGCAGTTTTAAATCAACATCAGACTTTATTTATCTGCCTAGTAAGAAAACTTAAAAAAAAAACAAATTAAAGGTAACGGTTTAAGAATTATTCCAAAAATTTGCGGCATCCTTAATGCGCACTTTTGCACAACGTATGAGGACTAGATTGCGCAGCCAGGTGTGCAAGTTTGCGCACGTAAGTCAAGAGTGCGCATCACTCACAAATGTCACATTTGAAGCTACTGTGGTCTACGTACCTACATATAAATTGAAAAAGTCGCATTGGTAGGTTCTTGTCCAAATTTGAACCCACAACCTCGGTGCATGTGTGCCTATAATATAAACACATAGAATCATACCTATATCTTCAAAGCGTAGAGCTTTGCTTAGTTCTGGTAAAAAAAGGGTTCAAGGAAGTAAAGTTTTTTCATACCCGCAAAGCACATCTTTCCCGCTCCGCTACAAATATTATAGCTTTAGTGGAAAAAGATACATAGTTTCACAGCTTAGCTTCACCGCTTAGGTAATTACCTCTTACATCTCTGGTGGAAAAGCAGCCTTAAAACCGTGGTGACCTAAATGCTCTCGTAGTACCTACAGGTATCTAGTTTACTTAAACGCCTTTTTTTGTAGAGCATCTGTTAACGAAATTAATGAGGCAGCTGTTTTACTAACCAACTTATTTTCTATCGTTGAATGAATGGTTAAATGAAAAAAACTAACTACCCTCGCAACGAGTTTAGTAACTAGACTCATTCCAAAAAGACCTTGGCTAACTCCGAACTAAATTACCTTCTATATAAAATTAAAATAACACCGCATGTATGTAGAACCATTTAATGTTATAATATAGAGTTAAATCTATTCGCAAATTACAATAACCGAGCTTTACTGACATCCATACACTAAGAAATTTCATTAATTCGGTGGTAGCACATTAATTTAACATAAGATCGAACTATCGACGCCTACCTATCGCATCGCGAACCGAGATCACAAAATAAAAATAAAGAATCGAACGAACACGTCTAGAGGCGGGCAGTTTACATAAACATAGAGATCACGCCCCCAGTCAAAACATTCAACAGCGAACGCATAAAAATATAAAAATAACTAAAATAAGACACCGGTCCGGCTAGAGAAGTAACCGAAAAATCCTGTCTGTATAATTACGTGGAGCTACCACTCGATCTACCGGCGAGCCAATTTAAATTTACTGCGAACGGCGCACGTGTCCTACAAAATGAAATCCCACTACCGCAGAGAAACACGCACGAAAAAAAATTGTAGAAAAATATACCGCAGGCGCCACCCCCTGAACGTTAGTGGCTGCTTATTTCAACCACGCCTGTTTCTAAGCGCTACTCTACCTTTCTCTTTCGCACTTAGTAACTCAACATTTTGCCGTCTCAGTTGTGTATGCGCGGCCGCCGGAAAACGCCAGCTTTTTCGCCAGTACGCGTTTGTGCGTCGCGCGTGTTGGGTGTGTTGAACCGCCGCCGCGGTGTGTTGTGCAGTGCCGTGTACAGGGTGCCGAAGTGGCGGGTTTCCTTGCCGCAGGACGGGGGGCCCATGCCCCCTTTCATCAGCACCACATTGGTAAAAGTTAGTGTCCTGTGTCTTAGTTAGACTGTTTCGTGGAGTGCAACTATGCCGTATGGAGGTTGTTGTCATCATGTTATGTTTTTTTTCTATTATATTTATGTAAATACTTCGTAACAGTGGTAAATATGTGATTTGTGATGTATTCTTTTATTTTTTTCTTTCATGTTGTTGTTCTCATATTTATTTTTCCTGTTTAGTATTGATATCAAACTTATTTCTACCAGAAACTAAGCCCATCAGTACCCATTATTTCAATTGAAAATATATCACTTCACTCTATACTAAAATCATTGAAATAAACTAAAAAAGTAGCTCTACATTTTCTTTATTCTTCTAAACTCTACCTTAATTCAGATCTATACCTGTCAAACTAAGTTCTAAACATAGACAAGATATGAGCCAATAATCTATTCTTAAATGGTAACCACAGATAGGTTCAGAATCGGCTCTTATCTTAGGCCTAGGCTCTACAAGATAGGCCTACAGCTCTCGCACATTATTTTGCAATATTACTGCATGTAACTCGCTCTACTACTTACTATTTACTAAAAAATATGGCTCTACTTGTCGTAAAATATGTCTAGGTCTTGTATTCTTACTGTCAGTAACATTGAACCACTTCTTCTAATAGTTTTTGTGACATTTTTTCTATTGTAACACAGTGTAAGAACAGTTTTTTATACTAATCCGTTATCAATAAAAATATTAATCTTTTCAATGTCAAAAGTCTTAGACGGAAAAAGAAAAATAAAAAATACTTGGACCGCGCATTCATGTTGAATAAAGCAGATGAAAACAGATTATTAGGTATAAAAGTTATTAATTGTATAAATAGTAATGAGAAGAACAGATTTAGCAACAGAGAAAGCACAAAAAGAAATATGAAAAACAATTCAAAAATGATAAATTAATTATAAATATTTTATTTAAATGTGCAAGAAGAACTTGCAGGTACAGATACAACAACAATGAAAGAGATAGCAAAAGTCTTAAAAAGGAAAGAGATATTTAGAAATCAGTAATGAATAAAAATAATACAAACAGAACTTTTTCTAACGTAAAATATCCAGGATAGCAACTAACTTGTACCTGTAAAGCTAAGATTTGTTAAAAAAAACTGTTAAGACTTAAATTTTTCAACACATAATAGTTGATAGCACTGTAACGTTAAAGCAACAATAGCCATTTAAACTTACATCAAGGAAAAAAAACACGAGCACAAAGAAAAAAGGAGCATTACGAAATTCGCATCCTTTATCAATGAATCTCCACAAACAGGTAAACTCAAAAAGCCATTGATAAGCTTCTCAAAACACTTTTAAAACACTCAAAAGTTTTGCTCCTTCCTCAACAGGAAAGAGAACAATACAAAATTAAAAAATATAATCTCAAAACTTCCAAACTCTTTGGTAAATCCTTTTTGGGATCAATTGTATGATCTGCTTAATTTTATTTTTGAGTAATTTGAAATGATAATCCTTCCTTTTAGTGTACCTAAAGTAAGATTAATTTGTGAATAGTTTGAAACAGTTATGTGATACCTAAGAGGGCATTTGATGCAGAAACTGAAAATCTACTGATTTTATAGAAAACTGTTATTACTCCATGTAGATCTGAATACGGCCTACTACCAGATGCTTGTGAAACCGTTAATTAATTAGTGGTAGTTATTTTTCCACTTAGTTTGTTATGAACGGATAAGAAAGAAAAACATGGATGCCAGTCAGTTTATTGTTCTTCTCTATGTCAAGAACCATACAAGAGTTAAGAATATCATCCATGCAAGTGACGACTTTAATAAAAAGCATGACATAAGCATAATTAGCCTATAATGTTCCCACTGCTGGAACAGAGGCCTCCTCTCTGTAAGTGGGAGTGGGCCGTAATCCACCACGCGGGCCTAGTGCGGTTTGGTGGATGACACATATCTTCAAATTTTCTGGGACTTTGACATGCCGGTTTCCTCACGATGTTTCAATAGAAAAAAAAACTATAGACAGGCAAGATCACCTGCATCCGGTTAGACTGGAAGCCAACCCCAACATCAAAGAGTATAATAATAATACGGGAGCCCAACATAGTTGGGAAAAGGCTAGGCAGATGGTGATGATGAGGCGGGCAAGATCAATGGTACCAGATTTTCTTTACACTACCACCATACTAAAATTCGCATTATTAGAATCGAATTTGCAATCAGATAATTGTGTTTGCTGAATTCAGATTCATATACAACCTAGTTTTAGACGTATGTTTTATGTAATTTTGGTTGAATGTTTTGTTAGTAATTCAAGGATTTACTAGATATAATCGGCTTATGTGATTGATATGTCACTTTCATTAACAGATCACTTATTATCTCCAGATCATCATAATACCTTTGTAGATGTACGAGATTAAATAATAATCTTTAGTACAGTTAGGTACATATTTAGCAGAACAAGGAATTAGCAGCTATGTAGTTATAGCAATTTTTCTAATGGTTTCCTCTTCTTCATCATTCAATTTTTTTCCCGAAGAGACTTTATAAGCTTCTAGGGAAGGTACTGCCACTTGTAAGTATTTCTTCCCCTCTTCTTTCACAATTGAAGCCAATTTCATAACAATCTGTCGGTACTACTTGGGTTTTTATGGGCGTTACGTCTAAGCACCTAGAGCGTTAAGGCACTAATGGCTAAAATTCCTCTATTAATTATTGCATTATTTAATAGACTCACGGATTTGCAATAGCACATGCCTTAAAGCTTTAAATCATTAATAAATCAGGAAGTCAGAAGACTTTAGATGTCGCATCTTCATTATAAACATTTCTCTCTACGTAAAAGTTACCTTTATGGAAGCTGAGCTGCAATGATCTCCGTTTTCAAAACTTCTTCGGACATTAGTCTTAGTTGTTTAGGTACCTACTTCTGTAGCTAACAGATAAATTATGTCAAAAAATGGTTATTGCACTGTTCAAAGACGCCTGCTTCTTGATAGACCAAATAAAACATGGAGTATCGCTGTACCAAAAAGGTTTTTGGCACTGCTTTTCGTGGTTTACTTTTCTATCTTTTATACTATGATGCGTTTTTCCCAAAGTAACCCACCTACAAAAAAGTGGTTTTCATCTTCAACTTTCAGTTTTTTGGCATCTCACAAACGAATCGGCGATGTAAAAGCTTGTTACAAAAGGCTCCTTCAAACAGACGCGACATGCGATAAAGTCGCGCGCGATACAAAGGCAATGCAAGTCGCGCATCGAGCGGTGCCCTTGTGTCGCACGCGATTCGTGTTGCGCGTCGCGCCTGTTTGCAGGAGCCTTAATGTGTATATACGCCGTAATAGCAGAAAATATTTCGATATAATAAGTTCAGTAGGTACTCTTTAATGTAATGTGTTCCATTCAGAAATCGAAGAACTTTACCGCAGTAGTCACTTCCTATAGAATTTGAGCGACTTTGTAGTTGACGATACCTTTTATTGAGCTTTGAAGTTTGAGTCAATACTATTGCTGTAACTTTTGCAAGACGGCATTACATAGTTTCCTCCTTTTGCACTCTTTTGTAGGTATAAACACTGTTCTAGAAAAATATAATTCTCTGTATAGTTCCTTGCATTTTACACAGTAATACCACATACTTTAAGATACTTGAAGTCATAAGATCTCATATACCGTCGGCCAGCGAATTTATTGCTATCTTTAAAAACCGATACATTTTTATTGCGCGTTGCTTCAAAGGACTGTAAGTATAATTCTTGGTTGGTTTCATGAGAGAAAACCGACAAGACTACATTGTTTTTTAGTATCTAGAGTTCTTTACCGTATACACCTGTACTTGTGGTAAGATAATAAGTAAGGTTTTACTCATTAGTTAGCCCGGATCCTTGCTGCATGTAAATTGGTTCAGCGGTTTCTGAGTAATTGCATGACAAACAGACATTTTAGCGTTAAAATGTTGTGTTTAATAAGTTTGCACTTTGTTTTTAAAGTTGCGAAGTTTTTTTCTATAACCTCAAGATTGTGTGTGGTTGTTTTAACGCGTGTTTTAAATATTTCGTGCAAAACACTTTGTGAATGCTTTTTCATAAGTTCAGAAAGGAGATCACCCATTTTGTTCGGCGACTAAAACAATATTCCAGAATGGGTGATCTCGTTTCCTTTAACGACAGAAACTATAAAGTTTCTGTCGTTAAAGGAAACCAGATCATCCATCGTTTTTGCACTTGTTTTTATGAATAATCTTTTTAACATAAAAAAGTTTTCTGAATATCGACGGCGAAGTGCCAATAGCTCCTAACTGACAAAGTCAAAAATTTACACATACTGGAACAAAACGTTCAAAAATAGACACGTTGTTTTAGTTGGGAGGTAGATATTACCACATTTTAATTTAATGATGTTGCAACTAAAAATACACTTGGCGATTTCACTAAAACATGCGAATAACGCCTTTAAATTCAAAACGAAAAAAAAGAGAATTGCTCAAAAAAAATCAGTTAGGAGGTATTGGCACTTCGCCGTCGATATATTATTTTTCCTTTCCTTTTTTGCCTAGCAGTGGGACATTAATGGCTAATAATAAATAATATATTTTTAATTATATATATTTTTTATCATATATTTTAATTATATATTTTTTTAATAATAAATAAATAATATAATAAATACTTTGATATATATTAGGATTGCGCAGTGTGTTTGTAGGTATACCAAGTAACAATGAACTTGAGCTCAACCAACTGTATTTACCATACAATGCAATCATTTACAATTAAATAGGATATTTTACTTAATCAGGATGATTTTTGAAAATAAATTCAGAATAAATAATTGTCGTGAAAGCAGGTTACTTCGTTTCAGGAACTTGTGATATTTGACAGGTTGCCAGGCGAAATAACTGTACATAAGTAGTTAGTGCTATGAATCTTCTTTTTTGTCATTTTGTTATTTTGTACCTACACTTTGGAATGGGCAAGCTTCATATTTTCTGACTGACCGACTTTTTGACAATTCAAAAGTGCCTGAAAATGGTTTAATTGAAATAAATGCTTCGAGTTTGAGTTGAGTATAAACTACTTGGTACGCATGTTAAACCTATTTGCCTGTTTGTTTGTGATCTTCCTGTACGAGTCGCAATAAATACTTTTTCTTTCTTTCTTTCTTAGATAAAGGGGATTATTTTATTAACGATGAAATTAATGTTAAGTTCGTTCAAACGTCAAAAATGTATGGTTAAACAGTCGCTAATCACTACTTAACTTTAAACAACGTTTATGAATAAACGGGTAAATATTTTATTACCTACCCACAGCTTGTAGGTAAAATATTTAAGACGTAGGTAACTGCCTCATAATTAGGTTCTCAATGTTTTCTGTTTAATCAATTTATTATTAATGTTAGAAGCCTATAATATCCCTCTTCAGGGCAAAGGCTTTCCTACTCTCCTTCCAGTTTATAAACCATGACCGGAAAAATCTTATACCTTTGATATACACCTACTTTACAAGATGGGTACTCTTTGACATTCTAACATTAATTAATCTACTTAACTATCTGACGATCTGCAAGTCTGTATCTAACACTTAAGCCATTTATCATAATCTGAAATCAGTTTAAACAGAGATAATACTGTCAGATTAATATGAATACCAAAATCCACAGAATAAACACCGTGACAGCGGTAAAATTTAACCGAAGAATCACACGCACCGCCGCGTATCCATAACGGCTATTATTCCGTCACAGAATTTTTGAACGCAACTGAAATGGCGCGCGACCAATCGGGCGTTCAGATTTGAATATGGAATGTAAAACCGCGGCGACCTTCATAAATTTAGCCAATAAATGTCACATGTGAAAAAATGGTGGATACTCTTTTTTTTTAAAAGGGCGCCCGCTTCACTTGTCATTGTGTATTTATAAGGTGTAATAACAATGTGATGTGTCAAAGTTGTGTATGAAGAATTGATAAAGGGTGTTTTTATTTATCAGTTTGTGCTTTACGTTGATTTTAATATGTTAGAAATTCTGAACTTTTGACTTGGTGTATCTTCGCATAGCGCACCTTCAGATCTTCTTATAGTCCGTTTATTAATAGTGCGTACCACTCTTTCAAGAGTTTTTCGGCCAACCTAGCTTTTACTAACTGCGTTAGCTCGTACCTGATTCTTCGTCCCTGTAAACAGCTTTATAGTTTAAACACTACCCATTTCCTAAGGCTCAGTTACAGCTCAGCAATACATATAACCTCGCGTTATTTACAGTCCAGACGTTTACGTACTCCTTGCCGATCAAGAGTTGCTAACCGATCGTAACTCGTAGCACTTAAACGGAAAATCTAATTGAAATTTATCTGCTTCTGGTTCGAAATAAGTGCTTGGTGGCTTGGTACCTAGCTGAAGGTGTTACACCCAGTGCCGGTAATAACATATGTTAATAAAACTTTATTCAGGCTTAGCTTTATCGATCGTAAAACTCAATTCCATTATGTTTGTGCCTGCAGTGCTACCAACTTTATGATGAACGGAGTATTGAGTACCTATAGGTACGCACATACGTGATTTACGCTCGTACTTGGGGTACTCGTCCTCTTTACGTTTTTTCAGAGCTAGTTCGAACATCAATTCTAGTTTCTAAAGTATTTGTAATGCTCTGAATGTTTCTGATACTGTTTTGTGATGTGTGAAAGAAAATGGCGGTTCAATTCTGTGTTGAATTGAATTATCTGTTCGTTTGGGGCAACAGAAGGGGTTGGTTTGCATTGTGTGAAACTTGTTTCTATATATTTATCTGTTTGGCTTTATTATCAGTATATATTCTGTATTGTTGGCTGTAATACCCTATCAAGTCTTCCGGTGAACAGTCACCCTATTAATCAAGCAAATATAGACTCAAGCCTATTATATTATTTTCCACAATAGTATACGTAGGTATATATATAGTAACTGGGTCGTGGAGGTCAGACAGGCAATCGCTCCATGTAAAGTACTGGTATTCAGCTGCATCCGGTTAGACTGGAAGCCGACCCCAACATAGTTGGAAAAAGGCTAGGCAGATGATGATGTACAGTATACATATATGTATAACAGTTACTGCTAAGTCTAATATAGGTACTTACTTTATCTCAAATTGTCAAAATTAAAATACTATACTATTGAGATTATGACTAAGAGCTTATTAACGAGACTAGTTTGAGTATCACAGTCAGCCCTACCCATAAGTAGGTAAGTATAGTAGTTTCACTATTCACTAGCGTGCGTCTTACACCGAAATATAAACCTTATATCAATGACATAAAACTCAAGTGACGTGCGCTCGTCATTTGCAATAGATAGGTTATAGGACCAACTTGCTGACTGGCTTCAATTTTTTTCAGATAAGCTGATATTAGACGCTTCACTGAGTGCGTGTTTATTTTTGTTTCTTTCCACGTTCACAGGACACCGACAAGATTATATATAGGAATGAATGACCATCTACTGCTTTCATTTCATTTTTCGATCATTCTGTAGGCGAGTGAAAGATGTGCCAAATTCCAATTTCGTTTGGATTGGTAAGTTAATGAATTTGTTTTGTGTTCAAACAGAACACAAAACGAAACGTCGCCGACTAACGAACGACGTGTGTCTGAACAGAATTTTTTCGTAGAAAAATGAAGAAAATGTGAAGCGTCTGATATCTGCTTATTGCGGAAGAATCTGTAGTGCTATTCTAGTAAAAATTTCACCGTGCTATCTTAGGTGAAATGAGTTGTCAATAGTGTCAATTCCTAGCATCAGGTGGCAAATGGCAGGTCACTTCAAACTCACTCCACCTAAGATTTCACGCTGAGATTTTTACAGAATAGACTGGTTGCTCTCATTTGTTTTTCCCTTTTCCACTAACACCATCTCTTCCCTCAGGACGTGGCGAGGCAGGCGGCGCAATGGCGTGCGCCGGCTGCGAGAAGCCCATCCTGGATAAGTTCCTGCTGCACGTGCTGGAGCGCGCGTGGCACGCCGCGTGCGTACGCTGCGCCGACTGTCGCGCGCCGCTCGCCGACAAGTGCTACTCTAGGGACAACAAGTTGTTCTGTAGGAATGATTTCTTTAGGTAAGTCACTAGCTTCTGTAATCACTTTATTCCTTTCAAATCTTTTAAATGATACTTACTCTCAACTTTAATTCTCCATAGAAACCTACTACACTTTGGAATGGACCACTAGCTTCATCTTTTTAACTGACTCCTTGACAATGTAAAAGTGCCTGTACCTAAATGGTTTAATTGACACAAATGGTTTCAGTCTGAGTTTGACCTAAAAGTGAATACTTGAATGATGAAGTATGTCACCATAAGGGTGATACGTTATAAACATTCGTCTTAGAGAAATCGGTATTTTTGGAATGATTTTGAAGAGTACGGTGTATCTATAGAGGTACTGTATTCATCTTTGGTTATTGCAAATAGAAGGTGGTGGGAAAGACGGATTCTTAAATAAAGATCTTTCCCCAATCAACGTTAAAGAGTAAAGAGAGAAGAGATGTCTTTATCCTGTAGTAGGAAGACAAACCAGGACACCGCATTAGTTTGCCAGGAAAGTAGACATTGTTCTGTATTGTGACTTCCCACTAGATGTTCGTTCTATCAAAGTCTTTCATTGCGTTAAATACATTCCAAACCAAGACCGTTGTCAATCAAAAAGCGCTGAACACAAATTCTAAGGCACGTGCTAACTGTACGTGTCGACACATTACGACCAAATCTGTCGATAATGACTACGTTACTAAATTCCAAAGACAAAGCGTCTAGCGAGTGTGTAACCACCATATTAGGCTCGACGCAAACTTGCGATTACTACGCGAACTATTCACGAATTTAGGAACGTTAATAAGTGTAGAGCTTAAACTTTAGCACGCAAAGACGATTTGGCGCACACGATGTAGTCTTGATTGACTTCAGTGTGTTACGTACACGTGATGTTGCGAATTTTAAGTAATAACTGCCTTGTAATAGTGATGAAATAGAATTTGAAGTTAAAGTTACGCAAAATTTGGAGTCACAGTTACGCAAAATAAAGGGTTAAATGTTTAGTGAACTATAGTACACCTTTGTCTCACCCTGTGGGGGATACGGGCGTGATGTTATGTTTAGAAAATTGCATTTAAGGGACTTAGAGATAGCTACCTAATGTCTATTCTAACGTATGTTTCCAATCGATGTTATTTCAAGTTAAACAAATACATATCAACTTTATTTTAGGGGTAATTAAGTTGATTTCGGAGTGACTTGCACTATTGAAAAAGTTATAAAAATTTTAGAAGTTGTAGCGTAAACTGAACTTTATTGTGTAGGAATTAAAGTTATTTTTCCATAAACTCATATTTGTTTAGGACATGTTTGGCAACTAAATTGCGAACGCAGATTACTTACATATAGGTACATATCTACAAGTGTCTCATCATAATACTCCAGTAGGTACTCTTGCTATTCTTATCCAAGTTTATTTGTGGTCGGTACACCATGTCTTCTTCTGCCATACTTCTCTCAGCCATCATCTCAGTAGGTACCTACTACATGGCTAGAAATATCTTGTCTATCCATATTCTCTTTTACACAATCCATCCATTATCTCTTTGGTTTATCCTATATCCCTATAGTCATTCAATGTTTCCCATATTCACCTTTTTGTTGATTTGATATTCAAAAATTACTTATAAATCGTTTCATACCCTGTAGATATTAGGTAAAGTACTATATCACCAAAATACCTAAGATATCATGAACATCTTAACTTATATATATTTTTTAATATTATAAATGCGAAAGTAAGTTTGTTTGTTGCCTTTTCACGCCTAAACCACTGAACGTTGTCAGGTGTACAGAATCGGACATGGGGTACCTTTTATCCCGAAAAAAGTGCTGTTGCTGAGAAAAACAACAATAACGTTATTATGATAATAGATGGCGCCACGTATCTTTCGAACGAGATCGAAACGTATGTAGGTGAAACCGCGGGGCGCTGCTAGTTGAGAATAAATATTGTAGAATAAAAAGGATCTACTTAAATATTTATACTTTAACACCTTTTTGGTAAAATAATGAGTATTAGCTCCATAGCAGCAGGTGTACCTATGTATCCTTATGTATCCTTTTTTAATTATTTTATTGTAGCAATTATTTGTATTTAATTAGGTGGGAACGAGTTAGAATTGAAGTAATTGCATCGATGATATTTATTCATAGAAAACTCTTTTTATATAATACTTTAGAGGTTTAATAACTGTGGGAATTGTTTATAATATGTAGTAATTTGTGTGTGTTTCTCGAAAATCAAATAACTTGAATATTTAACAGACGAATCAATAGCTCATGAAAGCCTTTCTGAGGACCTCTGACGACGGGCATTAGGTAATAATTTAAATCTTAAATACAAAGGTATAAAGTTTTTTTTTAAATAACCTACGATAAATTTAAACGCAGTGTAGTTCAGAACCATGTAGTACCTACTGAATTCAATTCGTGCCAAGTATCAATTTTGCCAGGAAAAGCAAGTTTAAAGATGATGTTCCACTACCTAAAATTTGACTGATTTATTAAATCTAAGATGTCCTACCTAAGGTATATATGGAATATAGATAAGGTATAATGCTAGCAGAACAAAAACCTTCTGCTTCCTTAGTGTTTGATTGAAACTTAAAACGACTTCGGCGTAGAAAAGGTCCTAATATGGTTGCTTGTGGTATTCCTATCTACGATATCTGTTTTTAACGATAAATGTTTCCTACATTGCATTTTTTATTGATATGATTTTTCTTAAACTCAAACTAAAACCAAAGCATTTATTTCAATTAAACCATTTACAGGCACTTTTGAATTGTCAAGAAGTCGGTCAGTCAGAAAATATGAAGCTAGTTGTAGCTGTTATGTTATTGGGTCCCCAAGTTATGCTATCACCAAGCATTTTCACAAATGAAAGTTTGTGGGAATGAAAATATTCTCACGGCGTTGCGACCTATAGATAGAAAAGGCTCATCCCATGTACAGTATTAAAACAATTACGGACTTGTATCTGTGACTAACACTTAGTACCGTTGAAGCGAAGACTTCTAGCATTAATACCTTATATGGTAACTTTATATCTTCAGCAACATTTGTCATTAAAGATTTATTATTTAGCAGATACATCAGTAAGCATCAAAAACAATGTCAGAAGCATTAAGTTTTGCCTTCGACATTTACTTGATGCCTATAAAACTTTGTTGACCTGCAACTACTTGTGAAATGATGTATGGTTTATGTGTGTGTACCTGTGCTGTGTGTTTGTGTGTGTGTTTCATCTGTCGTGTTTTCCTTTTTTTTTATGTTGTTTATGATTCCCACAAATGAGTTTATCAGTATGTGCAGCCAGATTATTAATTTCACTCGGACATAGTGTTTTCTTATAGACAGGGTGTAAGGTTACACTCGGTGAAGGAGAACGTTGTGAGGAAAGCGGCACGTTCTAGGACCAAAACTTCGAAGACATAATATGACATCTACCAACCCGCACTGTGCACGCGTAGTGGATTATCGCTCAATCCCTCTCACAGAGAGGAGGCCTGTGTCCCAGCAGTGAGAATTTTAAAGGCTGGTTATGCATGTTAATCAAGGGACATCGACGAGCAAACCATGAATTTAGCGCCTGATTCTAGTCCAACGTGTTGAAATTTTTCACGGTTATTAAAAAAATATCAGCTGTTGCATACATTAGATTACATATGTATTGCACTTTTGAATGAAGTAGCAATTTTTTTCTTTAAAAACCGACGAAACTTGTTTGCCCCGTGAGGTCTATAATCGTAGGCCCCTGGAGTCTGCTTCCCGTAACATCAGGGATCTCGAGTCTAAGAGCTTGTATTTCGGAGAGATAAGTACCAAGATTTTTCTTAGCTATTGTAAAATACTGTAAATAAAGCCTTAGGACATAAGAGTAGAACCTCTATGCACGAATTTTTAATTCATGAGTTAAGACGTATCCATTGGAATTCCATTCATTCGTAGTCGTATTCATTTGTTTCTATTTTATGACTACCTACTTTTTGCGTGACACAGATAAAAATAGATTTACAAACGAATCATTAACTAATAATAATTTGATGTTAAGGGGCTTATAGGACCTAAACACAAGAGACGCAAGTTTTAGAAACAATAAAAGTATATGATCGACTACAGTAAACAAAATCAGAAAAATATGTGACATTCTTAAGGATATATAGGTAGTGTGCTAGGTAGATAGTGTGTTGAAAAAATAATATAATTAATTTGATACGATAGAAAAAAAAATGAAGATACCTCTAAAAACTAACTTTTAACAATAAAAACCATACTTAATATACATGATTTTTTGTCAGATTTATTCTACAAGCAACATACTAAAATACTAGTCGCATGCTTAATGGAACATTGACCCATTAATAGATCGGTCAGAATTTTAATTTTTTTTATTCAGATATCTTCAATAGACAAACAACACACACAATTTTACGTTCAAAATACAAGCATCATGATTAATTAATAATCAAATTAAATCAGTTTTAATTTTATGCGTCAACAAGTAGGATAAGTCCTCATAGCATGAACTTCTTTAGTGATTTCCCAAAAATCGTCTTTTTGAGTTAAGTCAGTATTCCATTAAGCATGCGTAGTGTTTTAATTTTTTTGTCTAAACAATATATTTTTTGTACTTAATTAAATAATTGCTGCATATTTTGCAATAAATTACCAGCGTTGTGTCATCGCGCTTCTCTTTCTTTTCTATGCAGTCCGACAGTGACCGCGCGCGAGGGCATGTAAGCCCCTTAAATGACGAATATATATCATTAGATGTAAAAACAGTCGTAATACAGTAATAATATTTAAATTGCAGTTCATGTTACTTGTATATTTGACACCGGATTGATTGTCTAACCCTTGACAAGTGTTGAGCTTAATAATAGGTACTAAAAAGCTCATGATCTTACAATTAATTATTATAGAAATATTTTATATATGGATGAGAGTTGCGTTACTGAGGATTGACCTCAATGTTGTGCAATTTGTGAAAAGCTCACACCACGGGAAAATGTCTAGCCAGCAAATTCTAACCAGGCTGACGTTAAGTCACACACAGATGATCTCTACAAGATGTATCCTATATTATATAGAAAATAAATCTTGAATTGTCTATTTTTCTTTCTTCTGTCAGCGGTCCTTCGTTACTTTGATAAGCACAACTTCGACTCGTTATTCCTGTTTATAAATGATAAATGATAAATGATAAATGATTTTATTTCTGTAAGTAGGTTTGCACAAACACTTTTACACGTCAATCATAATTTTTTTTAAACTAGATGAGGTCGGCGTTTCCTATCTGACTACTCTGAGAAGAAAGGCCGAAACAAACTCAGAGGTCATAGTCTCTTTTAAAGTCCAGACATAATCTTGGTCAAGTTATATGAAGACCATGTAGGTCGATGTCTGAGATGGTCTTTTGAGGAAAGAACCACACAGATTGAGAGGACCTGTCCAGTCAGTGCACGCATTTGTCAGAAATCATGCAGCTCAACTCAAGACTTAAGGAGCTCAACGATTCGACGAACAATACCAAAGAAAGGACATTTGGGTAGGCCACATGAATTACTCAAACTGCCAGACCATAGAGAGAATAATAATAAATATAAAATGCCTAAACTAAATGACCCACATCGTCTTCACATTCACAATAATTAAAATAATGTAATACTTTAAAAAGTAAGCAAATGTCAGTTAAAAAAAAAAAAACATTAATGTCAATGTGTATATAAAAAAAAAACATCAAAAACACTCAAAATGCAGAAATTGGAAGCAACTCAATCCCAAGCCTTTGTATCCTCAATATAATCTTTAATGGTATAAAAGGCTTTCTGGCACAATTTACGTTTAATGAACGATTTAAATTTATTAAGGCTTAGATCTTGAACGTGGCTTGGTAGTTTATTATAAAAGTGTATACATTGGCATCTGAACGAGCCACCTATTTTCTTGAGCCTTGTTGTAGGTACAACATATTTGTGTTTGTTTCTAGTATTTATATTATGGATATCACTGTATTTTTTGAACAATTTTATGTTTTTATGGGCATATAAAAGATTTTCATAAATATACTGAGAAGGCACAGTCATTACATTAATCTCTTTAAATTTGTCTCTGAGAGAGTGTCTCGGACTTAATTTATAAATTGATCGAACAGCACGCTTCTGCAAAACAAAGATAGTCTGAATATCGGCGGAATTATCAAACGAAACTATTCTGTTTTTTTCCTGTGCTACATTTTATTCATTTGCAAGAACAGAATTATCACTAAAACTACATTAACCTTCAAGACCCAACACTAGGACTCTACCAGGCACTTCGTTGTTGTGTGTCCTACCTCCATTAACTTATCCGACAATTACGCATGTACACATACCGACAGATGCGGCTAATTATGTCATCAGCACGCCGTGACGCGTCTTAATGCCGACAAGCACGACGATTACCATCAATTTTCATTATGGACACAAAAACGTCAGCCTTTTTAGGTTTAGTGCTAGGGTACAGGGTGACAATATTCTTGGTCTTGTCTGAATATATATTTTCCAAGGAACTGCTAAAGTTTCCGCTATTACTATGCTTGGTCGCCCTACCCTTTTTTTCCTTGTTGGAAAATCCTCATGGATGTCCGGCGCCCTGGAGCGGGCGGCGGGGTCTGTCAGACTCTTACTGATTAAAAACTACCCCGGTGTTCCATCTCACACCTACGCCGGGGGTCGCGAGAACGTACGATTCTTCCGCAACTGGTCTACCTACCCTGGTCTATAGTTATTTGTTATACAAGAGTGCAAAGTTGCTTTTTAACCGCGTGCTCAATTTTGATGACCGAGCAAGCGAAGGATTCTAAAATTGAATCACGAGCGCAGCGAGTGATTCAAAAATTAGAATCCTGAGCGTTAGCGAGGGAATCAAAAGAGCACGAGGTGAAAAATCTTTGCACTCGAGTGCAACACGTAACTTTTCATCCCACCTCAGCGAGGAAATAAGTAAATGCAAAAAACATGTACAATCACAAGATACTTTTATTTCAGATTAGGTATTAACTACTACATTATGATAGGTAAGTATTACAGAATAATCTTTAAATTACAACAAATAATACCTAAGTATAATTAAGAAAAATTGAAAGTAACGTTGCTACAGTTACTTATGTTGAGTGTAATATTTTTGTTAGGTACTATAATGTTGGTGTTAGTGCCTTGTGTACTGTTTTTCGGTAAACTGTCATACTTAATAGTTGTACCGATTCTTCGGATTCCCTTGGCGTAAATGTTGGCGAGAGAGGGCGATTGATAGGTGTTTCGTAACGGCTCATTTTTGATGTAGAAGGGCCAGTCCAAGGATCTGACTGAGGCTCTTTCATTGTAATGGCTCCTACGATGCCTTTACATATTTTAGACTTATTTTGGATGGAATCCTCTATGTATCCCTCTACGACCGCATTGGACTTCCAGCCTCCATGGCGTAAGGGACAGGAGATCAGCTCCTGAATCGGCCAAAAGTGTGGCTGAAGTTCGTCGGAAACAATGACCCGTGTACAACAGGGGTTCTGGAAGTTCAAGAAATGTTGCTATTTCTCGTGGGATACTGCCAATTTTATTAGCACCCATAGGCTGTCTAACACACTTTCCGTTGCGATATTGTAGAAAAAATCGATTGATTGGAGTGTTAGGCGGGCGTAAGGCTTCGTATTTCTCAACAATTGTTTAGTTGTATTCCTTGCGAATGACGAAGTTGCGGTCTCTTTTTGTCTTTGTATTGGGTAAATTAATTAATAGTAAGTCATCTGAATGTTTCTGAATGTTTTTGACATTAAGTTGTGTTAGTTCATTAGTTCGACAAGCTCCGTTTATACCAATAATAAGAACAACCTGTAACGTAAAGAGTATTGTAGTAGATAAATTAATAAAATTGATATGCATGCATAATTATGCCTATCAACATTATCTAAGTACGTATTGGATTATGTTAAGTACCTAGTTAATTAATAGTAGATACTGAATGTGCAACTGGCTTACTTTTGCCACGGTAATATTTGCCGCCAAATATACGGAATCAGGTGCTTCGTTAAGAAACTTTTCAATTTCAGATGCTGTGAAAACCTTCGATTTTTTTGGTTGATGACCAGATGAGGCTCTTTTTAAAAATGCCACTAATTTAGGATAGGTGTCTATATGTATGTTTTTTTCATCTTTATTGTTGCTTTTAGCATTGAATACGTACTCCATAGGGTGCTTGATTTCTTGGTCTCGGATATTTCAATAAAATATGCCAGCAAAACGTTTTCTGATAAAGTTTTGGCTCCTTTAGCTAGTCGCCACGTGTTAAACATATCGTACTGTTTCAAATACTTCTCGCGTGATTGTTGAGGGAGAAAGCTCATTTGCGCATTTTTTACAGTTTCAGTCAATTCTGTTGGCGTCAAATAAACTTCGTCGTCGCTAGATTCACTCATTTTAATTTTTCACTTGTTTACAAGTTTCTTGTTTTTATTTTTAACCTAAGGTTTTAACAATATGACGTGAAAAGAAAATTGCGCGCGCAAAGCAAATTAAAAAAAAGTACACCAAGAAGGTTCCTTTAAAAAAATTAAAAAAAAGTTGTATGTTAAATTCGGCACCATGGAGGTAGAAGTAAATAGGTTTAATGATGTTTTGAATTCACAAACTTAGTGCACACGATGTTCTAAATTCAATTTACTTTATCCTCTAGCGGATAAAAACAGCTTTTGCACTCAGATATCGAAGAGCAAAAATACTCTTTCCGAGATGGTGGGATGAAAAAATTTTTTCTGCCCCTTCAGCTACCTTACGGTTCACTCCCTTTTTATTCATTTTGTTCTTTTCTCTTACGCTATTAATATTAATCCAACAATCATTCAATCAACGTTAAGTTAATTAGTAAGAATTTGAAATTATTATAGCAAATTATTTTGCAGAAATGCGATATGAAATAGTAATACAAATCAACTTCGCTCATTGTTATTTGCATATTTCATACAGATAAATTCTCAGAAACCCGTATGTAACCAATATGTCAGTGAAAGTAATATTTCAATCTCAAATATCGCTCCCCCCACCGAATAATATGGTAATCGATAAATCAAAATTTTACAGGAAAAATAAAAAACTGTTTTATGCGTATATCTCGGCACGGGTAGATGGTAAAGTAGACATTTAAACGTCAAAACAAAGCTAATTTTTTTACAATCTAATTTATATTATGATTTTTTTGTAATACTTTAATAAAATTAAGTTATTCACAAAAATAATTTTACTGAAATTAAATGGTAAAAGTATAGTATGCAACGCATCATTACCATATTATTCGCGTGTAAACGCAACAATATCGTAGTCAATATTAATGCATTATAGTATTATTCGTTGTAATACAGTGTCAAAAAACCTAACGGCAATATGATATTACGATATTATTCGTGTGAAATCCAAGCGATAGTGTGTAATGTAATATTACATTACAGTAATATTCGTCGATGTGTGGTGTCAAAAGATTAACAGTAATGTAATGTTGCAAATACATGTTTTATTAAATAATCCAGTACTTATTATTTGATTTGGCAGAAAAATAACAATAATAGAGGAAGTTGATATTAATACTGGATAATTTATAATAGCGTTTTATTAAAATTTATGAAATAAAACAAAGGTTTTATTATTTATCATAATCAGTCCTTTTATTTATTAACTAGCTGTGCCCGCGACTTCGTCAGCGTGGAATAGTGACTTTTCGGGCAGCATATTTTGAATTACATATACCGACGTTTGGGTAGCTAAAAAATTACTTTACAGTAATGCTTCTCTGTATACGATATTTGACGTATGGCCATGATGAAAGCATACAGGCTCCTAGGATTGCTAACCCGTGACAGAGCCACATACAACTGAACGTGCGAGAAACAGCTGATACTTAGATCTACACCTACAACTTTCAGCGTCTGACCTTGGGCTTTATTAATTGTCATCGCAAAACATAGGCTGACTGGAAACTGGACTCGTTTAAAACTAAATGGAAAATTGTTTGGAATGAGAGGAATCCGAGGAATGAAAACACTTTTAACCTTTTCCACACCTTGTTAAAATCTCTGCTTCTATCAGATTTCTTTGTAAATTGGTCACTTTTAACCTGGTGCCATTGCTAAGTTTTGGGGGGCTTAAATTTCTAAGAAGCATTATCGGTACGCCTACTTTTAATTTTATTTTATGGTGCTGGTAGTCCAGGAGCATTGAGGGGTTTTAAAATTTCTACTGGGTAGCTTGTAGATTTTCCTTCTTCCATGACTCTGTTAATGGAGATATACTCAACATAATCCCCCGGAACATAGGTCAAAATTTCAGCGTTTATTGTTGCTGCTTGGTCGTTTCGTGGCGTCAAAATAGCTCTTTCGCAAAGCCAGAAATTTACGCAAGTTGGTATTTGCGTTGCGTTTCCATACACAGATGATATGAGGTCTCGCATTGATGAAACTATGTTGCATAGGTTTTCATTAAGAAAAACTTTTCCTTGTTCCTGCGGTAACACACCGTTACCAATCTCAAGTAGCAAATCTGAAAATTCTTGAGCATTTTCGTTGCCTCTAATTTGCGCACGCATATTTAATGTCAAATGCAAAGGTATAATGTAATGCCACAGTCGAGAACTCTTTAGGCAGGCTCTAACTCCAACAGCCCTTGTTCCACGTGGTATTACAGGGAGAGTCTGACGAAAATCGCCACAAAAAGCATAGTAATGCCATCCATGGGTTGATCACTTTGCTTGACATCACGCAACGTTCTGTCTACTGCTTCTACTGCTTTTCGATTGGCCATTGTGGACTCATCCTATATAATAAGGCTACAATCACGAAGAACCTTAGCTTTATCGCTGTTTCTTGAAATATTACAAACAGGGCTTTCTGTGCGGTCTAAATCGATCGGAATTTTGAACATTGTATGAGCAGTTTTCCCACTTGGCAACAATGTGGCTGCTATGCCTGATGAAGCGACAGCAAGCGCGATTTTACCTTGGCTTCGTACCTTCGCCAAAATAACTTTCGTAAGAAATGTTTTACCCGTTCCACCGGGTGCATCTACAAATAGCATTTCTTCCAAAGTACTATCAACGCTCACCAGATCAAATATCAAACGCTGTTCATCAGTTAGCCTCGAGAGTGCGCGTCCATGTACGTACTCTGATAGTATACCTTAAAAATGTCCGCCGTGATTCTTTAAATTGACATAACTTTTTTATTTATTTACCGATTGACATGAAATAAACACTAAATGTTAAGTGAAGCTTACTACAATATATTAGTGAAAACCGCATCTAAATCGAATAAGCCGTTTCTATTATATTGTAAACAAAAATAATACACAAATATAATTGTTTTATACTTTACGTGGAAAAAGGCATGCATTTCTTACGCGAATATAATGGTAATCGTCGCTTACCGAAAAAGTTAACGATTGCATGATCTGTAATAACATGTTATGGTATTATTCGTGCAAAAAATGTGTTTAGATTTTAAGGGAATAATGTTGTTATGTTCATTACGGTACCATTGAAATTATTGTACTTTTATAAATATACATAGAAAAAATACAAAAAAAAATACAAGATGAGAATTAATGCTTTAGACACCGAATATGCAATAAAACGAAAACTGTCGTAGTACCACATTACCATGTTATTCGGTGGGGGGAGCGATATAAGAAGAAAACCTTAATAATAAATCAATAAATCTTCAAAATTGTCTTCATTAAAACCAGTTTACAGAGATAAGTCGTAGTTTCTATTTTAGCTTTGATGGCCATAATCGATTTAAAGTCATTTAGTAATGATACCTAATCCAAGATGTTGATAAAAATAATTCTGTTTTGACTGATGTCTGTAATCTGAGGTTAGGTTTTTTAAATATTAGTGTTTTTTTCAATATGCAATTTGAATAAATGATGCAAATTGATTTTATTGGGTCGCCTCTGAATATTTAATTAATCGTTGGTCTTCCATCAGTGATTATCTCCTTACTAATGAGCTGTGTACAAAATGAAAAAAAAGCAAGAGTGATAGTTTGATGATTTCTTGCCCGATCTTCTCCATTTGAACCTACGCTTTGGATTGAGTTTCATCTTTGTGACGGACCAACACCTTAAAAAAAGTGCCTGTAATTGGTTTAACTCTGAAATAAATGCTTTGAATTTTTGTTTTTTAGAAATTGATATTGGTTTTTGAAAAGTCTAAATATTTTTTTTTTTTTTAAGTACTTATTTATCTAACAGTCTATTTTATTCTTATACGAGTACATTACCCATTCTCAAACAAAAATTAATGGAACTTAGGTTCCAGTACTTTGTTTGTAGTTGTAATTTGAAAAAAATACAACATTTTCGAAGAGCTAGCCTCATGCCCAAAATTGCCCTCAAAATATATATTAACAATAAATGTCTAAATTACAAGGCGCCAAAATTTAAAAAAAGAAAGAAAAAAAAAGCAATTTTGTCGCAGGTCAGGTAAGAGCGGAAAACGGTTCACTTACGACTTCCGCCGACTGCCGACTTGATGGTTCAATTCGGCTTATACTGTGTTTAGGGTTCTCTGTACAAATAAATATGTAATTTGGGACAGATCTGTGAAACTTTTTCTATTTTTCAATATGAAAGTTTATTTTCATATCCTGAAAGTACCTTGTACCTTGTCCTTTGTAGTATCTAACAAATTTTCTCAATGTCACCTTTTTATATTATGTTTACAATCAAAGCCTGATTAAGTGAACAAGCAGCTGGATTTACTTCATTGCGATCTTCGTCAGTGTTTCCTCAGCGTGCTTTGGCGCCGATTTCTTCTTTTGTTACGTTTGTTGTTTCTCATATGTACATACTTATAGGTAATAGTTTTCTTTTATCAAAAACATGTTTTTGTTAAGAAGCCTGAGTGCTCGACCAATGGTTTATAGTAAACATTATAACTTTGTCGTCAGACGAAAATTTTAATTGTTTTATGAAAAAATATTGTTATGACAGCAGCCTAGATGATAAATTAGTATACACTGACCACTGTGTAAGTATACTTTAAAAAAAAATGATGTACTTCATGGAAAACATAATATTTTACTGGAATTTAAAAGCATATTAAACTTGTGTTCATCCGACATTTAATTTGACATCAAGGATCATGTAGATGCCGTTCACAGACAATATCCTTGTTATTGTACAAAAGAACTTAAAATTACGTCAAACACAGAACTATTATATTGTAATGTACTACATGTAATTATACCTTTACTGGTTTGACGACAAATTCACATAAACACTATTTTATATGGATGCGCCTGATGTTATTACGACATGAAATCTAATGTCTATGAGTACATTATCTTGTACTAGCCTAGCTGCGCCCCGCGGTTTCACCCTCATACGTCTCAATGCCGTGGAAAATATCGGGATATAAAGTATCTTCTATCGTAATCCAGGTTATGGTGTACCCATGTCCCAAATTTCATCCAAATCCGTTCAGGTATTTCAGCGTGTAAACGTAACAAACATACAAAATATCACATCTTTTCTCTTATTAATATTATTTTACATTTAGATGAGGTACATGTTTCTTTGTATTGTTCCGTCCATAATATGTCTCCCATTTCTGATAACTTTTCACCCACTGCTGATCAAGGCAATATTTGACTCGCTGCAAATCTATAGATATTTGCAGTATTCCATTCTTCGTGGTCTTAGCGTTTCGATGGTAAACTGAATAAATGGTTGAGGCATTAAGTCCGATTTTTGTGCCAAAAGTTTAAATAAATAAATAATGTTACATTAGAACTTAGATAAGTTTCTATGCGTAATCAGAGAAATATCAGAAACATCATTGATAATCGTAATCAGAAGCGTCTATGAGTTCCATCAGTATATAATATTGTTATCAAGCACAGAAAGGGTTACTAAAGGAATTGCTATTATGTAGTATATACATATGTATTAGCTCCTGCTGGGAACTTTGTACGCGTGAAAATTCTTGTTTTAACATAAAATATATTCTATGATAGACAGCAATACTTATAGTAATAGTAATAATAGCTCCTCATTAGTGAAAGAATTTTCAGTATCGGATCAGTAGTTCCGAAGATTATCACCTACATTCATTTCACAATTTTTCCCCTGTATAATACTAGTACCTATTGATTTTAAATTTTTACTGAAATCCAATGTACAGAATCCCTAGCAATGCATTCTGTTTTATCGAAACTTTTTTACTTGATGACATTATACTCTGTGGTGACATTTCAACTTCCTCAATATAAGTGACGTCATTTCCGTTGTTTGACACCCCGCCATTATTGCGTTAGTTTTAAATCGACGATGCTCTAAAAGTTTGCGGGGCAATCTATGTAATTACATTATTAAAGTTCACAAAATAAGGGGGACGTGCTAGGTCATCATTATGTTAAAACAATTTTCTATCGTATACTTAGCTACTCGAAGGCTTCCGAAAGATCTTCTTTTGGAGTTTTCAAGGGAACGTTTTAGGTCTCATATCGTTTGAGCGATCCGCATAAGTACCACAAAACCCTGTCAACCATTAATGTGTAATATATTCCATCGACGATAAAATTAAATGCTTCATCATTATGTACATATTTCCCTAAATAATTCTTCGCGAATGTCATCGTAAAATCTTATTTGCTGAGCTTAAAGCCATCTTGATTATAACTTCAAAACACCTGTCATACTTCAATTTTAATGTCATCAGTCGACAACGTAAATCATGTTAAGCTGGAATTGTCTTAAAAATAATTTGAAAGACCAAAAGGGTCTGCCTTCAGGCCATTGCCAACTCAACTAAGGCACAGGGCATAAAACATTCAGGCTGACGCGGACACAATTAAAAAAATGAAGCAGAACGCTTTGCAAGATGCAAATTGATGAATGTTATAATCAATTAAAATGGTTTCGCTTAGGTTTCGAAGAGATTTTGTTTCGAAATATGAGCAGTTTGTACGTTGGTTTTCAGATTTAGTGTGGTCAAGGTGGAAAGCGGAAAAAAAATTTTTTCTTCTATGTCTTCGACACGTTTTCCTTCTAAATAAATGAACAGGAATCTGATCTAGAACAGCAGATTGGATGATTTGAAGGGATTGGTTTAGAATTAATATTCGATAGGTTTATTTGAATAGCATAATTAGCCCATAATGTTCCCTTCCCACTGGGCTCATGCCTGCTTACTCTCTTCAAGAAGGAGTGGTCTGTAGTCTACCATGCAAGCCCAGTGCGGGTTGGTAGATGTCTTGAAATTTTTGGTTTTAGGACATGCCGGTTTCCTCACGATGATTTCTTTCACGGCTTTGAGAGCAGTGGTGATTTGAATGTTAACTCTAAATTCAGTATTTTGATTATCGACCTTTAACCTTGTTGAGATTTCAAAACTTTTTCTCAAAGTTGGCGGCAACAGTGTTGAGATAAACATGGCGGGCTGCCAGCTTCATACAACCAAACCGTGTTTGTATGTATTATTCATGCGGCCTCCATCGTTTATGCAAATGTACGTGGTAATAATTCAATGTGATGATAAAATAATAAAAAACAACATTGCGGCAAAATTTCTTGTTCGCAATGTATTTAGAACTGAACTTGTGGGCTTGGAAGGTTTCATAATGCTTAGGTAGGTATATATTTGTAAGAACTTAGGCACTTCCATTTTGTAGGTAATTGTTTGCATCTTTATTATGAGCCAAGATTCTGTCATTGCCTTATGCATCCTTTCTTATGTCTTCATTGTTTCTACTTCAGCATATACCTTATAGCCTGATTCAAACTTTATGGCGGTTTTGAAGTGCGCTACTCGCTGCGCAGTTTCTCACTCCTCAACCCTGTTTACAGGTGAATTTGTTGCTTCGCAGTGACTCGCCCTTTGTTTCGAGCCGCCATAAAGTTTGAATCAGGCTGCACCTAGATTCATAATCTTCTATACATTCGTTTTGTTAAAGATGTCACCTACTGTTTTGTTGGACACTGTCTATTCAATTTTATCCTTGAACCCTTTGATTTCATACGATTGCTTCTTTGACTCTTTCCCATTTTTATGTATTTGCATCTACGGTAACGCAGAGGCTTTCAATATTTAAATGGCGTCGTTAAAAATGAGCTATTACAAGTTAAGAATGATAATAAAGTAAATCGATTTTAGTGCCTAGTACTTGTTCGCTAACTACCTACGCATCGCCTATATTACCTACCGTTATAGGTTCGAGATTGGAATTTAAGTATTTTATAAAGATAACTAGGAACTGCTAAAAATCTTTACTATAAATGATAAATGATTTTATTTCTGTAAGTGAGTTTGCACACAACACGACACATGAAGCTATACATTTCCAGTTTCAGCTGACCTCGCATTGTATAGGCTATTCTTACAATGAGAAGTCAGCTTATACTGAAAATGTATAGCGTGATATGTCGTCGTGCATACAAACACTTACACATCAATCATATTTTAAATACTGGATGAGGTCGGCGTTTCCTATTCGACAACTTTGAGAAGTAAGGTCGAAACAAGCTCAGAGTGTATAAATAAACTGTGAGTTTATATTTTTCATACTTCTCATTCTGAACTGTTACGTTGTTTTTTTTTGTACCTACCACGGGTTGGTATACAGCTGCGTTACTAATAAGTCGCATTTACCTGAAAACATAAGTAATACATTATGAGGTTTCCGAGACTGTTACACTATACTTTTTGTTCCCTCTAGTGGCGAACTAACTTAAGCCCAGATGCCAGGTGGCTGGCAATAATAAGATCTAACTAGTCACCTACCTAATTTATAAGAAATACGGTAAATTAGTTCTTAAGGTTCCGTTTGGACCACATTTTATTACGGTAGACCCGTATCGGCTACCGAGTATGGTTAATGGTTATGTCACAGTATAAAGACATATTTATACTGTGGTTATGTTGAGCAGATTTATTTTTATAAATATACAGTGTTTGAGATAGTTTGTTGTTTCCTTATATTTCGATACCCAATCACCTGGCATCTGGGCTTATGTTAGTTCGCCACTAGAGGGGCCAAAAAATTTAGTGTAACAGTACCTATCTGATAACTTTTTGGTTTCCTCATCATAAAGCGCCATTCTAAATAATCAAGTAATTATCTAAATTACGTTTCCTCTATAATTAGAGGTTATTCAAATAATACGATTTGTAAAACGTTTTAGTCTAATATACATAGATTTTAATTTTACCAGCTAAAATTAAAATGTAGATTGCATATCAGTTTAATTTTAAATTCCTAATGTCTCAACATTTGCCATGACCCTTGGCGTCGGATTATATCTCAAGTCTCGTAATAATCGATAATCATCGTAAATCTTTTCGGTTATAATTATCATAACATTCGAAAATATTGATCTTCTAATAGGTAAATGTTGAATCATGTCTGCTTGTCTGTGATCATTCTTTTCAATTTTGTTATGTGGTGAACTAAATACTCTAAGATACAAATCATCATGATCTTCATTGGCAGCCTTGTTTCAACTGCTAAGTATAGTTCTCCTCCCTGTGGTGCCACCCTTCCCTGGTCTGTGCGAGTACCGTCCAGGTCTTCTCCAAGATCTTTTGTAGGTCGTCCTGCCATCTGTCTGTTGGTCTACCAACGCTTCTTCTACCCTCTCTCGGCAACCAAATACAATCATCGTTAAATATATTACCTGGTTCTCAGCCATAAATGCATAACTCTTGTCCAAACTATGGTCACTTTTTTTAGATATATATCCTATATTTTGGTTATTAAATATGAGAGGCAGAGAGGCTGTGAGCCATTTTCAGAAATCGGGCATACAGAATGAGCTGTATCTACTCAAAATGCTTACATTTTTGTGAAAAAAATATTAAGTAATTTTGCAATCGTTGCCTCTTAAGAAAAATCACATAGAGAGCAGTGGTGGTCCAGTGGTAACGGCCTCGACTTACGCGTCGTAGGTTCGAATCCAGGTAGGCGCGTTACTTTGTATAAATAATTTCATCACCACTGCTCTCAAAACGGTGAAGGAAAACATCGTGAGGAAACCGGCATGTCCTAGAACCAAAAAGTCGAAGACATGTGACATCTACCAACCCGCACTGGGCCTGTGTGGTAGATTATAGCCCACTCTCTCTCGAAAGAGAAGGCCTGTGGCCAGCAGTGGGAACTTTATAGGCTAATTATGCCACGACAAATCATTGTCACAGTGTGTAGTGGTTACGTCGCTGCTAAACAGAAGATGCCTCTCCATTGACCGTTACAAAGACAGATTGAAAATATAATCCCATAATCACCAAGTTTAGTAGGTAAGCGGATTGGTGGTCGGTTATTGAAAGTAGGTGCACTATTTACATAAACGATTACTGACTTAATATTCCAACACATGTATTTGGCATTTGAAAACCAGTTCATAATCCAAAAAAAAAGGAAAAACCGATTTTTCAAATTTCGAAACGATCACAGACAGTGCCGCGGGACCATGGTCGTTTAAATCATTATCGAGGTCTGGCCCAAATTGCCAGACTAAAATAACATAAAATATGAATTAAAACCGTTCGCGGGAACTTAAATCTATCAAAAACGACTATTAACATTCATTAGACCGCTACTAGACGGCCGAGTTTTTTTTTTTGTGTAATCACTCGCTGTTATAAACTTTGGAGTTCAGTACAATAAAAAGGTTTTACTTGGAAACTTTCTTTTTGTTTTCATGGTTTTCCTCGTCTTTGAAAGGAAAGTTTTACATAGGATGAATGTGAACAATTCTAACGCTTTTATTTATTTTATTTTTTGGGAAATGAACTTTGTAAAGTATTTTTTTTTATTTAATTATTGTGAATGTGAGGACTATGTGGGTCATTTCTCATTTTCTGTTTTCCTTCTTAGTTAGTTTTAATCATGATCTGGCAGTTTGAGTAATTTGCGCGGCCTACCCAAATGTCGACTTTCTTTGGTATTGTTGAGCTCCTCAAGTTCTGAGTTGAGCTGCACGATTTTTTCCTCAAAAGACCATTTCAGATACCAATCTACATGCTCTTCACACGATCTGACCAAGATTTTGTCTGGACTTTAAAAGAGACTGTGACCTCTGAGTTTGTTTCGGCATTTCTTCTCAGAATAGTCAGATAGGAAACGCCGACCTCATCTAGTTTAAAAAAATATAATTGACGTGTAAAAGTGTTTGTGCAAACCTACTTACAGAAAATAAATCATTTATCATTTGAACTCTCTACTATAAAAATAATAAAAAATATATTTTATATATAATATATATAAAATAAAATAATTATATGCATGATGAAATCAAGAGACGTATGGTGATAACTAAAGATCGATGGACAAACTGAAAAAAGTCTGGAGGAACAGAGATCTTACAAAAGTCACCAAGATCCGGCTTGTTCAATCACTAGTTTTCCCAATCTCCCTATACGCTGCTGAGGCGTGGACGCTGCGAGACATCGAGAAGAAGAAGATAGATGTTCCGGAAATGTGGTGCTGGAGAAGAATGCTTGGGGTGTCGTGGACTGAGTTTCGCACCAGCACCTCTATACGCCAAGAACTCAACATCAAAAAGCGTCTATCTGTTCTGGTCCAAACGCGCATCCTCAAATACTTCCGACATTTCTCAAGGCGTGAGGGAGACCCTATTGAGCGCCTTGTCAGGGTAGAGTGGAGGGTACTAGACCCCGCGGACGCTCACCCATGAGATGGACTGACCAAATTAAATCCGCAGTGAGTGATCCCTTGTATGAGTGCACATAAAACACCCGAAATCGGAGGAGTGGCGAGATCATCAGCCCCTAAACAAGAAACTACATGAGGGTCAAGACCTCTCTGACAAGAGTGCTACGAAGAAGAAGAAGGAGAGGGTTAGGAGCCGAGCAAAAAGAAAAAAGTCAGAAAGAACGGTACGCGAAAATGAAATAATGGTGCGGGTAGCCGATGCGATGCGACGGAGTGGGTCGGGTGAACAAGAAATTTCACGCGGACGAAGTCGCGGGCAGAACCTAGTAGCTATTAAGTTTATAATAGGTACTTAATACCGAAAGCATCTCATTTGAATAGATCGCAACTGACCGGATTCTGAGCGGCGACCATTAATCTTAGTAATTTGCATAACATTCACATGTCATCGGGTGTGCCGAAAACGTTCGATTGCAGTTTAAAGCAAGGACTCACTGACGGATGAGAGATTATTAAAAAAAAATATACCTATTTTCCTATTTCCTTCCTTCCTTTTCCTTATTTTGCTTTTTTTTTCCTATTTTTATTGTGAGTTTGACGCATCTTTGAAGTTGTTCAACTAAGTTCACATGCCTTTAAATATGTCATGGCATTGTACCGTTACATAGATTAGAAGTTGATATGTCCCTGTAGGTACTGATGCACTCTATCACTTAGTTTCCAGATTAAATTTTATTAGTGTCCAGCCAGGAAAATTAATTGTTAGGCAAATTGACACCAAATTATTTCTAAACAATGATTTCTTACAACTGTCAAAGAAAAAATAAATTTAAGTTAGTAGTCATATATACATAGCTTATAAGCATGTTAGTACAGTGGCATGCGACCACGGGAAAGTACTCTCTTGTTTCATCCTTTTCAGTAGTCGGGTTTTAGTTTTTAAACTTATTTTTTATTTAATTATTTTGGGGCTTAATTTCGTAATATTTATATTTTTGAAATGTGCTAATTAAGCCCTTTCATTTGATACCCAACAAGCCACCATCCCAAAATATTTATTTTTACATTCATTACTTTATGTTCTCTAGAGAGCGCCATATTAAATTTAGTGTGACGTCAGATAGCCTATAACCAGCGGACGTTCAAGACGCTTCTAACGATACCTCATTTGTTAAATTATTATAAGTACTTTTGAAGTTATGAGGAAACAGATGAACATACATTATACATACATACATACCGGACAAAATCATAACCCTCGTTTTTACTTCGCCGTAGTCGGGTAAAAAGTGCAAACTAACCAGAACGAAAGTTGTAGATAATTTTTAAAAAAACAAATATGTACCAACATCTATCTAATGTGCAACCGTCCTATTTATCGACACATCTGTCGGTTATATCTAATAGACTTACATCACTAGCCTATGAATATTGATCGCAATCTCTTGAATATTTTAACATAATTCACTTTTAAGTGATAGAACCATCACCGAAATGATGCCAACTGGATTAGAATGTCGTTACGATTGAACTGATCCGGAATTGCACAAATACGTCAACTATTTGTCAGGCGACTTGGTAACTTTTTACTAACAGTTTTTTCTGAACACGATAAAGCACCTAGGAAACTGGAAACATTATTTTTTTTACAAAAAACTAGATACGAAAACCACTTATCGTAACCGAAAGTATCCCTACATAATTAAGATCTTTATTTTTCTAAATTATGAATTCTTTAATTTCAGGCGATACGGAACAAAGTGCAGTGGTTGTGGCCATGGCATCTCTCCATCCGACCTCGTTCGCAAAGCTCGCGAGAAGGTGTTCCATCTCAACTGCTTCACATGCCTCGTGTGTCGGAAACAGCTGTCCACCGGCGAAGAGCTCTACGTCTTGGACGACAACAAGTTTATATGCAAAGAGGATTATCTCGCCGGGAAGGCGCCGACACAGCATTGTAAGTTTTTTATTCCAAATTTATGACTTGTAACCTCTTTACCAGCTCTCTGTATTTTAAAGATTTTATTCGGTATCAGCAGTTAAGTAATATTTTATTTATATGCTGATAGCTCTGATGCCGCCGCGGATACCAGATGTTTATCTGATGAACGCATCCATTGATAAACGGCCGTGCAATTAAAATGTGAAAGTTGGTAGCACTTGTTCCAATTTCAAATTAGACAAGGTGGAGCTTGGAGCTTTGCTTATATCGATAGCGCGTTGTGAAAGGAAATCAGAATTGAAGTAGACATGTGGCGACATCGCGAGTCAATGTCGCTAAATAAAATAAAGAGACAAGAGTAGATTACTTCGAAATTGCGCTATTCTTGTTTCCGAAATAAACTATACACTATTTACGTAAGTTCAATCAAACATCGACACACGCCCGTCACGTTAACAATCACTCCCAATGTTGCTATATGAAAAAATTAATGAGGTCTTATATTGTCCTCAGTCGTTGTCGGACCCAATCGATGCAGAATAATTACTTTTCTAAAACACGACCACGTCTCCTTCAATTTACGAACGTGACATGTGAGAATTGCATTCTCAATTTAAAATGCGTTTTTTATTGTTTAAGAACGTATCAAGGCAACAATAAAACTCTCGGAGCACCCATTTTGAAATCGGATTTTTCGATCAATACGAACCGTAACAGAATCCAAGTGAAAAAAAAAGAAACAAAAAGTCGAAGGCGTCGGACAAAAAGCCAACCGCATTACACATTAGCCACGTCTCCACGCGGTAGTGCTGTAGACATCTTTTTTTTACTTTTTTATTTACCGCTTTGTCGAAGGCAACACCTTGACGTGAGGAGGAAAAAACTGACGGATTGAAGTCAAGATGTGATCGTGAGGTACGGGTCATTCAAATATCTATGGAGATAGTACAAATATTTTGATTGGCACCCTCGTTAGAAATAACCATCTTTACATTATCAATACCCCTCCGTGCCTCGGAAAGCACGTTAGCCCGTCGGTCCCGGCTGTCAATCGTGGATTTTTTGCAGTCGTTACGCATCGTTAGAAGCCCGAAAGTCTGACAACCAGTCTTACCAAGGGGTATCATAGTACCTAGTAACTGGATTGTGGAGGTCAGATAGGCACTTCCTTCATGTAAAATACTGATATTCGCCTGCATGAGCTGCATCCGGTTAGATTGGAAGCCGACCCTAATAGTTAGGAAACGGTTGGGCAGATGATGATGATGACCCTCGTTAGAAATGGATCCTGGTTGAAACAGCAGCTGTAGTGGTTTCATTTCTTTTATTTCTCTCAGTGTTGCCAGGCGGGTCGCATATTTCTATACATCACATCGTATTGATATCCGGTATTTCTGGTTTTATTGACTTAATTACTACGTACTGAATGTTAATTTATTCCGTTTGCTACTGTATCGTGTATCTCTTAAATCGAATATTATAGAGATTAACGCGAAATGCAATTAGCTTTCTGCGATTATTTCTTTTGTTTTGGAAGCTATACTTTATTTTCACGTGTGCACGTAATAGACACCTTAACTTAAGTACTCATCTTCTATCTCATTCATCAATAATTTAACTTGAATGAAAATGAACTTCCAATCAGCTCAGCATATCGCATGCACTGTTGAACATAGGCCTCTTCCATGCTACGCAACAACACCCAGTCCTCCGCCTTCTGGATCCAGTCTGTCCCAGACAACAGTGCAGCAGTGTGTGGCTAGCTGGGGGGCGTACCACACAAATGAACTTTCATGACATATATTAGCTTTAAAATAGTAAAACAAAGTAAATATGTTTACACGATTTAGATCGTAGAATGAAAATCGATGACACACCACTATGTTATCAAAATTGGAACGGTTTAAAAACTAGAGCTGTAGCGCTAAGCATATTCAAATACGGTATTGGTACAATAAAATAGTGTTGTCCGTGTGTTAGCTCGTTCACCCACAAACATGTGCTAGCCGGCGGCACCGCCCATGTTTGCTCAACGTAATTGTGTTTACACATTGTTAGAACGGAATAATGCCTGCAAATAAACTCGAGAGCGAAATAACGCGACGCTACGGGATAACGGGACCAATCGCGCGGGAGAATTTAGTGTATCGCGGAACAGAAGGGCTGGATTTTATATCAATAAAGTACCTATTAATAAATAAATGCAGCCAGCGAAATTACATGTTACAATTGACACCCTACATAAATTTTGTGAAGATAGGTAGGAGTTTTTTTTTGCCAAAAAAAAAAAAACAAAAAAAATGTATTTCATCCAATTGTATAGCCGTCAGAGTCTACTAAACTCGCTCCATAGGCTTGTCCAGACAATTTAACTATTATAAATAGCTGACCCGACAGATGTTGTCCAGGCCAATACAAAAATCGCATAGCAAGAGTTCGTTCAGTGTTCTTCGAATTTGCAAATTTCCCGGATTTTTTTTCCAATTTTTCTTTCTTTCTTAAAAACCTTATTCAGACTATTAAGAACATTTGAAAGCAAAAGAAATAGCGAAATCGATCCAGCCGTTCTCAAATGATGCCCTTACTATAGGCCGACCGCTTAGCTGAGACGTTGCCTGAGGTAGCAGCGCGGTGCGGGAGGGGTTGTGGTAACGTGATGCGAGAGCTCAGTGATTCATCAACTTGTGACAACTATCACCCCTCCCGCACCTCGCAGCTACCTCAGGCAACGTCTCAGTTAAGCGGTCGGCCTATAACGAACATCATTTCATTTGTATTTACTTATACAATGTGTAACTGAATCAATACAAATTATGAAAGTAGTTTGTTCAGAATCTGAAAACAACAACAACAGAATCGTTCACTGAATCCATTTCTGTTATTTTTTACATAAATTTCCTTTCCCCAAAAATAATTAAAACTACACAAAAATTACAGTCAAAACAAACCAAAATGGACGAAGTACTACGCTAAACCTACGTATGCGACAGTATGCGTACGTAGATTTGCAATGTGACCACAATTTTCTCCGACAATCAGTTTAACAAATTTAATAAATATACAATGTTACAATGTTTGATACATAATGATAAAAAGTCAATGTATGTATTATGATTATAAAATAATAATTGGGGTGTTTGGCGGTGAGCGTTAATTCCGTGATATGTTGTATAGATTATTTTAAGGTCACATACAATTACATACATCTTTATGGATGACCACGCGTTGCAAGTCTAAAGAACCGAGTTACTCATCTCACATTAGGTCGCTGTTGTAATTATATTGATTGCTGTCTTCATTTTTTTAAAATCTTCGGTTCATTGAGATCAGAGTCCGCATGGTTTAAAGTTTGTATTTAATTTGGAAATAATTCTGACGCATTGGGTTTAAAATATCCAAAGAAGGCAACTTTTTTCAATGTAATGTCTAGTAGACTACTATTGAATAATATCTAAGCTGACTGTCTTAAAATATTAATATGTATGTACCTACATGTACAGACGCCAGCACATCAAGCTACCCGAAACTGTCAAATTTTCCCAATCAACTTTGAACCTTATGCTTTAGCGATAAAGTTGAAAATCTATTAAAGAAATTTGACAGATTGTAGTAGCTTGATGTACTGGCGTCTGTACATAAAAAAGTCATGCCATGTTCTACCTCAATGCTGATTCTAAATGCTGGCCAAAAATACGCTAGCCCTCTGGTCTCGGGACCATAACCTGGTCGTGAAGAGTCGACTAACCTCTTGGCGATGTCTCGCAAACCCAAACACGACTAATATTCGATCCTACTTGCAACCGATAAGGTGATCCGCCGATCTATTCTGTAAAACTTGGTGAAGGGAGCTCGAAGTGAGTTGTCAATAGTGTCATCCCCTCAGGTAGAATGAGCGCTCACTTCACCTACGTTTAAACGGTAAAAATATTACAGAATAGTTTTACTGCGGTGCTATTCTGTAAAAATATCACCGTGATAACTTAAGTGAAGTGAGCATAGTGACCTGTCAGTCGATTCTGTAAAAATCTCACCGTGAAAACTTAGGTGAAGTGAGTTTGTTTTGGCTAGGAATTGACACTAATGACAACCTACTCCACCCTCACTTCACCTAAGTTTTCACGGTGAGATTTTTACAGAACAGTATTACTGTACTGCCATAAACAACGCTCTATCAGCAAAATATTTTTCATAAAACAAAAGCGTATCGCAAACTAAACACAGTATGACAGTCAACCCCCGCGTGATCGTGCAATGATACGATAAGCCAAACAAGGAATTGTTTCCACTAGCTGAACTGAGCCCCACAGAGCAGTAGATTATACCCCGCCAGTCCCTGCCCCGTATGTGAGGGATAAGAAGCTTACGTGGTTATTGATACGGTTAATGCGAAATTGCAAAACTTATAATACCTTGAAGACTTTATGATTGTTTATTGAACGTGTATTTTTAACAATAATAAAAAATAAAAAATTCTTACGATAAAAAAAAACGGGTAATTTTTTTCGGATATTTAGGGCCCGCTTGTATCACAAATCACTGAATAGGTCTACGTTTAGCGCTAAACATATTTAAAACGTCGGTTTGAAGATGACCAAGACAGAACGATGTTTTAAATTCGTTTAGCGTTGTAATGTGATGAGTTTAGTGATTTGTGGTAAGTAGGTACAAGAAAGCCATATTTTTAGGAATCACTGAAACGGTTTATTTACAACCACTCTCTTCGGTTCCGTTAATAAATTGAATGAAATAAAAAAACGTTTCTTTTCCACGAAACTGTAAAAAACTCTATCAAAACAAACCAAGCCCTTTTCTAAAATGGACCCCGATCCTTTTTCCTGTATGTGTATGAAGGCTGGATATCTGCTCGGCCCAGGCGGGGTCGGGCCGGCGCACGGCGCACGCCGATAAGGCGTATCAATCAAACGCACGCGCTCTGGGCGCAATCGGGTGAATAGGTGACCTTATCGCGAGCGTGGCGGTGACGGGTTGAATTTTCCCTTCTATATTTTTGTGTGTAGTGACGTCATATTTAAGTTTAAGAAGGCAGGATTGATTTGTTTTTTGGGTACAGTTTTTGTATCCGCAACTACCTGCATAGTAGCTCTAAAGAATTAGGTTGTATTTTTGTCTTTTTAAAAATAAACAAATATAAGTAGTAAGACTTCTAATCCGAGAAAACTGAAGCATATTTTTACTGAAACTTAAGCGCTAATTTTAATTACCGTGAAAAACTCGATCGACACCGTTTTTTAATCAGACATAAAAAGAGAAAAACCAAACCAAAAACCGCCACTTATTTAGAACGATTCTTTAATCCCACAGCTTATAAATAAAACCTATATTTTTATTTCTTATAAAAAAAGTAATGCAAAGATAATAGCATAACTGCTACGTTGCGAGTGACCCCAAATAGGGTTGCACCCTCAAAATAAACCGCTGCTGGCTGTTTGTGTTGCAACCGATACGAGAGCGAGCTGTTTGTTGTGGCCACGCTCTAGCGCGCCTCATTACGTCATACACTTGTTCCAGACTTGAAATTAGAGGAAAAAAAGAAAATCGATGAGCAGAAAACATGATCCGATTTGTAAAATAAATTGAATACTTTGCAGGTACTTGAAATAGTTCTTTGAACGCTTGTGCAAGCATTTATGTACTCTTTGGTAGACTGTAGATTCTACTGAGGAGATTTTGAGTAAAATTTGCCAACAAAAAAAATTGTGTTTGTAATGACACAATAATTATATAGGTTACATTTTTTTATAAAAGTGGATCGCTTCTAAGAATATAAATCAACTCTACGTTTATCCTCTTATGGCCGATTCATATAATTTAAGGGCCGTTATTAGTTAAAATTAAGACTCTTGTATCTTTTACCAATAATGAAGCAAATACCTCATAGCTTTGCATAGTAGTGCGTAGTGCTTTGCCCTATGGAAGTAGCTACGTTTTACGAATATATTTATATGCCCAGTTTGGAAATAAAAAATGCTACCATTGCTGCATTGGTAAGCAAAACGATTCCTTTTTTATAGGAACGAAGACTCGTGAAGACTTTGAGCCCTTCAAAATTGCCCAAGCCTGATAACTTTATATTTATTAATATGATTATAACTCGACCTTCAGTTCGGAATTTCTAAATACAAAAATTCACACCAATTTTCCAGCTTAATTTTTTATACCACAACAAGAATACTACGATTTTAGTAAAAGTATTCACGAACTCCAAATAACACGAATGTCAAGCGAGCGTGGTAAAAAAAAGTAAAACGCGAAATTTCAGACGTAAACAAAACCTCTGCACAAGTCCTGGGGGCGTTTGTCTGTGAGTTTTAAACCTTATCCCGAGGTGTTAAGAGTGGAGTGAGGTGTAGAGAGAAAGTTGTGGTTACAGCTATGTGCAGTCACGTAGAGACTCCGAATGGCGTGGAATGGAGGAGACCGATAGAATCCCATTTCGTGTCCCCTTCCCCTTCGCCCCCGTCTCCCTCTCCCGGTAGCCGTGGGGGTGAGGCAGCCATTACTCCTGATTCTGCATCCGACGGCTCGATCGAGTTAATAAGACTGACAGCACTGTATTATTTCAAAATCTTTTGTCTATTCATTGGTATTTTTCTTGGAAATTACATCATATCTTAAGTTTTCAGTTCAACAATAGATCTCTTTTAATAAATTTTACTGAAGAAAATGTAAGTATTTTTTCTAATAATTTTTGTCACTGAGAGAAATCTGTCTCCTTTTAGTTGTGTCGCTATACATAGATTGTCTTGAATGGCATATTCATGATCTTTTCAAGTAGTAATCGACTGCACTTGTACGTGGTTATAAATATACATAGATACAAAGTTACATTAAACATTCTACTGGTCTTTTAACTGGTTGATTTTCTTGAATGTTGAATGGAACGAATATTTTTAATCGTTCTGCGCCGCACCATGGTATAATAGGCATAGTTAACCCGTGCAGTGCGCCTGTCCGCCAGTATCATAGATCGGGCAAGCTTGGTACACTTACCCTGCCTAGTTATTGCTTCCCGCCTAACGTGGCCACTTCGATTCCGTCGTATGTCTGCCCATTAATTTTTATTTATCGTTAAAACGATCGATAGGTAGCGTGCTCGTAAACTGGCCGCAGTAAACGTTTATGTTAGAGTTTTATGATGTTTTAATGTAGCGTTTTTGAAAGCTCGCGAGTCCCGAGTTTCTATTTTATATGGACTCGTGGAATAGAATTATAGGCAGTAAAAACATGCCGAGGTGTGTGATAACCACGGCTTCGATTTTTAGTCGCGTCGCGTTGCGAAAATGACATTAATGGTCTTAATGTAAGTGTAACTGTTTACTGATTTATGATCGAAATATGAACATAAAAGCAGAAAACATATGTGGAGCTGTTATGTACGGAACTGTGGAATGGAAAAATTCTGACAGGTGAACGGTACTTAAATAGTAAAATCGAACGACCACGTACATACAAATAAAGACGGCAAAAAACTAATCGGTCAACGATTTACAGCGGCAGGAGCGTACCCCGAGGGCAAATTATCGATAATCGAGTGACTAACCAAATAGCCGGTGTCGATACAAGTTATCGACAGTAATCGTTATAATCGCTAGTGCCGCGCGATTGTTGCCGCTCGCCATTACGGGACGTGCGCGGCGTTTTAATACTTAACCAATTTTTTTGGCCCCTCACTTTGAGGAAAACAAAACCTTCGCCGGGCCCTTCTAAACTAGTGATCTCTACTTTTTGTACACGCTTATTATTGAAATTATTATTTATTATCTGTAATTGTCGGCGACGTTTCGAGGGTTAAGTCCAGCGTTTAGCGTAATTTGGTCGGTTTGGCTTTTTGATGGGCTTATTAGTAATTATTAGTTGTCAAACTTCAGAGGTTGTGGTGGGGCAATTATTGCGTTTATGGCTAACATCGAAAATAATGTTTCCTGTCGGCGGCCATCGTTGGTCGAATGAGTTTATAGTGAGAGGAGATAAATACTGGCTCCATTTTAGATAAAGACTATTTCAATTTCTGTGTAATAATAATTAAGCATAATTTACGTACGTAAATCATTATAACAGTTATTTTGTGATTGTTGTATATTATTGCTGGTATGGAATTTCCCGTTTTCAGTTCGTGACGCGCTGCTCGAAGGAGTCCACGCATTTTTTTTTTCAAATTATTTTTCTTTCACTCGCGAGTATTGTGCTCGGGTAAATGGCGTGAAATTGGCGGGTGGCCAGTGTTTGCTGGCGTAAAGCCTGACCATTTAAATATGGACCCTGGAGGTTATACACCGCTACCTAATCGTACTTCATTTTTTTAGGGTTATGTTCAGGTAATAAATGAACTGAGGGGCAATTCTAGTAATTTTGAGAACGTTCATAGTCTGTGATCTCAGTCTCAATCTGTCTAAAATACCTCTAATTCCCCTACATTTTTGACAAGTTTTTGACATTGACTGTCACTGAGATGAGATTGTGACTAGATTTTTAACAATTTTCATTAAGTGAATTGACCTTCTGGTATGTATGCTAAAAATATAGCTACTACTAGCAACTTGATCATGAGTTGTGACATACTATGGCAATTTCAAGTATTTTTTTCAATATTTATTTTATGGTTCTATTTTATAAAGAATACAGTATTCAAACATTTAAAATCAATTCATATTTCATACTAGCAGCGCTTCGCGGTTTCACCCGCATAAATGTTGATCCCATGGGAATATCGGGATAATAACTATCCTCTATGTCCTTCCCGGGGATGCAGTCTATCTTTCTGCCAAAATTTATCGAAATCCGTTCAGTGGTTTAGGCGTGAAAAGGTAACATACAGACAGACAGAGTTACCTACTTTCGAATTTATAAGATTAGTATGGATAGGTACTTTTTAACGTCAAAATTTAGCGTTAAAATATAATTAATTCTAGATGCCCTTCCAAAAGGTAGTTTCGTATGAAGAAGAATGGGCAAGAACCTCCATTGCAAGTTAGTTCCAATTTGGCAATAGGTAGGTACACACATTACTTTAAAACTAGACCTCCAACATTCTCTTGCTACATAAGTAGGTAGTCTACATACCACAAAGATCTTATCTTTCCATACAGATCTTGTTAGTTTCAAGTCTGGGGCATAATGTGACGCTTTGTGCTCTAGAGTAGGCCACCTCTTTGTCAGGGCAACCTTTGAATTCGAATTTCGAAAACGAACAGCCTTCGTTGTTTTAATTTGCGTTCGATATTTAAATTGCGTAACGCTGTGATTGAAAGTTTGCTTTTCATTACTTTGTGTTTAATTAAAATAATATACATATAAATAGTTAATAAATGCTTTATTATTTGCGTAAATTAAATACTTATAAGTTATAAGTAGCTAGTTATATTTAATTTCTTTATCCTTTTCATACTTTGACCTGACAACCTCATCGCTCTTTGCTGTATACATAAAAGGCTGCGATGTTCAGCTATGCAACAATTAGGTACATACCTAGTATTATAATTATGATATACCACTGGGCCCGCATGGTAGATTACAGCCTACTCCCTCTCACAGTATTAATACAAAACTAGCTTCTGCCCTGCGACTTCGTTCGCGTGAAGTTTCTCATTTTAACATAAAACACATCCTACTACAACAACTACATTATCCCTGACTTCATACTCAGGGATAATGCTGTTTCCTATTAGTAAAAGAATGTTTGGAATCGGATCAGTATTTTGGAACCTTACCCCTTAATCCCCTACATACAAACTCACAAATTGTACTTAGCTCTTTTTATTATTATTTGTATAGATATGTGCAGCTGTAATAGCTCTAATAATTCAAATAAAAAAAGTCAATCCCCAAGCCATTTATACCAGTTTCATGCTGACAGATTCATTCCCAGACGTATACCTACCAACATACACACTTCTATACATAGGCAGTGTCGCAGGGTGGAGGCGGCCGAAGAAACATTATTTCCTTATCTACCCTCCGCAAGTCGTTTGCCCCCACTCTCCCCTTGACCGGGGCGCCCTCTCACACGGTCGTAAGACAGTATTTTATTATGGAACCGTTTTCTTTTGAAAATAGTGTGATTTTTATGTTTTTTAGATGAGAAATAAATAATCGGACAAAGTTAAAGTTCTCATTACAAAAACTGACGTCAAACCCGAGTCTAAGTTGTCAATTACCTATGCATTAAGAACTTTACGTTCGTCAGAATAAAGTCGCAGGTTAAGGCTAGGTCTAAAGTTAGAACTCGTTATGTAATAAGACCGTAAGTAAGGGTTTGACACTTTCAAAGTAAAAATATCTACTTTTGAGACCTGTAATTTATGTTAACGATTACTCCATTCTTATTTAGTCCGTGAGGAACTTACTCAGGTCTCTGCTTATAATTCAAATGACGTCACCACATTCAAATTGTCTCACATACCAAAAGCCACTTACACACACCACAAAATTTACGACTAAAAACTATAAAATGGCCTAATAAAAAAAATCATTAATCCTGGACCTGATTAATACGACCCGGTCTCGTCCCAGGCCAGGCCGGTGAGAGTAAAGGCTGGGCCCAACAGGGGGCGCCGTTTAATTGGACCCCCTAAGTCCGGGCGTTAAAGCACCAATGTTAGGTTATTTATTGACTGGACAGTCATTATCGCTCGTGTGTTAGATATTCTCTTGTTCTCAATGTTCACCTCTTTGATTTTTTTAATGTAAATAGGCTGTATGGGTTTTGGTTTGTGCCTTGTTGTTTGATTGCGTCGTCGCTCGTTTGAAAAGCGAAGGCGAGGTTGTTGCCAGTCAGGGATTGTAAACCTCATTTGTTTATAACACTTTCTAAGACCTTATGAGCCGTTATACTTTGGTATACCTGCTAGCTTATTATGTTTAAGTACATTGGCATAAGTAAAAGTGTTATCTGTAGGGGAAAGCGAGTAGGTTCGAATATCTGGCTTGCTAGCTTATCTCACCACAAATTATAGTTTGGTTACCGCAATCCAGAAAAGAGCCATAGATGCCGTGACGGCATTCGAGCAAATCTTCTTTTTTCTCAGTTTTCAGAAGTGAATTAAAACAAAACAAGACTAGGTCTAAAACCATATTTTGATTTCAAAGAATGGCCCTTGGAGTTTCTTTCCCGTTCTTCTCCATAGGTACCTACTTACTAAGCTTTGGAATGGGCAACTATCTTCAGCTTTCTAACTGACCGACCCTTTGACAATTCCAAAGTGCCTGTAATTGGTTTATTTGGATATAAATAATTTGAGTTTGAGTTAGAACTTTAAGGTTGTAACGCGAATTGTCTTTTTTTAGTCGTGAGCAAACTTCGTTCCTATCCTAGAATAGTATCATTCTGCTTTTCTACAAAGAAAGGGTATCCTGTATTGAGAAAAATGCGAGAGTGTAGTTTAACAACACACCCTGCAAGACACGAAGGAAATGGGCATTGCTAATTCACGCACCAATTAACCCTGGCCACCAAAATCCACCGTCAATTAAAGAACAATAATCGGCCACATAAACCCAGCGTCCGGCTACCGGAGCAGTCAATAAACTAAATATTCCTGGAAGGCAACACAATCCCGAAAGACACCCGACACTCAATCCAACGCCTGTTCGGCCCAGAACGCGCCATTCATACAAAACATATGCTAACAATCCGTCCGTGCCATTATTCAACTTAACCTTAACACTTTAATAGCCTGAATCGGGAATCGAAGCTGCGACGCCTCATTTCACTTCGCTTCCTCACCACAACCCACCATTCAAATCTCAACTTTATTACTCAACTGTAAGTCCTAAAATCTCGTGTCGTAAGCAAAGGTCCCTTAATTGGCCGCCATGAAATGTAAACATCTTATGTAACTCAAATAAACAATTGAATTTCAATTCAATTTGAGTCTGAATAGAGTTAGTAATTGCTTAAAGGCAGGAAATGCAAATTTTCAGCCACACAGTTTACTTAGCAATTAAAATTAATGAGCGAAACAAGTTCAGGTCTGTGGAAAAGAAATGAAAAGGTCTTAGGGAATGATGAAGTCTTGAATAAGTGTGAATAGTACTAAACACTGTGAAAAGGTGCTCCTGTGGGACAGACTCAACATTGCTTATGGTAGCATGGCACTTACAAGCTCAGAATTGTGAATAAAACCTCTATTAACTGTTGAGAGTTGACAGTAGAACCAAGAGTGGCCATCTCTATATTTATGGTCAAACCATAGACATAGGCTGTAAGAATTTCACGTCGCAGTCATAATAATAGTGGACATAAAACTGGAAATGGCTCATAAGACACCTTGACGCCTTACAAGTCAATACCATAGCTTACCGCTGAAATAGAAACAGGTTGCTACAAAAAAAAATCTTTAACGCTTCATTTGAACTTTGGTTGTTTATGGTTCGACTTTTTCTAGATCTGTTCTGGTGACGAATCTCAATGGAGCGTGCAGGTTTCCGCATAGAAAGCGTTTCCTGAGGTCATCCGATCGATATTTTTTATCGATGTTCAAATATTTTCGCACTTGAAGTAACCGGATGGATTCGAGATTGCAGTCTTGCTTCAGTCAGTGCTTGCCTCTTTCTTCGTAACTAGGTCAACCAAATAATTGCCTATGGCATTAAGTCCGCCTCTGTACATTTATGTGCTTGAAGTATTAAATAAATAAATAAATAAATAAATAAATAATAAATAAATAAATGCCCGCTGCTGAATAAAATATGGCCCAACGCGGCCTGTTAACTTACTTCCCAATAAATCCTCAAATTGGTAAGTATAAAATTGACAGGCTCAACAGTTTGCCGTGCTTGGAATAACCTCAAGGGAGGTCGTTCCGTGTCCGTCAAACGTTCTCAGGCTACCGATTCGGACCTCCTCCGTTTTATTGTTTTCAAAATTTTACTACGGCACTAAATCATTATTTTCTGCGAACCAGCCAACGTTATGTGATTTAACAAGCGAACGCCTTCGCTATCCTTTGATGAACTCCATTTATATTTAAATCATCATTCTCAGAAAGATATGAAACCGCTTCATCACTACCTTTCCCATAGACAACCTCCTTGTTTGAGACTTTAGTTCGTATGTAAATAAAAACGCCACGGCGATATTAATAATGCGGAATAGAAACAAAAAAAGAAAAGAAATTAAAAATCGAACGCCGGGAACGAAACATCCATACAATAATGGGAAGGAACAAAGAGGTAAAAAAGCGGGAAGAAACCTGTCGACGCCATGTTGTGTGGCAGTCGGCCTTCACGCCTCGGCCGCTGAAGATTATCTTTCGAAAAAAGAATCGAACGGGAGGCTTTTCTTGACGATGAAGGTCTTACATCCCATTCATGTTACGGGATTATAGCCTCTTATCGCTACTGAATAAAGAGTATATTAGTATGGAGTTTTTCCGACTTAATATCTTTTGTGATCGTTTGGAAGAAAGAGCGTCGTCACCGTGCGCCTGCGCTGATGACCTGTCAATTCCGTCGTGTACGCCGTAGAGAAAAAAGTGACATTAGAGTGGCCATCTATTATTTTGACTTTATGTGGGGAGATGGAGCCGAGATTGATCGTGTTTGGCTCAGCCCTTTTAATTACACCGCATTCAGTAGAATGGCTTTGTATCCGTCTACTGTTCGGTAGATGTTTATGTATACGTAACTATTTATGTACAGTACAGTCCTCTTTTGTGGGAAAAGTTTTTGTTGCTCAAAGTGTTTAGAAACTTCAGTGTCCTTTTTTCCACATACCTACCGGTTTATTTTCTTTATGTTCCTCTTTCCTTTTATAGGCCTCTCTCCCTCTCTAGTTCTGCTTGGAAAATATAAAAGTTTTTTCAACTTTAAGTTTTGCATTTTTTATGTCTAAGATTTTTTATTGAACCTCCAAGTTAGCAGTTTATTTCTCGTTTTAATGAAACTGAGGCATTCAATGGATCTAAACTTTCACCTAGGTTTAAGATTAAGCGATTTTTTTATTGATTACCTATGTTTGTGGACTTGCTACGTTGCACGAATACACCCGGAGAGATGGGCAAGGATCGCCACTCACTGGACGCCTGATGGAGGACATCACCGTCGAGGAAGAATACCTTTGCCCAAAAGTGGGACACAACATAGACAAACAAAAAAAAAAAATTCGCATAAAACAAGATATAAAAATGTCTCTTTATTAGAAAATGATTGTCCCAAGCATACGACGCATATGCGCGCGCGCATTTGTCACGGTGCGTCCAGAGAGCGCGTGCGTCGCTTCTTGCGTCCTCTCATTGTGCGATTTCGTATGCCCGCCATACATTACCGTCAACTATGTCGTTATGGCGCTTTCTTGACGCTAATGTGGGATAATGTTACTTGTACCTACTTGTAAAAGATACTTGCCAGGCTCCATGTAAGTACAGTGGCTTCCAAAAGTTAGTTGATATTTTTCCACTCCAGTTGTGTCACTCCACATTATGATTTAAAATTCTAGTGATCCAAATGTTATAATATAACGTATAGTAGTATAACGTTTTTATTGACTGACTAGCAGCGCCCCGCGGTTTCACAATCATAAGTGTCGGTCCCGGTCGAAAGACACGTGGCGCCATCTATTATCATAATAACGTTATTGTTGCTTTCCTCGGGAACAGCACTTTTTTTCGGGATGGAAGGTACCCTATCTCCGTTTCTGTACACCAACGTATATGCAAAATTTCAGGATGATCGGTTCAGTAGTTTAGGCTTGAAAAGGTAACAAACAAACTTACTTTCGCATTTATAATAAGTATTAGTTAGGATTCAACTACGAATGACTGATCATAAAAAATAATTAAGTAATCTCTTAGGAGTAGCTGATTATTTGTTTATTTTAAATCATAATGTGGAATTACAACTGAACTGGAAAAATGTCAACTTACTTTTGGAGAGCCCTGTATGTCACATCTGCTTGATGCAGCTGAGATAAGGCTTTGTATGAATTTCTCGCTTAGGTACTTTTTTTTCGTGATCTCTTGTCCAAGTGGTACTGGAAAGAGTACCTAGCTGGAAGAAGTTGAGGGGGAGGTCTTAGACCAGTTACAGTATTTTTAATTTATTTTTAACCTAAGTTGAGCCACTGCAGAGCACAGGCCAACTTTTCTCCTTGAAACATTAACAATAAAGTGTAGATAAATAATCTTCTTTCATACAACTGTCAAAGTGTAAACTTTGTTGTTCACAGATTTTGTGTAGGTATCCAAGTTCGCTTGTTTCTATTTAATGCTATTGACCACGGCTTCGAACTCATGGATGTCGCAAAACTGAGATAAAAAGTATCTTATGTCTTGATCCAGCTCATGGTGTATCCGTGTGCCAAATTTCATCCAATCATCCCATCAGCCGTTAAGGCATTCAAAGGTAACAGATAGTATGGGTGGATATCCTAATGTTTCAGTACGGGATCCTCGTTCTTATAAGTAAAGTTTACCTACATGTCTTGTGACCAGTTTCGAGGTGGGTTCAAGAGCGCCACACAGAGCAAAACGTCTAAATAATACTGTGAACTTTGCTCTTCTGATTGACGTTTTCCGGTCTTTAAAGGTACTAGATTATTTCTTTTAAACACCTGCAAATTTAATAGAACTTAGTTTAGGCAGTACCTAAGCATTTTGTTATTCTCTTCTTTAATATCTCAAAAAAATTTCAAAATACTGTTAAAATAAAAACGAGGAAAAAATGCAGAGTTGTCAATATTGTCATCCTGAACTGATACTTAGATCTTACCCTTAGTTCATAAGATTGTGCATAAGTCTAGTGTCATTTTTTTTTTAATTCTGTCACTTTATTTCTAAAGATCTTTGCAAATTCTTGCCGCGGTTGGTCTTTGGATGGTAAAGATGGTAACCCATCCACAGACCAACCGCGGCAAGCGTAGCTTAACCTGACCGATTGACCATCCACCACCCATCCATCTTTACCATCCACATATATACTACCATCCATACATCCATTTTTACATACCGAGACCCCTCCATGCCTCGGAAAGCACGTTAAGCCGTTAGTCCCGTCTGTCATTCGTGGGTCTCTGTTAGTCGTTGGTCGGTAGTCAGAAGCCCGAAAGTCTGACAACCAGTCTTACCAACGGGTATCGTATTACTCAGTAACTGGGTTGTGGAGGTCAGATAGGCAATCGCGCCATGTAAAATACTGGTATTCAGCTGCATCCGGTTAGACTAGAAGTCGACCCCAACATAGATGGGACAAGGCTAGGCAGATGATGATGATCTTCGCAAATTCTTGATAACTTGAAATAACAAAGGCGATACCTATTTAAATTATAAGAAAATCTACATAATGTCATAAAAACTACTACCGTCGGATCTTTTTACAATTGCCTTTGCAGACTTTGCTATAGTATAAGGTACCTATACGAAACTGTAATTTTCCATCACAGAACAATACCTACAAATCGTAATAACGCTCTCTTGTAAGAGGTACAGTCGCGCGCAACAGTCAGATATAGAAATAAATAAAGCCACCGCACACGCCGCGGCCCAGCGCAGGCGCAATCTCGGGGGGTCACGATCTGCGGTCACGTAGCTCCCACTCCCATAATAATACATATACAGTGCATACTACCACAGAATAGAGAGGTTCAGAAGGCAGACTCCATATTGGCGCGGAGACATACATAATATTATAAGACACGTACGTAAGACAATCTCGAATTGTCTCAAATGTATCCCAGTAAGTCACAGGCGGCTCACTGTGTAGGGCCTGCACGGAAGACAAGACATCAGCTCATGTGCTTCTAGTGCGTGCGTTTTCTCTTGTTGTATGGAGTTAACCTTCTGGACTTCTCTATACTGTGACACTACTATGTTGCTGCCTGTATCTCTATGTAATTTTCTATCGGAATACAGAGCTAGACGAAAAATGATGGTGGCTAATTGGACTAATAAATGTATCTTTTTGGGCGTGGTTGGAGATTACTGCTTATTATTTAGGTTCAACCGGTTATTGTGTATGGAATATACGTAGTGAATTATCCTACTAATATTATAAATGTGAAAGTTCGTATGTTTGGATGTTTGTTACTCAATCACGCAAAAACGGCTGAACGTATAAGTATGAAATTTGGCACACAGATAGTTTATAACCTGGATTAACATTCCGATCTTCATACGGACAAAATTAAACACAATTTAGCTAACACTAGTTAGATAAAATCGTATTTAATTTCAAAGGAAATATTTGATGATGCAAAGCTCTCTTGGAATTTCTTGGTTCCTACTTCAGGAAAATATGAGAACAGTTTCATTGATCTTTCTGAATTTGGTTAACTCTGGCTCAAGATGGTCTATGCTTTCAGTTTTATTAAGAGGTGGGGGCTATTGTCAGGTAAATGGCTGAAAATTTTTGAAATATGTGCAGGTTGTAGTAATTATTAACCAAATTAATGTAAAAGTTAAACCCCGAGGAAAATTTTTCTAAATTTGCTTTTGTCGTTTCATAAGTCGCAAAAAATAAAACCTCATAAGCGCCCGTCAGTTTATGGACATTAGCTCTTTTTCTGATTGATGGCTATTCCGGCTTAATGGAAATGGATACTCGTTACGCTGACTCGTCGGCGATTTTTGTAACATTTGAAATATGAAAATTACTGAAAGTTCACCCTTGAGTTTCCTTTCAAAAACTATCAGTCTTGATGTGCTATTGTTTTTGCTTGGCTCTGAGTGCTTCTCTGTTAATTAAAGTTAATATGGAGGCAGTTTAAATGAGGATGTCATGTTATTACTTTGCCTACATTGCTTGTTTGATTTTTTGAACATTCAGTTCAGAAACCATGCTGAAACATTTTGTAGTCTTACTGAAAACACGTTAGGCTACGGGCACGGAGTCAGCGGCAGCGACGGCGGCGCGGGGAGCGGCGTACAAGCGATGCGCACCAGTCTAGCGGTGCCCGCGCGACTGCATTGACGTAGTGTTATGCATTTTATCCTTTACCTTTTAACGACAGACGTTTCAAAATGTTGTATCAAAAAGATTTTATCGTCGCTGTTTAGATATTTCGTTCGCAAACAAAAACACTAATTTCTCATAACACAACACTACACCGCTCTAGCGTCGCGCGATCTGCCCGCTGGCTCCGCCGCCCCACAATCGCTGACTTCGAGACCGAGGCCTAAGTGTCTTTACCCGTCTCATTGTCATTATAGCGGAAATCATTTTCATTAGTTTAACACGTTGTAGAATAGCAAAATAGTAATGTTTTACTATTTTGCTATTCTACAACGTGTTAAGGTACCACAACATCATCATAACAATCCACGACAGTACGTGACCACTGTGCCACCGTCTTCCCTGGGGTCACTTGCTGGGCAGACAGAGTCCCCACTCTGTGCGCCCGCGACCCCAAAGGTCCACCTGCCTTGATTGGTAAGTGGGTTTCGGCGTATTAGGCGCCAAGGCGGTTGCCACCCCAACGCCTCCTTCTCCGAGCAAGATCAGTCCTCCGCCGATTCCGCTCGGCGGCCTCCTTCATGACCATCACGGTCTTACAGATGGAGGTTACTACCGTTCAATTCTTTGTCCCTGCCAGCATAGCCCTCACTATTGCCGACAGAGACAGGTCTCACCCGATCCTGGCAACCAGGACCCGCCGCACGGAGGCCCACGCAGGGCACTCCTCGAGCGTATGTTGTGCGGAACCCAGGCTGCCTTCGCAATGGTGGCAATTTTCCGTGTCCTCTCGCCCAATTTTGTTCAGGTACTCGCCAAAGTAACCATATCCGGTGAGCATCTGGGTGAGCTAGCCAGCCTGCCCTTTAGTCCTGCAGCGTTGGACGCCTGACAGTCCACCTGAACAAACAGGCGCCCCATAAAGGACCATCGATGCACGACAACCGCGTATAGGCGGCGAATTTCCTCCCGAGGTCTCTCGAGATTTGGCAGCAGTCTATGCAAAGCATTCACTGCTTTCCCGATCCAGGTAACCAGGCGTTCGAAGTGCTCTTCGAAGCCCATCGACCGTCCAGGGTGAGGCCAAGACACTTTATATAATATCGTCCCACCTGGACTTGCGCATCTCCGACATGGACCAACGAGCTGGGTGGCTCTCTGCTCCTCGGCAGTTTATGGAACCATAATGCTTTAGTTTTCTGAGGGGCTATCGCCAGATCCAGTCGGAAATCTGGATGGTCTCCTCGAAAATGTCCCCACCGGCCAACACTAGTATTGTCTGCGTAGCAAACGATATTAACGCCGACTCCCCGTCGGCGTTAATATGATCGACACGCAGGACCGCGTCGTTTGCTAGGTTCCACAAGCGAGGATCTAGAACCGACCCCTGTGGAACCCCACACGTAATCTTCTCCGCTGAACGCTACCGTCTCGGCCAACATAGCTAATGTGCCGGTCGCGTAGGTACCTATGTGCGTAGGTATGCCCGTCGCGTAGGTATCGATAATGTAGGGAGGCACTTCATGATGTTATCATGAAGTACTAGGAATTAGGAATTGCACCCCAGGTCCATACCCTGGGGTGCAATTCAACACTGCCTTCAGTGTGTGTACCTATAGTACACCCACAATTCGCCAGCTATGCTTACGACCCATGTAATAGTGATGCCTATTGTCATCAACCGGGCACAATCCCAGGCTCTGGGCTGCTAATGACAAATTCCTGATGAAAAACCCAACAACTCTTTTCCCGATCCGGGAATTGAACCCAGAACTTTTTGCTCATTTCTCAGTAGTAGTGTTTGCGATCAGGAGACCAGCGAAGCTAGAAATACACAAAGAAGAATGAAAGGTCTGAGAGACAACTTTCAGCAAATAAAAAATCCTAGAAAGTTTTCCTACGAGATGGTCTACAATAGATAAATTTGAATGCAGACGGAACTGTGGGTGGTCGTTAGCGATAGACACCGTAAACAAACTAAGAAATTGAAATATTATTCGTCAAATACACAAATCGTGCTCGTTACGGGGTCAAAGAATTCACTTCGGTGCATAAAAAAATAATTTAACACCAATCTTTCACAGCTATCCGATGGATGGGCGACTAATTTGTCCAAATGCTGCGCCTCGGAGTGCGCGGGCGCATCCCATTGTATTAGATCAAATATGGCGTCGTTAATGGCGGCTGTAGACGCTGACATATTGCCTTACGTGTGTTGTAACTGTTATTTTTACTTACATTCTTTTTACACTCTCCTACGATGAAACGGAAAATATTATTTATACTTAGATAAGCAACATTATACAGACCGAATGTAGGTACTCCTACGTTCACAATATATACACACACACCCTAACACACTCACACTCTAGAGACACATACTCACGCTTACACTCTACACTCTTTATTGTGTAACATTTTTGAGCTTTTTGTTGATTCATATTTTGTTAATTTCGATATTATTTTGTTATTTAATAAATAGATCTCACACTATTGATTTTACTTCGCTTTTTATATATTTTATCACGTTTGACCTAACGCTGATCGCAATGTAGGTATAGTATTCTAAGTTTTTTATTTTATTTGAATTGATTTTAGTTTAGTTAAATTGTAGTTTTTGTTTTCCTGTTTTACAATAATCACTATGTATGTACCACACTTTGAAAATGTCGCAACTCTGACTCCCAAGATACAGGCAGTTGCCTAGTTTGAGGTTCACCGTCTAATCAATTCTTGTACAAATTGTGATTAATAAATAAATTTTAAATTTGATATATTTATCGGTGTACGGTCACCAAAGGAGATAAATAACCAGGGTCGTCATATATATGTAGTTGAAGTTTAGTAAGGAACCGAAAGAAATTTAATTCCAATGATAGAAGATATACAGTTCATTTACCGAATTCATTCGAAAACATCCACCGGTTGCTTATATAATAAACTTCAACTATATCCGTTGACCCTGATTACTTATCTGTTTTGGTGACTGTAGGTACCTACCACTGTGTGCCCGTACGATATTGAGCAGCTTTATGTTAGCCAGGTCATTTCTCCTGACCTCGTGTTGTATGTCTTTTCAGCGTTATTCAATGACTTCCATGTGTTTAATAAGGTTTTTATACGACGATTTATTATCTTTGCCGTGCTTGGCTCTACCGGTAGAGGAATGTTGGTTTCTGAAACGTGTTTTGAACTGAGATCGCCTGGCTAGTTTTCTAAGTTGTTGTACAGTACCCGGCGATAAATATAGCACATCGACCTCTGGAAATTGGTGTATTTTATACAAAGAATAAAAATAATTATCAAAAGAAGCAAATCATAATTGTTTTAACAGCTCCTAATAGATACCGGACTGTTTGTATTTCGTGTGACAGAGATAACGCTCTACGAAGCCGAAATTAGCCGATTGTCTCTTTCCAAAGGTCGATGTGCAACATTTATCGCCGGGTAGGTACTGTAGGTTGGTAAGTAGGTACTTTATGACGTAGGTATGTATTTACTCTATTTTATACCTACTCTTTTTTGGCCGCGTAGGTATTGCACTTTTCTATTGTTCACACACAGCGGATTTTTTAGGGTTCCGTACCCAAAGGGTAAAAACGGGACCCTATTACTAAGACTCCACTGTCCGTCTGTCTGTCTGTCACCAGGCTGTATCTCATGCACCGTGATAGCTAGACAGGTGAAATTTTCACAGATGGTGTATTTTTTTGCCGCTATAACAATAAATAATAAATAGGTATGTACCTATAAAATAAAGTTAAAATTAAAAAGGGTATAAAAGAAACGTAAAATGAACCCAAATAATTATTATTTACCACAAACTATAATAGGCTGATCTCAATAAAATAAAAAGTTATATAACTTATTTAAATTTTAATAGCATAATTATTTTGAAAAATTGCTTATTGTTAATTTGTGTCCTAAATTTATTATACGATTACATTTTATACCTTTTGCTGTGCCCTACAGGGTCCATAATTGTACCTTAGCTTTAAGCCATTGTAACACCTCTACAACAACATTATGGAATGCAAATAAATTTATGAATATGAATATGAACCCTTCGTTTGCGACTCCGACTCGCACTTGGCTGGTTTTTTTTGATAACCGTAGAAATATTTCTAAGTTAGGGGTCTAGAATCATGCGCTGAATTCATGCTTACAGTTTGCGCGTCGATGTCCCGTCACCCTGTATTTAGAACTAGCTTCTGCCCGCGACTTCGTCCGCGTGAAATTTCTTGTTACTCCGACCCACCCCATCGCATTGCATCGCCTGCCCGCGCTATTACTTCGTTTTTGCTTAGCGTTCTTTCTGACTTTTTTTCTTTTTGCTCGGCTCCTAAAGGTCATAGCGTGATGTTAAATAGCCTATAGCCTTCCTCAAGAATTGGGCTATCAAATGCAAAAAGAATTTTTCAAATCCGACTGGTAGTTCTAGAGATTAGCGCGTTTAACCAAACAAACAAACAAACCTTCAGATTTATAATATTAGTATAGATAAGTATAAAAGACATAGGTACCTACCCGTACCCATACGTTACAAATGCTTGTCATAATAGCGATCAAAAGGACATCATTCATTTCGTACCCAAAAATTAAATAAAATAAATAAAGTGCCGACCAGAAAGAAAAAGTACTGCTGTCTTATGGGAAATGAGCTCTTGATCATTTTTTACTATTATTAAAACGAAGATTGAAAATGCCAAAACTCAAATTTTAATAACAATTTTACCTATGCTTAGTTAAAACATGATCACGATGTTAAATTCAATTAAAAGTTGGTACTTTTTTAATGTTATGCTTAAAACACTAGTCTTGTTATAAAAATGAGATTTTTGGCATTTTCAATCTCAAATAGCAGCGGGCGGTGGGTTAATTTTAGACTTTCGCTGTAATAGTAAAAAAATGCTCAGGATGTTATTTCCCAGAAAATTTATTTTTCTTTTCTAGTCGGCTCTTCAATTTTTGGGTACAAAATGTTCGACACTTGACAACAACAATTAACATTGCAATATCATTGCAACCATCCCACAACAATTTACGTTCATTTTTATCATTATAGCAACTCGACCATTTTACTACGCAAACAGAGTACATGTAACGCCGAAACTTTATTATGTACAACGTTATAAGTAAAAAGTACAGTCAAGTAAAAAAGATAAAAAGTCATTAGTCATTTCGGCGTACGGCGTAGTCGGCGTATACGTCGACGAGGCGCCGCGAATCACAACGCGTTAAAGACCCGACTCATGCTATCGTAGGCTCTTTAATTGTGTTCTTCGACTACCCTCCCACCGCTACTTGGGGAAGTCACGTCACGACCGCCTTTGTCGGGAGCCGGCGATCGCCTGCCTTTGTCTGTCTGCGAAACCGATGTTTTTTTTTTTTGCTGTAGGTCGTCTTAAGTCGTCGGATACCTACTGGTGTTATTAGATTATTTTTCTCTATAATTTACATGGGTGGAGTACGAAACGAAAATAAAAAAATGCATTGTAAAGTCGTGCTGAAATTATTTTACATCCTTTTGTATGGAAATACTTTGAAAGATAACCTGTAATCGCCGAAGTAGGTAATTAGTTTTTACACAATGTTTATTTCACGCTTCATTAAAACGTTTATTTTGGCTTAGTTATTCAACTTCTCACTGCAAACAAACTCGCATAATTATTTCTCCAGAATTATATTCTTTTACCTGTACCAAGTCGCACAAATCATAATCTTTCATTCTAAAACAATTCGCCGGCGAGTTTCCCAGCGCTATCAGACGGGCGCTCAATGGAAATGACATTTTAAAAACCGCTCTCGAGCCTAACTATAGCTGATTTTACATATACTTGTGTTTCGCACGCACGCTCCGTGCGCAACGTCGATAAAAGAGGGCGTGGTCGTCACCGCCGCATCCACCAATCAGGTTGCCTCGCTCCACGTGTGCGTACGCCGCACCCTTTCATGTGTGCCGCGTCACTTGGTAAGTGTGAGTGCGACGTTACGTTTATACGCCCGTGGTGTATATGGGCGTAAATAAGTATATGCTGGCTACCGGCACCACAAAGGTTCCCATATCTTTTATGTTCTTAGATCCTTATCTCGCGGTTTCTTATTTTACATTTGAGATGGTGGTCTGGAATTAACGGTCAGTCCCATAAACACGCTATAACAAACTTTAATATGGCGGTAATACAAAATAATCTGTGATTTTTACTGCGTTCGCTGCGTTAATAGGTTGTTATAGATTTAAAGATAGCGCTCTAGTGTTTTTTGGTAACAAATATTCATGAATCACGCTGATTGAATTGTTAATGGGCCTAAATTGTTGATTATCGCGATGTAAATTATGTTTTTGAATGCGAGTTTATGTAAAAAATACAGATATTTTTTGTCTTTGACTCTTATTAGCTGGCATTAGCATAAAGTAAAAATATTGAGGCAAAACACGATTGAATCATAATAAAAAAAATAAAAACCGATGTACCTACACGTAAAATCATTCAAACGACGATAAATACTGAATTACAAATAAAGAAGCCACAAAATTTTAAATTCGAATTTTGTACATCAAAGAGAACTTGTTCTATATTCGAAATTGAGCGACAATAAAAGACCGTTTTCCCGCCAAAATTCGATTAGCGAGGTACAGCGGGACAAAGGAAGTCGTTTATACGGGGGGCGGTTTTAAAATTGATTTTGGAAGCGGGGCGGGGAGCTCATAGGTGACTGCTGGTTGCGACTGTGCCTACAGGACGCGAGAGAACTCAACATTTTCAGTCATTAATTTTTACTAGTTGAATTTATGTGTGTAGGTAATTGGTACTTACCTAATCGTTGTGCCTAAAATACTTAGGGCTGATTTTCCAACGCCAGTTAACTTTTTCGGAGGAATAATTTTGAATTTTTGACAGTTCTTCCATACAAAAACTATCAGATGTCAATTTTATTCCACGTATAAAAATTAACGGTCAATTGAAAAATCAGCCCAGCCAGCTATAATTATTTCCATCTAGCTACTCACACACCGTTTTTCTTTATCTTTGAGAACCTTAAACTTCAAACGAGAACTTTAAAGAGAGTCCTCTTTACCACCTTCAATTATTGAAATATGTATCTAGGTGTTCCCTATTGTCAGTAGAGCACATCTTTCAAATATTCCGTGTTGAATTTTGCTACTGTGTTGGTTGCTAATTTATGAAATAACTTATTTAAGACTTTTCACATTTTTTATCTTTTTACCTCTGATTTTGCATGACGATCAAAATAAAAGAGATATTAGTTTGTTCTCGTTGCAATAAGGTAGCTGGTGGCTTGCTGCTGTAACTGTAGGGGCCTACCGTACCTATTAAATAAACAAGAGAAACACTATCGCGTCTGCTTATTTTATAAAATTAAAGAGAAAAGTCTACAACAGGATAAGATCATCGATTTTGTTCAAACTGCTCTATAAATATTAAGTATACATTGTTCTTTCTAAAGGCACAACATCGAAAACATCGACAACAAACAAACAGTCACAAAAGATCATAGACTGTAGTGTTTGTACAGCGAATGGCCCCAGGGCGAAGCACCCTCCATGAACGGACGTTTTACTCGTAAGAGGGTAGGCACACAAACTTGATCGCCCATCGAGTGGGTAGGTGATGATAAAAATGTGAGTGGTGATTGGTTTGTTAGGCTTAAGACAAGGGTGATGGAGTAGTGTTTGAATGATTTATAAATAAGTGGGTATAACAATAAACTTGATATGGGAAGATGATAGGTACAATCTCTCGTCGTATCTACTTATAGGTACATCTATAGATTGATCTGAAAGCTCTGAGAAGATCGAAAAATATGGTTAAATTGTATATTTTAATTATGTTAGATACATAAGTTCCAAACTAAAAAATTTTTAGGAATATAGTATATACTACGATACACTTTATTAGCAGGATTATAGCCAGCCACATCGAGAAGGAGAAGCTACAGGTAACCCACGCCCCCCAATGTACAACTTTAATCCAGTGCCACAGAGGCTTAAAAACCGCAAATTTTTTCTTGAGTACGTGAGTCCAGCTGATGGCAACCTCCAACCTCCTTGTTTTTTTTTGTCATCGACACGTTAAGAAGAAGACTTTGCCCGTATTGACACGTTAAGAAGAAGATTTTGCCCGTATTGTCCCAATACTGGGTAAAGGCTTCCCCTTGAATCGGTTTCGATTCTGCGCTACTTTGTCAATCCCCTAGATATATACCTATTTTCAACTAAGCACAAGATATACTACCTAATTTCCACCTAAATATAAAACTCCCCGTAACAGAAAGACTTTTTTCTTCGATAAGCCGAAACTATGTCGTAGACTCGTAGTACCCTCAAATGACTTGCAAGTCTAAAGAAGCGCAAGTCAGTGGCGGGAACGCAGCAAGATTAATATAAGTCAAGCTGCGGTAAACGCTGGCTCATCGCTCTATAGGCTTAATTAAGTTGAACCCTTGTTGCCACGCAACTCGATATTTTTGTCAAAAAAGGTGGAGGAATAATATACTCACAGGTCTTATGCAGGAAAGGTGTGAAACCTCCTTTAGTGAAATTAGAACTGACAAGATTTAATGTTTTGAATTTGAACTTGGAAGAAAAGTTTTTCAGTAGGGGCCAAGAGTATAAGGTCTTTGGTAGGGGCATTGTAACTTCCAAATTCTGAATTCAAATCTGTAATAATTTATTGGGTACGATTGGGAAAATTTATTAAAATAAAAACTTGCTATTTATTGAAAAATACATACTTTACATGATTCTAGACGTGAAAGACTGTTAACAAAAATAATAAAATACTTCTTCGATTAATAACCTGTCCACAATTTATCAAATCGCATGAGATATTAGCGCCGTCTCATACCATTTTTATCGACAACATATCTATTTAATATCTAAGATAAAGTGATTAAACGGCTGTATACCTACACATGCCATAATATATTCTTCGAGACAAGCTCATCTCGTGCCATGACAGATGTTATAGTGTATACGCCGCCCTAAAATAGCCTCGGGCTGAACAGACGGCACCGTTGCCTGCGTCGGTTGAATTAAAAAAAAATGAAAATGGATTTCATTTTGAACTCGACAAACATTAAGTAGGTACACTACTTAATGTTTGTTTTTTTACTTGCGAAAATATGGTTGTTTGTGTAGAAAACAATATTTATGATTGGAAAGTTGGTAGTAATTTTCTAATGGCAAATGAGTCAACATATTTATAGAGTCGTTAATACGTTGATGAAGTCCAAGCACCTATTAGAAACTGGATTTTGCTTGAATAATTATGACATTATACTGAGAAATCATCGTAAGTTATTGCTTTGACACACAGATGGCTGTAGGTAGGTACCTACCTATCAATCAAATAAATGTATGGATCCGCAGAAACTTACCATGACTGCTACTTCATACATTGTCACATTGCATCTAACTACCTAAATATTAAGAAGAATATATAATCATTAAAGTCATCAACACAACTCTCTAAGACCAAGTAATCCCACAGAATGACTATTTCATGATATCTTGAAATTTTGGGATTATACTAACTTAACAAGTTGTATTACTGATTCTAATGATTATACCTAATTCTGTAAATACATATTTTTTACGGCCGCGAATCATATTTTAATCAACGTACAACTTAATACTGACCAGCAAATTGCAAAAAACGTAAGAAAATTTGAATTTCGCGGGCTACCTTAGCGCTTCCTCCTTAATGGGCTTACAGGACCTAAACGCAAATAATTCAAGTTTTAGAAATAATAAAAGTAGGTATATGATCGACTACAGTAAACAAAATCAGAAAAATATATGATATTCTTCAGGATATATGCTAGGTAGGTAGATAGGTACTGTGTTGAAAACATAATATAACTAATGTGGTACTATAGAAAAAAATCTGAAGACACCTCTAAAAACTTTCTTTTTACAATAAAAACCATACTAATATGTATACATAAATCATTCAGATTTTTTGTCAGATTATTCTACAAGCAACATACTAAAACACTACTGTTTTAATTTTTTAGTCCAAACAATAGATTTTTTGTAATTAAATAATTGCTTCATATTTTGCAATATTACTAGAGTTGTGTTATCGCGCTTTTCTTTCTTTTCTAGATTATTTCTAGACTATCAAAGAAATTGTTTCAGTCTTTCTTCACCGAAACACCGAACATACAAACTCATCTATTTTTAAAACATAATAGTATATATTTGACGTGTATGAGTATTTGTCCACACGCCAGCACATCAAGCTACTACAATCTGTCAAATTTCTTTAATAGATTTTCAACTTTATCGGTAAAGTATAAGGTTCAAAGTTGATTGGGAAAATTTGACCCAAGTACCTACCTAAACATAAAATCATTTACCTATCTGTTATTTCCGATTTTATTTGTCTCGCGATACTGTGTCTGTGTAGGAACTATCGAAGTTTTGGGTAATTAACTGTGGATCTATTAATTACCCAAAACTTCGATAGTTGCTACAAACCAAACTAATCACCAACATAGACGGTGGGTACTCACACGTGCAGGAAACACGGCCCACAAGTGCTAAGTTCCCAGGTCTAGGTACCTATAGCTAAGTGTCCGGTCACCTCTCCCCTTCTGCAAACGTTCTCCAGCCACCCTCCATGTTTGCAAGGAATAAACGGTTTTTCTACCCCTACTAAACTTTTCTCGGAATATTTTGAACCTACTCGTGGCTGTGAAATTCGATCGAGTTTGAAATTTTCATACTAAACCAGAAATGCGAAATCAAAAACAAACTTATACTCTCCAAATAATAATTATTTTGAGACCTTACCTTTAATAAGTCCTTAATTCATACCTACTGTAAAACAACTGTTTGCTACGAATATACACTCCATCGTAGCGTCTACTACGCTACGCAGATTCTGCTAGGCAAAGTCCGCTACGCAGATTATACGCTACACACGGTCTGCTACGCAGACTACGCTATGCATATCTTTGACTACGCGCTGAGCCTACGCTGCTACGAAAATTAAGCACTACGACAAAATAGTCCGTAGACATATTTAGAACTAGTTCTTGACTATTATTTTGGGAGGTTAAAATAAATTGCGATGATCTTCTTCACATATGTAAGACTGTTAGTAGTTTTGAAATACCTATCTTCTTTGACCCAATATAATGAAATGTTCATAAATAATAACGATTTTGTTAAGCTCAATCATGAAAATACCTAAATAAATGTCACTAGTAGATTTACTAGCAACTTAATGTGTATAACACAAAACGTTGTTTGATAGCGATGAAGTAGGAGCGTATTTCCCGTGGCACTTTATGAAAAACTCGTATGGCATGCTGGAGTACAGACTAGTGCTAAAAGTGCATGACAAATATGTAAAAAAGTTTATTATTTTTACCTCAGTCTGCGTAAATCCTACTTACTTCTTATGTATTTATATAATAATTGCACGCTGCACTTACAGTAAACAGACACCAAAGCGCGCAGCAAGCCAACAACATAACATTTAACTAAAAAACTTCATACAGACATTAAGCATAGATTTACTGCTCTAAATAAAGAAGATGCTGCTAGATTTTCTTAGTCTTGTAATGCTACCTATTTATCAATTAAGTACCTAGCATATCTTGATAATTAACTTGCTCATGCTTCTAACCGTCTCCTGACTTCAAGAGTCGTAACCATGAACAGGAAAAACTGATTTATCAAACTGTCCATAAGACATACTCTGTTTTATTCGTGTTCCTGCTCCTACTACGAAAATCGTATCGCGTTTTGCGAACATCATATTTATCGAGTTCTGCTAAAACAATTTCGAGTTCTTCGAAAACCTGTGGTACGGCCCCCTCTCCCTCCGTCATAAGTAATTGTTTTTGCGGCTAATTCTTTCTGTTCCCATTTCTTTGGGGTCGAACCACTCGAAATTACATTTTTATTTGGTTAAACCGGCTCGGGGTGACGCGATTGCTTTTTGATAAGTCAATTTTATTTTAAAGGATTTTTGTAATAGTTTCCTTTTGCCTACGGAAATTTTTGTTATTGTGTAGTGGAAAGTTAAAATGATTGATGATTATTTTTCTATGTATCGTTTTGTCATGTTTTCTCCATTTTACACATCACTCTAGATTATATGCAAGTGATTGATTTTACATCCGTCTTCTACACTTAGTATTAAACATACTATAACATTTATTTGCTTACCATATTATTATGTGGCCTGATCTCTCTCCGGTCGTGACGGATTGCCGTCCCATCCGACTATCAGAGTGAGGGAAGAGGAAGCGCATCTGTGTCTGTGCGCACCCTTGTGCACTATAATATCTCCTACGCCGAATACTAGTGTCCGTTGAGATTGGCCGCTGAAATACGGTCTGGAGTACTTTACATGTCGCCATGTACAACAGTGTCACATTTTGGCAAAGATGCTAAACTAAATCAGGTGGTCTTGTCGCCAAACACTGATTTATACTAATATTGATGATTTTCTTTTGTATTAAATTGACGTCGCTTGAAATATTCACTTTGTCATCATTATAATCATCATTTCAGCCGATAGACGTCCAGTACTGGACATAAGCCTCCCCCAAGCACCGCCGCTTCCACCGGCTCAATTATTTAATTTTAATTTTCACTTACCTATAATTATCTTTGTCAACAGCGGACTCGCTACTAGGCTCAGGGTCTGACGAAGAGGAGGAGGATGAATCCAGAGCTGCCAACAACTCCAGTAGTCCTGCACATGCGCCCCATCCTGCGTTGCACTCCGAACTATCACACAATGGTGACACGAAGCCGCATGATGACTCGGAAGACCAGGTTGGTAGAATTAAACTTGTGATAAAGGCCGTACTTTGTTGTAGCCTCTAATCCTAAATTAACGCAGTAAGAACTTGGTTCTTGGAGATGATGTTATCCTAAGTCCTCGACTAGCCTATGATGCGCAATGGGCTGCAGAGAACACCTGTATTTGAATGAAACATTACATATTTAAATTATTAGAAATATCAATCAGAAGTCTACCACTGAAATGATACGGTACTAGGTTACTTATTCATTTGTTGCTTCCACGGTAATTCAAGGATCTTGCTGTTTTATAATATTAGATTCAAATCAAACTTCGTTTACATTTCTAACATAAATAGACCATCCCACCTGTACAATTACGAAGCCCGTTCACATAGTCGCATTCAGTTGTTTTTCTTCACACCCCAGGGCTCGCTCGATGGAGACCCGGAAACTAGAGACTCCCAAGCCGAGAACAAGTCCCCAGACGATGGCAATGGGGGCTCCAAACGACGGGGGCCAAGGACCACGATAAAGGCGAAGCAACTGGAGATCTTGAAGTCGGCTTTTTCTCAGACGCCGAAGCCGACGAGGCATATAAGAGAACAGCTGGCGAAGGAGACGGGTTTACCCATGAGGGTCATACAGGTCAGTGGTTGGTTTGAGATATAATTTTGAATTTTGAAAAATAATGGATTTTTATACAGGTTGGTAGGGTAATCGACGCGCAAACTGAAACCATGAATTCAGTACATGATTCTAAACAAATTCTAAACAAAAAATGTCGTCAGATATAAAAAAAATATCTGCTGTTTCATAAAAAAGTGCAATACCTACGCGGTCTAAATGTATGGCAGAGCAAAATTTTATTTTTAATAACCTACGAAAAATTCAAAGCGCAGATGGGCTCAGAATCGTATACTGAATCCATTGCAACAGTTGGGCGTCGATGTCACTGCCATCCAATATGGGCAAGAATTAAACCATAGAAGTTGACTTGATTGCTGGAGAAAAGACAAAGGTTGATGAAGTTGACGAAACTGTCGTCTCCAAACTTGAAGAAGAAGACAAAGTTGTAGAGCTAAATTTCATAACCGTTTTAAAAGATAAACAAACAATAGTAGATGCGCTTTACGCTAGCTTTACGAAAGCTACCGCGACAGTTGCGTCAAATCGCTTGACAAAAGATTCCATTAGTGCATCCACTGGCTTCCATCAGCTTTATATAGGCCAACGAAAATTGACAGAACACGGGGGGCTAACGTTTTTGTCACTGAGAATCAGAATTAGTAGTGCAGTTCGTAGTCACGAGGAGAGTCACATGCCTTTATATATTCAATACGTTATCTGTGCATTGAAAAAACCTTTGCACTAATCGAACAAAAAAAAAAGTTCAATCAATTTTCACCATTGGAGTGGACAAATCGATTTTTAAATTTGTATGAAATTCTATATAAAACTACATATTATACCTACCAGTGATGACATTTAGTGACTTTTGAATTAAGTATGAAATGAATTATATTGTCAATTGAAGAATTAGATTAATTTCCAGAATTCGTTTTCAAAAGTAATAAAAGGATGCACGCAGTCAAATAAATTAAACTTATTGTAATGACAGATTAACGGAAGAAGTGCTAAAAATGCAGGAAACATCTAAAATTTGTGTTTAAAAACGTATGTTAATAATTTCAATAAGTATAATACTTACGTTAACTTATAAAGTTTAAAAACAAAATATTATCAATAAAAACATAAAGCGTATTAATGACAAAGTCCCAGAGTTCGGCATAAAATTGATTTACACAAAATCCTCTATTCATCACGCACCTTCGTACGGTAACCGTTACAAATGGCCGATCCTCCATCATGGCGGCCCATCGGTACGTTCGCAAATTGAATATCGCGCTCGCATCCGTCCAGGAACGCAGTGTCGACGTGACAAATATCCTAATTAACGAACACACTCTATCAGAAATATTGTGACGCTGAGTTTCTGAACATAAATTCAGTTCTTGTTTAGAATTTATATTTTATGAATGTTATTCATCCATGGCCAGTGCCAAATGTTCGTTCTTTTGCAAAAGATGAATATGTTGAAATTGAGATAGGTAAGTGGTTGACAACTTAATTTGGATATCAAGATTCGTGTTAAAGTAATATTAATATAAACAAAATGATATTGTTTGCAGCTAAAAATATCCAGTTACTAAGAAGTGGTTCTTTAAATATTTTAACAAAAGAAAAATAAATAGTCTAAATATAGAAAAAATAATCATCCGCAAATTCGACAATATTTGAAGCATTCCGAGTAATCCGCGTTGCAAATTTTGATCCATTTGCAACTGAGTCAGCCGTAACGAGTCTGTTCGCAGAATTCATAATCAATCTTACCTTCCATGGTTCCTCACCCACATCTAATTCGGTAACATTCCCGAAATCCTAACCTGATCTAACACATGGAATCACGCGATTCTCCACACCGTCAGCAACAGATGTCTGTGCAGAGATCCGTCCGTCTGTCCGTCACGCTTTTTGCGCTCCTTCCTCTTTGTTTCAGTTTTTGTTGCTGTCGGTACCGAAATAAAAAACCCTTACTTTTTACCATCGTCTAGCGGACTGTTTGTAAACGTAGTAGGTACTGAACTATCGGTTTCGTCACCGGCAGTGAAGTAATTAATGAAATTTGAAAAAAATTGGCCGCCTTCACCACAGATGTTGCAAAAAATGCACTTCGTAACTCTGAAATTATCGTCTATGCAAAAGCAAAAACAATGGTTAGATCTTTTTGAATATGAAGAGAGCAAATTTTTGCTTTTGTTTTTTTTTGAAGGTAAGTAATTAAAAGCAAAAAAATAACTAATGTCACCATTAAAATTAATGACTTCATTAAGTTTCTATTGTGTTAAGAATATACTTAACTAAATCTATGTTATATAATTGGGAACAAAAAACTGAACAATCTTCCAGTTCCGCACTGTAAGTATTAATTTCGTAGAAAGAGAGAGTTCAGATTTATCCGTCCGTAAACTGACAAATGTGTGTACAAATATTTACAACGCCGAGAATTCGAGTGAGCAATATATTTCTCGAACAAAAACAATGTCAAGTATGTTAAGTGGGATCATAAACAACAATTTTTTGTCGTCGCTCGTCAGTCGAGCCAGATCGCGCGTGTCAAATGTTTTCCACCGCCACCACATGTGCTAGAGCTGCATAACTGTAAAATGACTTTTTTAAACGGGATTTAACTAGTTAACACCGGTGCGTGTGAAATTCGCCGTTTGAAGAAACCGCTCTCAACATTTTTTTGAAGTAAAATCAATTTTCTACTGAATTTATTAGTCATTGACATTTCATCAATTTTGAAATTATATAGAAAATACAGTGAAATGAGGCAATTTACAGGAAAAATGAACATCTAATGGGTTCCACCTTTTTGCTTACGAAAATCTGATTGGATAGTTAAACGCTTTCTCAAGCTTTGTAAAATTATTAATGCTGTATTAGCTATAAATATTTAATTTATAGGCAACAATTTCATCAACTTTAAATCCCTTGGTATTTTATTATCAAATAAAGTTGAAGGTACTTACCTACATTATTGCTGAGACTTTCTTCCTTATACACAGTTATCGCTTAAAAAGATGGTTCTCAGACCTCGGTCGTTATACCTAGCACATTCCTGAGATTCTCAGTGGATCTCAAAGTATTCTCTATTATCTAGCATGTACCAACCGTCATTTGTCACACTACCACCCATGACTTTATTGAAGATTTGGCTGTAAGACCAACGTCTAACCTAAAATTATGGCTCACGCATGCTTTAGAACCGCAAAATTATCATAAAGCAGACATTACGGGACCAGGAATGCAGGAAGAGACATCAAAATAACAGGCTACCAATCCTGCTGCCACTCTACCTCGACGTAAGTGCCATCCAACCGCGAAACGAGAAAAAAAAGTGGAGATATTTTAATAAGTTCATATATTGTAATTTCTTTAGCGTGACGGCCCTGTCGCCGCCCGACGCGCCCTTATTGGCTCATATTTTATTTTGACAGCTCGTATAGTTAGTGTCTAACTAGGGTTGTCAGTGAGCCTACATTCATTAACACAGTTTTCACATTTTTTTCCTTATACGTAAGTATCTAGTACCTATTAAAACGTTTAGTAAGTAATTGAATTGGTAATTATTTGAATTTATTGCGAGATAACTTTACTCTGTCATTTTTTGTTTCATAATTAGCTACGCCCGTGGTTTTACCCGCAAAAGTCTTGATCCCGTGGGATAATCCAGGTCATGGTCTACCCATGTGCCAAATTTCATCCAGATTCGTTCAGCCGTTTTAGCGTGAAAGCGTAACAAACAAACAATAAAAAAAAATAATCTTCTCTCTTTATAATATTAGTTTAGATTTTAATCTTCTCTGTAACTAACTTGTTAAAATGATCTGTATCCTTTTTTATGAAATCATAAACAAAATTAAAATAAGTTAGGTTTTATAATATTGCTGTCTGTCAAAGATTACATCTTTTACTCACTACCAACCCTATGTACGAACATAGTATTTCTATTTAGAATTGCTCACATTTAATTAAAATATAAGTAATAATCTCACTGCTCACTACAATTTCAACAGACGTACCTACCTACTTAATTTTTTTGATATACTCGTAGGTAGGTGCTCTCTATTTTTACATTTATTTTATTTCAGTAGGTACAGCTGTGTCGTATGTCTTGCCATCATTAAAAAAAACACAATTCTTCAATGTTATTATTTATTCTGAAGCACTCGTATTTTTTGATAAAGTACCTGAAGTTATTTAACAATAATTAATCAATCAACATGTCAAAGAATCATTTTTCATTTCGCGCCAAAATTTGGTCGATGACATTTCCCATTATAAAGGCGACCACACACGTAACGCCACATGAAAAAAACATAGAGTAGGTATATATCATGAATAAATTAATTCAACTACTTTGTAAAATAAATGTCATCGGCGTAAAGTTACATTTTACAAATTATTACTTTATTACTCAAGAAATATTCACCACGCGCGTTGCGTATAGCATTATTTTATAATTCTGTACAAGATCATTAATCATTATTAACTCAGTAACTATTCATTGAGACAATTGCCGCACTATTAATTGTGATGGAGTGATACAAAAATTGACGTATTTATTGATAATTTGCGCATAATTACTTGAGAAATGACATTAAAAACGACATAGGTATATTGTTAAAACTGTAAATTATTAAAGCCTAGTTATTGTTACTACTACCTATAAATTATTCTGCAGGCCTGTTTTCCATTACAGCCTTCAAGCAACAACGCCTCTGCAGTATCTAGACGCACACCCGTTGGTTTCTAGCTAATCACAAGCATTTTATTATTGGTGGACGGCCATCGAGAAAGTAATTCCCACACGGAAGCTCGTGTCACTGGTTGATTGATAGCGGGCGCGATAAAAACATTTTGTCAGCGAGCCGCGAACACGTTATTATGTCACCACTGGCTACTGACGTGACGCATCCTGATTAATGTGTGTCGTGTCGTGTGTGGCAGCCTTAATGCGCTCGCGTCTATGGTCATTAATGGCGCGCGTTGTCCGCGGTCAGGATTCCACGTCAAACTCACGATTAGGATTTTATAAGGCAAAAAATCTATATTTTGTCTGAGTTATACCCACGAGGGCTTTAGTTATTTTATTAAGTTATTTTGTTGCTACTAACACTATGGACTCATGTCTGAAATAAAAAAATTTGAATTGAAATTTGAATTGAATTGAATTGAATTTAGGTAAAGTCCAGCTTACCATCGCAAGCTCATTGATCTAACTTTAATTTCCATGGTTATTGTAAAGACTGGGTGTTTAAGAAATTCTACGCTCGCCAGTAGAGCAGTGGTAACCCAGTGATAATGGCCCCGACTTACAAGTTGTAGTCGTGGGTTACCCAGGCAGGCGCTTTACTTTATGTGAATAATTTCATCACCTCTGCTCTCAACACGGTGAAGGAAAATATTGTGAGGAGAACCAGAACCAAAAATTCAAAGGCATGTGACATTTGCAAACCCGCACTGGGCCTGTGTTGTGTGGTGGATTATGGCCTACTCCCTCTCACCGAGAGGAGGCCTGTGTCTCAGCAGAGAACATTAGATATAGGTAGTCTGATTATGCAGTAGTTAGAGATCGAATGAAGATTTGTTTTTTTTTTAAATGGTATATCTTTAACTGTCTAAAAATCCGAAAAAGTCTCGTTTTTTAAATATTCAATAAATCATTTTACTCGATCCTTGTCTTCAAGCCTATTCCATCAAAAATGATGGCTTATTAAAAAAAATAAACGCCGGTGTTCTCCACGATTCCAACTTTTTCATTAGATTTGAATATTCAAACTGTAATTTTATTTTAAGAGCGCTATCACAAGTTTTTCTTGTTTAGAGCGTTTGACTCGAGTTTTGATTTGTGATTATGGTTTAACTAAAGTCACAATAGTAAAAAAAATACATGCCCGAGAAAGTTTAATTCCTTCTTTTGGGAGCGCATTCAATAAATATTTCAGTTTGTTTACATAAATCAGTAAAAAACTTGTTCCTGCAAAGGCTGTTTCATAAAAATTTAATTTCGGGCATCTCGCGATGCTCTGTTACATCGAAGATATAATAGTTTAATAATTTATAAAAATGTCCACGGTACAACTGTATCTTCTACTTTGGAATGCATACATCAATTTATTATGTTTAATACAGTAATAAACCAAAAATAATTCCGTAAAACAGAGAGTTAATGATATTTTTTCAGCCGAAATGATATTTTTTATCTCTGTTTATTTAATAGAAATTCAAACAAAAAGTGTTTAATAACTAAGGTTACTTTGTCACCTTGCTTGAAAAAAAAAAATACTCTATTTTAAAGTAAAATAATATTTTTAAGGAATTGTTTTATGCAATGCTTTTTTATCAATATAAATCTCGGGATGCACGGTCTTAGCTTTAGTCCGCGCCGAGCGCTTTCAGAGGGAGGACGTAGCGCTCACTCGCTGCTGCCGTCACGTGATCTCGTTCGACAATTCGCCACGAATAAAAAGCGACCAACACTTCTTGATACAAGTGAGTTTTTTTTTTTAATTAGTTATGTTCTGATTGTAATGTATATAATATAATTATTTTCCTATGATGTTCCAACGCGAATATAATTATAGAAAAAAAACATACGTAAATATAGTTGTTGTTTTTAATTTTTCTGACTTTTTTATTTATCTCCAACATTAATTTAATTAATTATTTTCAGACAATAGTTCACAATAATGGGCAAAATAGAACTTTTGGTGCTGTCAAAATAAAAAAAAAGGTTTTGGCCGATAATTTGAAACGCGCAAGAGAAGCTCAGCGGTAAGAATTTTATGAGGAGTGCGTGCTTCCTGAAATCATAGATTCGAGGAAAGCACGGTCTATGCCGCTTCGGAGAATATTATTTTAATTATTTTACAATTATTATACTGGTTTTTTATGGTTCCGTACCTTAAGGGTGCCAACGGGACCCTATTACTAAGGCTCCGATGTCCGACCGTCCGTCTGTCTGCTAGTGTCTCATGAACCGTTACAAGTTCACAGTTGTAATTTTTAATTTTAATAAAACGACTTTTGATTTGTCTTTTTTATTTTCTTTTGACTTTTTTGACGTGACAACGTCTAATAAATCGATGAAGCTGGCTGCACACACGAAAAAAACATGACTCATGTAGCGTTACCTCGCGGCCTTGCTCTGCTGTAGCGTTGTACGCCATGGCGGCTTGAAGTGCAAGCGAGAGCGCGGAACGAGCGATGAGAGACAGATGATGTCGAACGCTGCCGAATCGGCCTCCGCGTTCGGCAATTTCATTAATGTTTTGTTATGACGTTGTCACGTTAAACTATCGTCCGTAAACCGACTTTACAGACAACCGATTTTTATCCAAACTGTAGAAACAACATCACATTGCATTTATTTCTATAAATAAGTACTAAAATGTCTTCCTACCTGCTAAATAAATTACATAATATATTAAACTTCGTAAAAAAAGTAGGTACAAAAAGTATTTATAAAAGTAGCACAAAAGTATTTGTAAGTAATGTTAGAGGCTGGCAACGCGCAAGTAATGCAGCTTCAGGCAATGCAAGCGTCTTTAGGCCAGCGTTGCCAGTATGTTACTTTTGTAACATTTTACGTTACTTTTGACCCTCTCATGTTACCTCCATGTTACACGCCTCAAAATGTTACTTTTAAGACTTAATAAAAAATATTTCACAGAAAACAAAAAATAAACATGAAACGGAACGCATACAAGAAAGGTTTCGTTCGTCATGTTGGCGCACTTGATTGTCTTGATTTTGTGACCAAATTCTGACGCGACGACAGCGCGAAAATTTTTCACTTCGTTTGTCGTATCGCATATTCACTCACTCGCGTGAATTTCTAAATGACCCATCCCGCTTACTTAGGCGAGTGAGCGACAGCCTAGTAGTGGCATCCGTGTTGGTTCAGTTCAGTTTGTTATTACGATTCTTTCGAAGCCTACTAAGGGGACAGCTTTTTTTTATGTAATAAAGTGCCATGTTATTATTAGTCGTTTTCCACAAAAAATAAGGTAATGTTACTTTTCTCGTGAAAATGTTACTTTTTGAGCTCTCTCATGTTACATTTGACTATCTGTCACTGGCAACACTGCTTTAGGCTGCGGTAACTACACACCATCAAGCGGGCCGTATGCTAGTTTGTCACTTTAGTGGTATAAAATAAAAATTAAAAGTGAAGTAAATTTGTATGACCCTATTGTAACTCAAACCGTTGTAGGTAACACTCATCGGTACAAATAACATTTCATGAACTATAATAACAGTAATTTAATTTATTTTGAAAACGAAGGCTCTTGTTGGTTTGATCCTGGCGTCCGACGCATAGCGGTTTGTATGTGTGCATAGCGTTCTTCCCTAGACGCACACGTGCGCATCTGCTGCCGCGCGCCGTCGAATTTACCTAAAACTGAGCACTTCGGTTTTGTAATAACGCTCTTAAGTAAATAGCGGTTCTAGAAATACGTTCCAAATTCAAAATGACGACGTCAATCTCTTCTTACTTTTTTATTTTATTTTAAATATGACTTCAGTCAATTATGAAGAAGAAATCCAAGGAAACGTCAGTGTCGAAATCAGAGTTGAATGAGCCGTACTTCGGCGGTCGCACGGCCATATCTCATGTTTTAATATCCGTCGGCCACTTTGAACTGCCCCAAATACTATAACATGCACGAGTTACGAGGCAAACGGGTAAACGCCTGTGTGACCGCGGCTTTACTGCCGAGCTAACCCGATCCCAGACGATGTTTTACGACAGATTGTTCAGTCTTTTTAATTGATTGGCTGTTCTATAATTTATCTGTGCTTACAAAGAACTCGGTACCGCCCTTGTACCGACTGACGTTTGCTTGGCAGATGTGTTCAACATAATGCTTTTGCGACGTTCAGGTGAAAAACGTTTTGTCGTAAATCAGTTTTCTTTATCTTTGCTTCCCATGTTTTATTTTGAATAAAATAATAGCTTTCTGCTGTATAAAGGCACTATCTATAAAGCCAACATTTATTTCTGGCCGTTTGTATGCATTTCTCCTCTGTTGGTGTGCTAAAATAAGCATATTTTAAATATAAACGTGTTCTTTTTCCGAAAATTCCATGAAATCCATACTTAACTGCCTTTGATCTTTACTTAACTTCCGTTAATGCGCATGATTCACAAATTCCCAATTTTCCTTCATAAGTGAGTGTTACTTGGGATTAAAAAACGAGAAAGGTTTTTAAAGAAGTCGCGGTACATGTCGCGAATGACGTTCCACGTAAAATGTATTCGGCTAACGATCGCGTTTGGCGCGTACGACACGCCGCCGTCAAATCCTCACTTTATCTAAAAACGAGGCAATAAATTAGTCATTTTAATCGTCATTATTAAAACAACGGTGTGGAATAAGCATGAGGTAACAATAAAATATCTATTTTACAACGTTATATCGTGTCAATTCTCGTAAAAATGTCGGTGGTACGGCGCGTAGCGGGATTTGCATCAAGAGACGACGTTTACTGTGCTTATTGTGCATAAACGCCATGAAAGTTCGTGCCTCCATCTTGTGGCCGCGGTGTTATGGCCGATTGCGTTAAGAAACAACCCAGAAATTGTTTTTTACGGAATTAAAGTTCGCTGCGGTGACTTTATTTATTATCATGTTTTACTAGTAACGTCGTTGTTTTGGTTTGTTAATGAAAGTGTTGTACAATATTGTATTTTATAGGTTTTCGTTTGAGTGTCCTCCATTTTTTTATTATTTTGGCTTATAAATAAAACGATAGCTGAGTAAGTATGATACGGAATTTATGAATACTTAGCTGTGTAACACACTTTGTGTAGAAAGCCATATAACAATAACTAAAAGGCTATAAAGGCACCGATGTTATGATTTATGATGTCGAAGACAGAAGCACCTTACATTGTGTCGGTACAGCAGGTGCGGCCTAACAAAGAACTGCACCGAAACCAATAAATTATTAATTATGAAAAAAGGCCAACACACTTACACTTGCAAAATATTATCAAAAAAATTAAGAAAAAATTCAAGAGCGGCGCCAAAAACTCCTTTGTCTAGGAGACGTCCTGCGGGCACACTGTGCGGCAGTGTACAAAGGGAAGTAAAGTTGCCGACGCGGCGCGCACACTGGGACAAAGGGGCACCCCGTCAGGACAAAAAATGACATCATTTATTTTATTGCCCCGAGTGAGAATGTGGCACATTAATATTGCGTAGGCCTTAATGTTCGATCGCCCTAGGCCGGTCATCACTCAATATGGCTCTTGTCTATAAAATAATAGTAAAAACGTGTTTTTCGAATATCGGACGATGTGTATCACAAATCATTGGTAATTATCCCGAAATAATATTTACAACTCCGTATCGTAGGTACCTATATGAATATCTTAAATAGCAACGTCAAAAGTATTTTTATCAATCAAGATTTTTATTATTATTATATTTTTATTATATTATTAATTATATATTAAATTCGCGGTTCTTTCTATATTTTTAAAAATTTTATGGTATCTAGACAAGGTGATATTAAGTTGTAAAAATGTTAGCTTATTTTGCATTGTAAATCATTTAAGTGGATGTTTTTATAGGGGGCCAATTAACGGATGTAAGATGCATTAATATTCATAATTATTTAAACTGATTTACAAAATAGATACGATCAAAGAATCTTCCTTGCATACCTAGTAAAAATATAGATTTTCCCATAAATTGCTAATCGCTAGGATCATTTAAAACTTTCAACTCTTTAATTATGGTTAGGATGTCTTTATATCGAAATATCGATGGATAGTAGGTAATTGAAAATATGATTCATTGCTATCAAGGACGCCCCGAATCGAACGTCAGTTACATCTCAATTCGCTAATACTATACCTTTAAACAGTTGCAGGGTTGTCGCAATTTGTCGCCATAATCCGAAATATGTTAACTCATATTATATTTATTATACCTAGGATACAATTAATGTTAAATCTTGATTGACTCGACTCGTGATATTTCTTTTCGTTAATTAATTTACCTAATTCATAAACTCAGATGAGTCTTATCTAGCTAATAATAAGCTGATTAGTGCGTTTGTCAGTTTGTTTGTTTGAACGCGTTAAACTCTGAAACTACCGGTAGGATATAAGTATATTTTTATACATGACAACCCAATTCTTCTTTAGGAAGGCTAAAGGCTACTCATAGTTAACATCACGCTAGGACGCTTAGGAACCGAGCAAAAACAAAAAAAGTCAAAATTACCGATGAGCGAAAACGAAGTCTAGTCCGAGAAACAAAAAATTTCACGTGGATGAAGTCGCAGGCAGAAGCTAGTTATATAATATTATCATGCCTAAGTGTAAAATGTGGTCGTTTGCCTCAGCTTTAACTAAGCGTAACTAACTTTTGCTAAGCGCACTAATACAGACGAGCCTTCAAGTCTTTACCAGCATGTAGGCTATACATACATATACACAAAACAGTAATAGTATTGCATTAATTAAATACCCATAATCGTGTGTACACGACCTAACAATTTCACATGCCTGTACACCGCCTTTCTGCCTATCTACCACTCGACCGCGCGCCACGGCTAGCGGAGCCCTGCGCCCGCGCTGTGTTGATACTTACGACGCGACCGTGAGGCGAAATCGAGGAACACAAGAGGATCAGATTGCCGCTGCCCGCGCCGCTACGTCTCCCGCGCCCTCGGACGCCCTCAGGAGTCCGCTACAAACCTCTACGGCGAACACATGCCTAATCTTAACTCGCGCCGCGCATTTATTGTTTTAGTTTAATAAGTATTCTTTATGTTATTAAACATTCATATTTTATTATAAAGTAGTGTTTAATTAATAGGTTTTACATTAATCTACCCTAACACACTACAGTGGTGACCCCGAACAGTAAACGCGTGCTAGTGCTACCTGAAACTTTAGTGCGGTGCGGAGTGTGTGGACTCAAAAGTGAACAAAATCGTGAACATTTCACAACAATATGAGTGATTCCGAACAAGTCACGGAGGATAAGAAGCGGTCTGCATCACCGGCATCGCATGACGTATTTCGGGTCGGCGTGCGCGTTCCTCCATTTTGGCCCGAGAAGCCCGCGATTTGGTTCGCCCAAATTGAAGGCCAGTTCGCGATATCGAATATTACGGCGGACACAACAAAGTTTTACTACGTCGTCAGTCATCTCGACCCGCGATATTCAACGGAGGTCGAAGATATCATCGTGAATCCACCAGCGACCGATAAATACGGCAAATTGAAAACGGAACTTATAAAGCGACTCTCAGAATCCCGCGAGAAGAAAGTTCACCAACTGCTGACACACGAAGAGCTGGGCGATAGGAAGCCGTCGCAGTTTCTCAGACACCTGCAGCACCTCGCCGGTCCTAAAGTACCTGAAGAATTTTTAAGAACAATATGGTCGAGCCGACTGCCTAGTAACATACAGTCCATTATCGCGTCTCAAGTATCCGCGCGCCTCGATGAATTAGCCGATCTCGCCGACAGAATTCACGACGTCGTGCCGACAGGCCATCAAGTGGCGTCTACATCAACAAATGTGGTGAGTGATATGGAGACTTTGTCTAAACAAATGATCGAACTTACGAAACAAGTGCACTTATTAACTCAAAAAGTCGACAATATTTCCCGCGCAGGCCGATCAACAAGGCGTGGCGACCGATCAAAATCCCGCCACAGCCGATCTCATTCACGAACTAAGGAATATCCATCATGTTGGTACCACTATAAATTTGGTGCGAAGGCCACCAAATGTATTCAGCCCTGCGATTTTAAGCCGGAAAACTGCAAAAGCAGTCAGTAATTGCGGCTGACGACTGCTCTACCTGTAAAGGCCGCCTATTTATCTCAGATAAACGTACCGGCATACAGTTTCTTGTAGACACAGGTTCGGACGTGTGCGCCTACCCTAAATCGTTATTACGTAATCAGCTGCGATACAATAACAAATGCAACTATGAACTTGTCGCTGCAAATGGTACTCCGATACCCACTTACGGTACATACCAACTTAATCTTAACCTTGGATTACGTCGTGAGTTTTCTTGGAACTTCATCATAGCAGATGTTTCAAAACCTATAATAGGTGTCGATTTTTTAAGTTTCTACAATTTATTAGTCGACTGCAGACGACAACAGCTGATCGACTCGATTACGAACCTGACTGTCGGCGCACCTTCTTCTCATGAAATAACACACGAACTGCTGTCCTTGAAAACATTTACTGGTAATACAACTTATCTCAATCTACTACGATGTTATCCAGAGATAACCAGACCAGCTGGTTCAAATAGTGTACCAATACATAACACAAAGCATCATATTAGGACAACATCCGGTCCTCCAGTAACATCACGACCGCGTCGTTTGGCACCAGATCGTCTACAGATTGCGAAGAAAGAATTTGAGGAAATGTTACAAAATGGCACAGCTCGTCGTTCAGAAAGTCCATGGTCATCTCCACTACACCTGGTACCTAAAAAAGACGACGGCTGGAGGCCATGCGGCGATTATAGAGCTTTAAATGCACGAACAATACCTGACCGGTACCCAGTGAGGCACATCCACGACTTCGCATACCAGCTGTCAGGATCCACTATCTTTTCAAAAATTGATCTCGTAAAAGCATTTAACCAAATACCAGTATTCGAAGACGATATTAAAAAGACAGCAATCACAACACCATTCGGACTTTTTGAATTCACCGCAATGACCTTCGGTTTAAGAAATGCTGCACAGACCTTCCAAAGGTTCCTCGATGAAATTCTGCAAGGATTCGAATTTACGTTCGGATTCTTAGACGATATCCTTGTGTTCTCAAAAGGGGAGACAGAGCACATCGGACACCTGCAAAAACTTTTTGAACAATTAAAAAAGTATGGTGTGGTAATCAACACCAATAAGTGCGTATTGGGTGTCAACGAAATAACATTCTTGGGTTATCATGTATCTGCAGCTGGTATAAGACCCCTGCCTGAAAAAGTGAAGGCGATCCAAGAATACCCCCTCCCCAAAAATGCTAAGGAGTTACGACGATTTTTAGGGATGATAAATTTCTATAGAAAATTTCTTCCTGGTGCCGCTCAAATACAAGGCCCGCTCAATCAAGCTTTAAGTGGCCCAAAAATTAAAGGTAACACGCCCATCACTATAACACCTGAGATTCAAGAAGCATTCGACGCATGCAAAAATAACTTGTTAAAAACCACTCTCATCTCGCATCCGGATACACAAGCTGAGTTAGCACTTTTTACCGACGCTTCTGAAGCGGCCATCGGAGCTGTCTTACAGCAAAGAAAAAATAATGACAGCTGGCAACCACTAGGATTCTTTTCCCGCAAGTTATCTCCTGCTCAAACAAAATATAGCACGTACGACCGAGAATTGCTCGCTATTTACGAAGGAATAAAATACTTTAGGTATATGGTCGAAGCGAGAACATTTCAAGTGTTCACCGATCATAAACCCATCACCTTCGCTTTCACTACAAAAAGAGACAATTGCTCACCTCGTCAACACCGCTATCTCGACTACATCTCTCAATTTACAACCAACCTCAATCACATCTCAGGTAATCACAACGTAGTCGCCGATGCATTTTCACGACTGGAAAGTATCGACACTACCATAAACTACAAAGCACTTCAAAACGAACAGGAAAATGATCGTGAGTTACAGAGTTTGCTAAATAGCAACACAGCGTTAAAGTTAGAAAGAATAAAAGCTATGGACGGCTATATATACTGTGACCAGTCTACTTCTCGTCCTAGGCCGTTCATAACACCAACTTTCCGAAAAGCAATCTTCAACAACCTACACAATCTCAGTCATCCAGGCCCCAACGCAACAGCTAAACTAGTATCAGAACGATTTGTGTGGCCTAAGATTCGTCAAGACTGCAGAAAATGGGCTCAACAATGCACTGATTGCCAACGCAACAAAGTAACCCGCCATACCCACTCACCTCTGTCACCATTCCCTGTTCCTTCCAACCGTTTTTCCCACGTCCACCTTGACTTAATTGGCCCTATGCCACTTTCTTCTGGTTTCAGGTACTGCCTTACAGCTATAGATAGGTATACTCGATGGCCAGAAGCCTACCCTCTAGCAGACATCACAGCGGAGACCTGCGCTAGCACCTTCATTTCTGGCTGGGTCGCGCGCTTCGGGTGTCCAGAGAAGATTACAACTGACCGTGGAAAACAATTTGACTCTCAACTGTTCCAGTGCATCTCTTCAATTATAGGCGCCTACCATTGTCCTACGACAGCTTACCACCCACAGTCCAACGGTCTGGTAGAAAGAATGCACAGACAGCTCAAGGCCGCCATAATGTGTCATAACAACGCGCAATGGTCGGAGGTACTTCCACTTGTACTCCTGGGAATGAGGAGCGCCTGGAAGGATGATCTCCAAACTTCTACAGCTGAGTTGGTCTACGGCGAGCCACTTCGATTACCTGGTGAGTTCTTAAAACCATCGACCACTCATGACATAGTGGATGAACCAGATTTCGCAGCACGACTCAGAAGACACATATCGAAACTATCACCTGCATCAACATCCACCCACGGTGAGAGAGTGTTTTATGTACCTAAAAACCTTTGTACAGCCAGCTACGTCTTCCTGCGAAAAGGACCGTTAAAAAAATCACTGGAATCGCCCTACTCCGGTCCACACAAAGTCGTAGAAAGAGGAGCAAAGACATTTACAATAGACGTCCATGGAAAACACATAACCGTAACCATTGATAGGTTAAAACCAGCGTACATGGCTAACAACAACGATGGTTCGTCTCCAAAAACACCACCACCTTTACCTCAACCACCACCACCATCGTCTCAAGCACCATTATCACCTGAAATAAAAACGAGAAGCGGAAGAACCGTAAGATTTCCGAACTACTATCGCCCGTGAACCGGTCTCAGCGGGGGAGTGATGTAGGCTATACATACATATACACAAAACAGTAATAGTATTGCATTAATTAAATACCCATAATCGTGTGTACACGACCTAACAATTTCACATGCCTGTACACCGCCTTTCTGCCTATCTACCACTCGACCGCGCGCCACGGCTAGCGGAGCCCTGCGCCCGCGCTGTGTTGATACTTACGACGCGACCGTGAGGCGAAATCGAGGAACACAAGAGGATCAGATTGCCGCTGCCCGCGCCGCTACGTCTCCCGCGCCCTCGGACGCCCTCAGGAGTCCGCTACAAACCTCTACGGCGAACACATGCCTAATCTTAACTCGCGCCGCGCATTTATTGTTTTAGTTTAATAAGTATTCTTTATGTTATTAAACATTCATATTTTATTATAAAGTAGTGTTTAATTAATAGGTTTTACATTAATCTACCCTAACACACTACAAGCATAATGTGCGTTAACTTAAGTAAAGCTCCCTTAAGCTCTAAAATCTAAATGCATAAAAAGCAATATAAACAAATGAAGATCTTTGTAGACCTCTGACAAAACAAAGACAGCCCTATCTGAGTGTAAATACGATATGCGCGTACGCAGCGATCCATCACTACGAGCCACGACTGCATTGATTTATGACGAAACGCCGCCATGTTCCCATAGTAGCCGAGTTATAGCAAATTAATTATAGGCTTCTTGATCATCGCAAGGATCAAAGTTTTAATAAAAATATTGTGAGAAGAATATTAACAAAAAGTGCAAAGATGATTATTATGAGTAACGGCACTGCAACTGCTTAGATACATTAAAGTGTCTGTTTAATTTTAGACATTAGCATCGAAAATCTAGGATAGTAATTACTTGTAAAAATGTATTCATAGTAAACGGCAATGCTGGACTACCTACCTAGTCAAAAGACTTACCTAACCAGAAGAAACCATATCAAAGATCGCGGTGATACCTGCGATCTTCCTTAAGGCATTATCATAGGATCAAATCCATCAATCGCGTGAAACATGCCACAATTCTCAACAGCAATAACTGCCCTAAAAAGCAATTGTTGCGTGTTGAAAAAAAAAATTCTTTTGGACAGTTCGTTGACCGTTTTTATGAGTTTCAGACGATTTTTTCATCTCAGCTGATGCTCCAGCACGTAATGAAGTTTACGGTGAACGCGTTTGTTGACGTGACAATATTGGCTTCGACACGGGTCACTTATCGTTGTTGCACTCTGTTTTTGCAAGCAGAAAGGTCTTTTTTATTCTAGACTAAATTGACATCTCGTTTAGAAGCTATTTCGTTTAAGTATTGCACCAGTAACTTTTTGGAGTGACTGTTTTGTGATTCGAAGTGTGTTTGATAGTATCGAACGCTTCCGACGATTCGACATGGCGCTATTTCGTAATTTTACCAGCATTTCCCTCCGTAGCCGTCTCGCACTGTCGCCCTCCGAGGTCATCTGTCGATTCCGCGTTATGACGTCCGAATCCTCTCAATGTGACCTCTACACTCTTCATTTCCTAGCTGACCATTCCGTGTACAATCACTATTGTGGTCAGTGAAGGTAATTGATAAACCATAGATTTGGTTTTTAGGTAGTGTCTTTGTCAAGGCTAGATATAGCTCCCTAAATTATTTTCTCTTAGTCTGCAGATTCTGGCCTATAATTTTGGGTCTACACATATTCAACTGACACGTGTGTGTGTTGGCAATATGTGTGTAAGTGTTGAATATGTGTATAATACGTCTTGACGTAGAAGTGACTAACATTATCAGACAGAGCTAAGTCTCAATTAATGTCTATTTATAAATGTGGCACATGTACATAGATAGTTTCTCCGTTGTTTCAATAACCAATAGGTACTTAGATCCCAAATTATTGCAATTAATGGTTTTCGATAAGTATTCTGATATCTTTGCCTGTCTTTGTGGAGTCTAATACTTTGTTGTCTGCTCCATTTTTGCATACAAATTGTGCAACCAAAAATGTTTCAACTTAGGCTATGTAGGTACATACGGGTAGTTAACTACGTCACGTTCTGTCTCGATTACTCACGATCAGTATCTATTTGCTAATGTTGGTTCAAGTTGACATATTGCCGGTTTGCATAACGCCTTATTTATTTTAGATTGTTTACGAAGGTATTGATTTCAACCACTCACTGTGACCACTAAGTGTGGCTGTTCTATCATTCGTATGATAGGTAGGTAGCCATTAGGTATATTGCATATAATCTGCTTCTTTACATATTATAAATAAATAGTAGATTTTACAACAAGTGCACAAAACAAACCATTTTTATCCGAGACTTTTAGCAGCACGAGCCGAAGGCGAGGGCTGATAGTAATGTCGAGGATAGAAATGGTTTTGTGGACGAGTTATAAACTCTGCTTTTCACTTCGATTGCAAGGAAATAAAACAGTAGTACCTATAACATAACATTTCTTTAATTAAAATTCAAAGTAAAATTAGAACAGTTTTGAATACTGAAGGAAATTATTTTTTTTTAAATCTTACGACATTGATATTAGGCTGCAGACCTATACAGCCTACTATTAAATTAATTTTGTAATAATAATTTTCTTAAATCAACTAACCTACCGTACTTGAAATAAAATTTTAATATCTATTATATCTTAAAAAACACATAAGGCAAATAAATTAAAGTAAATATTATATAATAACAAATTCTATCTATGAACTTCTTATTGCATTTGGCTGTATGGCTCATTTTCTTTGCCTTAATATAATACATTTATGAGTAGATACGTTAATGCCCTTGTGCACAAAATTCGATTTTGTGCAGCCTATACCCTGCACAAAGAAGCACTTTCAGAGCATGAGAAGTGAAAAGAAGCTTTTCGTGGCTGTCTGTGTGACCGCGTTATTCTTCTCATCTTCTAAACGGATTTTGATGCGGTTCTTCTCACCTTCATGTAGAGAACTTATTCCGGAAAGTTTATGTGTATCTACATTAATGTTCATCTTGCATTTATTAAAGAAATCTCGACATTTATTCAAGTCGTAAAAACTGTGAAGCAGGAACGGGTCGCTAGTCTCTTATATTATAATCTAAGTTAATTTGAACATTTCTTTCTTTGGAAGATTGTTTTGGTGTCTAATAAAGTAATCAATTCCTTCTAAAAATTCTCCTTTTCTTAGAAATGACATCATGTATAAGCTTCAAATGGAAATCTATCACGTTCCATAGTAAGTACCAACACCTTAACATCGCATTTTTATTGTGTTACAACAACAAAACGATAGCTTATCTGAGGCCGTTAAATATAAAACCTACAACTCTAAAACGAACTAAGATAAGGCCTCCATCTTGAGAAGCGTGACCAATAGCACGAGCGTACGTTATCAGAACAGTAACTGATAACAGTTTGATTTATACATTCTCAATGGTGATTGGTGGAACGGTTACACACTCCTGCGTCGTTTATCAGAAATGAAAAATGGAATCTTGTTAGTGAGAGAAATGGGTCGTGTTTTATGAGATCGTGATGCATATTACCGATTTCGCATTAAGTGCCTGGATGTCCTTCAACTGAAATGTTTAATGATGAAAGTATGATAAGTTTCGAGCCTCTACCTTTCAACAGGATTACACTATATTAAAAACTATAATATTTACATAATACATATGCTAACAGACTCAAAATAATACTGATAATATGTACATGTAGGTATATAAGAAAATATGAAAAAGAATCCAAGGTCGTCAAAAAATTCGTTCGCTTATTGGAAAAGTGTCCAAAAGGCTGACAGCATTGCTAAATTGTACGGCGATGCTGATTTCTTAGCCAAAATATTGGCCAGCCCTCTGGTCTCTGGTTTGGTGTGGTCATCGGATTGTAAATTGAAATTCCATCAACTATTATCTTAACATACTTATACCAAACGCTTTCCCAGAAAATAACTAGGAGTACCCACACAACCAATTTATTTAAAGCGTAAATTACAATAAAATATACTTAAATATATGTACTAAAAGAAAATACTCAAATCAAACCACGTGACAAAGCTAAAGGAATCTTGCAAGTATAAAAATAACCACATCAACGACGACACACAAAAAACACAACAAGCAGTTAATGTACTTATTTTGAGGACATCTAATTAACTAAAATAAGACAAGTCACAAATTGGTGCCGTTGAAAATGATTGCTGACATGGTAAATTTAGTGTTGTGAACATCGAGAACACACTGTTCTAAGTTTTTTAAATTAAATAAATCTGTCAAAAGAAACGAATTGGCGGGAAAATTGACGTTTTAATTTTTTTATACTATGCAGTCCTGATATTATAAACTAGGACATAAAAAAAATCATAAATTCAGCAGTATCTTAGCAGGTATCTATAGCTTTTTAAATTTTTAGTTAAAGGTTTTAGGATTAATATTGGCCCCGATCACGATTTCGTAATGTCTAACATCAGTCTAGAACGCAATTTTTTTCGCTTATATTGACCGTGAAAACCGAAAAAGTAGGTTAGTATTAAAATTCGACAATTCCAAATTATGCTCAAGCATGCCAAAATTAAGGCATTCGACTTTGAATTCTTTTCAAGGTTGGAAAAGGAAAATACTTCGGATAGTTTTTGAAATTCAATGCTAATAACAACATCCTGTCAAATTTAAATCTGTAGCGCGTATAAAACAAGTAAGAGTTTCTCGTGTTGTTCAATTTCGCGTGGAAACAATTTACTTTTACCTCGGCGAGCGCCACGCCAATTGGTTGTAGATGGCGCATGAGGTGCGCGCGCCCTGTGGTCGCCTCTTCACAGACGCCATATTCTTTTTGTTTCTCATTTCAAAATTTCAACGTCTGCGTTTGTTTTTACCCTGTGGCATGCTTCCGACATTTTTATTACCGACCGTGACTCCAAAATTGATATCGAATTACCAATACATCATTTCCTCTTGTAATATGCTAAAATAAAAACTATAACGAAAATACACGATAATGAATTATTGAACAAATTGCGGCCGTCCTCATCAATATTCCGCCAGTACCCGCGAGGGTGCCCAAAATTCGCGTTTACGTCCCACAAGGCGCATGACACGATAAAGTTTATGGCGGAACGAAAAACGAAAACAAAAATACGGTCAGCACAACTGTTCGTGTATTATTGTTGGGTAGATTGTGTAGCGCCCTGTAGGGAGCCGACCGCCCGCTGCGCGGCTCTCAACGCTCTAAGCCGAAATTACTAGTTCAGCTCACTCGCTAGATTACACATCCGATTCTAGGTATTGCGCCGTGTCGCAACTAGTCGTAAGCTTAAGCCTAAATTGGGTTTGCTTTCATATATCTGCCACTTGCGGTACTGAATACCTATGTAAGAAGATTAATTTGACCCACCTGTATTATTCGTAATGTCGGCTGTTAGAGTCGGACAAAATTGAATCGGAATAAACATAGTGTATGGAGGATAAGTGCGTTGGTATGAGACTGGCAAATTATTTTTGTGGCGGCTGCTGTAGTTTTTTGTTTCGGGTTTTGTTCGGTACTGTCGACTCATTAGCACTGGGGGGCGCCTCGGCCGCAGGTAGGCTCGACGCTCCGCCGTTATTTATATGGGGGCGAACAGAACAATGTCCAGGCCGATCACTTATTAATCATCTCTTTATTCAAGCCGGCTGGGTGATTCTGCCTGTTGTGATGCTCACACAATAGAATAATACAGATCAAGTTATTATAAGCAGTAGGTAATGTTTGGTGATGTGACAGAAGATATATTTGGCGTTAAATATTACGTAAATTACGTAAATCTTTTTATGGATCTAGTTCATAGAAATCATAGAACAAGTTTGAAATTTTATTAATGACCGTGGGAAGAACTACTACTATAAGATGTGGCACCTTAGCCTTGACTATCAAAAACGATTGACACTATCCCATAATATTTGTCGTACTAAGAAGCACAACCACTGAACTTTATGCCCACATAGTACAGGCGAGTAAACAAGACACGCTAAGGTGCATTACGTGTCCATATATTAAACACGAACTTTGCAAAAACATCACGTACGTACGGAGGCATTATATACAGACTATATAGTTAATCCCTGTTTATACCTCGGTAGTTAATACTAAGATTTTACGAGTTTCTAAGGCGTCGGGGTTAGGATAAGAGAATGGCGTCTCACAGCGGTGGACGTATGAAATATAGTGTTTAACACCACGCGGCATGTTCGGCGGACGCCCCGCGGCGTGAGACAGTCCCGAGCGCCCGATCAACATCGTCACCCTACGCGATCACAAGGCTCCTTTATATTCCTTTAGACTTTCTTTCTCAAAACTGCTATAAAATCTAAGCCTTTACGAACATTGTCATTATTGTTGAGCTACCATAATTCTTAATGTTATCGCTTTAAAGGTATAATTTGCAAGACCTTTAATATTCTAAACAGTTTAAACTTAAAAGCATTTTAATAATAGTCATGTTTTAGTTGGTGAATATTCATATGAATTGTAATACCATGTTCTTAATATAGAATAAGAACAAGAAGCGATTGATAACGGTTATTTGAAGACAATTTATTTTCTTTGTTCCATTCAGCGGTAGAATACTAAATAAATAAAATAAATCAATAAATACGTCATCCAAATATGCGAAAACACTCAAAATCAAATTCTTAACATACTATGCCTGCTGAAGTGAACAGAGATAGATGCTGTACCTTATAAAGACTGGTATCATAAGTCAAGAGGAAAATGACTAAACAAAACTATACAATCGTCAAACTTGAACAAAGGATTAGCATGGGAACCCCTGACCACATCTACTAAGACAGATTTTATGATTGGTATAACCGAGACTTCATTGAAAATCGTATAGGTACCGTTTACTTCATGCTACTGTTACTTTATCAATGTTCGAGTTTCCATTCACAACACCCATCAATTATTATTATACATATTTTTATGGGTTGTAGGAACAATAATGGGGTGGCTGGTCTAATCACTTGGTTATGGCCACAGTTTTAATAGTACAGACGCTAGCACATCAAGCTACCCGAAACTGTCAAATTTTCCCAATCAATTTTGAACCTTATGCTTTATCAATAAAGTTGAAAATCTATTAAAGAAATTTGACAGATTGTAGTAGCTTGATGTGCTGGCGTCTGTACAAGTATTACGAAGTTTACATTTTTTAACGATAAAGGTTTTTTGTTCGGTTGATCTATTGGTGCGATTAAGTGATAAAGGCCAATAAAGGCTTGAACATTAAGCAACAGAACAGGTAAATTTTGGATCAGCTGGGTTTGGTCGATCACAAAAATTGTTGTTCTTACTTGAGTCATTATGTGAGCTTCTCCAGTGATTGTGTATTTGTACACATCTGTAACAATAAACTCTTATTGAAAATACCCAAAAACGCTCTGTAAATATAGGTAGGTATATGTTATTTTCAAAACAACTTTGTTGGAATCGGATACTGTAAACTCCCTCGCTGAAATCACTTTTTAAATTATTTCTCCTTAGTTTCAGTTTTCATTAATCTACTACAACAATTATTTTTTTCTGTAGCCTTTGTAAACATCAGTTTTTGAATTTACTCTTATTCTGCATATCTTAAAGCAGGCTATTTATCCACTTGATTGATTAGATCACCGACATTTCTCGCTAACTGTAATATCATACCGGTGATTGTCTGAAGGCCGACCGGACTTCTGACAAATGTTGAAATATTATTTATTGTGTTTGAATGTCACGTCAAAACCTAATAATAGTGATAGTTAATCAAAGAGACCAACATCTGATGACATTTATGCATGAACTATATTATTGAAATGTGGATCATGTGCGAATTGCATTCTTATGGTAATATTTCACGCCGCTCTAAAATTTGCATTTTTATTATGAAAAATAAATTGTATAAATAGGTTAGAATTTTTTTTTTGCAAGTTACCAGTGCTAGTGAGGGGATCTATAATGCACCTTAACTTATCTCTCAAAGTTTAAAAACATTAGAACTTTAAACAGTTTCGGTCTTTCAATAAAATAGATACGAATACCTATCTGTCCTGAAACTGTAAGACTTATTTGAAAGTAGACTTTTAACGAATTGCCATTAATATTATTAACTTTAAATTTATCATCTTCAATTGAATGATAACAAATACCTCCAGCCAAATATTCATAGGTACCTTTTTTTTTTTTTTTTTTTTGTTGTCGGGGGGAAACCTTCAAAAGGCACCCGACCTCCGGGGAGGGAGGTCGGGGAGTGTGGGATTTTTACCTCACTAAAACCGCCCCGGTGATCACCTTCAGCACATAGGGGTGGTCCCGGTTCCTCTTAAAAGACCAATTCCGGAACCCCCCCGTGCAACGCCTGTAAGGCACATCCCTGGGGAGACTGTAAAGGGGCCTCCCCTGAGCCTCGCTATGCACGGCAGCACGTGATCACTGTGCCACCGTCTTCCCTGGGGTCACTTGGTGGGCGGACGGAGTCCCCATTCTGTGCGCCCGCGACCCCAAAGGTCCACCTACCTTGTTGGTAAGCGGGTTCGGCGTATTAGGCGCCAAGGCGGTTGCCACCCCGACGCCTCCTTCTCCGAGCAGGATCAGCCCTCTCCCGATCCCGCTCGGCAGCCTCCTTCTTGACCATCACGGTCTCACAGAAGGAGGCTACTACCGTCCAATTCTCTGTCTCTGCCAGCATAGCCCTCACTACTGCCGGCAGAGACAGGTCTCGCCCGATCTTGGCAACCAGGACCCGCCGCTCATTCATAGGTACCTAATATATAAATATTCATAGATATCTAAAATAATCTACAGAGTACTTAGCTTTTAATAATTTTCGTAGAACTTCTCACAGGTTTATTCTCATAAAACTTCAAATTAAAATTCGTTCAAGTAAAATTAAAATAGAACAACCACTCTTCTTAGGTGGGAAAGCAATAATTGCGTACTTTTAAATTCTCAATTTTAATTAGAACACTTTTATGACGTGCTCTAAATGAATAACAGCCAGGTTTAAGCATTTACGTTTATTGCCCGATAATCAATTTTACGATAGTTCTCTAGTAGTCTAGTAAATCATAGCTACCTCATAAAAGTAGGAAGGAAATGCACATGGGTTCTCATAAGTGATTTCTGTTTTCTAGTTCGAAGTATGGACGGAGTTACTGAGTGAGATCGATTTGCGTACCCGGTGTTCTCGACTTGAACATTTTAACGACAAAAAATGACTTGCTACGTGATTATAGGTTACCGGTATAATGTTGGTTGGTGGTCCGTTTAGAAGTCAAGCATTAAGGCGGCTTGAGAGAATATGGTGTACCTATCTGCCACGTTAATTGCCACTTTATTTTCTGTTGAACCTAGTATCCGGTTTGCAACAGACAAGTTTCGCACAACATCTAGATCTGTTTATCTCAAAATGCTAATCATTGCTCCAATTTTCAGTCTAAATTAAGGAAATAAGTATCAGATTTATTATTAATAAAAAACTACCTTATATAAATTAGAGATTAATAGACAGATCTATAGCCAAAAATCATTTCGATTTATTCTGTCCATTAATCAATAGTTTATGTAAGAGAATTGGACCAGGTTGTGAATGTGATTTCTGTGCAAATGGCGTGCATGGGCTGGGGAGCGGCGCGATCAAAGAGTGCGCCCGCGCAGCGGGGCTAGCGCGCGTGAGCCTTTACAATAACGCTCTTGTTTTCTTCATGTGTTTTTTTTTCTTATTATTTTTTTAAGGTGCCATGTTACGCAAATGCAGTACATCCTATAGTTTACTGTTCGTTTCATACCTCTTTATTATCATTGTTAAACGGCAATTTATAGTAAAGATGTGCTAGGCACAGTTGGAAGCAGCTATAAACAACTTTAGATATTATTTACTGCGATATTATTTTAAACGCTGATAAATTAAATTTTAATACCTGCATGAAGTTAAAATATTCCTAAATTATATTAAATTACGGTTAATATAATGTAAACAACAGCTCTAATCTACGAAAATCGACGTTAAACAAATGTAATTACTAAATTAAGAAATAGTTTTAATTGCTTGTTAAATGGACCGCGAAATAACGAATCACATCAACTAGTTAACGAGTTACTTATTTAGTCTATTTGTGTGATTGTTACATCACTAGTTAATTAAAGTATGACTTTACCCCCTTGGGGAAACTAATTGAAAAATTGAAGGCATCACTTTCAGAAGGCAGGTGTAAGAACTGCGACGTTTTAGTACTTAATTGAATTAACGTTTTTATGTTTGGAATAATTTTACGACACTCAAACAAGTCAAGAGAGGTCAGGAAAATAATATTTTATAAACCAGCCGCTGGTCCCATAATTTTTATTACTTTTTATGCACTCGTTATAATTGGCACTGGGTACGCTGTATGTCTAGTAGACATACAGCGTACCATTTTACTACCGTAAAAGTTTGCAGAATGATCCTGACATTATTTGCTCAGAGTGGCTCTCTAGCCACGTCTGAAAACAGTTAAGGTGTAATTTTCATTAAGTTTTTAATACTATTAGAATTATAATTGCTTGACAGAAGCGTGCATGGTAATAGCTACAAATGTTATCTGAAGTAAAACAGCCACCTAGAGCTGTTTTGTTTGACGGTCTATGAAACAGACCGATGCAGATGTTGTTTAGTGCAGTTTTAGCGACTAATAACAGAAAACTTGCTTTCCAAAGACATCATGAGACTGGTGTTCTTTGGCGTAGATTACTAAGGAGTCACAGTTTTTTTTAAATACGTGTTAACTGCACATTCCCTCTCAGTACATCCCAATTTCTGCAACCAGGGGTCACACAGCGGCCTTCATGTTTAACCGTGTCAATGCCACGCAATATTTAGGCGCGGCTCACACTGAATGCGGAGCGAATATAATGGCGAGCACACACGACACGTAATCGCCGCGACGCGCGATCTCGCCGTTACACAAGTTACAGATTAGTGACGCGGCTAGCACGCGACGGATAACGCGCCATGAACGCGACAAGACAGCTTTATTTTTTAAAACTATTTAGAAGCAGAAAAACGATGGAAAATAGTTAATTATCAGATTAGATGCGATGATTGCTTAATCTTGGTTTGCTAAACGATCGTTTAATTGCATGATTAGACCTACGCCAATTTGTTTTTCTGCTGGCAGCTTCCACGTATTCCGATCTTTGATTTAAATGAAACAGTAAAATTCTAAGTATATTACCTACTGGGACTATGCCCAATGCAAATACTACTCATAAAATTGTGGATGGAACTACCTTAGTCATTGGCATAACAAATACACGTCGACCACAAATGCGGTCAGACACTAAAGTTTTATTTCGCGACAAGGGGAACGATTCTCATGACTATTTTTCGCCTTTTCTTTAGTAAACATTTATTGTTATTATAGTTTACGACGACGTGGCAACTATTGCTGTTATTTCAACGTTCGTTGAAGGACTTTGTTAGTTTATTATTCGTGCATAACTAAGTTTAATGAAAATTGTTGTAACTTTCGAAAGGAGCGAAAGTTGTCTAACTTTAGTATTGCGTTTATGTCTTCTTCTTAGGACTTGAAATGTTAATTTCAATCATTTTTCATCATCGTGTTTCTAGCGTGTTCTCTAATTCTTTAGAATCTTCTTTTCGTCGCGTATAGCCAATTTATGAATACTTAGACAGAAACTTTTTAAATTTACTATCCCCTTTTTCCCCACAGGTGTGGTTCCAAAACAAGCGATCGAAAGAGCGCCGTCTGAAGCAGCTGACCTCAATGGGGCGGGGTCCGTTTTTCGGGTCGTCCCGCAAGATGAGAGGGTTCCCCATGAACCTATCTCCGGGGGGACTGGAGGAAGGTCCACCGGGGTTTCCTTACTTCGCGACAGCGGATGGCAAGTTCGAGTTTGGCTATGGCCCGCCGTTCCACCATGATGCGCCGTTCTTCCACCCGCCGCCGGCGATGCCCTTCAATCAGCCAGGTTGGTAGACTTTTCGAAATAGGCAAACTACTAATTTGTACCTACACCGCTACAAGGTTTGTTTAACGAGTGGCCAAAATCGAAACTAACTGCACCTTATTGTTTTGTCAATACAACTCCCTTTAAATGTCATTCAGGCGTCAAACGATCCTTGAAATAATCTAATTTTGACCATTTTTATCTAAAATAATCGTCTCAACAGACACCATATTTTTGCTAAGCAACCAAAGACAGGAGCAATTCTTGAACGCCATTAAACAGTTTCAAAGTCAAGCTTGATTTCAAATACTTATTATTTCAAAGTGCTGCCGCACGTATCTTGTTCGCAATTTTCGAATCAGGGCCAAGTTCAGCCATAATAGTTTGTTCAAACGAAATTCTGCAGACGCGAGCTTACGAAGACGCGTGAATACTGACAATTAACAATTTTATTTATTTATATATACTTTATTGTATACCAGAAAATACATAAGAAAAAAAATACGCGCGACTTTTAGATTATTGAACCGTTTTTCTGTTGCTTATGTAATGTGTGCGTTTTTGTGATGATCATTTACATATAACCTTCAGTTATTTAATTCATTGTCCCAAGATTTTAATTCCTAAAAGTGTTTTCTTTCTTAAAGCTTTAAACAAATGAATGACGTGATGCTGTCAGACAAACACACGGCATAGTTTTAGAGCTTTAAGATTATTCAGGAGCTTCAAATTAAAGTATTCAAGGAAACTGGCAATTATTCAAATTCAAATTCATTTAAGTAGCTTCCACATTGTTCACAAACATACAAATAATATATTCAAATTTAAAATCAATCAATATAACGTCCTCATGAAACAATGTAAGTACCAGGCGCTTAGTAACGGAAGCAGGTCGTTTCGCAGGCATGGAGACTCTTCCTGGCGGGGAGTTTCCCGAGCAGTTCCCGCCTCCGGACCACCTCGTGCTCCCTCGGCCATCTTCGCCCGAGTTCACCTTCGGGGACGGTCCGCCCCCTTTGCACCCCGAGGGTCTGGTGTGGTAGCTCAAGCCGGAGCCGCGGGACTACCACGACTGATGCGGCTCGACAGGCTACAAAGTGGACTTTAGCAGTGTTATTCATTAACAGTTGCGATTGGTGAAGTTAAGAAAGACGCAGTGTTTATGTGATTTTAGTTTCTGTGAACGTTAAGGAGTTTCCCGCTTGCTTCAGGTTAGTTTTCGATGTTATTGGAAGAACCATTTTGTTTTCTGTTGCAGTGATTTGGTGCTATAAAGGTTAATTTGTCGATGTTTCTGATCAAGGCAATTTGTTTTGATTCTGATCCGGTATCAATGTTGCCAGAAGTCTTTTTAATATACCTAAGTGGTGTGATTATAACGACTGTTTTAATCGTCAGAAAATTGTTGTTTTTACCCAGAAATGATCTTCTCAAAAGACAGGTCTCTAAAATCTGTGGCACATAAAACAATTTTTTTTTGCTTAGCGGAAAAATTAGAAGAAAACTTTTAAGACTAATTCCGATTAGTTTCACATAAATCATGGAGATAAATAGATCTTTGCTTTTATATCCTTTTAGTTAATACTTAATAATAAAATAATCAATCTATTTGTGAATAAGCCAGGCACTGTGAATATTAAGAATATATGTACAGATAGCTATTGTAATAGATAATTTATTAAGTTACATAGAAAGAATAATTTATTTACAATGGGTTACATAAGCATAATTTATAGAAGAGTAATTTTGGTTCCTATACTAAGATAGACACACTTTGAGCATTTTTTTGTATATTTATTATTAATTGATATCTTACCCGTTACTTAAATACGATCTGTTAGAATATAAATTTTAATAATGTAAATAATCGATCTGTATATATTAATGTATTGTCTAAAGAATATGTACTTAATTAGGTACTAAATGTAAGTATCATTGTACTTTTAGCTAACCATTATAGTTTTGTTTCAATACACATTTAAAAATTAATCACAGATACGAACATTATTTTTGTAAAATTCTTGTTATTCGTACAAATTTTTCCTTTTTTCTATCCTATCAAACATTCAGAAACATTTGGCACAATATTTAACATTATGAAATATAAATCCAGTATTTTTAAAGAGAAAAAAAATAACTGAAATTACTGTAAATTTGACCACAGCAGGAAAAAACTTCGGAATTTGATCATAATTTGTAGTAAACTCCATTTTAATGTTTCACGTACTGAAGAATTCCCACGTTAAAATTAGCTTTTCAAAAGAAACACTGTAAATAACACACACGAGGTATTTTTCGAAAAGAATTTCCATACGTTTAAGAGAACATCGTGTTTTAAGTAAATAAAACCATTTCATTTATGTTTGGAATCACGAACAGTCTTACGTGTAGGTATATAAAACAATTGAAAATAATAGTCTAAAGTCGTGTTTTCGAACTAAAAAAGAAGTTTATTAAGTAAAGTGTACTAAGTAAAGTCGTAACTGAAACAACAATTTCGTAAGGCCCTGAAAACAAGAAAAGTTAAGAAAGCTACATAAGTACATACATACCTACTCTATTGCGTGGATGTGACGCATAATATATTCCCCCAACTTGTTCTTTTTTGTGTTGTTTCGCTGCGTCTTATTTGAAAACGCAAATAAACGTATTTTGATTACTTCATTCTCTAATAGTACCTATAGACCATGAGAGGTCTGATTAAAAGGGTTCTTCATACATTACCATAGGGGTGTTTTTATATTTCAAGTCATATGGCACGGACTTTTTTTTGACTTTTTGACTTTTTTTCTGTAAATTAAACAGGTAGGTACCCACTTTAGCATTCGGAAAAAAACTAGGCATGGTTGGGCATAGATTTCTCTTATGCTCTTCAATCATAGTTTTTTTGTACTTCATATTATGTTTTTGTTATTCAAAGCATCATGGATTCTTTGTTCGTGGCTCCAATCATAATAAAAGATGAGTTAACAGGATCACTAATCTAAGTATGTATGTACTTTAAACTAAGTGTTAATATTTGGTACATACTGGTGTCTATCTGTATTTAGCACATAAACAAAAGTATAATGGAATTGTCTGTAAGAATAAAATCTATTCGAAAATATAAAACGTTTTATTTATAAAAACAACCTTTATTTATCTAGAATATCGCTTCGTCAACATTTACGGCTTTACTTCAAAGTCTGCCCAAATAATACCTCTATGAAATCTAAACTTAATCCTAACTTAATGTTTTTTCTAATTTTTTTATTTAGCCTGCTCTGTCCCACTCCTGGGCAAAGGCCTCCCTCCACTCCTTCCATCTTTCGCGAGCCCGCGCGTCTTCCTTCCAGTTTTGATGGAACCTATCCAGCTCGTCCCGCCATCTCCTACGTGGTCTGCCGCGACCCCGCCTCACTGTCTCAGGGCACCAATTCTGCGCTATTTGGGCCCACCGTTTGTCTGGCATGCGGCAGACATGTCACAAACATGAACTTAATGTTATAAATGCGAAAATAAGTTTGTTTGTTACGCTTCGCTTTCACGCTAAAACGGCAGAACGGATTTGGATTACAATTGCCACATGACTGACCTGAAAAAGGACACAGGCTACTTTTCATCCTAGATCGCAGACGAAGTCGCGGGCAACATTTAGTAGTATAATAAAGAGAGAAGATTTGATTTTTTGTATGTTTGTTTGTTACGCTTTCATGCTAAGACTGCTGAACAGATTTAGGTGAAATTAGGCACATGGGTAGAACATGACCTGGATTAAAACATAGGATACTATTTATCCCGATATTCTTACGGGATTGAGAATTATGGCGATGAAACACGGGCGCAGTTAGTAAAAAATATACTTACGATAAAAGTAAAAGGCGATAAATATTGCACATCGACCTTTGGATAGAGACAATCGACTAATTTCGGCTTCGTAGAGCGTTATCTCTGTCGCACAAAATACAAACAGTCCGGTATCTATTAGGAGCTGTTAAAACAATTATGATTTGCTTCTTTTAATAATTATTTTTATTCTTTGTATAAAATACAAAAAAAAGGTAAAGGTCGATGTGCAATATTTATCGCAGGGTGCTGTACTACTGAACCGCCTAGAGCGCGAAAAATACTGGTATTCAGCTGCATCTGGTAAGACAGGAAGCAGACCCCAAACATAGTTGGAAAAGAGCTAGGTAGAAGAAGATGGCTTGAGCGCGAATGATGAGCCTGGGTAATGCCCAGGTTGGCCAAGGTGTTACTTGGTTTTTCCCTTGAGAATTTCTCACATAATAATGTCGTCTGCATCTTAAAATCTAGCATAAAGCTCAACGAACAAACCTTTAAAAAAAAGGCATTAAAGACTTCATATATGAGAGAGTAGAGAGAGAGAGAGAGAGCAGAGAGAGAGTAGAGAGAGAGAGCGAGAGAGAGAGAGTGTAGTGGTTAGAGTATTCTATTCTATACTATTCTATTCTATATGTACAGACGCCAGCACATCAAGCTACCCGAAACTGTCAAATTTTCCCAATCAACTTTGAACCTTATGCTTTACTGATAAAGTTGAAAATCTATTATAGAAATTTGACAGATTGTAGTAGCTTGATGTGCTTGGCGTCTGTACCTAAAAGTCTACAATCAATCTGCCTAGCTTTTCCCAACTACGTTGTAGTCGGCTTCCAGTCTAACTGGATGCAGCTGAATACCAGTATTTTACATGGAGTGACTGCCTATCTGACCTCAACAACCCAGTTACTGGGTAATACGATACCCCTTGGTAAGTAGGTACTGGTACTGGTTGTCAGACATTTGGGCTTGAACGACTATCGAAGATGTTGATATTGATGATTGAAATTATTATTATTATCACTACTACTTGACTATCCGTAACTACTATCATAGATCTACAAATGACAGCCAGGACCTTGCCAGGACCAACAGCTAAAAGTGCTTTCCGAGGCAAGGAGGGGTCTCGCTATGTTAAATGGATTCTGTCACCCATCCACGGACCAACGAATGTGGTTACATCAAGCGTTAATTAAGCTCGAAGATCGTCCCGTGCGGTTGTTATTACTTAGCCACGGGCCGCCTGTCCTACCTAAAAGTCTGCAGTATACACTTACTAGCTGACGTTGTCTTGTTTTTGATATAAAGACACGTGGCGCCATCTATTATCATAATAACGTTATTGTTGTTTTCCTCGGGAGCAGCACTTTTTTACGGGATGAAAGGTACCCTACGTCCGTTTCTGTACATCTGACAACGTATATGAAAAATTTCAGTATGATCGGTTCAGTGGTTTAGGCGTAAAAAGGTAACAAACAAACAAACTTACTTTCGCATTTATAATATTAGTTAGGATTAAATCAATATGACAGGTGATTTAAATGAATCAAGTTTGTATCATCAAGTTATATTACCTACAGTTTGTTTGACTGACAAATTGAGTGTGAATGACACCGATCAATGGCCGACCACTGAGTGCTAACTGAAAAGGTTTGTTATAATTTATGACGGCATATTAAATTATATGGTTATTCTGCCTTTCTTTTTTTTTATTTATTTAGTGCACACAAAAGATATTAACAAAATACAGGAATACAAAGAAAACACAAGTGCCAATATAAACAAAAAAACTGAAATAAAGTGACACTATGACTATGACACATTTTAAATTTTAAAAAATGGCCACGTGCTTGTCGGACTCGCTTAAGAAGGGTTCCGTACCACAAGGCATACAACGCCGAAAAAATATTTTTATACCCCTTTAAATTTTAACTTTAGTTTATTTTTTTGAAAAATTCAACTGTGTAGCTATCACGGTTCATGAGATTCAGCCTGGTGACAGACAGACAGACAGACAGACGGACAGTGGAGTCTTAGTAATAGTGTCCTGTTTTTACCCTTTAGGTACGGAACCCTAAAAATGGACATAGGTACAAAGTGCGGTGTGCGTCTCAAAGTTGCACCAAATAGAAATAACTAATCCTTTATATCCAGTTTTACAATTTACATTCACCACTTGATATAACATGGTAAAGGAGAGTGGGAAACAAATGTATGGGGTCTGGGCCCACCCTTCAATAGTAACATTTGATATAGCGTTGGATAGGGCTTTTTAAACGGAACATTAGTTACTAATAAAATTATGGTCAGATGTTAGTACTTTCGGAGATATGACGTCTTGAAGTCGTCTCAGTCTAACATATTCTTTAGAGATATTTATAAGGTAGAATAGTAATAATACTTGTATTTCACTTTAAAACAAAAAAGATTTATTATTCGTCCTGGACATCAATGATAATTACATCACTTAAAAACCCGCGGGTGCCACGAATGGTTGATATCTCCCAACCCCTAGGTACCAAATCAAAGATATGGTGCGAGCGCAAGTTCGCGGGGCCCCGCCTGGATGGAAACCATCAGTTCGTCCGGTCAAGCAAGAGCAATACTATTGTTTTATAGCGTTTCTTCCAATATAGGTTTCGATCAATTACTTAATATATTTATGACAATACACGAGTCTTTTTTTTAAGCGTTGCCCCATTACAGGAATTTCTCCTGTATTGTGGGTGCGTTTACAAACATTTAAACTCACATACACAAACAGCCAGACTCGGAACAACTACTTCTAGGTCATACAAATATTTGTTCCGTGCGGGAATCAAACCCGCGACACGCAGTGCAGCAGTCAATCGCTTAACCACTGCGCCAACCGTGCCGTCCGGTTTGACTCTGGGTAATGTTTATACGGGTTTATCTTATACTGAAGTAAACTCCGATCATTAATTGCTTAGATTGAGATCACCTTTATGGCAGTATAATAGGTAGTATCATTCCGAAAGTACTGACTTTTATCTAATAAACGTAATACTAAGTTTTATTCTGCATAGAAATACCTATTCATTCATGAGTATCTTATTTTTATTGAGAGGTGGGCCCACCATTACTCATTGTCCTTTGTCATATAAATTGAAGGTTCATACAGAGTTATAAACTTCTAAGATTAAACTTCAAAATTCTTCATATTAAATGAGAGTCCAGTTAAAAAAAATGTGTCAGGAAATATACCTGACAATGATATTCTGCTGGATCTTTGCAATGGCAGACAGACGTGAAGCAGACAAGATCAATACGCAAACTGTTGATTGTGTATTTAATTAAAAATACGCCGACCTCATCTAGTTTAAAAAAATATATATGATTGACGTGTAAAAGTGTTTGTGCAAACCTACTTACAAAATAAAATCATTTATCATTTATACATTTTGATAGTAGGTACTACCTTACTGCTTTGATTGATAGAAGGGTGTCTTTATCTGCACATGGCGTATGGAAATTGGAATCTGACGGCCAGTATTTTGATTGTCTTATGAAACTAATACGCGGCATGAAGGTTTTAAGCCTGGTTCCTAAATCCTGAAATAAATAGTTTGACTTACGAATCGTTAAGTACCTATAATCCAAACGAGTTTTAAAGAAAAGGGCGAAACGCTTCGATCAATAACTATTATTGATCGAAGGCGAAACGCGATAAGCACACCAAAACCATGTTCAAGAACTGTCGATGTCGGTGTGAATATTCCACCACAATGATGACTCTTGAACGCGGTTTGGATGTGCTGATCGCGTTCGGTTTTATTGGTGAAATCCGCCGATGAATCCGAGGGGTTGGTTGCTAGGTTAGGTATACTTATGAGAATATTAGCTTCATACCACTATTAAATCTGCGCCAAATATGGTCTATTTTGACCGTGTCATGACAGCATGACATAATTATTAGTAGGTATTACTTAGTTCGTTCTCTACATTCTGTGACAAAACCAAATAAATGCACCCAGACGGGTAATTTCAAATGTAAACTCATAGAAATTCTACTAGAATCGCGTCGCACTGTCGCGTTGTGCCTATCTTCGAGAGCCTTAACAGGGTTTTACCTTTGCTTTGTAGTGCGACGTAAAAAGTATGTTATTACAGATAAGCCTAGGAAGTATTAAACACATATTTACTTCTTTAGCAAACACATAGGCAAGCTCGGAAGGAAATGAGTTCTAGAAGTAATCAGTGCAAAATATTTAAAATAATAAGGATAAAGAATATTGAACTGTTATATAGAATTGGAGCAGTGCAGCGCCATCAGGTGGAAATACAAAAGTCGGGAAAATAAAACGATATTATAATGGCACATAGAGGTTTTTTAGCCTTATGGCAAGCTTACCATGCAATCTTCCTGGATATTTTACAAGTTGATGGCATGTATGATGAGACAAAAACTATTTGGCATGGGCTATGGGCAACTAGCTTCATATTTTCTAACTGACCGACTTCTTGACAATTCAAAAGTGCCTGTAAATGCTTTGAGTTTGATTTTGACTTCATATTTAGAAGATTAGAAAAGAATTGAGACTCAGCTTGGACAGCTGACAGCGCACGTTAAAATGTAAAAATTTAGATCCAACTATAGGAATAGGAGCCTATGATGTTCCACAGGCAGTTCCTCTCAGTGAGAGGGAGTGGGCCGTAAACCACCACGCGAACCTAGCGCGGGTGGTGGATGAGACAACAACTCTAGGAATAATTATTCTATATTACTGAAATACGCCTTTCATTGAAAAATCCGATAATGCATATAAGGACGCGGAGCTCTTATAGTACTTAGTTCTGTCCCCTGATGGAAACTAAGAGCGCTGTTTAGGATTCCTACCCCACACAGTCGAGTTTTTCTTTACAAAAAATACCATACATACCTACCTAATTGTACTAACTGATTACATCTACTTCTAATAACATTGCAGCCAGTACAACACAACAAAATATTCCATTTCATTCTCTCACGTTATACAAGATACTGGTATCAAACGTGGATTCGTGTGAATCTACCCAGTTCCAGATATAACCGCACCAAGGTAAGCACCCCCACACTGTCCTACCTACCATTCGCACATAAAGGAAAATTGGAATTTGCGCGGGGGCTTGGGGCTCGTTTCAACGACTGTGCTCGTTTGAGCCAGGCGCGCGTTCGCACGACCGAATTAAGCCGCGACCGCGGAGTACCGAGTCGTAATTGGAACCGTTGTGTTTGCTTGATCCAAGCCTATTATCTCACGGGATTAGAGCAGGGCTAGGTTCCGATTATTAGGTATGTGGATTGGTAATGCTAATTTTCGGTATTGAATTTTGAGTGGATTGGTAGTTTTAATGGAATGGTGTTTCGAATGGAATTGCATTGATAATTTTAGGTCTTCTTTCAAAGTCCATGAGAAAAATAATTCATTGCATGTTTTAAGCCCAGGATTTAGAGAATAATGATGATGGTTGAGCCCAGAATATTAAAAATAGGTATAAAACAACTCCAGATTTTGGTTATAATATTTTTGACGAATGAAGTCGTCGAGATAAACCCTAATTAGCCAAAAGGATCCTAGAGGTGGCGTTCTGTAGTTTGTCCCTGGAAACAAGGCGTGAGTTTATAATAAATAAATCATTTTATTTCAGGCATTGTACAGACGCCAGCACATCAAGCTACTACAATCTGTCAAATTTCATTAATAGATTTTCAACTTTATCGCCAAAGCATAAGGTTCAAAGTTGATTGGGAAAATTTGAGAATTTCAGGTAGCTTGATGTGCTGGTGTCTGTACATAATACACATATATTTCACCTATAGTGACTACATGTCATAAATAAGCATTAATCCTTCTCAGAACGGAAAAGAAGTCACCCACTCGATATTCAAAGAACATACAAGATGCGCTACACCGCCAATGCAGGTTGTGTATGTGTATGTTTATGAGAAAAACCTACAGGAAAACCTTCCAGTAATGGCCTCTATAATCTCACCATCATCATTTCAGCCCGGAATCACTCACTGCTGGGTATAGCCCTTCCCCTTACTTCTGCCACACTTCCCGGTTCCGTGGGTCTCTCATCCAGGTGTTTCTCGCAACTTTGACTATATCGTCATACCAGCGCACTTTTGGTTTCTTTGGCCTTACCTTGGCCACCATTCATTCCTTTTATGTCCTAGTCAGTTTTTTTCCTCAGCACGAGAACCCAAATTGTTTGGCAATCAAACATTTAAAGAGAGAGTAGTAGAGCTTATAGTCTACACTGTACAGCTCGCCCCGGGGAAGTACTATCACCATTCTTATTTCTCCCGGTAAGCAGCTTTGAAGGGTTTGGGTGCCGGGCGTAACACACGGGCAGCCGGGCGGCACATAAGACATTCCAACTTGTCTTAAGGCGACACTAGTGCAGACCGCTAATTTATGTTGCTTAGTAACCTAGGACTAGGGTTATGATCCGTTCAGATTTGTCCAGACATGTCCGGACTTCTAGACTTTTTTCCGGACTTTGTCCGTCTCTTTAATTTGTCCGGATTTTTTGACTGAATATATATGAAATTCTCATTCATCTAAAAATAAAATACACTTCTTTATCAATCAAATTAACGAGATCAAAAAATGAATCTTGTATTGCAAATTTGCAAGCAATCAACTATGTAGTTTAAACCATTAACACAAAAATTTTCTTTAAAATAAAAAGAAGTTTTACGTAAAATAATCAAACCTAACACTATTTTCTGGTACATTATAGGCATTAATTTTTATAACTGTAACTAAGTCGGTATTGTTTGGATTTTGTGACTTTTATTGAAATATCAGGTTATTTGTCAGGACTTTTCAAATTTCTAAATGGTAACCCTACCTAGGACGTCCCAATACTATTACATCTGTGGTTTGACTTGACACTTAATTGTTGTAATTTTATTTTTTTATTGAAACTAACGATACAACGTTACAACCTTCCTCACTCTCCCAAATATCCTAACGAAACACGTTTGAAAATAAACGTTAATACTGAATAGTGTGGGCCGTTCAATATCATACTTCTGACTATAAGTACAGTATAGCTGACGACGTGCGAGTGTGACCAATGCAGATTGATTGAACATCGGCCGGCCCGCGCTCTCGCTAGGTAGCGAGAATCAATACGTATGAGCGAGTAGGTGGGTGAGTTGTGATGTGAGTATTTTCTTATGTAATTAATAATGAAGGTTTTATGTGATCGTAATTTTGTTCCTACCCAAGTAGAACAACTAGGTGGTAAAATAGCTCTTTATCGTATTTATTTGTAAACTTGGGTAGACACTAAAGAGTTTTTTTTAATAAATCTTGTCTTTGATCAATATTCATAAGTATAGGTTTAGTACGAACATGCAATTCATTTACAATTATCCACAGCGGTGCTATTCTGTAAAAATCTCACCGTGAAAACTTAGGTGAAGCGAGCGTGGAGTGAGCTGTCAATAGTGTCAATTCCTAGCAAAACAAACTCAGTTCACAGTCGGCAATGCTAACTATTCTATATGAATTAATTTGAAGAATATTTATTATAAGTAATTAGAGAAGAATTACGATGTCACGGAAGTAAGTGCGTATTAATAAAATGGCCCTGCCGGTCGATTCTGTAAAAATCTCACCGTGAAAACATAGGTGAAGTGAGCGTGGAGTGAGCTGTCAATAGTGTCAATTCCTAGCAAAAACAAACTCACTTCACCTAAGTTTTCACGGTGAGATTTTTTATTCTTCAAATTAATTCAGACACTATCTTTGTTATCGATAAAACGGGGCGGGTAGGTAAGTATAAAAAACTTATCACTTAGGTATGCAGTGTGTAAGATATCGTTATATAGGTAGATACCTAAGTCAGTATCTACTTATTATATTTTCTTTATTGCCTTAAGTTTCATATTGGTTAAGTGTATAGCTCAAACTCTAACTTAAAGCATTTATTTCAATTAAAACTTGTACAGGCACTTTTGAATTGTCAAAATTAAATAGTCTGTCAGTTAGTCAGAAAGTTGAAGCTGACCATGTAGCGGAGTCAAAATTATCTTTAGACTGACTATATCGCTCTAAGAACACGGTTATGGTTCAAACTGTTACTTTCACCAAAATGGGCATAATTTTGACTTGGACCAAAATGGGCAAAACTTTGACTTTCACAAAGTCAAAGTTTAAAAATTATCCTGAAAAACCTGTGAAGAAGAGACAAAACAATATCGGCTACATGTGGGTCTATCCGATTCCGAAAATTCTACTGAGGGGAAGCTACAGTATTTTCTAATGTTAAAGAATATATGTTTTGATGTTAAAACAGAAAGTTCCAAATTCCAAGATATTATCAACAACTTCAGAAACCCATCGATGCCCATCAATAATTAGGAATATCAAACACAGTAGGTAAGCAACATTGACCCTCCGACCCCAAACGAACAGTACACACAATACTTCTACTCGTAACTGTCCGTTAATTAGTACTATTGTTAGTCGTTACAACACACCCCCTACTTTATGTATATAGAGCACGCTATCCCACCCACACTAGAAAATGTAGACAGTAGAAACTCGTTATGTTTTCTTGTTAGTTAGTAATTTAAGAACCTAAAGGAACTAATTATTTTAGCATTTTAGGCCCGAACTCAGGGCTCTTGTCTCGATTAAGGAAAAATAGAAAGATATAAATAGGTTTATTTGTCACAGAAACACGTGCTTACAAAAAGATAATTAACTCGAATAATAAAGAAAAAAAAAACAAAATGAGTCTGAAGAAAAGTAGGTACGTAGCTATTAGGTACTGTGATTGTAGTATCCAAATCTACATTACTCGACGGGCCCTTTTTTTACAGTTTTGGCTGACCTCGCATTGTGTAGGTTTTTCGTTTCGTATGGATGGCGCAGCAAGCGGTGCCGTTTATAGGCCGACCGCTCTGAGTTGTTGCCTGAGTTAGCTGCGCGGTGCGGGAGGGCTAATAGTTGTCACAAGTTGCATATCACTGAGTTCTCGCATCACGTCACCACACCCCTCCCGCACCGCTGCTAACGCTGAAAATATATAGCTTGATGTGTAGCCGTGTACACTTCTTAAGGTGTATAGATGGCTCACTGACCTTGTGCATGTGGGCGGAGCTAAGCGTCCTACGTAAAACGCGTGCGGTGGCGCGCTACACTAAAACGAAATTCAAAGAATATGCAGAGGCGCAGACATGCCGCACGTAGGTCGCCATTTTTGCCTACGATTCCAGAAGGGAATGGCGGATGCAAGACTGATATATTTTAGTACAAAATATATCAGTCTTGCATCCGCCATTCCCTTCTGTTACCCGCGACTTCGTCCGCGTGGAATTTAAGAAAAAAGTTATTGTTGAGTTCGCAGAGTTTACGATAACTTATTAATTCTGTATTCCGCGTAAAGAAATACCTATGCATGTTTAATGAAATTCTTCTAATATTTCTCCATTTAGTTCTTTTTGATCGTTTTTGCATTTTTAGTTTAATTATTATTTATATTTAGTTTTTCGTATTAGCCTTTTTATATACAATATTTGGTGTACAATTTTCTTGGGCTAAAACAAAAACACTATATTATTATATTATTTATTCAATCAATTTCTATGGAGATTAAGGAATCTTCACGTATAGGATCCACTTAAATAAACATAACTATACTCCGTTTCTTTATTATGATTTGTTTACATTTGGAAGTACCTAATTAAACGGAGTATAATACAACCTCCCTATTTGAATCGGATATTATTCAATATTTCATTTCATTGGTTTTAATTTTTTTTCGTAGGAACCTATTTTCTTTTTTTTTCTAAAATAAAAGTAGCCTAAGAAAGAAAAGAAAGAAAGAAAGAAAAAGTATTTATTGCGACTCGTACAGGAAGATCACAAACTAAATACAGCAAAATAAAAAACCAAGTTATATATAAAAAAAGTAACAAAACAAACAGTTACTCCTTATTCACCTATCCGCTAGTGAAAGTCCCGTCTTAATCGGTCCAGCCGTTTCAGAGATTAGCGGGAACAAACAGACAGACAGACGGACAGACAGACAAAAATTGTAAAAAAAAATATTTTGGTATATTACAAAAACAGTCCGAAGTCGACTAGCAATCTCACAAAACTATGGCATAGCAATATTAGTACTAATGACCTTCTTCTATAAGAACGTTTGACAACACTACAAATTGGCCACATGATTGTTATTAGAAATTTCAATAAGGTTCGTAAGCGTTACGGTGGCCAAAATGGCTAACACTGTACCTCGCATGGCGAACGTTCGGGTTCGAGTCTCACATCAAACATGAAAAATATTTTTTAAGTATTACACGTGAAATAAGAATGCCGAGTTGCTAACCAATAATTATGTTAAATATTCCACAAATAAACGAAGATTCTTTTGTTTTACAATTATTATTTTCAATCTTAGTTGGAAGTAAAAATACTTGCATAGGAAATTGACCCGTTACCTTCTATGAATAAGGAGCATAATCGCGTTTACAATTAATATTTTCACAAACCATTAAAGTAAAAATACTTTCATACGAAATTGTTCCGTAGACTCTAATTGATAAGGAGAATGATCGCATTTGCGAAAACTGACGCGTTGGGTACCTATGTAGTTGAGCGAGTAGCCGTATAAAATACTTTGAAGTCTTGCAATTATTTCGAGTCGGTACCTAGTGTAGGTACGTACTTTGGTATCTGTTTGTTGATGAAAGCTGTTTATTATATTTTATTTTTTTATTAGTTTTTTCTAAGTTATGTTGTTGGTGTAAATATTTGTACTATCAGTATATAAAAAATGGTCAACAAGAAAATAAACGGAAGGCAATAAAGAGATCTTATTCGACGAAACAAATTGTAAAGTAAGTACCTTATTTTTTTGTACACACCATATTTTGTTTGTACAGATTATGACGCGTAATTTCGACATACATTACAACAGCTCGATTGGTCTAGTGGTCTCGTGCGTCACGTCACTATAGTTTAGTCACTAACGCCCGGCTTCAAATCCAAACTTTTCCATATTTGGTTTTTTTTTATTTTCTTATTTGATATGTTTTTTTAATTATTATTTTACTTTTTGCCGATTTTCTTGTTTGAAAATTTTCAGACTATATTATTATTGCTTACACTCTTTTGTAAAACACTGTAGGTATATAATTTTTTCCGAATCAAGCTTGGTGGACGTTTTTATTTTATTTTTATTATATTACTCTAGATTCTGAAGATAAATAACTATAGGAATAAAAATGATTGTTTTTATTAAAATAACAATTACTTATTGAATTATTTTAAAAATAAGAAAATAAAAATATGCGCATTATAATTAAAAAATAACAAAACAAAAGATAAGTACATTATAATTAAAAAATAACAAAACTAAAGATTATGCCGTCCACTGAGATTCGAACCTGGTGATTACGCAGTGAGAATCCGGACAGTAGAGCGCGGAGGCAATCGTGCATCTTATTCGAGTCGCGAAATTACGCTTCTAAATATAATGGAAGTCGCTCATCGACGAAATCCGCGCGGTGCACCCCGCCGAAGGCGGGGACAATTCATATCCCACTTCATCTGCTTCACCCCCTCAAATACATAAAAGTCGTCTATTCACCGCCACGTAAAGAAATACCTATGCTAATTTTATTGAAATTCTTCTAATATTTCTCCATTTAGTTCTTTTTGATCGTTTTTGCATTTTAGTTTAATTATTATTTATTTTCAGTTTTTCGTATTAGCATTTTTATATACAATATTTGGTGAACGATTTCCTTGGGCTAAAACAAAAACACTATATTATTTTATTATTTATCCAATCAATTTCATTGGAAATTAAGGAATCTTCACGTATAGGATCCACTTATAAAAAATAAAAAAAAAACTATACTCCGTTTCTTTATTATATGATTTATTTACATTTGGTTAAGTACCTAAATAAACGTAGTATACAACCTCCCTATTTGAATCGGATATTATTCAATATTTCATTTCATAGGTTTTAATTTTTTTTCGTGGGAACCTATTTTCTTTTTTTTTTTCTAAAATAAAAGTAGCCTAAGAAGTTACTCCTTATTCACCTATCTGCTAGTGAAAGTCCCAGTCACAGAAATAAATCCGCACAAGAATATGAGAAGGTAGTAATCAATAAACTCAGTAATGCAAATACCTACTCGTAGATTGACAACTAAGAATGCTCAATTTTTATAAATTAAGGTATTTGAAAACATTTTTTTTTTATTGTGAGTAAGTATGTAGTTATTTTCTAAACAGTCAAAATAAAATGGCCTGAAGCGGTTGTTTTAATATTACAAACAGACACTCCAATTTTATTTAATTTTATTAGATAAAGTTTTAAAAATTTTTATTTATAAGATTAAGTATAGATAGATAGATACTTATTAGTCCACTCAACGAATAAACCAAATAGAGGTGTAGAGTGCGTGAGCTGGACCCTGAGCGATTTCTTCAGAAAGTTGCTCAGTGCTTAGGGAGTAAACATACTAAAAGTCCCCGCGTCTAGGAGGTGAGCCGGAGTGGGGGGTATAAAAATTCCCACTTTTGAGTTTTTCGCTAATATCTATAAAACGGTGCGTCGTCGTAGAGAAAACGTATTTTTCTTGACTTGCTTTGCTTTAGCATTTTTATTTATTTACAAATTATCTTATACATATTTACAAAATAAACAATATAAAAAAAACAGTATTTAGAAATGGCACCACTAATAAAGCGTCCATGCGGACAATAGAAATGGGCCCTCTGCAGCGAGCTAATCTATAAACGCATACTGATACAATTCGTTCATAAATATTTGCACTAACACAGCCAAACGCGCGTACTCGATCGATAGCCGGGCGGAGCAGCGAGCGACACAGCCACCCCGTCTCAGTGCTAACGCACGACTGCCGCCCGCGCCCGCGCAGAGCACCTCTGAACCTATATCTCAAAATGGGGCATTGTCTTTGCAACTGTTGATTGATTTAAAAACGCTATTTCAAATATGTAGTACCTCTAACCACCAATTTTTCAGTGTAAAAATATTTCCAAACATCAAAGCCGTTTAGAAGTTATAAGCAAATGTTAGCGAAAATAGCGTTTTGGTAAATATTTTTTTAAGGCAAAAGTATTAGCCTTATGAAAAAACCCTGTTTCAAAAATGCTGTACATGAATCTATAGCAAACATATATTTTTTACAGACCTTCTAACCAAACCGTTAATGAGTTATAAGCTTCATAAAGTGACCGAGTTACGGTACTAAACGAGAGTAAGGCCCTTAAGAGCTTTTACGCCGTACGACATCTCATACAAACTTTCAAGCCCTTATTTTTCGAAACTTCATACGCATAAGCAAGATACAAAATGGTCTAAAAAGTTAGTAGAGAACATTTTCGAAATGTATTATTTAAAAAAAACTGGAAGTCTCTGAATTTCTATGGAAAATTTAAAATCGGTCTAATTTGGCTATAACACTATTTTTCGAAAATGTTCTCTACTAACTTTTTAGACCTTTGTATCCTGCTCACGCGTATGAAGTTTCATTAAAATCGGTACATTCATTTCGAAAAATAAGGGCTTGAAAGTTTGTATGAAATGCCGTACGGCGTAAACGCTCTTAAATACTATACTTATTAAAGGTTCATGAACAGGAAAATGTTTCAAATTCCATTGTGTTTAACGGTTTAACCGCCCCAAGTCTCCGGTCAGTGGTAGTTTTATGTTTAATCAGATTAGGCGACATTTGACAGCCTATTATACTTGTTCACTATTTATTTCGGCCATAAAAGTTATTAAGTTTGCTCGAGTTTATGATGAGTTTCGCTACTGGATAGTTTGTTTGTTTGAAGTAATAATCATAAAGATTATTACGAAAGATAGAGCGGATGGATTGTTTGACTAGTTGTGCGGTGTTTATTTCTTTGTTATGGAATAGTGTTAATGTAGTTAAAAATTAGGTTCTTCAATAGTTTTGACGAGTTTTTGTTGACTGAGAATCGTAACGCAATCCTTGTATGTTACAAGTTTTTTGTTTAATTTCCCACTGATTTTTGAAGAAGATAATGTAATATTTCAGATACGTATTCAATTTATCCTAGACTGGAGTGGCTGGGACAGACTGGATGCGGAAAGCAGAAGACAGGGTGTTGTGGCGTAGCCTAGCTCAGCAGTGGACTGAGTTAGGTTCAGTTGATTGATTTATAGATTGATGCAATTTATCCTTAGGTATTCTGTTAGTATTGCATGGTAAATGCAGTTCATAAAAAGACCTTCTGACATGAAATCGTACGTGTCAAGAGTCCACTCTGAGTTCTCATCCCCGTAGCCAAACTTTCTGGCTGTCATCTTTCACTATGACATTCTCAATTCGTTTATTATGTAACTAATTTTAAAACGAGGAATGAAAATTCTTACACCTTGATTTCTAATGATCGTATGAGATAAGATACAATAATAACAAGAGATAAGATACATGAATAAAATCAAATGAATCTAAAAATCGTGCGGTATTATCCTCTCTGTATCCATATCACTCCCTAGCTCACACGTGCTCACGCTGACATTTGCGTGTGCGCACACCATCTCTCACCGTGTGATCTCGCCGCCACACCGCACTGCACGCTCCCTACCGATTTACCTAAATGTCACCATACATACAATTTACTGGCTTTTAACCACATTATAGAAGATTAAAAAATTTAAGGTAAAAATATGGTGTTTGTGAAGGTTTTATGGAATTCCCACGAAATATTGCTAATCATAAATATTGGTTTGTAACTTTGTTAGTGGTGGATACTAATTGTAATGTAATAAATCATTCGATTTACGGTAAAACTGCCTCGTTGGTTTAGTGGCCGCAGGCGCTGCGGCTGAGCATGAAGTTCTGGGTTCGAGTCCCAGATTGGGAAATGTGCTGAGAAATTCCAGATGGATAAACCAATAACAGTTTGCCCGACATAGGAACCCAGAAACAACCATTAATAAAAGTACCTAGTGCGCAACCTCTAGTTAGCCTCAGTAATCCACTTATTCGCATAATCCTTCTAATTGAAGAAGGCATAAACGTTACTTATTCACGTCATGTTGCGTTCTGAAAACATAGCTCTGTATAACTTATATTAGAATTATCAGCGTATAATGTAATGGAGTGGACCGTGATAAACCACGGGGGCCCAGTGCGGGTTGGTAGATGTCACATGTCTTCGAATGTTTGGTCCTAAGACACGCCGGTTTTCTCACGATCTTTTCCTTCACACTTTTGAGAGCAGTGGTGATGAAATTATTTACACAAAGTAAAACGCCTACCTGGGTTCGAACCCACGACTTACGACTCCTAAATCGGAGGCTGTTAGGTACCACTAGGCCACCACTGCTCCAGCGCAGCAGTTGGATATGTATAATTACCCTTAACGAAACCGAGAGTCACTTGTTCTTCCCGTTAGTTTTTTTTTTTATACTGAGTACCTCGTGGTCACGATATATTAAAGGTCAAGGTTCCAATTTTTTACGAGGACATGTTTTAAAAGTTATAGAATAGAATTTTTCTTTATTAAACTGACCAAGACTCAAACAAGATTGTTAATAAATTGTTAAAACTTACGACTATGTCAGTAAGCACAGATACTAAACAAAAACAAGAAATAACGGTTGGTCACCGTTGCGACATCCCATGAGAGACGGCACAACAGTGACCCACGTAAACACAGTCAAGGCGACTTGCAACCATGTTTAAGACACTGCTGGAGCCGCCCCACACCCTGCGCACCAGGAAAGCGCACCTTTTACGCATTGTTGCGTAAAAGCAATCTACAGGCGCATCTGCGAACATCCCTGACGCACTACAGAAACAGGGCTGCCCCACCAGTATCCGAAACGCATTGTATAACTTAATACTCTCACGATCTCTGTATAGGTGCATATACCCATAAGCACAATATTTTGCGTGCGTTACATTACGCACTACCGTGAATAGCGAATTTTCACACCAAAAACAAAAATCGTTTCCCAGCAATTATTTTTGCACAAAGTTTCTTAGTTTCATGTTCAGAATGTGTATGACGGCTTCGTGATGGGTCCTTTATCATCCTGTATAGGTTGTCAACATAACGTTGTGTGCTGACATGCATAGGTTATCAAGAATAGTTGCCGACATGTCCAGCTGGGGGGGCGTTTTATGATACTTGAGGATATCATCTAATCATAAAATAACGAGTAACGACCTCACTGAGCTGTACGAAAAGCTGTCAGGCGTGAGTGTAATTTATGAAGCGTGGGTTTTGTATAACATATTCTCTTTTCCCAAAACCGTTCTTGGTCATCGAAATAATTAAAGAAGGCTATTAGCCATTGTGTCAGTGTTTAAACAGTTAACTAAGTTTGGAATTTTGAATCGAAGTTTGTTTCTGCATCTTTAGCTCATACTTTAATTTTAATGATTAGGATTTTCCACTAATTCACTCACTTTAATGTTTACAATATTCGATACAACTATTCACACTAGATACAAAATAAATAAGTAACTATCTTACTATACTACTAACAAAAACAAAAGGACCACTTAGGCGTCGAAGTACTCGTCCGCATCGCTGTCATCTGGAAACGTGCCGAGAAGACTGGCAGTATTGCTACGTTGAATGGCAATGCTAATTCTATGGCCAAAGATCGAGCCAGCCCTCTGGACACGTAAAGTTTCGACTAGTCAGCGAGAAAGGAGACGCGCAATCAGGCCCCATGGCCAGAGCGTTTCGACCCCTAACGGCTCAAAGCTGTTACCCATAAGGTTAGGCGGTATTTGCGCCGCTTGAGAGTCTCGGCAACTCACATTTATTTTAAATCTAATTGTGTGATAATGATGACACCCCTCCATGCCTCGGAGAGCACGTTAAGGCGAGGTTGTTGCATTTTTAAGTTTTTTGGAGCTATTTATATATAATTAATGTAAATATTGCGCAAAATAAAAATCATTTTAACAAAATTGAACATATGGTCAAGCGCTGACTAAAGACGGAAACGTAATTACTAATAATTGACTCGATAAAAAAAAATCGCAAAGATGACACTAAACCGATATTTCGAACGTACTTCTTAGCAAAAAATTATATTACGAAACCATCTAAGTAATATATAAAAAATAGGTTTTAATATTTTCTAGCGCCGGGTAAAGAAGATTTTGATTATAAGTGGTTATTTATTTTCGTAAGAACAAAAATCAGAAAATATTGAGCAGTTCAAGCGCTCACGCCTGCTAGCCAGTGCCTGCGAGAGAGAGATGCCCCGATACGTATTATGCGGGGAGTGAGGAAACGTTATCATACCTACACACCGCACTACAAGAGGGCCTTAAGCTGTTGGTCCCGGCTGTCATTCGTATATCTTTAAAAGTCGTTACTGATAGTCAGAAGCCCAAAAACCTGTCAAAAGTCTTACAAAGGGGTATCGTGCTACCCAGTAACTCGGTTGGGGAGATCAGATAGGTAGTCCCTCCATGTAAAATACTGGTATTCAGCTGCCTCCGGTAAGACTGGAAGCTGACCCTAACGTAATTGGGAAAAGGTTAGGTAGATTGATTGTGTGATAATGACACTGCAGTGCAGTTCGCTACTTTTAATTTAGTTATTTTAGCCAGCTCCCTGACCGCGAAGGCAGATAAATGTGAAGTTATTTATCTACCGCAGTTCTAAGCTAGACAAATGCTGCTACAAGAGAAAGTGCCAATACAGTTTTCATGGCCTGAATCCAATGGAGTAGCGAAATTTGAAAAAAAAAAAACAAGAAAAAAGCAAAAAAGAGGTCTTCTTACTGCTTAAAAAAGCAAGAATATCCCAAATAGAGAATGTTCATGGTTGTTCTTCATAGATAGATATAGAAAACTCTTTATATACACCATATAAGTAAAAATATAAATACGGTAATTAATATTTATCTAATTAAAACTGAAGAGTTATTTATCTAATGAAAACTCATAATAAAACTGAAGAGTTTATTTGTTTGTTCGAACTCGAATTATCGCGTTCAAACAAACTAACGTGACAAACTAACGTCGTTAACGTTGTTTTCAAATCTGACTTTTAGTTTCAGATCTGTTAATCAGAAACTAAAAGTCAGATTTGAAAATTCTTTTTGCATTTGATAGCCCTATTATTGATGACGGTTATAGGCTATTTAACATCACGCTGCGTCCGTTAGGAGCCGAGCAAAATGAAAAAAAAATCAGAAATAACGCTAACATAAAATCAAGTTATAGCGAGGGCCGGCGATGCGACGTGGTGAGTCGGGGGCTGAAATTTCACGCGGACGAAGTTGCGGGCAGAAGCTAGTTACTATCATATATTACCCAGTTTCTGAACTTTAAGGGGGAAGCGCTAAGGTAGCCCGCGAAATTCAAATTTTCTTACGTTTTTTGCAATTTGCTAGTCAGCATTAAGTTGTACGTTGATTAATATATGAATCGCGGCCGTAAGAAATATGTGTTTACAGAATTATAATCATTAAAGTCATCAACACAACTCTCTAAGACCACGTAAGTCCAAAGAATGATGATTTCATGAAACAGTTATTCTTGGGACTTACGTGGTCTTAGAGAGTTGTGTTGATGACTTTAATGATTATAATTCTGTAAACACATATTTCTTACGGCCGCGATTCATATATTAATCAACGTACAACTTAATACTGACCAGCAAATTCCAAATAACCAAAAAAAATTGAATTTCGCGGGCTACCCTGGCGCTTTCGCCTTAACCACCGAACCCTAACAAACAGGTGTCCGTTCGTATCTAGTTGACATTTCCGTGCTTTGCCATCATTATCCATTAGGGGAAGCCTTATCAAAATATAAATGCCAAAACGTAACGCAGTACCATCACTCTTATTCCCATGTTGATAAAGACTATTATCATTTACAATTCTGTTAATATATCTTGTCGTGATGGTAATAAGGTTGATTTTTGATTAATTGTGCGAGGTTGTTTGTGTTTAATATTAAAGTGTTGACATTAATAGTGTATCGCACAATTCTGCTTTATTGTTTGTCCTGTTTAATTAAGTATTTGTTAATTAAGTGGGTGTTTATGGAATGTATGTAGGGGGTTGAGGACGTGTATCCCATATTTAAAAGTTTTATTAATGGGGTTATCTTGTTTTTGTTTTATTATGGTCAATCGTCATTTAATTATTGCTGACAGCTGCTTTTCAACACTGCTTAGTTAACTCTGCGCCATTGACTGTGTTTTAGTTGTCATTTAAACTAGGGTTTCCTAAGACTGCGGTGGCCCCACATAGCGTCCGAAATTTACCGTTGAATGACGTCACTGAAACGTTATTTATGAAAGTAAGTTTTTTTTATTTTACCATTTTTGTACACACATATATAAACAGACGAGAAAAAAAACAGAACAAAAAAACCGGACAAAGGTGATGCTTATTTCACAAGAAATCTCTTCCAGCATACCAGCGATAGGACAATAAATAGAGAGATGTGAAAGAGCAAAGGAGACAAAAAAATAATACATAAAATCTAAAAACAATTCACTTAATAAAACTAAACAAGTATTATAAGAATATACTTACATACATACAAATAAACATACATACTTCTAAAATAAATATCACTAGAATGTTAATAATTATTATAACGTAATCAAAATAAGTTGGCGAGTTTACTTTTTTTTGACACCATAGAGTCAAACCTCGCTGAAATTATTTTCATGACAACTGTCACGGCGGCCGTTATAACGGCGGCCGGCCGGCGGCGGTGCACATCCCTGGTGCGCAGGGTGCGGGCCAGCCGCAACAGTATCCTGGAGACTTTTGCTGAACGCTTCGACTGTCAGTACATGAACCACTGTTGCATGGTTCACGTACTGACTAATGTTAAGATATTGTTTTAATTTGATTTATTTTTATAATAATTTTAATTTGTGTTTTTAATTTGATTAATTTGTGTTTTTGATTTGATTCTAATTTGATTTAATTTTATATAATAATTTTTATTTTTTCTGTATTAATTTTTATTTGAATTTGTTTTTCAATTTGTTGATCAAACTGTTTTTCTGGGAATCACGGTAGACGACAAATTGCAATGGGGACCTCACATAACATCTCTTGTGGGGCGGCTTAGCTCGGCCGCTTATGCTGTTAGAAAGATAAGACAGTTAACTGATGTAGAAACCGCACGTTTAGTCTATTTCAGCTACTTTCACAGCATTATGTCGTACGGCATTTTACTATGGGGTCGAGCTGCTGACATTGAATCCATCTTTATTTTGCAAAAAAGAGCTGTCAGAGCCATTTATAATCTACGTCGCCGCGAATCTCTCAGGGAACTTTTTAAAAGGATTAATATTATGACGGTACCTTGCCAATTTATTTATGAAAATATTATGTATGTAAGAAAAAATCTACATCTTTTTAATAGAATAAGCGATAGACATAATTTTAATACTAGAAATAAAGATAAAATACATCAACCATTTTTCAGATTAGCCAAGGTACACACATCTTTTATGGGGTACTGTGTTAAATGTTACAATAAAATACCTTGTGATATATTGCAATTAAATGAAAGAAAATTTAAAACTCACATTAAACGTACACTTTGTAAACAAGCATACTATAAATTAGAAGATTATATCCAAGATAAGAACGCTTGGAAACATGCTGGTCCTGCTCCATAGGACAATCTAGAGTCTAGACAAAATCAAACTGGTTGCTAATTTAATTGTAAAATATATTCTTTTTTTGATATTGATTTACATTCTGTAATAACTTTAACTTACACCCTGACTTATTACTTGTAATTTTTATTTTATTTAAATGAAAATCGTTTACTTTTACCATGTTTGTAAATATGTGAGCACCATGCATCTATCAGATAATTAATTTATATGTCATGGTTTCATTTTTAATTCTTTTACCTATTGTGGTATAGTAATTTTATTTTAGGTGCATCGTCTTCACATATTATTATGATATAATTAATGTATACAAAATATTGTAAAACATTTTAAAAGAGTAACGGTGGAGTTTCTTGCCCATTCTTCTCCATACGAAAACTACCCTTTGGAATGGGCGACTAGAATCAATTCTATTTGTTGTAATTTTGACGTTCAAAAGTGCCTTTAATGTGCCTATTTGAAATAAATGCTTTGACTTTTGACTTTGACTTTGACTTTTAATTTTATTATAATTTTAATTTTTGATTTAATTTTAATTGTGATGTTGATTTTAATTGTGTTGTTGATTTAAATTGTATGTACACTATGATCCTAAGTTGATTGAAATAAATAAATAATAATAATAAGGCCACCGTTATCGTAGTAAACCGTAGCTTTATTCTCTCGATAGTTCTCAGGAATCTCAGGTCATCGGTTCAAATGCCTTCATGCAGTACTGAACTTCGCCCGTCTTCCAATTTTGGCAGTCATTTTGATCTGCCAGTCTTTGGGGCACTTTATCTGTTGACGCGATGCGCATGAACTTTTTGATGCCCAATGAGCTGTACGCCCCCTTTTTTAATTCTTGTACAGACGCCAGCACATCAACCTACCACAATCTGTCAGATTTTCCCAATCAACTTTGAACCTTAAGTTTCAGCGATAAAGTTGAAAATCTATTAAAGAAATCTGACAGATTGTGGTAGGTTGATTTGCTGGCGTCCGTACATAATACTATCATTTTAAGACTTTTGTATCGATAATTATTACTTTTGATTTATAGGAATTAAGTATTAGTCATATAGCTGCCTCATTGTTTAGTGGTTTCAGCACCTACAATAACAACATTTGATTAATTATCGTGAAAGGAACAAGTCTAAAATAACATCTTAGATGTAAAATAATTTACCAGCCTGTGGAAAAGCTATTTCTATCTTTGTGTCGAGTTGGTTCTATATATATATTAAGAAAATTAAAAAAAAAATGTTGGTAGCAAAGCTATTTTAATAAAACCCGAAATTAAGTTACTCCCAAAAAGAAGCAAAACTTGAAAAAAAGCAATATTTCATGCTGTACACACCTAGTTTCACCTGTCCGAAACTATACTCGAAAAATGCCACAGAAATAACATTAATTATTCTTTTTTATCTGTGGCCCACAGAAAATATTTACGGCAGAAATTATTTGGTGTTTAGCCGCGAGAGGGCGTGGCTATGCGTGATTAATATATTTCTATGGAAAAACATTATAATGAGCTCGCTGGCCATATCGTTGTTTTTGGGTCTTCGCTTTTGAAGACGGTTCGGTATTTTTTATGTGGAATAAAGGGTTTCGGTGATTTTGTTGTATATACCTACTATGCATATTAAAAATCATATTTGGAGTAAGTTTTAGTGGCTTAGTGTTACGACCTCGTCGCCGACTCGCGAACTTTTAGGTTCAAATCCGCCCCAACCGATGTAGCTTTTTCAATTCATATGTACTTTCTGAGTTCATCTTGGATATTACTGAGTTCAATGAAGGAAAAAATTATGAGGAAACCAGAGGGGCAAATTTCGTAATTTTAAGAACGTTCACAGTCTGATCTCAGTTTCAATCTGTCAAAAATACCTTTAATTTCCCTAAATTTTGACAAGTTGTCAAAAGTGAGTGTGTTGTGGTGTTTATTTATTTATTTATATATATATATATATATATACTTTATTGTACACTAGAAAATACATGACAAAAAATACAATTTTGAATACAAAACATTCACGTGTTGTGTTCTGCTTAGGTATTTAAGTCACATTTCACCTAATTGACAAACATTGTGATTTAGCTAATAACTGAGTAAACAGCCTAGAGAAAAGAATCGCCAACTGTGCATTATTGTACATAATTTGGGTGCATTAAACTTATTTGAGTGCCATCAACCTCGTGATCTTTCTTTTCCTCTACACACTTCAACAACAACATCAACAACTCTGCAAGTTTACGAACCGTGCAACAGTGTTTTACAAGTTTACTTATTTATTTGTAAAAAACACTAAATCATTGACATGTTTTGATAAAAAAAAAACACTTAATCAATCTTAAACCTAGCCTTTTCACAACTATGTTGGGGTCGGCTTCCAGTTTATCCGGATGCAGCTGAATACCAGTATTTAACATAGAGTGTCTACGCCTGAACGCAGCCCTTCTTCATATTAACGAAGATACGAACGCACCCAAGGTCAACGCCGCTCGCGACAGGCTTCACGCGGACGAACCGGACGAACTTCACTTCACGATCTTAGCGCGCACATACTTTTGTCGCGACACATAATTGTAATTTTCAATAATAAACTTCTTACAATCTATTCATCGAGGTCGATCTTTATTTGTATCGCCCACATAGAGCGACTGCCTATCTGACACCACAACCCAGTTACTGGGTAACACGATACCCCTTAGTAAGCCATGTCATGATTGTTTTTATGCCTACATAAATAGCTAATGCCAAGGTGCCACAGAGCTTCTTGAAATGTATAATACCAGCAGTAGCTCACAACTTTCGACCAAATGTTTTAAATCCTTTCAATATAAAACCTTTATAGTCTAAGCTAGTACCTATAAAGCTAGTATCCTATAAAGCTGCAGAACGCATGCAGTGGCTTTTATGTGCCATAGCTTTATTTATAGGCAAATAGGTAAGTTCTAGGAGGACCTTTACACTCTTTTGTAAGACTCCCAGGGAAAAAGTAAATATGTTAAAGAGTGAAATATTCCTGAGAGGGGTTTGTGGCTAAGACATATCAGCCGCACGGGTCGATCGATCAGGTTAAGCTACGCTTGCCGCAATAGGTCCGTGGATGGGTGACCATCTTTAAATACCAAATTCATGGATCTTTGACAGTCGTTACGGGTCGTCAGAAGCCTGGAAATCTGACAACCAGTCTTACCCTTTGGTAAGACTGGTTGTTAACCCAGTTACTGGGTAATACAATAGTATTACCCAGTAACTCTCTGTTTCACTCACACCTTGACTTTCAGTTTTGGCCATTATAAAGATATCAACGCGCGGTACATTTTCTTAAGGAAAAATGACCTTCAAACATATTTATAAAATTACTATGCTTTTTCAAGTTTCCACTTCTGTCGGCAATCCTGGAGTGCTATTGTTTTTTTTTTATAACCGAGTTGTTTCAACGTAGTAGTGTCAGAATCATGTACTGAATCCATGGTACCTAACAGGTCTCGCTTCAATTTATCCCATCCTGTATTGTATGTAAGCACATGCGTAAAAAAGGGGAGAAGGAATCGTAACGCATCAAAATATAAGTAGTGTAGGTATTTAAAAAATAGTAGAACCCGCAGCAATTTTGAAAATCACGATGAAAATCGATTTAAATAATCCTCAAAAAAACTTAATGATAATCTAAAACTTAGTCCAAAATCATTTTTACTTGCATTTCGGAATGGGTTTTAAAAAACGATATTTCATATTGTTTTTTTTGCGCGCCATCAGAGAAGACACGCCCACGGACGCTGGGAATTTGCATTCAGCTTAATCTGTCATTGTCTGGAATGCTTGGCAAAAACGAGTATGAATACTGCTTTAGTTTTTTTTTTTCGTTTAAAAAAAGAAGTATCTTGTTCATTAATTGTTGGGAACTTTCTTGGGCTTTGTTGAAGATTTTCGTAGTGTTTGTGATTTTTGTCGGATATTTTTGTGCTTTGTTTCTTTTGATTTACCGGTATAAGTGGAAAATTCGAAGGAGGACATCTAATTGCAAGTGAAACAAAGATATGTACTATATAGCATAACGTAATCAGACTATAATGTTCCCACTGCTGGCACACAGGCCTCCTCTGTGCGGGGGAGTGAGCCGTAATCCACCACGCGGGCTCAGTACGAGACAAAAATTAAGACATGCCGGTTTCCTCTCAATATTTTGATATGTGGCAACCAACCGAGTATCCTTTAAAGTTAAGGTTCGCGAGCACATTCGCAAGAAGCTGGCAGAATCATCACAACGCTAATATTTTCTCATTGTTTGTCTATTTCTTTTTAGTATATGCGTGTATTTATGAATATTTAAGGCTCCTCCAAACAGGCGCGACACGCGATAAAATCGCGCGCGCCACAAAGGCACCGCAAGTTCGTCATTAAAAAGCTTTAATTTATCTGACGGCTACAACTAACAGGCCCAGGTACAGACGCCAGCACATCAATTTACTACAATCTGTCAAATTTCTTTAATAGATCATAAGGTTCAAAGAAGATTGGGAAAATTTTACAGTTTCGGGTAGATTGATGTGCTGGCGTCTGTACCTAGTAGAATATGTATTGCTATCTAAAAAATAACATGAGTTCTCTTTTAGGGTTCCACACCCAAAGGGTGCCTACTATTAATAGGCCTCCGCTGTCCGTCCATACGCCCGTTCATCCGTCCGTCCGTCTGTCTGTCAGCAGACTGTATCTCGTGAACTGTAGGTAATAATAAATAATAATAATAAATAAAATCATAATTGAAATCACAAAGTGTGTATTTTTATATGGTGCTATTATTTTTTACATTATTTATTTACGAATTTATATTAGTATAAATTGATACATGTTCGAGTAGATTTTCGCTTACGGCAGTAATAAATACAAAAAAAAAATCAAAGCCTACATTTGCACAATAAAATACATTTAAAAACCAGTATTATACTCCAGCTCTATAAGATGTTAGTTTTTAGGGTTCCGTATCTCAAAATGGAAAAAAAGGAAAAACGGAACCCTATTGGATCACTCGTGTCACTTCGTGCCTTTGTAGCGCGCGCGATTATATCGCGTGTCGTGCCTTCTTGTAGGAGGCTTTATTTGTGCTTATATTAGATTTATGCGTATCTTTATATGTAAAATTTTCACTATCGCACCTACTACTGTTTGTCTCTGCATCACCCAAAGGTGGATAGACTGCTAGTAAAATGCCTATGGCAATAATTCCGCCTCTGTACATTTATGTACTTGAAGTATTAAAGAAATAAATAAGGCAGGAGAATGATGACGAGCTTTACGAGAATAGAAGCCAAGTGGGTATCGAGGATAACAGCCCAGATTCCTCTGGCTGGACTACTACAGTATCATCACTAAAAAAACTAAAGGCTCCTTCAAACAGGCGCGACACGACACACGACACAAAGGCACCGCAAGTCGCGCAACGAGCGGTGCCTTTGAGTCGCGCGCGATTAAGTATATCGCGTGTCGCGCCTGTTTGTAGGAGCCTTAAATCATAAGTTTCGCATCTGATTATTTTAAATATCTAAGGTTAATGAACGTCAAAAAATTCGGAATATCGGCGATATCAATCGATCACACCCACAATTCTTAACAAGCCAGGTAGGTACCTAAGTAGATACCTACTATCTGATCTGAGTATTTCTCAGATTAATATGGAAATTACGTATTTTGTACACTCAGATTCTTATCTCCAACTACTGGTTTGGAGAATGTTCTCCATTTAATCGTAGACGAGCTATTACTCCCAATTATAGGTACTGTTAATTGGTTCAACGACTGGCGGTCATAAATTTTAGTCATCTGTCAGTCAAATGAGACCCACGGACCGTTAGTGCGTGTGTCCATTGTCGCTCACAATACGATTTTGTTGGATAAATATTTGTAACTGTTTGTTTATTGATGATTCTCACTTCTTCTCATTCCTTGTGATTGAAAATTTGGTTTGTTGTTTCAGCCTCCATTTAAAAATATTTCTATTAGTCCTTTAGCTGTCTCTACTAATTCAATTTTCAACCAATAGTTTTAGTGCCTTATGCTGAATAAGTAACTTACAGTGCGTCAGACGAAATAATGTGTTCTTGCCACCTGTCAGTTTCATACAAACGAATACGTGTTTTGGGAATTTGATCTTTATTAGCTACTGGAATTGTCGAACTGACGGCAGGTCTGTAATCGTTTTATTGAATAAGTACCTGGGCTATTACTTCTGGTTGCACTAGCTTTTTTTCCGGATCTATCTTCCCGATGATTGGCTTAGTAAGGAAAAAATATATACACCCTTGTCTAAAAAGTCGGTATCGTTGCTATCATACTTCCAAAACTCGTGTTGGATATACCTAATATGGAAGAAAATATGGTAACAAGTAATAATGAAAAACTTTATGGTCACTTGAACCTTACCTTATAACCTTGATTAAGGAAGAAGATTCTATTAATTAAATAACGGATGTTCAAAACAATGGAAACAGTAACACGCGCGAATAAAAAAAATCTCTTAATATTCATATTGCCGCTGCGCCCGCGGCGACTTCGCGAAATTATAACAAAATAAAAACTAAACCTCGCCGCGATTTATAATGTAAAAGGGACAAAATAATATTCACCAGCCAGTCTCGACCTCTGATAGAGAAATAGGAGTTGAGAAATACAGGTCTTGTTAAATTGGTCAAGTGTGAAAAACAATGCTTTGAAACGTGTCGAGGTAGCGAAATATATATGTTCGTATGTCATTAGCATATAGGGACAGACGTACCGTAAACAAGATATGTAAATGATATAAGATACTTGCACCATCGCCGCCTTGTAATGATTATTACATCTGAGCCGAGATTTTTTGTAGAAATCCCAAGCTTGGTTGTGAAATCAACGAGTTGTAAGTACTTGGGGATTTAGGTGCGTTGGCCATTTTTTGAGATGGGAAAAAACCATTGAACTCGTGACACTGTCTGTAACCGACACCTCTGTTTTAAGTTTTCGCCATTATAAAGAGATCAATCATCATGCTTTGGTGACGGACTATCATGGATTGGTAGCATCACTTCTGCGCTACGGTATCATATTTTGGGGTAACTCTACGGACAAAGAAATAGCGTTTAAAGTCCAAAAGAGATGTATTCGGGCTATGTTTAAACTACAATCGACAGAAAGTTGCAGACCATTGTTTAAAAAACACAAAATATTAACTTTACCGTCTTTATACATTTTTGAAGTTGCATCTTTTGTAAAGTCTAACCCCCAACTCTTTCCACGAGAATCTGTCATTTTTCCGCGAAACAGACGTGAAAATAGTCAAATTTGCCTGCGCTCGGCAAAAACTGCCCTCATGGGGAAAAGCTTGTTTTGTATGGCCCCGAAAATATACAACAAAATATCAAAAAAAGTCATATAAAGCCATAAAAACCAATGAATTTAAAAATAAGATTCGAAATCTACTAACTGATAAATGTTATTATAATATAAATGACTTTTTGACAGATACCTTTTGACATGCTTGAACATTTATATTATTATTTCTGTACTAATAGTATTCTCGTAAAATGTAATAATGAATGTTAATGAACCCGTCCTTAGTCTTTGCTTTATTGAAGTAATTATTTGATTGTTATATAAAAAAATAAATAATTTGTACGCCTCGGCAAAACATGTACGTAAACTTATTAACTTATTATTAACTTATAAATTTGTATGTAAACGCATCTTTGACAAATAAATTATCTTTATCTTTATCAACGCGCGGTACATTTTCTTTGGGAAGAATGACCTTCAAACATATGTATTTATAAAATTATTATGCTTTTTCAGGTTTTCACTTCTGTCGGCACTCCTGGAGTGCCATTGTTTTGTGGGAGAATATAGAGTTTCTTACACCTGCATTATTTATCGTAAGTTTCGGTAGATATGGGTGTAAATGTATAGAAATTTATGTCCATAATGTTGAAAATGGTATTAGTCATTTACATACCCGCAATACCAAGGAGATTGCTGATTGATATTTTACAAATTTTAAAGACAAAGTTTGTGTCCGTAATATTAGAAAGTGATAGATACTTTCAGATGATTTCTGACGCCCAGACGAGCTCCTACACATTGCGATTGACTGCTGCTTTCTATTATTTATTTATATACAGGGTGAAATTTTGAAAGAAGATAAAATAATAAAAAAAAAAAACTTTTAATTGGAAGCCGACCCCAACATACTTAGTTGGGAAAACGCTAGGCAGATGATGATGATACAGGTTGGAATTTTTGAAGCGTACCTGAGGGAAAAGTACTCTAAATACTGAAGACAGCAAATCTTACTCAAAGGAAACATTCCTTTATTTTTTAAAAGAAGCAAAACTGCAATAATTGTAGGTTGTGTGAGGTGGTAGGTTCACACCCAGACACATACTTTACTTTGTGAAAATTATTTAATTCCCACTGCTCTCAAAACGGGATAACCGTTTTGAGAGTAGTGGTGCGGCGCCGGTGCGTAGCGGTAGCGGTAGCCATGAGGAAACCGGCATATACTTGAACCAAAAATTCGAAGACATGTGACATCTACCGACCCGACTGGGCTCGGCGTTGTGGATTACGGTCCACTCCCTCACGGGGAGGAGGCCTATGTCCCAGCAATGGGAACGTTATAAGTTAATTATGCTGCTCTCTATTTGGTTAAAAAAATAACTCAGTTGACTTTTTATGTATAGGCATCATAATAATTCGATGTTAATCATTTTTAAATAGAAAATGTCACAAAAAGTATTCTAACTTTTTCTCTAAGGAGGTAGGACATAGAACATCATCAATATGAGCTTTTTATGAGCTTTTATTTCAAAAGTTTTTCAACATAACCGAGCTTAGGCCGGGTGCTAAGGCGTGCGTGCCTCAAGCGAGGGCGGGCTGGCTTCCATATAATATGCACTGTAGTCTACCTGATAATGTGAGGTTCTCGTTCGAAGCCCGAGGGAATATCTTTATGCCACTGAGGGAAACACAAATTCTGATGGAAATATTGGAAGAAAATCTCTTTGAAACGCTTTTTACTCGACTATAGTGGACTCCAAATGGGTATAATGTAGTGTTGCCCAAATGCAAGACCAAGACAAGACCTTAGCCAGTCTTGGTCTTGGTCTTGCGTCAATACACCTGGTCTTGGTCTTGGTCTTGGTATTGCGCTCTCAGTCTTGGTCTTGGTCTTGGTCTTGCAGCAAGAGTCTCGCAAGTCTTGCGAGACTCTACTACTTAGACTAGACTACATTCAAATACCTATTAGCCTATTGCTCAGGGTGGCAGGGACATCGACGCGCAACCGCTTACCATAGATTCAGTAGGTACAGACGCCAGCACATCAACCTACTACAATCTGTTAAATTTCTTTAATAGATTTTCAACTTTATCGCTACAGCATAAGGTTCAAAATTGATTGGGAAAATTTGACAGTTTCAAGTAGCTTGATGTGCTGGCGTCTGTACATGATTCTGGACCCCTCTGCGTTGAAATTTTTCGTCGGTTTTTTCTTAATTTTTACGTTTTTTTCTGCAATTTTTTTACTGTAAACTGTATAAAATCATTATTTCTATCTGACCCAATGAGATTTTTAATTAAAAAATAGTAAATTCACTTGTTTCACTTAAAACAGCAATGTAAATAAAACTCGAAAGGGCTACCTGAGGGGCAATTCTACTAATTTTAACAACGTTCACAGTCTGATCTCAGTCTCAATCTGTCAAAAAATACTTCAAATTTCCCTACTTTTTGACAAGTTTTTGACATTTCTTTGTCGCTGAGATGAGACTGCGACTAGATTTTGAACGTTTTAAATTAAGAGAATTGGCCTTCTGATCAGCTGTATTGCTAAAGTTCATTTGCGAGGTCAACACTGTCTTCGCGCTCACGCTATTCGCTTTCAAATGCCGCGACAAAGGGACCGCAGCGCCAAGCGGTCTCCTCGTATTATTAACGCACTTGAAAATAAACTTTAAAATTATTACAATAAAGTGCATAAATGCTTGAACCTGACAAAAAATGCGGAAGATTGCGGGAATCCCCGCGCGGCGTCGATTCGGCCATGAATCCCAATGAATCTAACAGACGCGTCACATGAGGCATTTTAATCATCTAAATAATTGAATGCCCCATTTACTACTTTTATTTTAGATTCGTTATGAGGGGATAATTATTTTTCTAAGGCTTCATCGATTTAAGAGGGAAGCGCTAAGGTAGCCCGCGAAATTAAAATTCCTACGTTTTTTGCAATTTGCTGGTCAGTGAATTTCGCGGGCTACCTAATACCGCTTTCGCCTTAAGTAAAGAAGATTAAAAAAAAACGTTCAGAAGTGTATTGATAGTCACGTAATTTTTCGATATTTTTTATTATCAACAATAATTTTAGGTTTGAATGCAATTCAACAATGTAATTTACTGTTTCATAAAAAAAATACATCCATTTTCGCATAATCGGGATTGAAACCAAATACCTATGTATAACGCCCAAATCTCAGTTTGACTTAACTGCGAGACGCAAGAGTCTTGCAGGCTTAGTCTTGTTCTTGCTCAAGTCTTGCAGGGTTCAGTCTTGGTCTTGGTCTTGCTAAAATAAGTCGGTCTTGGTCTTGGTCTTGGTCTTGCAAAAATGCAAGAACAAGACCAAGACTGCAAGACCAAGACCGATTTTGGGCAACACTAATATAATGTGTTTTTCTTTGCGAGTAGGTATGTAATAGATCGTTAGATTTTTTTAAGACTAAACTTCAATGAATTCATTAGTAAAAAAAATCCTACAACCAGTAAGTAGCAGTGTAGCAGAAGTAACATCATCTTTATTGTCTTTAAATGTCCCAAAAAGCAGTAGATAATCTTCTTTCTAACATCACAGAGCTTAGACCGAGTGCTAATGCACGCACGTGCCACAAGCGGGGGCGGGCTGGCTTCCATATACAGGCTTCTTCAAACAGGCGCGAAATGCGATAATGTCGCGCGCGACACAAAGGCACCGCAAGTCGCGCAACGAGCGGTGCCTTTGTGTCGCGCGCGATTATATCGCGTGTTGTGCCTGTTTGTTGGAGCTTTAATATGCACTGTAGTCTACCTGATAATGTGAAGTCCACACTCACAGCCCGAGGCCACTGAGGAAAACAGGCTAAGTTTCCATCATTGATTTGAAATAGGTATTAAAAAATACTTTCCAGATAAAATCATTTTACGTCGATGGAATTTTTACACTTTTAAGGACCACTGTCATCAGATCGTTATACCGCGTCATCATTGCATTTTCAAGAGAACAACGGTGTGTATGATTATAACAGTAAGTGGATAGAAAATCGTTAAAGATTATAGGTACTTAGGTACTGTTTGAAGGCAGCAAAATTTAATTGAATCTTAGAAATAACTCCATATAACGAGATTTAACAAGTACTTGTAGCATTTATATATCCCGAATCTGTTTTAAGCGTAGCAGCTTCTTTATGGCAGCAGTTATAAGGCTAGGTGCTGAGGCGTGCGTGCCTCAAACGGGGGCGGGCTGGCTTTCATATAATATTCACTCATTCACTGCAGTCCACCAGATAATACGAGGTTCTTACTCACAGCCTGAAGCAGCATCGTTATGCTACTGAAGGAAACCGAAACTCTAATTACAAGAAAAGCACCTTGAAACGATTTTAATAAAAATGTGATTTTTTTACATAACTGCTCGTTACGCCCCGTCAAAGTCGGCATTACACAGGATCGAAAAGCAAACAACACATGGCAAAGTGTATAAATGTGGTTATAAAATCGATAAAATGTTATGGAAGACATCTTTATATTTTGACTAGCTTCCGCCCGCGGCTTCCCCGTGAGGTATGTCGATAAAAACTATCCTATTATGTCCTTCCCCAGAATGCAATCTATCTCTTTGCCAAATTTTATTGAAATCCGTTCAGTGGCTTAGGCGTGAAAAGGTAACATACAGACAGAAGGACAGAGTTTTTTCGAATTTACAATATTAGTATGGATAGTTAGAGAAACAGCTCTAAGTGATTCTATTTCGAAAAGCTTCTTATTTAATGTTTCTTTGAATCATCAGTTATAAGGCCAGGTGCTGAGGCGTGCGTGCCTCAAGCGGGGGCGGACTGGCTTCCATATAATATTCACTCATTCACTGCAGTCCACCATATAATGCGAGGTTCTTACTCACAGCCTAGGGCAGCATCGTTATGCTACTGAAGGAAACCGAAACTCTAATTACAAGAAAAGCACCTTGAAACGATTTTAATAAAATTATGATTTTGTTTCATATAACAGCTCGTTACGCCCCGGCATTACACAGGATCGAAAAAGCAAACAACACATGGCAAAGTGTATAAATGTGGGTATAAAATCGATAAAATGTCATGGGAGACATCTTTATATTTTGACTAGCTTCCGCCCGCGGCTTCCCCCGCAAGGTATGTCGATAAAAACTATCCTATTATGTCCTTCCCCAGAATGCAATCTATCTCTTTGCCAAATTTTATTGAAATCCGTTCAGTGGCTTAGGCGTGAAAAGGTAACATATAGACAGAAGGACAGAGTTTTTTCGAATTTACAATATTAGTATGGATAGTTAGAGAAACAGCTCTAAGTGATTCTATTTCGAAAAGCCTCTTATTTAATGTTTCTTTGAATCATCAGTTATAAGGCCAGGTGCTGAGGCGTGCGTGCCTCAAGCGGGGGCGGACTGGCTTCCATATAATATTCACTCATTCACTGCAGTCCACCAGATAATGCAAGGTTCTCGCTTACAGCCCGAGGCAGCATCGTTATGCTACCGAGGGAAACTCAACAAGCAATTTTAGAGAAAAAATATTTAGGTATGCAAATTGTTTTGTTTTGACGGAATAATGCTGGGTTTTTTGAGAGGTCAGGATTTAAGTGTAGTGCAGATTTTTTTTGTATGCATCGATAATTTGTTGAAGATAGCAAATCAGTCAGCATATTTAAGTAAGTTTTACACTTATAAAAAGATACAACTGCGAGGACAGATTATTCATTCATTCATAGAATTTAATTCGCGATGTTACTGTCTGGTACTTTCCTTTATTTTATTTTTCTATTATTTTAACATTCCTCGTAAAAGCAAATGAAAAGAAAACCTTGGAAAATTTTGCTCTATCTGTAACTCGTTTAAAAGAACAACATTTCTTTAAAGTACAAATTAATATTATTGTAATCGAAGGCGGTAACCTCGCTACTTCTTGAGTAGTACAGACGCCAGCACATCAAGCTACCCGAAACTGTCAAATTTATCCAATCAACTTTGAACCTTATGCTTTAGCGATAAAGTTGAAAATCTATAAAAGAATTTTTTTTTTTTTTTTATTTGAAATGGGCTTGCTCTTGACTCTAGTCTAGGTCAGAGATGACAGAGACAAAGTCTACGATGGAGTGAGCTCACCCAGAAGAAGCCTGTTCACTCTTACTTTGAAGAGATTCGAAATTTGACAGAAATTTGTAGCTTGATGTGCTGGCGTCTGTACAATCCCTCGATCTATAAAAAATTTACAAATACATAGTAGGTTATTTTCGGAGTATACACAGCACGCCTTCTTCCTCCTTACATCTCTAACAACCGTAATTTTACTTGGTATTCTTCTCCCGTCTAGCCAAATCATCTTTCATACAAACCGTCCATCTTTTCTTGATCTTCCGCTACTCTTAGGGGTATTTATTAATTTAAGGATTACCAACGAGATACATTACAATTATCTTTTACCATTATAGAACTTGTTTAATATCCATTATCCTGTAAAGGCTTCTACAAACAGGCGCGACACGCGATATAATCGTGCGCGACACAAAGGCACCGCTCGTTGCGCGACATTATCATATCATATCATTATCATATCGTTAGCTGAAAGAAATATGACCGGCCAAATTCTGTTTTGCATTAGAATTCTGTAAATTCGTATTTGTTACGGTCGCGAATCATGTTTCTATCAACAAACAATCTGATACTAAAAAAATAATATCGCAGGTGAATAAATTAGTACTTAGCGATACGTAGCTTTCAAATTCAATGATTTTATTACGGTAAGTTAAACGTTCTACGCAGAATACTAGGCTAACATCTGCATTCATAATAATCTTATTTGATTTTACGCAAAATAATGCACCTATCTGGTAAAAAGTATTATAAAACCTACTACAGAAACAGGGTTTAGTACTAAACACACACATACATACATCCTACAAACACGTAATGAGAGCCGACCTATCAGCTCTCACCTCATTAAAGTCCTTGTCAGCATTTAAATCAAGTGATTGAAAAATTTAATTAATCAAACACTAATATTGTCGATCTTAATGGACACTATATTAGGTTGTTAAACTCATTTCAAGGTTTATTTTGAAAAATAGTACGCTAATTATTTTGCAATTGGCTTTTTAGAAAACAATTTAAAATAACACTTGAGTATTTCATGTAACCTGGGTTCCGCTACTGTCATTTCAAGGCCCTGAAACCACATAACTTTACAATAACAAGACAAGTTACGTAGTTATTACCACCAACTGTAACAAAAGACAAGTCCCTTAAAAAGAGGCTCAGTTATAAAAAAAAAATGTGCATTATTAGAAGCGCAAAAAGTTTTTGGAGGTTCATTAATTTCAAAAGGTGTCCGTCATTAGCAGGTCAATTAGTTTCTGGAGGATGAGTTAAATATTTCCCAATATTAAATCGATGTTACTTCCTCACATATCTTTTTTCTCCAAGTGAATTCAGACATACTTTCCGACGATTAATTAAACTACTGGTTAAAAAAATACTTAGTTCATAATGCTACAGTAATTTTTTTTTTGGGTACGGTACAAAACTAGCCATTTTACTTTGTAAATCTTAAAAGTGTCTGTACTACAAAACCCTGAGCCACATAATTTTAACGGAAGATCTTACATTGCAGTGACAAGACTACACTTTAAATATTTGTAATATCTGTTGCGTAATACTTTCTACAATTTAACAAGTTGTAGAACTGTAGACTTCTAAAGTTTTGTGGTATAAAGTATCACACTTCACACGAATATTATAAAGGCGAAAGTTCGTGAGTGTGTGTATGTTTGTTACTTCTTCACGCACAAACGGCTGGACTAAATTTAATAAAATTTGGTATGGACGTAGCTGATACCCTGGATTAACACCTAGTATACTTTTTAACCCCATATTCCCACAGAATCGAAACTTACGCGGGTGAAACCGCGGGGCGCAGCTAGTCATATATATTCTCCATCTTCCTTTTTCAATTGGACTATTATTGAATTGTGAACTGTTGTCATGTGAAGTTCCTTTAGACACCATAGACACCTAACATGCTAGCAATATACTTCTGACAAAACGAGTTTTTGACAGCCGTTACGGGTCGTCAGTAGCCCGAAAGTCTGATAACCAGTCTTACCAAGAGGTATCGTATTACCCAGTAACTGGGTTGTGGAGGTCAGATAGGCAGTCGCCTCATGTAAAATACTGGTATTCAGCTGCGTCCGGTTAGACTGGAAGCCGACCCCAATATAGTTGGGAAAAGGCTAGGCAGATGATGATGATGAAAATGAGTTTATGGAGGCAGTAAGTTTTCTTTACAAATATACATAAAATCACGCCGTTTGCCCATAGGGTAGGCAGAGACTTCAGAACTCCACTTTCTACGTTTCTTACATACTCATTTTGCTTCGTTTATGTTAATACATCTGTGTCATACAAGCACTAGTTTTCGAGGGTACTGAAGCCTCGAAAACCATGAAAACTATTACTCTCTCTCTCTCTGTCTCCTTCTATTATATACATGAAAAGTAGCATGGAGGGGGCATAACGCTTTTTCGTTACGCGACGAACTCTCCCATTTTATTCCTACATAAAAAAGCTCCGTAAAACTTCGTTCCAATGCTCAAAACCGCCAGACAGTTGCAAAGTCATGTAGCCTTTTTTCTCTTTATATATCATCAAATATATCAGTAGTTATTATTTCAGAATAACTGCATCAGAAAACTTTCCTTCCTACAGTAAGGAAGAAAATTCGGATGCATATACACAGGTATACACACACTATAATACGGTAGATATACATTAAAAGCTCCATTCAGTTGGATGTTAAACAAGTTTGTTATCATAACCGTTTTCTTCTCACGACCACAGAACCCCAAACCGAGTACATATCTCAAAAAATATATAAGCTACCTCTTGCCTAACCTACATGGATATTTTTTGTGGGTTCCCACCGACGCCGCCCAAAAACCGCTGGTCATCATCTACTTTCATTTCTTTTTAAATGTGTTCGAATTTTAAATTTTAATCACAGACTAATCTTCTGTTTCTATAGACAGTTTTTTGTTTGTGTATTTGTGTTAGTAATAGGTTATGGTATAGACTCCTGTGTCTAAGAAGTTTGCTGAAATTGTCTATGATTAGAACTGTGTGATACGGTAGCGTTGATGAAAAACTCATTTATTTTTTTTGTGGGTACTTGCACGGTAGCTTTGTATGATTGTATTGTAAAATACTTAGATAGGGGTCATGGGTACCAAGAATTTTACAAAGAACCTTGTGGACATTACAAAATATTGAATCGGATTGACATTTAGCCTACAGAGGCCCACACATAATTATAGCCTCCAGACCAATTTTGGTCACGGTGGCCAATCTTAAAGGAGATTAGCCAGATATGGAGGAGATATTACAGTGCACAAATATGTGCGCAGACAGGTGCACTCTCTCTTCCTTCACTCTCATAGTCCGATGGGACGGCAATCCGACACGACCGGGAATAGATCAGGCGCAGGGCCAACAGCTTTTCGTGCTTTCCGAGGCACGGGGGCTTAAACTGCCAACATCCAAACAATTTGTACGTCCTGAGATTCGAACCCAGGACCCTGAACAGTCGTGCTTGCAATCAGTGAATACTAAAACATAAATGCAACTGCTCACAAAATGAAGTTAAAGTAGGTACAGAGGAGCAATACTGGTACATTCTAGAAAAACAAACATGATTCGGGCCTCCCATTTCAGTACTAAACGGAAAACGAAATAGATTCCTAGGTATCTACAGTCGATCACTAATATTTACACAAATTCAAAAGCAGTTTTATCGTGGAATGACGATTGCAAATTTGAAAATAGACCTAGTGAGTATGAATTCCAAAAAATCTACGTTCGTAGTAATATAAAATTATAATCAATGCAGTAGGTTCCAAACTTACATGTAGCCCTTCTTTTTGAGTCGGGGGTATACAACTTCACCCTTTGGTACCATTATATAGATAAAGACATAGGGATTTTGATATATTTAGCATACCTACCTACTTATTAATTAACGAATTTATATAATAAACTGTCCAGTAAACTATTCCATATGTTTCACCCACATATCTGTAGGCAGGCAGCGCCGCCCCACATAATTATAGCATGGAGTGCTGCTGACGCCGCCACGCCTTCCGAAGCATCACGCTTCAATGATAGATGTCTTTCTACGATTATAGGTTTCATTTCTTAATGAAATCAAGAGTTAAGCTTTGTAATAATTAATGGCTACGCTGAGAAAGATAAAAAATTCAAGTACCTTGACTGAGCACACGAGGCTGTGGATATGTGGGACGTGGACTCTGCAATCATTGTACCGATAATCGTTACAGTAAATGGCCAAATACTGGAGAGCCTCGACCAACACCTCGGGAAGCTCTCATTGCGCGGCAGGGTCAAGGATGAGGAGGTTCCTCTCTCTAGAGCCCTGACCACTGACAGCTTGGACCCTGTTCCTGATGCCGATGTGCCATTACTTTTTATATTTTTTAATGTTTTTTGTAAAGATATTAAAAATGTATTCAACATGTATGAAAAGAAATAAACAAAAATAAATCAACGTCAACTTTCCGTGTTTTCATAACTTTGTTTCCCGCGTTTTGTTTTTCTTCGTTAACTTTCCATGTTTTTTAGGGCTCCGTACTTCAAAAGGAAAAAAACGGAACTCTTATAGGATCACTTTGTTGTGCGTCTGTCTGTCTGTCTGTCAAAACCCCTTATCTCGGGAACGCGTGGAAATATCGAGTTAAAATCACAACCATATAGGTACTCAAGTCTACAGTCTCTTGAACCTGTGAAAAAATCAAAAAAATAAAAATAAAATAAAATTCCTCAATCTGTCAAAAATACCTCTAATTTCCCTACATTTTTGACAACTTTTTGCCATCGATTGTCGCTGAGATGACATTGTGACTAGATTTTGAACATTTTTAATTACGGGAATTGGCCTGACAATTTATATGTCCAAAACATGAGTAGGTATACACACATGGCACGCAAAATGTTGTTACATTATTGTAGGTTTTCCATTTTGACCAATACTTAGATAGGTACGGTCACCAAAAGAGATAAGTAACTAGGGTCGTCGGATATAATTAAAGTTTAGTAAGAAACCAATGGATGTTTTCGAACAAAATTTAATTTTGTTAATAGAAAAAAAACAGTTCATTTATCAAATTAAATTTTATTAAAAACATCCATCGGTTTCTTACTAAACTTCAACTATATCCAACGACCCTGGTTACCTATCTCCTTTGGTGACCGTACACTTACACATACATATAGCGAGGGGAGAGACGGGCACCCATTTACATAAGCCTTAGGTACCAGTTGACAGTCCAAACCCATAGGCTCTCTAATAGATAGCTACCACTTCCTACCCAATATATCAAGATGTGAGAAACTGAGGCAGCCGGTCTGCTCGAGTCGGCAGGAAGAACCCGCCCCGCCTAATTATAGCCTGCAGACGGTCATACGCCCACCAGAACCGAGCTGGTGCAACCGTGGGAGCGGTCAGCTAAATATATGGTGCTGCCTCGATGTGGACCATGATTTATTGTAGATAGACTTTTTGATAGTGAGGTTTAAAGAGCTTGGTTTACTTCGTTGAGCAGTGCAAATGTGTAGTACATTAATTTGCAATACCTTTATACGGAAAATTTAAAAATATATTGTTGTCCAAATATACCTTACAAATGAGGATATCTACTATGGATTCACCTCTGCCGTGCCTAACCCTTCCAAGGAAACAAGGCGTGATGATATATTATTTTTAATACAGTAAGCAGGTTCACAGTTTACCACCAAGTTGAGGGGACATGAGTACTCATATATAGCTTAAAGTACAGACGCCAGAACATCAAGCTACCCGAAACTGTCAAATTTTCCCAATCAACATTGAACCTTATGCGTCAGCGATAAAGTTGAAAATCGATAAAAAAAATTGACAGATTGTAGTAGCTTGATGTGCTGGCGTCTGTACATACAGAGTGAAGGCCTGTAGGTCCCACTGCTGGGGGAACATTATAGGCTGACTAGCTGCGCCCCGCGGGTTCACCCGCGTAAATGTTGATCTCGTAAGAATATCGGGTTAAAAAGTAGCCTATATATTAATCCAGGGTGTCAGCTACCTCCATACAAAATTTTATCAAAATTGGTTCAGCCGTTTGAGCGTGAAGAAGTAACAAACATATAAACACACACACACATAGTCACGAACTTTCGCCTTTATAATACCTATTAGTGTGACTATGCTTATGTTCTAAGGCATACTTGCACGTTCATGGGTTATCGTTAATAACTCGGAGTTACCTTACCATTACCTATAGCTCGGCTATAAAGTATTAATTGCCAGTGAGCCCCAAACTAGACAGTTAGTCTGTCAGTTAGTATTTTGGGGCTCGACAGTTAGTTTGTGTCTAATTTCTGAAATGCTATTAATTTTTCTTCTGAGGTAAGTAGTTACCTAACGAAGCTCGTATCTTATTAAGAGCGCCTAATCTAATCCCATTGGTTAGTACAGTTACAATCCCAGATAAATTCTGTAACCCGGTTACAAATTAAAGTTAAATGCTTAAGAAAAATCAAAGCAAAAAGTTCAAACCATCAAAATGTCAAAGTTTAATGTACCGCAAAATATATATATCTGTGAAATTAATTCTATTTTAAAACCTAAAGACCTAGCATTCAAAATAGGCATCCTGCGTTCTTACTATTTCGCGGCTATCAAAATGTATTCAACTTTGACTTAGTTTCTTCAAAAAATGATAATAATGTCTAGAATTTATCTATTCAAAACTAAATTAAGAAATTCGATTTGAAATCTTTCAAAATTATTGTCGGTAATAACAAATTAGAACACCGTTTTTCTATTTTCAAATATTTTAAAATCACGAGTTCTTTCCATTTACGTTTGAAATTATTTATTTACTTATTATTGCGGGAGAGAGTTTAGCATCTAACTTCACTTCAATAAACTTCTGAAGCCACAGGCTGACCATCACCAAGTGTTCACAGTCATTAAAGACCTATAAACAGAAATGCTTCCCGTACATTCCTAGCAGTCTATTGTTTCATTTGGGAGGTAGTTTTTAATTGCCAACATTAAATCCAGGCTTGCTAACTAAATGCAGGTTACACTATAAACTTTATGGGGCACACATAAAGTGCTGCTCAAAAGTTTGCAGTAAATTGATAGCTGAATGTTTGAAAATTCTGAGAATGATACTATTTTCCTAAAACATTTTATTGGTTTGACTAATATGGAGAGAAAGAGTTGACGCCGGTTGCAGTGAATAACATCTGTGAAGTTTTTAAATTGCAACATATTTATAGGCATACCTTTTGAACTGGAAACCAGTGAACTGTCCATAGTGTCAAGCCCTAGGCATTAAATGGAATGACAGCTCACTGCAAGCTGACATCGCCAGAGTTTTCAGCGTGAGATTTTTACACTTCTTTATAGTCCGGCTAGACTCTAATTCTACAGTTTTTAATATAAAATGCAAGCATCGCATCTAATCCATCGAGTTAAGGCTCCTTCAAATAGGCGCGACACGCGATAAAATCGCGCGCGACACTAAGGCACCGAAAGCCGCGCAACGAGCGGTGCCTTTGTGTCGCGCGCGATTCGCGTCGCGCGTCGCGCGTGGTGGTTGATTGAAACTTTAACGTTACGCATTTATTGCACTGGAAATTCCAAGCAACCACTCTCATTCTGTCACAAAACCACATCGCTTTTACCTCTGAAGACCAACAAATAAAGAAAATGACAGCTTTTTTTACCCTTTAAATAAATAGAAAAAGATATAAGCCATAGCTACCAAGTGGCTGACCAACTCCGATAAAAATGTCTGCCTACTTTTACTACCTAATGGTTGGTCAATCCCAATATCACCTTAATAAAAGCCAATTCTAAAGCCACATCACGATCTCATCTACCATAGAGACATACCACATAAAGTAGCCCCACATTGCCCCGACATCGGCGAGTGTAGCCCGCGCCTGCGCTTGGGCAAGAAGCCGCGGTACCCCGTAATTACGGCCAGCGCGCCTGCCGCCCATGTACGCACAGCCTAACTCTTTTTTTTTTTCTTTTTCCTACATTACACACCGCTTCACGTTTTATGAACGTGTGGGTATTCTGTTTTCAAATAATTATTGTTTTGTGTAGGTAACCACTAAGTTACAAGTCGTCTTCGATGCTTCGGCCTTAGCATTACCTATTTACGTATAGATTTTTACTGTCAAGTAAGTATGGATTTTAGGTTAGGAAAGAAAAATTAAAAGTTTACTGTTCCTAATGACTACCTGCTTACTAGGTAGGTAAGTAAATGTACAGTCACGAACATAAGTATGTATACACTTGGCTTTATTCAAAGACGATTTTCTCCTTTAGTTTTGAATGAAATTTTATATTATTACGAACAAACTATTTTCGAACGCATAGGTTTGTGTAAAGTGTCGTATTTCAACGTTGCATTCGTTATTTCGTGAAGTAATCGAAATTGAAAGTTGCCAAGTGTTGACATATTAGTGCTCGTGACTGTACGCCGTGATGAGTATTAATATTTACATGCATATAGACCCAAGGAGAACAGCCTTAAATAAAATTGAACAGAAAAAAACAAAGCTTTGTTATGGAAATGCTAAAATTATTTACACGAGTTTAAACTGTGAGGCTGTGAACGCTACTAGATAATAAATCTTTTGAAAAACAAATGAATATTTATAATTTTCCGACTGAACTCCATAGGATTATAATTCTGTAAATACTATTATATTTGTTACGACCGTGAATCATATTTTTTTCAACATACAACCTGACACAGACCTGCAAATTGCAAAAAACGTAAAAAAAAATTGAATTAAATGGACATTCCAGATCATCCTTTGAATTTTCAGCCCCAATTTTCTCAACAATTTGTAAAATCATTAAAAAAAAACAAGTACAGAACAGAAAACAGGAGCCTAGGGATGGGAACCGGCCGACTCACTCGAAACCCTTCACACGACCTAAACGTAATTAAAACAATAAAAAAACTTCATGAATGGGTATACCGATATAGGCTTATGTTTATTAAAATCTTGCCCGGGATCGCTTCCCGTCCAAACATGATTTATGTGAAGTAGAAGCGGGTCGAGCCGCCTCCATTCATTTGTTTTTTAACATCGACTAACGCGTTGTTTTATTCCCTTTCAGATAGGCTTGATTAGTTTTAGCTCCGATTAATCGACTAAGGTCTCTCTGGTTATTTTTTTTTTAAAGTTCGTGGGATTAGTCCGAGTTGGGCGCGCCTTATGATTTGTGACAGCGTGTTATTGTTTTTTCATTACGTTTCGTTTGTTGAGTGTAATTCGGAATTACAATAACTTTTATGGAGACAGGAGAAGTTAATCGATGAATTTCTTTCATTGACAAAAGATTTTACTTATAAATCCACTGTTAGGTACCTGTTTTGGTAAAGTTATTTCGTTTTTTGGCTTGTCTTGGTCTGGTTTGGCCTGGTTGCTGGGACCCTATAACCAAGTCTTTATTTCGTTTCATCTATTTTTGATTTCCTTGTATATTTGAATTAAATTTGTCAATAATCCACCCATACTATAATATTATAAATGCGAAAGTGTGTCTATCTGTCTGTTACCTCTTCATGCTTAAACCGCTGAACGGATTTAAATGAAATTTTGTATAGAGATAGTTTTCGTCCCGGGAAAGGACATAGGATAGTTTTTATCCCGATATTCCCACGGGATCGACACTCATGCGGGGGAATCCGCGGGGCACTGCTAGTAGCATAATATCACGCCTGTATTCCCCTAAGGGTTGGACAGAGGTGTACTTATAGTACACCAACATTCCGCCAGTTATGTTAAAGCCCTATGTTGGCGAGCCTATTACTATCACCCAGCCACAAATCCAGACTCCAGGCTGCAACTGAGAAATTTCAGAGGGACAATTCTACTAATTTTAACAACGTTCACAGTCTGATCTCAGTCTCAATCTGTCAAAAATACTTCAAATTTCCCTACATTTTGACAAGTTTTTGACATTTCTTTGTCGCTGAGATGAGACTGCGACTAGATTTTGAACGTTTTAAATTACGAGAATTAGCCTTCTGATGGACAAACCTAATAACACTGCTCGACCTGTCGAATCGAACATAGGTCCTCGTGCTCGGCCCCGTAGCGCATGCGACCACTGTTAAGGCGAAAGCGCCAGGGTAGACCGCGAAAAATTTTTTTTTTTACGTTTTTTGCATTTTGCTGTTCAGTATTAAGTTGTAGGTACGTTGATTAATATATGATTCGCGGCCGTAACAAATATGTATTTGAAGAATTATAATCATTAAAGTCATCAACACAACTGTCTAAGACCAAGTAATCCCACAGAATGACTATTTCATGAAATCTTGACATTTTGGGATTATACTAACCTAACAAGTTGTATTACTGATTCTAATGATTATGATTCTGTAAATACATATTTGTTACGGCCGCGAATCATATTTTGATCGACGTACAACTTAATACTGACCAGCAAATTGCAAAAAACATTAACACCAAGCTATGACCCTTAGCAGCCGATAAAAAATTCTATGCGAAAACGAAGATATAGAGCAGGAGACGCGGGCGATGATGCAATGCGACGAGATGGTTCGAGGGAATAAGAAATTTCACGCGAACGAAGTCGCGGGCAGAAGCTAGTATAGATAGCTCTTTTGTAGCCACAAAACGGGTTAGTCAACCACTAACCTACTTACGAACATAGGTATACCTACATACATAGTTCCAATAACAAGCTATTTCGATCAAACCACAAACTTATCGATAAGTAGACAGCGTAGATTAGATGTCATCAGCACGCGGCACAAATCTCAATAGAATAGAATAGAATAGAATACTCTTTATTATGTACACCATATAATAACCATACCACCACACCACCACCACCATAACCACCACCACAATATAATCTCATTAATGTGTCGAAACAATGCGGTAATTAGCCAACTTAATTACCAGATGGATATGGCAGTTAGGTTCACAACAATACTGATAACCGTGTATAGACTGAAGGCTATTCTGTGCTAAAGATAAACATTTTCAAAGCAAAGGTAGGAAGGGTTTCCTTCCTACCTACTACGGGTCGGTCGGGTCAACTGCGTTTGAAGTAGACTTGAAATTAGCCATCTTTTTCTTAGTGTATCGATGGCAAAAAGTTTAAATATTTTTGGTCCAAAATTCAGCAAAAGATCATCAAGTGCACAGGTGACAGGGCATGCGGCGGATGGAAGGAGGACCAATGTCTGTGGGGAGGTGCCGCATGCGCACTTGAGATCAGAGCCGTTCGTGAACCCCCATCTGTGGAGATTGTCTTTCCTTCGGCCGACTTGGTTTCGAAGTCTATTTCGAGAATTCCACGGTAACGCGTGGTCAGGCGAAAGGCTCTTAGATGGCTCGATAAAATTGTCAAGTAATTAGCCATAGAAATTGGATTGTATAAAGAACATTTTGTAGGTATCCAAAAATAAAGTGCCGGCCAGAAATAAAGAATACCTACAGTTTTAAGGGAAATAACTTCTTGAAAATCTTTTTAATATTACAACGAAAGTCTACCTTCTGATACCTCTGTAATTAACCATCTGGCTGCTGTTTGAGTTTGAAGGTACAAAAATCATATGTTTGCCAAACAGTTATTGTTTCGCTGAATTTCAGTTGTAAGCCCATTATACCTCATAGTAGAAATGGATATCAGCGGTAGGTTTACTATGGTATGATTTAAAATAATAAGCACATTATTTTTTGGGTACAAATTTTTCGACACCTGAATGTCCTGATGTCCTTTAAATACTTAAATAAATAATAAAATTTAAATAAAGAAATATTAAATTGATCATCTAGAAACTTATTGAGCTTCTAATGATGTTCGCGTTTTAAAATTAATGAGCGTCTTTTTGCCTTTCTGTGCTTTTTCACAGTTGGTCGAAGTAACAGACTAAGCTGGGGTACCCCGACAAAACGGGTTAGGTTTGAGCTGTGACTAACTACACGTGAGCCAAATTGATTACAGTAAATAAGCTAGGACACCCAAATCTAATGGGTTAGGTTAGAACTGAGACCAACCGCGCGCGAGTCGGACGAGTGCTATACCTATCCAGGTCCTAGTTGGCTATTTAGTATTTTTAGAACTCCAAAATGGGAATTATTGAGATTCAGAAAAAGAGGCGTAATCATTATATATTAAAGTGTTCAATAATATTTTTAAGAGCGCAAAATGGGAATTATTAGAGGTTTAAAATTGGATGAGTGAATGTCATCTTTTCACAGTCCCTTTCTTTTAAAGGGACAAAAGAAGGGAAGGGCTTGTGAAGGGCGGTTTTTTAATACCTACTCTTGCTAAAATGTCGAAGTGAGTCGGCATAGGGAGAGGTGCATAAGTTTCAAGAAGGTTGCATCGTTTTTCATATTCACCCTACAATCTTATGGGCGTTTTCACTTGATAGCATCAAAATGTAAAATAATGCAATAAAAATCGACCCACGTTCACTTTTATAAAAGTAATTTTATTCACAAAACACACCGATGCGTGGTCGAGGCGTGAATTTGCGAAGATTTTTCAAAAACTCTTTAGTGCTGAGATGGAATAATAAAACTGTTCTTGCGGTCTGACTTTAACTGTCAACTCTTTGGTTTTTTTCCCATGATATTTGTGACGGTGAAGCTCAAAGCTTGTGGTCGGGGACCACATCACTCGTGGCCGCGTTCAGACAAATTCATACCCCATAAAATTGACGCGACGCTCGCTGGTACACCACCATTTTGTTTTGTTTTGGTGAAAAAAGACCGAACGTAAATGAGGTTTTCTTGAAAGAGGTGAGATGTAAGTGTTGCTTAGGTTATCTTATCTTGTCTCTTTTTTAGAGAGAAGTAAAGGTAGATGTCGCATGGCTTCGGCAATGATATTCTTTTATTTTTAATGATTTTCTACAGGGTTTAGTATATCAACTCTCTGAAATAAAGCCTTATGATATTCTAAGCTGATTTCAGGTAAAAATACTGGTCCCGTAGAGAAAGATAAGAAACGATTATATGCTTCATTCTTTTGGCTGATTCCTAGAATCTACGCTAGGGATCGTTATTGGTTAAGATTAAGTCCCTTGTATCTTTACCAATAATAAAGCAGACCTCATAGCTTTGCACTCAAATATGGAAGTAGCTATCACAAGCAAAATTAACTTCGAATACATTTATATGCCTAATTTGGTGTTAAAAAATGCTACCATTGCTGCATTGGTAAGTAAAACGTTTGGTTTTGGTTTATACATAGGAACCGAGCATAAATGTTTTAACTCTGAAGAGTTTTTAGAGGATTTGGTGCAATCTAAATAATAACAGCCGCACAGGTCGATCGATCAGGTTGAGCTTGCCGCGGTTGGTCTGTGGATGGGTGACCATCTCTACATACCGAGACCCCTCCGTGCCTCGGAAAGCACATTAAGCCGTTGGTCCCGGCTGTCATTCGTAGATCTTTGACAGTCGTTACGGGTAGTCAGAAGCCCGAAAGTCTGACAACCATGGCAGTCTTATCAAGAAGTATCGTATTACCTAGTAACTGGGTTGTGGAGGTCAGATAGGCAGTCGCTTCATCTAAAATACTACCAGTATTTCAGCTGCATCCGGTTAGATTGGAAGCAGACCCCAACAATGTTGGGGAAAGGCTAGGCACATGATGATGATGAATGTGGTGTGTCACAGCTGAAGTGGAAAATGTCAACCTTAGGAGGGCACTGTATGTACTCCACTCGCATCTGAATCGAGCCTTATTTCTCTTAATACCACAACCAATCTAAAAAAATCAAATCTTGTTGTTCAATTTGGACATAAATGCTGTCCAATATTCTCATCAAAGTCTTAGCTCACCAGTGGTGCTATTCTGTAAAAATCTCACTGTGAAAACATAGGTAAGTGAGCGTGGAGTGAGCTGTCAATAGTGTCAATTCCTAGCAAAAACAAACTCACTTCACCTAAGTTTTCACGGTGAGATTTTTACAGAATCGACCGGTTGCACCCTAATTATGTAACACCTTTTCATTCACAATCTAAGGGTTTTGAACGAAATTCCAAATCCGTTACTTATTGCTTTAAGGGTTTGAAAAATTCGTCTGCTCAACAACGTACATAACGCAATGTCTGAACTGTCAAAATGAAAGGTATTGCCATCAATTTTCATTTCTTATTGGTTATGCAATTAGCCACTGGTTTGTGTTCACAGATGAGTACTTCAAAAGCCCTCGATCCCACGATTATTCCATATTTAAAAATGCCGATGGCTAAACCGGGTGTTGGTGTCATCTGACATCACAGCTGCGCAGGCGCCCGGCAGACGATCACTGCCAATTTTGAAATTGGAACGTTTACTATTCTCACACAAAAAACTGGCCACACAGAAATTAACTCTACCCTTCCTGTTTTAAGATTTAAAACTAATAATTTTATAAGCTGTGCCATTTACCAAATTTAGAATGAAAGTGACGTAACTCTTGAACGCTATCGATAAATTACAGTTCTTATTTATTTGTCGACAAGGTGGGTTTTTCTTTGAAGTATTTTTTCTATTGTTTCGGTCGGTCGACTATAATGACATAATGGGTCGCGGGTTCGATCCGGCGCAATTACGCGGCACACGATCGATTATTGTGATCAATACAGGGGTTAGACGGCGGTTCGCTGCCAATTTTACATCTTTTTTTATATAATTTGTTACAAACAATGTAGCTGTAATCTTTCATCGATAACGTTTATCGACTTATAGAGCTAAGCATTATTTTTATGTATGTAGATGTATTTAATGGATGCACTCCTGGGCAAAGGCGTCCCTCCACTCCTTCCATATTTCGCGAGCCCACGCGTCCTCCTTCCAGTTTTGATGGAACCTATCCAGCTCCTCCCGCCATCTCCTAAGTGGTCTGCCGCTATATTTTACCCAACTGTATTAAATTCTAATTAAATATTTATGAGTAATGTCTTTTCTAATAGCCAAGTAAACAGATGACAGATAAAAATGATCACGACTAATTTTCGAATTAAATATGATTTATAAATCAGCCATATTAGTTTACATCAGTTTTTTTTGTCTTGACATTTAGTCTGTCTGACACATTAGCATATTAAAAGTAGATCAAACAAAATAGATTCAATAAATTAAATAAATGTCTAATCGATATCTATTATCAATAATAATAATTACAAGAACTAATTTAACAATATCGATAACAATACGGGCGCATCACTACATTATCGACCGATCATCGACTCGGTCGCCGACACGGATCGACAATTTCGTAAATTGTGCACCGATTAGCGACCGATTACGACCATTACCGACAGACGGACACCCGATCCGGCCGCACCGATTAAAATAATCGGTAAACGATAAAAACCGATAAAATAATCCCATGTTTTGACTGTAGCCGGTTTTTTTCAAACGTAAGCTGCGCGTGCGTGAGTTGAGACTAACCTAGAGTTTTGTCTAGCTTCTAGAATTTCCTTTTTTTTGCCTCTAAATTGAATATCTTAATAGATTTTTTGCTAAGATATTTTTATAATGTATCTAAACCTACTAAAATGTTACTAAAAACTTGACGGAAGGCGCCATCACATAGCTATTAATTTATTTTAGTAATGTTCGAAGATCACAGTTTGTGTTTTTGTAATTGCTTTTTATTGTTGCAATATGAGTTTCTATTCTTACTTGTAAGTAATAACAAGTCTTAATACCAACCTATAAATGAGGAATAATCACTATAACTTTGCACTAAAATACATTTCCTAAGTTCCACTTTCCTGATCATTCACCATAACGTTTTCACCACCATCATTGAAGGTGAAAACGTAATGTAATTCTAATGTACTAGCAACCCATCTGTTTTTTCGACTTCATATAACATCAAGATTTCTTATGTTTCTATTTTATTTTTATTTAGAATTAGACAGACATAAGCTATCGAAAAGTTTATCTCAATCCTTTTGTAGGTCGTTGTAGAAATACGAAACGCTTTGAAAGCAATTGCCACTTAACGAGACCCTCAGTTCACTTTTTATTTAACAATCATCAACTCAGTTAACTGCAATTGCTAGCCAGACATAGTCCTCTCCCAAGTTGCTCCACAAAGTCTCAACAGTTCAACACAGCTATAAGCAATAATACAGGTACATTAACTCCACCTAATCCTAACGTCACCCGCATGACCAAAATCCAATCAAAAACCTAGCATAAACCTCTATTTGACGAGAAGAATGACTCATAAGAGAAGTTTATTAAAGCTGGGGACATTGGGGACCAGGACAGGACCGCCTGTTATCAGCCGTCTAAAGGTACCTACATTGCGCGGGTCTCTCCAAAGACACGTCAAAGCCTATCCTAATTTAAACAGGGCTGTTTACGTCCCCGGGGCTTCGGTCACGACGAGCCGTCGGGTTGGGGTCCAGTGGTAGCGAGGAAGTAAGTGAAATCGAAAGGAATGACATGTTTTTAGAGTGACTCAATTTTTGTAAAAGTCATTTGTTTTGGAGGAATTGTAATCCATTAATGGCCAGGAAATCGCTAATAGTGTAGGGTGCATGAGTATTTTTGCTGTTGTTTAAAAGGCTGTCATAAGACAGCCGTATTAAACACAATACAGCAGCAGTATTAACACAGCAGACAGCAGACAGCAGTATTTAACTGCATAAATTATAAAATTTATGCAGTTAAATACTTAAGAGTATCAAACTCATCGAGTTCATGTTTATAACAAAAGATTTACAGATTTCATTAAATTCTGAAAATATGCAATGGAGCGATATCATTCAATTTAAAAAATTTGCATGACAAAGCGATCTAGCGTAGTTTTATTTTTATTTATTTTAAACAGGCCCAAACGCATACGGCACATGGTAGCACTTTGTGACCTAAGCCCGCACTTAACACGGTCACGCTTTTCTGTGACCGAAGTAGTCCATTTGTACACAGAAAAACGTGACTTAAGGTGTCACTAGTCGATATTTTTCCTACACAAATTTCAGGAGAGTATTACTCCACTGTTTGACATTGTGCATCCAAAGTTAAACATGATATCGTTTTTACTTATTATTAATTTTGTTTGCACGGAAACAGAATAAGTAAAATAAAAAGCCATTAAAAACTTATGAGCCAACAAAGATTGGTTTTTCTTGCTATTTCTAACGTAACTTTGGGTGTAAATAAGTAATAAAAGAACTGTAAAATCTTCAAAACCAAGTCCGTACCGACAAACCTCAGTTATCGAAGAGTTCAATAATCTTTATTTATATGTAATTGGTTTTTTCTAAAAACTCGATTTTCCGAAGCACTTTGCGAATTTTTTACGCACCTATCAGTTCGGAACGGTGTTTCTGTGCGTGAGAACTAAACGTTGTTCGCGTAAACTAGCGTCTAACTGCTCATCACTGATACTAACTCTGTCAGACACGAAGCCAGGTGAGACAGAGTGCTTTTTGGCCATGACCAGCAGTGAGTTCGAGATCGCGACGTTTACGTCTTGTAGTGCGGCGTGTAGGTATCATAACGTTTCCTCACTCCCCGTATAAAGGCTCGTACACACAGGCGCGACGCGACACGCGACACAAAGGCACCGCAAGTCGCGCAACGAGCGGTACCTTTATGTCGCGCGCGATTCGCGTCGCGCGTCGCGCCTTTTTGAAGGAGCCTTAATACGTTGCGAGCTCTTGAACTGCTAGATAGATTTTGTGTATATTTTTTCTCACCAAGCCCTAAAAAACAATAAGGCTTATCTGTTGTTATAAATTTTACATGGTTTAACGATGTAATCTCTTCAAGGTACACGTTTTAAATAGTGATTTAGTGTCATCTTTATGACATTTTTTTATCGAGCCAACAATTTTTATTCACGTTCCTATCTTCACACAGCGTTTGACAATATGTTCAATTTTCCTAAAATATATTTCTTTTTGCGCAAAATCATATTTTGCTAGATTAACAGAGGTTTAAAAATCTTAAAAAGTACTGCAACCTCGCCTTAGAGAATTTATGATGACTTCGTTGTAATTTGTAAACATAGTGTGAAAGTAAATACACTAGGATAGCACTAGAATAAGGAAATACCTACAGAAGAAAAAGATTCTATTTTTAGATTTCCAGCCCGCTGTCGCTGAAACCAGACCTCTCTCCGAACTCATTTCAGGGCTGAGCGCGCACCCACCGCCCTGCCCCTACCACACAACCGCACTTTATAAATATTGTACTCTCACTCAATAACGACGCGCCGTGACAACCCTTGATGTGCCGCAGAGTTTACACTAGTAATGTATAAAGACAAGAGGAATTATTTTAATTTTGGAGATGGCTTTATTGCTATCGGTATAGTACTGGTATTTCACCAAAATAGCTTTTTTGAGAAAGTCCGACGAACGAGCTTTTTCAGATCCATACAAGTCAGTATGTATGCAGAATGGTTTGGGATTTATAGGATAATACTGAGACCAAAATTTATTCAAACTACTACAATATTTGTTCTCTCTACTTGATTCACAGATAATTTAGTTGCTTCTGAAGGGTCTCATGCATGGCCCTGTTATTTCATCGCCAAGCACACAAAGTCAGTCCACCACAGTACAACTACATGTAACCATAAAGTGATTCTTTCATAAAAGAGCTACAAACATCATTGCAAATTACCAAGGCTCTTTTCCAGCTTCACAATTTGAACATCAGGGACTTTTAATTTGAAATCACTAACATCGCGTGTATCAAACTTATCAGTTTAAATCGTGGTGGTTTTTGTGTACTATTACCAAAATTCATTTAGAAGGTCATATTAGACGGCGCAGCAAGTTCCGCCGTCTATATTTTGTTACTGGAATCTCTGAAAAGGTCGGATAAGAATCAAACTGGCTGTTGACAGTCACTCTAGCAGAGCGTCGCATCGATGGTTGCGTGGGGCTGTCTTCTGATGACAGATGATGTCGTACCACGTGTCGTAGACGAACTGCTATATTCCGGTACAATCCTGACGATATTGAAGCTGCTCAACAACTAAAACAATGACCACTTCTGGTAATAGGTTATCCTGTGGCGTTAAATTTTATCACATATTAGATACTTATACCCTGAACATCTAAAATATGTGTGTAGAAACGTTCACTTAAAATCGTGGTCTAAAAAATACAACATCAAAGCGAGCAAATAGAAACGGCTATTCATGACGAGTAGGCGTGGCCTGATGTTATTATTGGGCCAATCCATTGTGACACCTCGATACTGTACAGCCTACTGTAATAACTAGTTGATTTTTAAGAAACAGATCTAGTTGATAGATGAATCTTTGTAAGGAATTAATTCGGAGAACAGAAGACCATTTCACGAAGATATTTTAGTTTAGTCGAAGAAATAGGTTCATAAGGAATTGAGTTATGTTGAGTGAAAATCCAACTAAGAACTTCATGAAGTTTTCATGGTAATGAAGCATAGCAGCGCGTAATCAACCTATAAATTTTCCACAACTGGGACACAGACCTCCTCTCAGTGAGAGGGAGTGGACCATAATCCACCACGCGGGCCCAGTGCAGGTTGGTAGATGTCACAAGCATAATAATGAAGGAATGGATTACTTAAGTGTGTTCCGCAATTGGGGTCCTAGTGTGCCAGATCGTGAGCCAAGAACTTGATAATAACGACGAGGACGTCGCAATAGAACCCCCGAGCCTGTGATCGTATTGTAGATTACAACGTTTTGTCAAGATGTAAGAACTGCGCGAAGCAGGGGCGGTTCGCTAGTATTTTAATAAAAATAAATAAGTGTGCATTCTAAGTCGGCACGCATGACAAATGCTGCGGTCGCGCTGCATTTTATCGCTGTTCGTGAATTAGGTGGCGATGTAATACATATTGTTGGGTAAGCAAAAAGTTCGTGGTAAGCGCAAGCGCATTATTGTAAAACCACAGACTAGTCTGCGCTTTGCTTTGTAAAGAATTACAAAGAGTAGGTATTTTTAGTACGAACACTTTCACTGGGATTTTTCTTTATAGGATAAGCATCATCAGCCTATAATGTTCTCAGTGCTGGGACACAGGCCTCTGTGAGGGGGACACAGGCCTCTGTGAGAGGGAGAGAGCAATAATCCAGCACGCGGGCCCAGTGCGGGTTGGTAGATGTCACATGTCTTCGAACTTTTGGTTCTAGGACATGCCTGAATGCATGGTTTCCTTACAGATGTTTTCCTTCACCGTTTTTGAGAGCAGTGGTAATGAAATACACAAAGTAACACTGCCCACTGCTCTCTTCAAACAATACAAAAGTTTTATTATCGACTGTAATGTAGAAACGAATATCAACTAGTCTTAAGAAGCAAGCAGGGAACAGGAACTCTCGGGTTTGCATAACTACAGGATAATGTCGTGCTAAGGCAGTGTCTTAACGCGGACGGGCAAGCAACTAGCTATCGACCATTTTCTCGCTCAAGAATCGTAAAACATAGACATTTTTCGCCAGCCTCATTGTCACAGAGTAACTAATAGTACTTTCATTATGTCCGTAAGGATTGAAGAGCCACATCAGATTTTTAAAATATGATCTCACCATTATTTAGCAACAATGTAGCTGTTTTTGCAGCACGAATTTTAGATTTAGCAGCAAAATATATCATTTGGGCTCCTCAATCTAAACGTCTGAATTGAGGAGCCACCTGGAACTCGTTAGTTGTGTGGAGTTGAACGCTGACTGCTTAAAATAATGCTACTGAGAATATAGTCGATAACTAGCCGGCCGGCGGTGAGTCAGGTGCACGTTAGACTCTACAGTAACTTATATAACTATATACATATACACCGTGTTCTTGTCGTAATGCATAAACTTTGACAAACGCTTCTATAGCTTCTACAAATCAAATCTAGCAAAGGAAGTAGTACTTAAAAAGGCTTCTTTACAAAGATATTGGTAATTTCATTTAATAAAATTTAATTGTGCTATGCAGTAAGAAAGGGTCTTAACTTAGTTTTGACAAGTTCCAGCCCGTCAAATCTTATGAATGAAAATACGATGTTGCCAATTCAGATAAAGAGGCATGCATATCGGGTGATTTACGCATGTATGACAATTAACAAAAAATAAGAATTCATTGATGTGTCCATAAGGAAAAATGCTTATTTCCATGGTCTGAACTTCTGGTCGAAGTTTATGTATACCGTCCGGAACACGGTGTATAGTCTTTTTATCAGAATAGTCTTATGTCAACTTGTGTGTTTTCTATTCTTAGATCTAAAATAAGGTTGTATTACTTTTGTAATCTAGTTAGGTTTTGTCTTAATATAAATGTAATAAATAAGAATTTGTTGAGCAAACAATAAGTTTGCGATAAGCTGCGAGCCCAATTATTAGCCAACTTAAAGTACCTATTCGATAGTGATTTATAAAGTTTTCACTTTCACAATGTCACTTTAAGTGCTCGACGATAAGTGTGGTTTTGATAGTGGTACAGTACCCCCAAGTAGATGGGCCGACGTGACCTAAAGCGCGGTCACTGTCGGACTGCATAGAAAAGAAAGAGAAGCGCGATGACACAGCGCTGGTAATTTATTGCAAAATATGCAGCAATTATTTAATTACAAAAAATCTATTGTTTGGACTAAAAAACTAAAACACTAGTATTTTAGTACGTTGCTTGTAGAATAATCTGACAAAAAAACAGAATGATTGTATGTATATTAGTATGGTTTTTATTGTGAAAAGAAAGTTTTTAGAGGCATCTCCATGATTTTTTTCTATCGTATCAAATTAGTTGTATTATGTTTTCAACAAACTATCTATCTAGCTTATATCCTGAAGAATATCATATATTTTTCTTGACAGGTGGAGACTAAGATCAGACTGTGAACGCTCTTAAAATACCTAATAAGATTGCAATAGCAACGGCAATAAAGATCACTGATTTTGACAGTGAATCATAATAGACAGTTAACTGTTAAGTTAATCGTATCAAATCCCATTAGTGAAGGATTTTTAATTATTAGGTCCCCACCTATGAAATCAGCGTTTTGTATGGAGAATTTTAAAGAAGTTGCATTTTTCATACTAACATTTTCTTACTTAATTTATTTAACAACCATGAACACTAATGTTTTAAAACTTTTATGCACTAATGTTTAAAAACTAAGATAACGTATGCCACTTAGATTAAGCGACAAAAATAAGTTTTGGCTAAGTTAAAACAAATACATAGTGGTCATTTCTACTAACAAAAAAGGAGTCATTTTTAAGGTATTTTTTTATGTTTAGAAAACTATATGTACTAAGGTTTTTTTACTATTGGTAGTTGTCTATGATGCTCATAATCCGATAGAATATCAAGCAATTGATGAATATTTTAAATAATAGAAGTGACAAGGTTCTTTATTTGTGAGAAAAAAACGCCAATTTCATAGGTGGGGACCCAATATTAAGAGAATAGCCCCTCTGGTCGCGACGACCTGGCCAGAAGGCCAATTCTCGTAATTTAAAACGTTCAAAATCTAGTCGCAGTCTCATCTCAGCGACAAGCAAATGTCAAAAACTTGTCAAAATGTAGGGAAATTTGAAGTATTTTTTGACAGATTGAGACTGAGATCAGACTGTGAACGTTCTTAAAATTAGTAGAATTGCCCCTCAGATGACTTAGGAATGATTGCTGGGTGGCGAGAGATGACATAAACGCCAAGTTACAAGTCACCCTGTTTAAATTGCTAACTTAGTTTGACATTTAAAACGACTACATTAGGTATTTTTCATAATTTGTTAAATAAGTAGACCACATAATAATAATATGTAGAAACTAATCATTTTGTTAAGTATTCCTGCAACTGTGTAATGTTTATTACTAATAATTCCATACTTATTCAAGTTGCACGAGTCACGACAAAGTCCTAGTAATTAAAACATTAGTTATTCGCGTGTTCAAAACTAAAAGCAACATAAAATGATTATAATGAACATTTAAAAGTAACAATATTTTCATTCGTGATTTCAACATCGTAGGTTATAACTTATAAGTAACATCGTATATACAACTGACAACCGTCTCGTTTTATTTATTTATTAGCTTCTGCCCGCGGCTCCGCCCGCATTGATGTCAGAAATAATCCCAAGGGAACATGCTACTGGGACAAAAAGTAGCCTATATGTTACTCCAGAGCATCAGCTATCCGCCAGTGAAAGTTCCGTCGGTTCAAACATTTCGGAGATTAGCTGGAACCAAGAGGACAAGTAAAAAGAAAAAAAAAGATTATTGAAGTGAAAACTTCTTTAGCGGCGCTGTGTACTTTTTTTGGAATGGGTAAAAACTTCTAAATTCGCGTCAGGTCACGTGACTCTGATCGAAAATTCGTAAGACGTAAAACGTCAGACGTCTCGCCCACAGCCTCGATTCTAACTGTCAAATCAAAAAGCTCTAAATATTCGGGCGTAGACTGACAAAAATAATAAACTGTACTTAATTTTGTAAATATTTCTATTCTTTTACTACACAATTGAAGCTACATTTATTAGAAGAAGCTAAGAAAAGTGATAATTTGAAGAAAGCTCGACAGGCGAAACAAATACGAAAGTTTAAAACAATATTCCGTGATACAGATTTTATCCATATTTACAGGCTTTCTGAGGATTTAATTAATATATTGGAAGATGACTTAACTCCATATATGCGTCCGCGACTTCGTTCCAGTGGTTTAACCAAGAGGCTAAAGGTTTGTTTACATCTAGGTTTCTTGAGATATGATGGGTATACCTCACCACACACCAACAAAAGCCTATTGAATTCCTGATGTTTCAGATATTATGCACACTATCATTTTTGGCTAATGGAAGTTACCAAAAAATCATTGGGAAGAATGTAGACACATACATATCTCAGTCTTCTGCCTCTAGGGCAATCCACGAAGTTATTATTTACAATACAATGATAACTTAAACACAAGTCAAGATTGCACTTAATTCTAGCTTCATTCATTGATTTCAGGTGACTCAGGATATCCTCAAAGGCCTTATTTAATGACTCCCTTTAGTAATTCAGAAACTGAGCCTCCAGAGCCATTACAACAATTTGCACAGCAGTGCAAGAAACAGTGTAGAGGACTATTGGAATCCTGAAAGGACGGTTCAGATGTTTATTAGTACATAGGGTATTGTACTATGATCCTATAAAAGTGGGAGAAATTGTGATGGCTTCCTGTGTTTTAAACGACATATGTAATAGAGCCGGGCTACCAGCTCCTATGATGATGAGACCAATGTGACTTAGATGAAGAATCTAGGTTACTTGGAATCCTGACACATCAGGCTCCAACACATGATGACTTAGAGAGTAGGCTGATAAGTAGGCGAGATTTAGTTAATCAATTATGGCGAGCATGTTGTATCTACAATTTATGCGTTCCTTTACAGATGTGGTTAACGTGTTTAGATAGAATATACTCACCATTATTGATTAGATACAATAAATAGGTATTTAAATTATTAATAAAAATATTATTATAATCAACAATTGTCATAACATTTAAGGTGTGTATTTAAAGTGTGGTGTTTAAGGTGTATATGATTAGTATAATATCAATAGCCTATAATAATATGTGCCTATTTATACCTTAGTCCCTATTTGTACTATATTTTTAAATGGGTAAGAGTGTATACAGGGGTATGAGAAATTAAACAGATAACTGCATTATTTTCTTTTTTATTTACTATTAAAAACAATCAATCAAATCAAAAATCATTTATTCAAAATGACTTTTGATATTCAGTTAGAAAAACTTGATTCTATACAATAGTAGGTATGTAAAGTAATTAACATTACAAGAAACAGGACATTTAATTAAATAATTTAGTATATACAATGAAAACTACCCAAGCAAAACAAAATTAAATAAGTACCTAAATAAAAGCCTGCAGGCATAAAGAGCATGCCCGCTAACAAACATTGACATTTACTACAAAAAAACAGTTCTTATACTTAAACTTCTTAACATCCATCTTAAATAAACTTAAAATTATCTAAACATAGTAGTAGATCCATGTTTCGGAGATTCAACTTCCTCGACTGATGGATGCTCATAAATCCTGCAGTGCCTGGGTCTGCCTTGACCATGACTCACTTATTTCCTTAAAAGTCGAACATCCTCTGCTGGTTGTCAATAAGAAGTCTCTCATTTTCCAAACACCTCTCTTTAATGGCGACAAAACATTCAGTCAGGCTCGCCATTTGGATTGCCTTTGAGAAGGTGGTGAGTGCTGGATCAGACGGCGGTGTGCCGTTCGATGCCTACGAGATGCTATGAACATAAAAATGCAACAAATTACTATACAGAGGTAAAACAAATATGTAAGTATCATCAACATCACATCACTCTCCCTCTAAAGGAATAGATATTACAATGTAGTATACATATTAGATGTAGTCTATATCTTGATTCTATTAGATGTAGTCTATATCTTGATCTTGTTTGAATAAGGGCTGCTGTTGAAAAAACCTACAGAAAATCCCAACAAATTGGCCCAACCCGGGAATCAAAAGTGAGACCACTACTATGTAGTGCTTTTTACACTAAACCAATAATTAACCAAATTATAATTAAGTTAACCTTACATGAAGATGCAATTGGGGCATTACTCCTATGATGACGCATTGCAAGACTGCAAGTGGTGATCTAGCCTCAAACTGTAATACAAAAAAAAGTTATCTAAATATCCATTATAAAGTTAAAACATATTATTGTAAGACTTTTATTTAAAACTTCACCTTTTGTTCTGTATTAGGCTGGTTTTCCATTGGCACATTGTCCCTATACAAAGATGGGCCTGGTTGTATGTCCGTTCGCCCTGCAAATATAACATTACTTACATTATTATTTTTATAAGTACCGTACATACTTTCATATTATGCATTTAGTAAAAAGCTGTTATTTTGATATTACAAACAGACACTTCAATTTTATTCACTTGTATACATTTAACGGCGCAGGATTGCCTTTACCAGAAGTGGTCATCGTATTGGTGGTTCAGCAGCTTTTTTTTTTTTTTTTTTTTTTTTTTTTGTTTATGGCATACGTTATAAGAACATTTTTGCCAGCGTCACGTCAGAAGATATATTACTACAAAGAGGCCGAAATTTTGAATTTGGTAGATCTGAAAGAAAGGGAAATTATCTTACACTAATTACAGATACCAATTTGAATATAATGTAAAAAATATTAATATAATGATAAAATTAATGAGAGAACTACATAAAGGAGAGTGTCAAATGTGAATATATAAAAAATGATTTATAAGTTGCTAAAGTTTGATATTATTTAATGATATGAAAGATGATATAATATCAATTGAAGATGGATTTATATTATATAAAATATCGTCTATATGTATAGGAAGTTGAAATTTGTACTTCATTAGGGATGCATACAATGGATCATGGTTAAATTTAGGACATTTAAAGAATATGTGATTCAAGTCACCTTCTTCCATACCACACTCACAAACAGACGAATCTTTAATTCTGAGTTTCTTTAGGTGAACAGCAGAACAGCAATGGCCAAACCTTAATCTACATATAATACTACTAATTTTCCTATCACATTTAAATTTAAAGAACCAAGGTTTAGTTTGAATTTCAGGCTGATACTTAACAAAATTAGAACCTGTTCGTTTACTACTGACCGTCCATCTTTTCAACCATCTAGACTTTAGATCGCGAATAGGGAGAAGCAGGAGATCTTGTGGATAATTTTTAAAGGGGACCTTATCACCACAAATAATTGACTCTTTCGCAATCTTATCGGCTTTTTCATTACCAGGAATATTGCTATGACTTGGAATTCTAGCCAAATGGACAGTAAAACCTAAAGAAGAACACCTTAACAATAATTTTTTACACTGAAAAATTATCCAGTTTTTGTAACCAATTTTAAAAGGATTACTTTGAAAAGCTTGGAGTGCACTCAAGGAATCAGAGAAAATAACAGAGTTTTGTAATTTGAATAATAATATGTAGTTAACGGCCTCCATAATTCCTCTACATTCACCAACGAAAACTGAAGTTTCAGGTGGGCATTTTATCTTTTGGACAATGTTATAATTCTGATGAAATAAACCAACACCAACACACCCATCTTGACTTTTTTTTGACGCATCTGTGAAAATGTAATGCCAGCCATGCCAAAGGTTATCTTTAATCCTAGAGAAATGTTTACTGGCAAAAGGGTCCCCTTTTATTATATCTAAGTTCAGATGTAAAGTGGGTACATATAATATAGACTGATAGTCAGATTCAAATAATGGGATTTTAGGATTTCTATGGGTTGGGTATTTTAGACTCATAAGTTTTGAATAGCTTACAACCAAACAAGGAGACTTTTTGAGATTCCAATAGGGCAGAGAAATGTAATTATGTAAAAGTTGTAGTTTCGGAAAAAGAGGATGTGAAGAAAACTGAAACAAGCGAAACAAAAACATGTCTGACAAATATTGCCGTCTTAAATCTAGAGGAGGGTCAACACATTCAACTTGCATGGCATTCTTAGGAGTTGACTTCATTGCTCCCAATATAATACGTAGGGCTCTAGCTTGAATCAATATCATCAGGATTGTACCGGATTGTAGTAGTTCCCCTGACATCATCTGTCATCAGAAGACAGCCGCCACGCAACCACCGATGCTCCGCTAGAGTGACTGTCACCAGCCAGTGTCACTCTTATTCGACCTTTTTGGTGATTCCAGTAACTTCGTAGCGAAACTAGACGGCGCCACTTGCTGCGCTGCCATACCTATATTACCACAACATCGTAGGTACAGACGCCAGCACATCAAGCTATCCGAAACTGTCAAATTTTCCCAATCAACTTTGAACCTTATGCTTTGGCGATAAAGTTGAAAATCTATTAAAGAAATTCGACAGATTGTAGTAGCTTGATGTGCTGGCGTCTGTACCTACTTATAAGTAACAACGTACCTATAATTCGACAACCGTTCCGTTTCATTTATTTGTTTATTCCTTAACAATAAACACGAACTTAACCACAAAAGCTGAACGCAGCACTTTTCTGCAACAAATTGGAAAATCCCCAAAAAAAAGAACCTTTTGCGTATTGGCTAAAAGACACAACGAAAACCGTCTATTGAGCTTGTACGAAAAAAGTCTTTTGATGCCAAAATGTGATATTAAAAGTTGTTTAAAAGCCTATCGATGATCGATTAGGTATCTAATGTTACTTTTTACGCCCGGTTTAAAACTTTTTGTTAGCAAGCCGTTACGTTTGACATTTAGTTTAAATTAAAATGAGTTACACTTGTCTTACATCCGCAGTATTGGCTATGAGAAAAGCGTCCCTACCCGTTTCTTAACAGTTTTGTCTGTCAATCAATCAATTAACTCAGCCTATTGCAATAGGCTGAGTTAATTGATTGACACTCCATGATTGTCCACTGCTGGACATAGGCCTCACCTAGGCTGCACAACACCATGTACTCCGCCTTCCGTATCCAGCCTGTCCCACCTTCTTCAGGTCGTTTTTTCTGTGCAATCGAACAACTGTCGAAAAGCGCTGTTTTCGGAGCCCTACTTCGCCGTGTCGCAAGCGCATTCGGTTTCGCGACATTTTTTACTTCTGAGAACCGCGGGGTGTTATTAGCGTCGACTACAGTGAAGCACAATGTCACTGAGGGTTGAATCAACCCCCTGCCGCGTCTCCAATATACACACATGCTGCAAAATTTAGATTATTTTACAATTACAAAATGGAATGTCTGTAGTTGACAATTTTGCTGTTTAGAAAGTAATGAAGTTACTGATTTCATGTTAGAGCTTTTCTTCTATCTCTATTTTCCGGAATGGAATTGTTCATAATAGGTCTACGCTAACTTATGAATGGATACAGTTGCAATTTTAAGGGAGACAAACGTTTACTAGAGATACTTTATCTAAATGATAATATACAAATAGGTAGGTATTAGGTCCTTACATATGAAATTGGCGTTTTGTGTGAAAAATAATCATTTTTCCTTTGAGCTGTTTCTGCAGCGCGCCACGGTGGAATTCCTATTCGTAAATAACGTAATCCTTATCATAACTTTTCCATATTGTGAACAGAATCGTGTCAAAGAAAAATCAAATGTTGCGAAAACAAATGAATCACTAAATTCAAAACACAAATACAAAAGCCTAAATTTGAATTTGGAATTGTTAACCAAAACACCTATATTTGAGATCAAAGTGGTCAGTTTGACAAAATGTCAATTTCGTAAGAATCTAATATTAGTGAGTTAAGCTATTACACTATGCTTTTATATAATTACTAGCTGCACCCCGCGGCTTCACCCACGTAAATGTCGATCCTATGAGAATATCGGGATAAAAAGTAGCCTATATGTTAATCCAGGTTGTCAGCTACCTCCATACAAAATTTTATCAAAATTGGCCTAGCCGTTTGAGCGTGAAGACGTAACAAACATATAAACACACACACTCACAAACTTTCGCCTTTATAATATTAGTGTGATGCTACTGGCCTTCACAAAACTCAAAACAATGTAAAAGAAATTCAAAACTATTAACACCGGTCACTGGTCAATTTTCTGCTGACCAAATTTAAAAACAGAACCACACCAATTTTAATTTAAGAACAACTGTTATAAACCATAATAAATACAAATTATCTATCCCATAGTTTTTATTATAAATGGGAATAATCGTATCGATTGAGCAACAAAAAAAGCAATGATGCGACTCGAGCGGGCTATAATAACATAATATGAGCAATTTGAACGATTAGCATCTACCGGAAGTTGTTCGCAGGAAGCGTTGTGGGCATGCGCGGGCGCATACTATGAAAAAAGGGGGCATTTTGGAACATCGTTTAGTGTTTTTCCCTGCTTTGTTTGTGGTTTTATATGGTGTGTTTTGGTAATTTTGTAACATAAGTGTTTGTGTATTTGTTATTTTTATTTTTAATATGGTTGTAAAAAGAAAAAAGTTACGCCATCGCCGTCGGCACCAGAAACGATGTTTTAGGTTCAATATGATAATTGTATGCTCAGCACAAGTACTTATGTACTCAGCGAGTGCTTCTCTATTTATTACGCGCACATCCAAAATGTGGAACTCTCTGCCAGCGTCTGTATTCCGTTCCACATTTAACCTGTCTGCCATCAAAGCAAGAGTGAACAGGCATCTTCTGGCCAAGCTCGTTCTATTATAGAGCTCATCCATCGCTTTCAATCAGACGTGATGGAGGACAAAGCAGGCCCATTCAGCAATAAAAAAAAACAGTGGCACTCCGGAAGTGCCGACAGAAGTGAAAAACAAAATACAAACAGAATACTTTGCCATCACTCACTGACATATCGGATATACATTAAAACCGAGTACATCCCGAGGACAGCCGAACACATCCAAATGTAGCGCGGTGTCGGTTAGGGTAACAGTGTCACGAGTTCAATGGTTTTTTCCCATCTCAAAAAATACCCAACGCGCTTATAAAGGTGTTCACTCCAAAAAATAGGTATGACAGGCGGCACCTAAGTGGTAACAAAACCAGTAAAGCTAACCCATAGAGCTAGCCTCTTATTCTATTGAAACTCATTGTCACGCTAGGCCAGCTCAGGGTCGTCCGTCGTCCGACCAGACAGGCCCGAGATAGCGCCGCAGTGTTCCACGAGCGCCACTCGAGAGTGGGTCATTATGGGAATGGCCGCACGGGGAGGTGGGACCCGCTGAGGAACAGCTGTCGGGGGAGCGGTGAATGCTTATGCCAATCCCGCACCCCCGGCAATAGGCAGAGGTAGAACGCTGCGGTGGTTTTAGCCGGTAAGAGTCCGGCATGCCCCTCTGTCACCCCCACGATGGAGAAAGTCCATGAGGATTTCTAACACGCACCAAAAAAAGGCCAGCTCAGAGTCAAAATGTTTCCACTTACGTGCAGCCTACTGTACCTACAGCTTCTAATTATGTCGAACAGTTCCCATCTCGAATTTTACTAATGCAGAGAAGAGAGTCTATGCCGAAAAATTTTCTCTATGAACAACACTATTGTACAGTCGCCAGCACATCAAGCTACCCGAAGCTGTTAAATTTTCCCAATCAATCTTGAACCTAATCCTTTAGCGATGGGTCAGCGGGATTGTCCGAAAGGGTTACCATTGGCCCGGAACATAAAGGGCTAAGGAAGGAACACGGGTGGGTTTCAGTCAGTAAGAGTCTGATACTCCCTTCCGCTCCACCCAGAGCGGGAGGGGTCATTTGATGATTACCCATCCTGAAAAGAAGAAAAAATGCTTTACCTTGAAAAACTATTAAAGTTTGACAGATTGTAGTAGCTTGATGTGATGGCGTCTGTAACTACATAACAAAAGAGTCAGGGATTTTATTCATAACATCACGCCTTGTATCCCGGAAGTGTTAGGCAGAAGTGTACCCCACCCACACACCCACATTTCGCCTGTTATGTTTAAGTGCCATGTTACACAGGGTGAGCGTTTGCCGGCCACAAATCCAGACTCGCAGCTGCTACTAAGAAATCCCTGAAGAAAAATCCAATAACACATCGCCCAACCTATGAACCGTTCCCAGGACCTCATGCCCACTAGATCAATGAAGCAGTCTACACTATTGTACTTAAGTCTTACAAAAGAGTCTGGGTGCTTATTCATTATAGATAATATTAGTACGGTCAGCATCATAAGTCGATTAACAATTCAGTTTTTTTAATCTCAGTTATTAAGCAAAATATTTGTTCAAAATTGCAGCAGAAGTATAATGCAATTTGGACAAATATTTTGCTCAATATCTGAGATTAAAAAAACTGAAGTGTTAATATTTTGCTCAATTACTGAGATTAAAAAAACTGAAGTGTTAATCGACTTTTGATGCTGACTGTACTTACTTACCTACATGCCTGAGACCGTTACCCACAATGGGGAAGCTTTTATGGTGATGTCGAAATCTTAAGGCTACGCCGACCACCTAGTGGCGCCCTCATCGTTTGTTTGGTTATTTCTTTTATTTTAGAATGAAAATGCAGAAAATAAGCACGTTAAGTTGTGCTTCACAAGATTATACGTATCACTAAAACGGATAATAGTGGCCACTATTTTGACACACTACGATGAGGGCGCCACTGCGCGGTCGGCGTTTGGTCGGCGCCCTCTTAATGTTTCTTCGTTCTTCTCCATAGGTACTGTAAAGGTTAACCGCTAAAGTCGACCTTATGTAGAACAGGATGGCAATAAATTAGCTCTGATCTCATTCGAACAGTCATGGAAGTTTAGAACGAGGTGTCAACTATTCTGTATTAGGTTTTTTTGTTTAGAAAAAAAAGAGTGGTCATAAAGTTTAACCAGGGAATTATAAAGACGTTCACTCAAAATAAACGTAATGAAATAGTAACGTTGTTTGATTTCTTAGAAAGGCTTTTCAGCACTTCACAGTACCTACAACGCTTTGGAATGGGCAACTAGCTTCATCTCACTGTCTGATCGACCCCCCTTGACAATTCAAAAGTGCCTGTAATTGATTTATTTGAAATAAATGCTTTAAGTTTGAGTTTGAATGGCAGAAGACCTTCCTACCAATTTACTCTAGAATCTAGATGATAATATCAATAGGTGTATTTTTAATTGATCTCATTAGCGTTTCACACCTTTAGTAGCCTTGACTTTTACGAGTAGTTAATTGTTTTGTTAATGTAATTGTAGCGTTAATTATAACAATACGAGATCTTATCTATGTATAGTGTTGTGGTACGCTCGGCTACACATCAAGCTATACAAAACCAGTATAAGCTGACTTCTGATTATACGAAAACCTGTACAATGCGAGGTCAGCTAAAACTGGAAATGTATAGTTTGATGTGTAGCCGTATGTACTAAAGTTTTTAAGCGTTTCATTAATCACTATTTTAATAAATGTCCATTCAGTGACAATCAATGTCAAAAATGTAGGGATTTTAGAGGTATTTTTGACAGATTGAGACTGAGATCAGACTGTAAATATTCTTAAAATTACGAGAATCGCCTCTCTGGATTGTGCCGAAATTATTAGCAGTTCGTAGTGGACGTGGTACGAGAGCGGCTCCTCTGACATCATCTGTCGTCAGAAAACAGCCGCCAGCAACCATCGATGCTATACGCTCTGCTAGAGTGACCTCACCAGCCAGTGTCACTTATCCGACCTCTGCGGTGGTTCCAGTAATTTTGTAGCAAAACTAGACGGTGCCACCTTGCTGATTGCTGCGGCGTCATATTAAACGGTTGTTTTATTAGGTACTTAGTAAATATTCAAAAATTAAACCTTTATGGTTAACTAATAAAAAAGTAAATTATCCAAAAAAAATAAGTCTCTTAAATTTTTTTTTTTCTACAAAACAGATAGGTACTTTTGTTATTTGAAACAAAAATTATAAAAACATGCCGATTTTTTGTACCTAATCATTAACCTAATTAATCATGGAAGTTATAAAAAGAGTGTATATTTCGAGTGCGTGACAAAAACAGGAGCGATACACTTGCGTGCATAATCGTTGGACAGCGCACGTGGTGTGTTACACTGGCGGCCAATTTAACGATACATTAAATCGCGGAGCAGTGAACAAACGATGAAGTATTAACACATGAGTACACATACACTGATAAACATGATACGGTGTACGTGCGTAGAATCCGAAATATGTTTTTTTATTATTCTTCACATTTTTCACGCTTAGTGATAAAGCGTTCAATAATTTTTCAAAGGTTAAGTGCTTCATGCTATATGTTAATGTCATATTTATTGACGCCATCATTTGTGCGGAAATCCTGAGATCAGCTCAAACAGGAATGTTTATAACAAAAACTGTAAGGGCGCGTTCCCACTATGTCGAGATTTATCGTTGGACGATTGTCGTCTCTAGCTGTTCCCATTATATCGACTGTTCATCGTCACTGTGTCGTCGAAATATTTTATCGATGAACGACTGTCGTATCTAGTTGTTCCCATTGGATCTTGACATTTTTACTGTTCACGGCAGTCGCCTTGTCGTTTATGTAATACGTGCTACGATAGTTAGTAGCAATAACAACACATGATTTGTAGTCACCATAAGTCGTCACCTTTTTTATCGTTTTACGACTGTCGTGCTAGCCGTTCCCATTGACTTGACACACTGTCGTCACTGCAAAAAAAAAGGCGTGGACGACAGTTAATCGTGTACTCCTATATGTGAACACCTCCATTTAAATACATAAGCCACAACGCTTTAAACGACACGATAATTTGTCGTCATGACATAGTGGGAACGAGGCCGTATAGAAAGAAGTCTCTTTCTGGTAGTAGTACCAGGCTGCTTTGCATAATTGCGCACTACTACTTTATGTAATAAAAATTTGTATTTTTTTCAGGGAGAATAAAAATTTATACACTGGATAAACTTCTAACACTTATGTCTCCTTCCACCAAACTTTTTTATACATAGAATAAGTCTTATACTGAGAACAATATTGTATTTTTGACAGTTTTTTCATACTAGAACTGTCAGATGTCAATTTTATTCCACGGATAAAAGTTATCTGACTTTGGAAATATAATATCCTACCCTAAACATAACCCATATTTAAGTTTGTCTTTAACAAACTTAAATATGGCGTCGTAAAATTCTTCCGCATCGCTGTCAAAAATTAAATAGTTAATGCCACAAATAATCAACTGCAGCTTAACGTCAAACAGTAATAACACAAGCGCTAACGACCATGAAGATTAAAACAATAAAGTCCACGATCACATCCATAATCCATGTTTTACATTACTAATCCTATCAAAAAACCTGCTCTACGTTTACCAGCACTATAACATCATCTTCACCGCTTCGTTTCCCACAGTAACCGAGAAAATGCATTCATTTTGTGCTATCCATGTTCAATTTTATCCAATTTTTAATGGCGCTACCGCGGCGGAGCGGCCAATATCGCAAATTATAGTGTTCACAGATTACGTCGGGAGTTACCTACGTGATGGGCGGTGCCTGCAAGTGGCCGCCAGCGTACACGATAACCTGTACACTGAGTGAACATGTCTTATAGTATAAGTACTGCGCTTCCGCGTCGATATGAGAAAATGTGGAAAGTAAATTCTTAAAAATAAACGTGGGTGGATTATTCGCTCCTGCAGTGTAATCGTGGTTCGTATGGATTATGTTCATCGGTATCGCAGCTTAAAGTGTACAAAGCTTACATTGTATGTAATAGGTATTTTGCATTAGCTCATAAACTGCTCACAGAGGCTAGCATAAGGCAAAATTGTACATATATACTCGTACACACTACTGTAACAATGTACCTCTATAGGAGAAATAAACTGTATTATTATTAAAAAAAATTGCATTATTAATGAAGAAACCGGCGGGAAATAACTATAAAACAGGATTCCGAAGTAATTAGGCGATCTTCATTTGCTATCGTGCAGTGCACGCAGCTGGTGCCTAGTCAATTACAAATATGTAAGTAAACAAATTGGAGACTTACGTCGGTCCATTAAAAATTAAGTCGTGACCGCTTTAATTTGGTACAGTCACCGAAAGAGATAAGAAACCAGACCGGGTGACTATTTAATTAGATTGCTTTACCGCTATGTGCCAAAACGTAGGTAGTAGGTACTGTCACCAAAAGAGATAAGTAACCAGGGTCGTTGGATATAAGTTTAGTAAGAAACCGAGTGATGTTTTCGAATAAAGCTTACTTTGATAGATGAACTTTTTGTCTTATGTTATTTAAACTAAATTTTAGTCGAAAACATCCATCGGTTTCGGAGGTACAGAACGCCAGCACATCAAGCTACCCGAAACTGTCAAATTTTCCCAATCAACTTTGAACCTTATGCTTTAGCGATAAAGTTGAAAATCTATTAAATAAATTTGACAGATTGTAGTAGCTTGATGTGCTGGCGTCTGTACAAGGAGGAATAGAGAGATTGTACAGAAAATAATCGAATAGAATACGTGAAAGAAAAAAGTCTCGATCCGGTGGGAATATTGGAATAAAAAGTATCCTGTCCTAATCCAGGTCATTCATGGTCGTCTACTCCTGCTGCCCCTAAATTGTTGAGCCGTTTTAACGTGAAACCGGTAGGTACTTATAAACAAGAATTTAAAAAATCAAATCTTTTCTCTTTATAAGTTTAAAAAATTACGACTATGCTCCTACCTACAACTCAATCTTAGATAATTATCAAAGGTTCATAAATTTCCCTTCTACCCTCACAACACCAATCTGTGCCAGTACCCTCATTTCAAATCTGTTCTGTAATCAAGCGTGGTCCATCGCAAGCGCAGCACGTGCTCTGAGAATTACGCGAACCAGCGGCTTGATCGCCACCGCTAATGTACTAACACGTGAAATTGATGTAAAAAAGAGGGTGGGAATGAGCTTCTTAGTTATTTGTGCCTGTCTTTGGCTGTGTTTTGTTTAGAATATCTATCTTATCTATACTAATAATAAAAGAGAAGTGTTTGTTGGTTTGAACGCGCTAATCTCTTAAATTACCAGTCTGATTTGTTTTTTTTTGCATTTTATACTTAGCTTAAAGGCTCTTTCAAACAGGCGCGACACGACACGCGACACAAAGGCACCGCAAGTCGCGCAACGAGCGGTGCCTTTATGTCGCGCGCGATTATATCGCGTGTCGCGCCTGTTTGTAGGTGCCTTAATTCTTCAGAAAGGCTATAGGCTATTTAGGATCACGCTAGGACCCTGAGGAGCAGAACAAAAAGAAAAAAGTCAGAAATAACGCTAAGTGAAAACGAAGTTATAGCGCGGGAAGACGATGCGATGCGATGGAGTGGGTCGCAGGCAGCACTTCACACGGACGAAGCCGCAGGCAGAAGCTAGTTGAGAATAATGTTAAGGCTAGCAGTCGGTCTAGCCTTAGGTAACATTGTTCTCAATATTCTATGATTATAACCATCAGGAAGCCTAAAAAGGCCACTTTGACAGAATCATAAAAGGATAACATTGTGAATCATAATATGGCGAAGACAGTCCGTGTTTTTTTTTGCTGCACTACGTAGGTTTATTCAAAGAGTATGGAATACCATTTTCTTACAAATCCAGTAGGATTTATATTGGATTGATGGGTATTTTAACACAAAAAAGAAAATAACTGAAAAATCCTTCACCAATGGGATTTGATACGATTAACTTATCAGTTAACTGTCCATTATGATTCTTAAAGTGGTCGGTCTTTGGCCAAAGAAATAGCATTGCCATTGCTTCAACGCGGCAATGCTGCCAGTTTTCTAAGCACATTTCCGGATGACAGCAATGCGGACGCCGACGACGCCTAACTAAATTTGTTTTTGTATTTATTTGCATAGTTAGTTATTTAATTTAGTACCTAGTGTAAAAAAATAGTTGTGTTATATATTGTATAAGATATGTAGGTAAATAAACTAATTAAAAACGTATTATTGATCAACAACTACTTTAAATAAATTTTAAATAACAACAACATTCGATTATTATACTATACACTTTACAGCTTTAAAAAGTAGAACATTGTCACAATAACCCAGTCAAAAACCAACGTCTGTTACATCAATTATAGAACGTATGCGCAAAAAATGACATTGACTGGTCAAAACCTTCAAGCTTTTGCTTAAAAACAAAAGGATTAAATACTCTTGCGCAACTTCGGTCAGCGATGTTGAGTGATGTGACAGGACATGCGCATAAGCTTCGATGTTTATTTATAACTGGTGTTGTCAGACTGATATTGTATTATACAATTGGCGCCTTTTTTTGTTGGGAAACCCTCATGGATACGTCCTAAGAAAAGCAAATAATTTTAATGGACTCTTACCAGCTCATCTGAACCGCGCCTCCTATTTTCTTTTTTGAACAATTTCTCTGTGTATTCTTAGTAACACACTGACAATAACAAAACAGTAAAATTTCTTGTCCATTCTTCTTCATACGAAACTGCTTTCTGGAAGGGGCGACTAAAATCAATTCTATTTTATTGTAAATTTTGACGTTCAAGTGCCAAAGATGATGATGAAAAGATGGTGGTGGTGATGGTGATGGTGATGGTGGTGATGGTGATGGTGGTGATGGTGGATGGTGGATGGTGGTGGATGGTGGTGGTGGATGGTGGTGGTGATGGTGGTGGTGATGGTGATGGTGGTGATGGTGGATGGTGGATGGTGGATGGTGGTGGATGGTGGTGGTGGATGGTGGTGGTGATGGTGGTGGTGGTGGTGGTGGTGGTGGTGTGATGGTGGTGGTGGTGGTGGTGGTGGGTGGTGGTGGTGGTGGTGGTGGTGGTGGTGGTGGTGGTGATGGTGATGGTGGTGATGGTGTGTGATGTAAAGATGGTCACCCATCCCTGTGGATGGGTGACCATCTTTACATACCGTTGGTACGTACCGTTGGTTTACATACGGTTGGTCTGTACCAACCGCGGCAAGCGTAGCTTAATCTAATCGATCGACCTGTGCAGCTGTAATTATTTAGCCACGGGCCCCTCATTCATTCATTCATTCATTTGATTCAGCATAAAGGGCAAAAATTAACTCTGGGGCCCATTTTTCTATACTTTTTACCGTGTTCTATATTCCATCTAAATTTATATACATTTCCTCCTTTATTCATAAACGTTGTTTAAAGTTAAGAAGTGATTAGCGGCTGTTTAACCATAAATTTTTGACTTCACTTAATTTTAATCATCGTTTATAAATAAACCCCTTCATGTCTACGAATTCAAAATATCTTGATGCAAATGAAAATAGCATTTTTAAATCTACTCCTATTATACGGCAAACGACTACCTACATCTTAAATCCATTAAATCTTTTGTTTAGGCCCACTCCACCGTTAGACTTCTAATTGCTCACACACAATCATCAATACCATTTCTAAAATAAAGAAATGGTACATTTTCTCACATTAACAATAGCTTATCGTCATTAATATCGGTATTACAACACACCCCATCATTGTTAACGCGGCACAATCTGTCATTTTTGACGTGTCGACGCGACGGTGCATTGCGCAGGGGCAGTTTATCCGACGAAATCATTTATTAAGAAAATTTTTATATCTACAAATAAATTAATAGTAGGTAATGAACGCTTACTTAACCTAACTTGTGTTTTGAAATTAATTAATTAATTTTACGAGCAAGTCATCATCTGCCTAGCCTTTTCCCAACTATGTTGAGGTCGGCTTCCAGTCTAACCGGATGCAGCTGAATAGCAGTATTTTTATGAGTAAGATATTTTGTAAAAAGAATCCCGGGAACTTATTTTGTGCTCGGTTGATGATAACATACCCGCCCCTCATTACTTGAACCCTAAATATAATTCACCGCTGGTGGTTATGATAAAGAGTAAACACCTCTGCCTACCTCGCTAGGAATTACAGGCGTGAAATTATACGTTTCACAACTTTTTTAAATTATGATTTTTTACTTTCTATACTTACTAAACTTACCTACCTAAAAATGTAGGTATGGAACAGCAGTAGTAAAATAAAATTACAAAATACGTAAAATAAAAAAATAAAATATAATATAATAAAATAAATAAATATTAAACATAATATAATGCCGTACGCTAAATACGCGCATTAAAGTGGAGTTGCGGACACCAGCCCGTATTACCTACTACCTATGGAACAGCAGTTTTTTTTGCGATTTCACGTATCTATAGCAAAATTTGTTCATAATGAAGTCAAAGTCAAAGTCAAAGCATTTATTTCAAATATGCACATAAAAGGCACTTTTGAACGTCAAAAATTACAACAAATAGAATTGATTCTAGTCGCCCATTCCAAAAGGTAGTTTTCGTATGGAGAAGAACGGGCAAGAAACTCCACCGTTACTCTTTTAAAATTCTTTCAACATTTTTATCACAAGGTATTTTATTGTAACATTTAACACAGTACCCCATAAAAGATGTGTGTACCTCGGCTAATCTGAAAAATGGTTGATGTATTTTATCTTTATTTCTAGTATTACAATTATGTCTATCGCTTATTTTATTAAAAAGATGTAGATTTTTTCTTACATACATAATATTTTCATAAATGAATTGGCAAGGTACCGTCATAATATTAATCCTTTTAAAAAGTTCCCTAAGAGATTCGCGGCGACGTAGATTATAAAATAATGATGAGTACAATACAGATATTTCGTGTATAAATAGATAGATCTTACATAATATTATTTATTCCAAAATCATAAAGTGTATTGCAACCGGATGCGGTTGCGCTTATATACCACATAAATAATACAAAAGGTCAAAATAAGAAATCACACTAATATTATAAAGGCGAAAGTTTGTGAGTGTGTGTGTGTTTATATATATCGCACCTTCGGTGCAACAAAGGCACAACAGCTTATTTTTAAATTTTACAGGAGAGGACTTTTAATTGTTTTTGAATTTGAAGATCCGCCAATAACCATAAAGGCACTTGCGCCATCTAGTAGAATTTTGAGATACTTTCGCGGGTGTTTTTGTTGCTCCAAATACCGGTATGGTTCAGAGACAATTTGGCATACTTAACTCGATTTTGCAATTTCGGCTATTTGTGCCTTTGTTGCACCGAAGGTGCGATATGTTTGTTACTTCTTCACGCTTAAACGGCTAGACCAATTTTGATAAAAATTTGTATGGAGGTAGCTGGATTTACATGGATTAACATATAGGCACACACACACACTACACACACACACACCACACAGACACATACACACACTACACACACACTACACACACACTATACACTTTTTAAGCCGATATTTCCACGGGATCGACATTTATGCGGGTGAAACCGCGGGGCGCAGCTAGTTAATAAATAAAATAATAAAACTGAAATAATTTCTGACAAATATAATATTACCAAAAAAAGCTTTCAATTTAATATCTTAACATCATCGTAAAGTAAACCAGTTCCCTGTACTACCACACTTTAATTATTTCTAATCCATAATCTTTAATTACCCATAATGTATGAGCGCTGCTGATCGATTCGATGCGGCTGCGTGGAAGCGCAAACGCTGCGCCTGTGCACGTCACGTGACTAACGCGTGGCTTACGTAGGTACGCCACCATAAAAGGAATCTGTGTAGAAGGTTCACTCGTGGCGAGAAAGTATGAGCAACACTCTCACATAAAAGAGTCAGGACTTTCTATTAGATTTTCAAGCTTTTATGGGTAAATAATGATCATGTCATCTTGCAATCTTACAAAGGCATCATCTCATTTAAAAATGATCTATTGAAAATACTAGCGATCCGCACCTGCTTCGCACGGTTTTTACGCTTGAAAAAACATGGAAAAGAGATCACCCAATTAGTTCGGTGACTCGGGATAACGCCTTTGTAAAAACTAATGAGTTATAATTATGTTTAGGTACAAACCTAAACGCCAGCACATCAAGCTACCCGAAACTGTCAAATTTTCCCAATCAACTTTGAACCCTATGCTTTAGCGATAAAGTTGAAAATCTATTGAAGAAATTTGACAAATTATAGTAGCCTGATGTGCTGGCGTCTGTACTTTAAAAATTGTAATTAATTATCGATGACCGCCAAAAAAATATATATCCCAGAAAGGGTGATGATACTTTCTTTATTATGCGTAAGATTAACACATGAGCCTTTCGGAATAAATTCTCTTAATGATGGTGAAAACCGCATCAAAATCCGTTGCGTAGTTTAGAAGAACAACGCAGTCACTCAGACAGACACGAAAAGTGACTTTTATTTATAAATAGGCATGTATAGATGACAAAAAAATCTGATTTAAATATAAAAACGCGAAGTAAGGACATTTTCGGCGGCATAAAGACACGCGTCGTCGTAGCAAAATTTCATGTATTATATAAGTGCGTAGCACGGCTACGAAATTGCGTAGCAAATGCTAGTAACCGCTACGCAATTAGTGTAGGCCTTCGACACCTCTTCATTTCGTTCACTATAACTTTGGAAGCTGAAATTTAAACCTTCTGCAGTTATATTGTTAATGTTAATACCTACGTAACACCCCATGTCCACAGAGGTTCGGATTGATCTGCATTTGAGTACCTACTTTATGATGATTACGAACTAATCTTGTTTGCAAATCAGCTTTACTTGGTGTGAATTTTAGAAAAAACTTGTTGACACTTTTTTTGATCTGGGAAAGTAAAATATACTATAGTTTGTAAGCTGGTTGTAATGGCTCCAATGTGTACACGATGGCCCTCGATGTTTAAATTTGAATGGATGACATTTTGATTATGATGGGAATAAACGGTTGTGATTTTTCATGAAAGGGAAAAATATTTTTATGTTTAAAAAAATGGTTGCTGATTATTTATTCCGGACCAATTTTTTTGTTCTTATTAGAATATTGTTTTGGATAGACTCATTCACATTGCACTAATTATGAGATTTATAAAAGCGGCGCTGGCGCAAAAGTGCAAGTGTAGTACAGACGCCAGCACATCAAGCTACTACAATCTGTCAAATTTCTTTAATAGATTATCAACTTTATCCCTAAAGCATAAGGTTCAAAGTTCATTGGGAAAATTTGACAGTTTCGGGTAGCTTGATGTGATGGCGTCTGTACATCGAATTATCAAGACATTTACTCGGAGTTAGAACCTGAGTTGATTGCAAGCGCTACTGCTGTGCATGAGGTCCTAGGTTCGATTACCGGGTCTAGCAAAGTGATATTGGGCTTTTCCCAAAAGTGCAAGTGTGCATCGAATTATCAAGACTTTGAAATTTAACTTTACATTTACTCGGAGTTTGAACCTTAAAAATTGTTCATGCTTTGTTGAAATACTGTTCCATTACTTGTTTACATTAATAATTTACATTTTAGGTGCGTAAGAAAAGAAAAAAATTAAAAGAATCTACCAACCTACGTAACAAATATCACTAATTTCATAACAAACAATTATGAGTAATCTGTCCGCCATTCAATGAGAGGTTGCGTCAAACCGTTGAATAAATTGATGTTAGTCAATTAGCCGAAACAGCCGGAGTGAGCCGAAGTGAGCCGAATACCCTGGCCACAAAACAAAGGCTCAGCGACCCCCCGGAAGCATTGAGCTGTACCAGCCCCGGGTTACGACTTGGATGTGCCGGTGCAAGATACAAGCAGAGAGCGTTTTTGTCTGGGATACGTACATAACTGCCATGGGTCGCTCATTGTATATTTTGTAGCGTTTGATCTTTTTTTATATGTATTTTTGTGGTGTACGTACAATAAAGTATATATAAATAAATAAACAAATAATAACAACTGTCTTTAATAAAAATCCCAAACTGAAAAGAAAAAAAAATATAAACCAGATACTTTATTGAAATTAAATTAAGTATAGGGAATAAAATAACATCTTCAGGATGATGATGAGGCTACCTTGCTTCTGTAGTGCAGCGGAGATATTTGCGCTGTATCGCCCTGATGGCGTGGCAGCTGCAACGGAATTCTGAAAACTGTAGCAGATAGGATCTCTTCTCTGATATGGAGATCCTTTATTAAGCGAGTAATTTGAATGTATTTTAATTTAAATCTGACTGTATGGATCAATTAGTTATCTTAAATAAATGTCTTTTTTTAATTATAATATAAAATATAAATATATGTACTGTCAATTGAAACCGATGAAAATGTTTTGCTAACTTGACGTTACTGGTGTTATTGACGACTTACAAAATTGACAGAAAAGCAGCATATTTTCAAGTGCTCTTCTGGTCTCCTTACAGAATTTTGCGAGGAGTTCAGTTGGCTACTGAGCCAGTTATGTTGCCGAATAAGTAAATGTTTACCAACTTAATTAAAACATATATGTACTTCCATTTCTTTCGTATAGAAGTTACGCGTCTCGTCATATTACTTTGGCCACTAGGCCCAACGCCTGATTGGGATGTGGCCAGTTTCTAAGATGGCTACGATAAATCCGGTATCAAAGATAATTAATAAAAGTCTTTTAAATCGCGCTATTTCCTCAACTTGGAGCACACACACACGGTCTACCGCCCCATGCTTGCGTTGGTTGCGTGAAATGTAAAATTTTTGCTATTCATTGCGGGTTCGAGCTGTTTTTCTGACACTCGCGCCTTTCCTACGGGGACCAGCCCTTTATTAGGGGACGATATGTACACTTACATAGAAAACTGCAACGCTTGATAATCTATTTTTTTTTTCGCGCAAAGGGGTTGGTCTTTTTTCAAATTTGTTGCTTTTAATATTCCGACTTATGTTAAATGTAAAAGTGACTGTATTAATAATTATGTTTTGTACCTTTATCATAGGAACTTATTTTAAAACGAAATATGTAGTTTTATAAAAGAATAACATAAAAGCCAAGTGTGGCACCTCTAATATATTAATATAATCTTAACAAAGACATAAAAATTGGAACACATCCATCCATTTTGTTTGTTAATTATTTAAATAATTCGATAAGTAATCTTGAACTCCCACGCTTCACAACTCTATTGCCATATCAAGAAATAATTATCTTAATTTAGACATTAATCTGATTTTATTATTTTATATTAACAAAAGCCCTTTTTAGGAAATGTTAGTAATCATTTATTTCCATTAGTGGCCATTTAGGTATAATAATAACGAGAATAATGTAATTTATTTTATAACTTAATTAAAAATTCGAATCTGAGCAACGCGGCAACGTCGTCATCAAACTGAGCTCTATTTTATTGTGCAGTAAACAGAAACATATTGTAAACTTACGCAATACACTAGGTATTTAGGTGCTAGTGGCAAAGAGTAGCGTATCAGTAATAAATATAATTTGCAGGTACAGAAATTAACGAATAAAACTTTTGATGCTTGAACTTTTTCGACATCGAGTTTATTTTTTCTTGGTCGCTAAATTAACAGGACCCCGTGATCCTTATCCCAAATGTAATCGTAACACTTCTCTCAGCAACAGTACTTGTACTAAGATGCAAGTACCTACTGAGCATTGCCAGCATTCCGGGCGAGTTTCAACAAATTGTGCCTGCATACCTCGGGGGCAACCATAGGGCACCCTATGTTGTGATTGTAGTAATAATAAAATTAGTTCAAGTGATGATGAGTATTTTGTAAGGGAGAGTTTGGGAAGAGCAGACATAATTTTATAAATATTTAAGTTGCCGGTAAACTTAAACAGTTAGACATGTAGGTGCCGTGTTCAGCAGGGTAATGAGGGTTTTCTGAAATGACGTTCGCTAGGTGGCAGCACTGACACGTCAGGTCCAGGCATCTGTCAAAGAGCCTATATTTTCTTTAGTCATGACTGAATGATGAACGAATGAATGAATCGAATAATGAACGTCATCATATATTTTATATTGGAAGACTTCTTGTCACAGTGGTGCCAACTGGTGTCGTAAATTTTCACGAAAACCCTCATTACGTAACACGCTTTCATTTTTACCGTTCAACGCCATTCATTGCGTTATTTACGTTGTTGAACCAAACAAAGGACAATGCCAGAAACTATAGAGCTTTCACCCATCAAATAAAAGTTGGTTTACAAGCATGCTAAATGTACCATTCTATTGCTGCTTTGTTAGTTATAACTAAAAATATGTTTAAATGCCTTTAGAACTTGCGTTTTCTGTTTAAATGTAAGGACAATAATTACATTTAGGTTAGGTACCTTAAATTTAGGTTAATTGCAGTTATAATAGGGTTGTGGAGGTCAGATAGGTAGTCGCTACATGTAAAATACTGGTATCTGCATCTGGTTAGACTGGAAGCCGACCCCAACATAGTTGGGACAAGGCTAGGCAGATGATGATGATGATGTTGACTAACTTTTGGAACGGGCGACTAGAATCAATTCTATTTTATCGCTGTTTTTGACGTTCAAAATGCTTTGACTATGGTAGATTAACAGAGAGCCAATTCCCGTAATTAAAAACGTTACACGAAAACGTAAACGTTATATGGTATACATAATAAAGAGTATTCTATTCTATTCTATTCAAAATCTAGTCACAATCTCATCTCAGCAACAATCAACGTCAAAAACCTGTCAAAAATGTAGGGGAATTCGAGGTATTTTTGACAGATTGAGAATGAGATGATTGTGAACGTTCTTAAAATTACTAGAATTGTCCCTCAGTTTTGCGTCATAAAGTTACAATATGATGAGTAAAAACCTAAGTAGAAATGCCAAAAATTAAGAAGTACCAAGCTAACCTAGTTTGACAGCACAAACAGAGATATTTCTTCGTATCTTTTCTTTTCTCTTAATGTTTTACGCTCTGCCTTTTATTTTTTTTTAAAACAGTGGCACTTCGTGAGTGCCGACAGAAGTGAAAAGAAAACACAAACAGAATACTTTGCCATCACTCACTGACGTATCGGATATACATTAAAACCGAGTACATGCCGAGGACAGCCGAACACATCCGAAGCGGGTATTTTTTTAATCGTCTTATAAACAAAACACGTGTTGTTTACGATAACAGTGGCGCGAGTTCAATGGTTTTTTCCCCATCTCAAAAAATGCCCAACGCGCCTAGAAAAGTTTTCACATCTAAATTTGCAAATGTGTAGATACTCTAAATAGATTTTTTTTTACTTGGTCTACACTATCCCACTGCTGAGTAAAAGTCTTCCCCAAATCCTTCCAAGCATTTTTTTCTAGAGCCACCTCAATCCATCACTTGCGGTACGCGTCTAAGTCGTCTCGCCACCTCTTCCTGGTCCGGCCTCAGCGGCGCCGTCCATCCTCAGGCACCCACCGTGTGTAGACTGTTACCCAGCGGTCACTGTACATGCAGCCGAAATGACCCACCCAATCCCAATTCAGCTTGGCAACGTTTTTAGGTACTTAGTTAGTTGATTTACAAAAAAATCAACATCATGAAGAAAACTTAAACCATTTTATTGCTATTCACACTGTATACCAATAGGGAAATAATTTAAATAATTAAAAGCCAATTTGCCAGCACCCCGAGTCGCAATAACTTCCCAAGTTCCCATACAAATCGCCACGCGACCGCTTTCGTTACGGGTATGCGTAGTTATCAAATATAGAGTAACAATCACTAAATCTTATCTACAAGGGAAGTTCTACCTTATTTTCCTCAAAATTCTGTTGTTTTTTGGTTGTAGGTGACTGGAGAATTGAAGAAAATAAGCATAAAATAGATAAATAAGATTTAACATGGGTGTAGAATCGTATGTATTTCAGGGGCGTGTTCGGCGCGTGCGCATAGTTAGGCGAGTTTTCCCGTGACTGTTGCAATTATAGCAAATTGGATGTTAGTCGGATTTGGATGTTAGTGGCTGTAGCTAAATGTTATGATCTGGTTACAGATTGTAAGAAGGATAAAATCAGTATTTTAGTGTCAAATTATTATTCAATTAGATAACTTATGCCTGCGGCTTGGCCCGCGTGGATGTCGGAAAATATACAATTTATTCATAAAACTCTATTTATTTACGCGGTGCACGCCACTAAAACTCATGACAACAATAATCATCATATATCAGCCAATTTTCACAAAACCTTAATGAATATTACACTTCAGAGGAAATGCGGGTGGTCGTTTCTCCATAGAAACGCTATCGCCTGTTTTCGTTCTGGTTAATGACCATAAAGCAATGGTTTTTTTACAGAATATTGAATATTAACTTTTTTATGCCCCTATGTTTTCCTTTTTGATGATAGGTACATTATTTTTATAAGCAATCCCAAAATGCCGATTTAAACCGCTGTCAACAGAGGCCTAGTGTACAAATTTAACAACTATTAATGAAAAAAAAAATACAGGGACACAGTATAGATCCTTCTTATTCAGTATATGAAATATCTTTTAAATTGGTCCAATATTAGAGGAGGAAATAGGCGAGAGCCAAACCTCGAATTACGACTTTTTACTTAAGATTTTTCAAAAGTCTCTCCAACCGTATTTCCTCTTAAGCCTTCCTCACTAATCACTCCGTTCATTGGTGAAAACCGTATGAAAATCCGTTCGGTAGTTTTTGATGTTATCGTGTTCAGACAGATATATAGATGCGACAGAGGGACTTTGTTTTATAACATCTAGTGATCTACCCAAGACTATTTTCAGCGTTGTTGAGTTGGCTTTAACCAGATTCGGGGGACAATCTCTTATTGACCCTAATGACTGCCATCGGACAGACATTTTATTTAGATATAGCTGTGTTAAACGATATCCCAAACATTAGAAATATTCTGGACCTCGGACTGCCTTTATAATCAGCCTATAAATTTCCCACTGCTAGGACACAGGCCTCCTCTCAGTGAGAAGGAGTGAGCCGTAATCCACGACGAGGGCCCAGTGCGGGTTTTGTTAGATGTCATATTTCTTCGAATTTTTGGTTCTAGGACTTACCGGTTTCCTCACGATGTTTTCCTTCACCGTTTTAAGAGCAGTGGTGATGAAAATTATTTGAACAAAGTAAAGCGCCTGTTTGGTTCGAACCTACGATCAACACCAACCTACAACTCGCAAGTCGGGGCCGCTACTACTGGGCCAACACTGCTCCTGCCTCCATGACTGACTATGAAATAACAGTGTTAAATTAACTATGTGTCCATCACGTGACAACCGGCTCTGACGGCTCAACGTACTCTCCAAAACCATTTTAAATCTAGGCATTGTAAGAAAATCGTGCATCGGGAATAATGCAACAACTTTCACCACTTACATAGTTAATACACTCCACACAATTCGGTCGCCGCACCCACATCCACGTTTCAAATAAAACGTCCACAAAGCGGCGTTTACGAAATAATTATTAACAGAAAAACCACAAAAAACTCTTCGAAATTAGTTCCCGATGACAGTCAAAAAATATATGTATATTTTTTTGTAGGTTATGTTTATAAAAAACGATTGTCGAAGCGCCATGGTCGACGCGCGGTCCCTTTCCGCCCAGCAGGATATCGCCCGTTCCGACTTTTGGTACTAAATTTCTGTGTGGCATATTTATTCGGTCCTGAGATTATTTTCTACTAGGATTTTATGATAATCGGGGTCTCTAACGAGTAATGAATTACGTTCGCGCATAGAAACAGGACATGGGTGACAATTGGGACCGTTTTTGTCGTTTATTTCGTTGATAACCATCTCGGTCGTGTTGTTAAACGATTAGAAGGTAATTATTGCTTTAAAGTGTCGATGTTTCTCGCGTTTTTGTTGTCAAGCGACGATTGTTTTTTTAATGTCAGCTTCCAGTGTTTTAATTAACGTCTTATTAAGCTGCGTTAACTTTGACGTTTTATTTTGATTTTAATTAGTGCAAATGTTTTATTGTTCCTTTAAAAAAGAAGCATACCGACTTAAGTTAATAGATTTGTTATTAACTAGCTGACCCGGCGAACTTCATACCGCCTTAGAATCAATAAGAACGAACGAATGTATGAGATTCTCTAAAAAATGAGTATTTTCTTATGTTTAAACTAGCTTTTGCCCGCGACTTCGTCCGCGTGAAGTTTCACCCTCTAGGAGTGGAATTTCGAAAAACCCTTTCTTAGCGGATACCTACTCTTCACAAAGAATATACCCTCCAAATTGTCTGTAGGACCTGCGGTTTAGGCTGTGCGTTGATGTATCAGTCAGTCAGGACTTTGAATTCTATATATAAAGGTATATAGATTGTTATTCTGCTATTCGGAGCGGAGACAAATCCAACAAATCAAAGATCATAAAAATCCGGCCAGCATTTCTTGGGTTATAAATAGTATAGGAATTTAAAGGGGTGTGTAATAGCTAGAGGTGTAACTAACCCGACTTTGTTTTATTTATATAGATAAATCACAGGTAGATTTGTGTATCCTCCATTGCAAAAATGTTATAGTGTTAGATGAGTTTGATTCCAATGTGTGCTTTTATAATATCTAACACGACGGTATTATCGTCGACGGAAAAAAAGCGTCTTTATATATTTCCATACATTTATTTTCCCTTGATAGGTATATAATTTCGAAACTGAATTAGGAACACGGAAATCCGTAGAACAACGAAACTTACCGACATAGCCGCGGTGATTGCGCGAAGACAGTGAAAATGGGCGGGTCACACCGGTAGAACATCTGTTCTACGCCCTATGTGACCCGCCCATTTTCTCATCTGCCATCTGGCAGATGGGGTAGAACAGTGCTGGACTGGAGACCGAGACCTGGTACTAGATGTGGACCGACAACCTGGGGGCCTAAAAAGGCCACTTTTGCAGAATCATAAAAGGGTAACATATATTATTAATCATAATGGACAGTTAACTGTTAATCGTCTCAAATCAAATCGGTGAAGGATTTTTCAGTTATTTTTTTTTGTCTGTTTTAAAATACCAATCAATCCAATCCCAATCTCTTTGATCATACCTATGAAGTGCAGCAAAAAAAAAAAACACGGACTGTCTTCGCCATAGTATAATTCATAATGTTATGTTATCTATCTATGTAATCTATATATCTTTTTAGGCCTCCTGGTCAAGATTGCTGGACGACTCTGGCTTAGGAAGGCTAGAGACAGAAAAGAGTAGCGTGCATTACAAGATGTCTGCACTCGGCATTGGGTGGCGAAAGGCTATTGAAGATGCGAAAGAGAAGACTATCCTATGTTATCGTGATGCCGTGACGTGGACGAGGACGTCCACGATAATATCGTCATGTAAGCAACTATAAAAGCGCTCAGTGTGCTGTGTATACACCCGTGACATATAGCCTCCTAAACGGATTCTTCTATTGTATATCTTGAGGCAAATTGACATGATATAAAGTTTTGCCTGGTATTCATTTTATTTTTCCTATCTTGCCGACTATAAAACTTGTCAAGTAAGGTTAAAAGGTTAAGGGGGAAGCGTCAGGGTACCCGCGAATTTCATTTGTTTTACGTTTTTTGCAATGCAGGTCAGTGTCATGTAGAATGTTGATTAAAATATGATTCGCGAGCGTATATATATATTTCATGAAATAGTCATTTAATAGGATTATACGAACTTAGAGGCTTCTGTTGATGGTTTTAACTATTATAATTCTGTAAATACATTTGTTGCTAAGTAATAACAGCCGCACGAGTCGATTGATTAGGTTAAGCTACGTTTGCTGCGGTTGGTCCGTGGATGGGTGACCATCTTTACATATCAAGACCACTCCGTGCCTCGGAAAGCACGTTAAGCCGTTGGTCCCGGCTGTCACTCGTGGATCTTTGACAGTCGTTACGGGTCGACAGAAGCCCGAAAGTCTGACAACCAGTCTTACCAAGGGGTATTACCTAGTAATTGGGTTTTGGAGGTCAGATAGACAGTCGCTCCATGTAAAATACTGGTATTCAGCTGCATCCGGATAGACTGGAAGCCGACCCTAACATAGTTGGGAAAAGGCTAGGCAGGTGATGATGAAATACATTATATATATATGGTACATTATATATGTATGGTAGGATACAATGAGCTAAGGGTTAGGAGGGATCTTGCACTCACTTCATATATATTTAAGTTACTGAGAGGGAAGGTGCATAATGCAGTTATTTTAGGGCTAGTGAGTCTGTGCGTTCCGGACAGGTACGTGTGGCGACGACGGCAGCCGCCACTGCTAGTGGAACCGCGTGCTCGGACCAACCTTTTAAGGGAGGCGCCCCTGACGCGTGCACTCCGCACGCTCAACCTCATAGCGAGAGGGACTGACTTATTCTGTTGCTCTCTGAGTGAATTCACAAGGATTGCATTATTTATAATAAGTTATAGATTTTAGTATGTCTAAGTTAAGATAAGCGCATTTACCGCATTGGGTTATATCCTGTAATGGTTTGTGTAAGTAGATAAATAAATAAATAAAATTATTGTTGCGCTTGCGAATAATATTTTGTTCAACATAGGTACAACCTGACACTAACGTGTAAATTGCAAAAAACGTAAGAAAATTTTTGTCTTTCGGGGGCTGCCTAGAGCATCACCTTAAGTTAACTTAACCCTATGTGCTATTGATACAACATGTTGGTCCTTCTTATTGATCAAAAACTTTGTAGACCTGCTCAAGTCTGATGACAAAACAATAGTAGGTATCAAAGTTTTAGATTCAAGGAACTTTACGTCGAAGGAAATTGGTTGAATAAAAGTGGAGATAAGAAGTTATATAAACAAGAAGGGGTTTATTTATAAACGATGATTAAAGTTAAGTGACGTTTAAACGTTAAAATGTAGATATGGTTAAACAGTCGCTTATCACTACTTAACTTTAACGTGAATAAAGGGGAATGTGTTATTGTGTTTAGTATAACATACAGGGTGAAAAACCAACACCTTAACTGCGCAACACATTTTCAATCTGAATTATTTTGAAGGATTCAATCTGAATTATTTTGAAGGATGTTACTAATCCATTGCTTCCCATGTTCGAAAAATTTGTCAGCTCAATAACGTAAATAACGCAATGAATGCTGTTCGATTGTCAAAATGAAAATCATTGCTAGTGCTGGTGTGTTTGGAATTAGGTACCCCGCAGTTTATAGATATCTTATATTGGACCAACTCAGAAACTACATTGCTACAAGGATCTAATGACTAAGGTTTCAATTTCAAAGAAGTTGACAACAGCGCCCCCTGTTGGTAAACATTAATTGTGTAATTGTTTTGTGAAATGTTACTTCAAATGTATTCGATACTAGCTTCCGCCCGCCGCTTCGCCCGCGAGGTACGTCGATAAAAACTATCCTATGTCCTTCCCCGGAATACAATCTATCTCTCTGCCAAGTTTTATCGAAATCCGTTCAGTGGTTTAGGCGTGAAAAAGTAACATACAGACAGAGAGACAGACATAGTTACTTTGGAATTTATAATAGGTATTAGTATGGATTAAACATATAAGATGGCGACGTTAGTTCCAATTGTGGCCACGATAACTTTGTGGCGCAATTATAGTACAGAGTGACAGGGACATCGACGCGCAAACTGTAACTACATTATGAATTCAGCACATAATTCAACACCCCCTAGCGAAGCAATTTTCGTCGGTTATCAAAATAAAAATCTGCTGTTTCATAGAAAAATGCAAAACCTACGCGATCAAAATGTATGGAACGGCATTTTTTTTTAAAATAACCAACTATAAATTTCAGAATCTTGTACTGAATCCGTGTAACAGTTTACGCTCCGATGCCACCCTGCATTATTATATGCCTGATTTTTACAGTACAAACTTGTAACATGAACTCAACACTGTTGCTAAGTAATGTAAGTCCTTAGAAGTTACTAAAGTTTCGTAACGTATTGGTTATTTGTTTAGATCGTGATCTTTTGATAACAAGAAGAAATAGAGAGAGAGAGAGAGAGAGAAAGAGAGAGAAGGATAATGCTTGGTTTCAATACAATTGAGTGATAACAATCGAATTGAATTAACTTACTTCAGTCCGTTCACAGCAGTTATTTTACCTCTGAAGGCCAATTCTCGTAATTTAAAACGTTCAAAATCTAGTCGCAGTCTCATGTCTGCGACAAACAAATGTCAAAAACTTGTCAATATTGTATGGAAATTAAAGGTATTTTTGTCAAAATCACAGTGATCTTTATTGCCGTGGTAATAAGGTTGCTGCCATTGCCAAGTCTGTCAAAATCACAATGATCTTTATTCGGTTGCTGCTATCAGAGATAAAATAAATGTGAACGGAGTTTAGTTTATCTGTTTCTTTGCACTTGTTTCAGGGTCAAAAAAAATCTTTTTCATTCTTTCTTTACCTATTCCTCCAAAAACCGTTAAAATAACAAACTACCGTCATAAAAATTACCCCTAATGTCTGGCAGAGCATCAATAATTATCATTGGTTCAGGCATCATCCATCAATGACTTGCGTGATGGATGGTGGATGGTGGCACTGCGTCGCTTGACCCCGCGCGGACATTACTTCTTCGTGGAGGATGTAATTATGGGGATGTTGGTGTTTTTGAGTGTTTTTAGTGTGGGTGTTATTATAGTACGAGAGCCAATAGAATAAGTAGTCTGAATTTAAATTCAGACTACTTAATTAAATGTATATACTTTGTTAGCATTACAAAATCTTAAAACTATGCTTAGTCATAAGATCAAATATTGAAAATAAATCAAATAAAATTGAAAATAACATGATCAACATTTTTGCCTTAAGTACCGTTTTACGACCAAAACCGTAATCAAATAAATAGATTTGGTCATTCTGAACCTAACAATCCTAATTCAGAAATCTTCCGCGTCACGACTGACCTGACCGCATTTGCAAATATGTAAAAAATTATTACCGAACTGTTTTTACAATCTGTCTGATTATCAGAATGTAGTTCACGGATAGATTTAAGATACCAAAAACAAAATTTTCCGACACATTAGTGTTCCACGTACCCTTAAAATGTATGAAAACAGTTTTTGGTAACCTCAGCAGTCATACAAAAGATTAAAAAAGAAAATCAACCAGGTTGCTATGAGACAGGTTGACTAATTTTGGTTTTTACATTTTTGAACATGTGCTCAGGCCACATAACCAAACAAAATTTTTCGTAATAAAATGACCTATGTACATTTTTAATATCAGACATGTGATAAAACCGTCTGCCATTGTTTTATGACATAGCAGAAATGGGACCCCATAAAACTGTAATATTTCTGACCAGTACTGCCCACCGAGTCGAACAAATCTGAATAATATTCTAAACTAAAGATTGTATACGGCATTGGCCGTAAAACGATGCGACATGGTTTTGGTCGTGGGCTCTCGTACCATTAGTAGTAACTTTGTCAAACTGTAACACTTTCAAAATCAACGAAAAAGTATGACATTATTTGTCCAACACTTGCTTAATAACATAAAGTATAAACGACACTTAAAAAAGCACATTAACATAAACGTTTCACGCTATAAAGTCCAATTACACACTTATGTTATATATACAAAAAGTAAACACTTTCATAAAAAACGTCAAAATATTATTCTAACGTGACAATAAAGTCACGAAATAAGCACGTACAACATAACATTATATATGGCTGATTATATATGAGTATGTTATGTAAAGGCTTCTACAAACAGGCGCGACACGACACGCGACACAAAGGCACCGCAAGTCGCAAAACGAGCGGTGCCTTTGTGTCGCGCGCGATTATATCGCGTGTCGCGCCTGTTTGTAGGAGCCTTAGGAGTTTCATTCCAAAAATAAGGTCGATCGATTAAACTGTAAAATTCAATCAATTAAACTGTTGTTGTTGTTGTAAAGTTTTTGTCATGTCAATTAAACTGTTGTTCATATTCCAGTGCCAATATCATAGTACGAAACAGAATAAGTAGCGTAGCTAGGTTAAATGGGATTATGTATTTTCTTTTCTAAGCCTTATGGGTAACTACAGCTTTGAGCCATAAGGAGTCGAAACGCTCGAGTCATGGGGCCCGAGAGCGCGTCTTTTTAACGAAATTTCACGCTGACTAGTCGACACTTCACGTGACCAGAAGGCAGCTCGTGCTTTGGCCAAAGAATTAGCATTGCCATTCAACGTGGCAACGCTGGCAGTATGCAGGCCATTTTTTTTTAATCGACGAAAAAATTTAACGGCGGTGCTCTAATAACGGTGGTGCTCTTGAACCGTGTACTTCTTCTTAGCGTATCGATATGGCAAAAAGTTTAATTTTATTTGGCCCAAAATTCAGCTGCGCGAACTGCGCTCACTGACGCAGTCATAAGATTATTAAGTGCACAGGTGACAGAGCTTGCGGCACGGCACAGGATGGAAAGAGAATCATCACAGAGTTAAAGATAGACCTAGATAACGCAAGTATCACAATCTGTATGAAAACCAAGCGTGCCACTTTTTGATTATACCTACTATGACGTCACAAGCACTATTTAATGATGGAAAAATCAAATCGCTTCAAAGACGCCGCCGCGTGCGTCACCCGTCTCGCCCCACACCCGGGGTCTATCACCAGCGCTAACGCTCACCCAGCTAGCAGTACACAGGACTGAGCGCGAAAGTGGCGGTTTACGATTTTTGTACGTAAGCTGGTGCGATTTTTGGCACGCGAAGTAGTTGCTCTCGCGTTATCTAGGTGTATCCATATCTGTGAGGGCCATTGTCTGTGGAGAGGTGCCGCATACACACTTGAGATGTACTGAATCCACAGTAACAGGTTACGCGTCGATGTCCCCGCCATCCTGTATTATGGTCCGAAAGGATAAAATATTCACAAACTACTTAACTTTGTAACAAGCGCTACTAAGCTTAGCATGAATTGAGCAAAAGGCTTTACAGCTTAGTAAATTAACTTATAATATTATATTATGAAGTTTAAGACCTTTTTTTAGTCTTCATCTTAATATTTGCTACTCTGTAGAACTGTCATTACGTTACAAACACGTGTAAAAAAAAGGAAAACTAAACACTGTTCACAGTTATCTTACCTCTGACAGCAACAACCGAATATTAACCTTATTGCGACGAAAATAAAGATCATTGTGATTTTGACAGAATTGGCAATGGCAGCAACCTTATTGCCAGGGCAATAAAGATCACTATGATTTTGACAGTGATGCAAGATCTGAGGGGCAATTTTCGTAATTTTAAGAACATTCACGTTCTGATCTCCGTCTCAATCTATCAAAAATACCTCTAATTTCCATACAATATTGACAAGTTTTTGAAATTAATTGTTGGTCGCCAAGACTGCGACTAGATGTTGAACATTTTAAATTACGAGAATTGTCCTTCAGAGATTATAGATTTTCAACTTTATCACTAGAGCATAAGTTTCAAAGCTGATTGGGAAAATTTGACAGTTTCGGGTAGCTTGATGTGCTGGCGTCTGTACCGGTAGGTACCTATTACGCTTGGAATGGCTACCTAGCTTCATCTTTCTAACGCACCGATCCCTTAACGATTCAAGAGTTATCCAGCAATTTTTTTGTGTCTGTCGCTGTCTCCTCGCCGAGATTTGTACGATGCGCACACGGGAGCGACAATAACCCTACTTTTTCGTAAAGTTTTGCCGCATTCATCAACATGGATTTCCAAGAGCCGTCTGTGGTCTGTGCATTTGTTCTAAGAAACTGGCTGGCCAGCAACTTTTTTGTCGTCGTTCGTGCACTTGCATTGCAACCAAACGATGGGCGACAGTTGCGTCGCCGGCCTGTCTCCAAACCCGCTGACAAAAATGTCCTTGCTGTCGCGTCGCTTCATGCGCGCACTTTCATATAAACCCGTAGACTAGCACCCGTATTTATAAATAAGTAATTACTTCTTGCTAAGTAATTTCTTAATTAAGTCATTACTTATGGTTAGAATTCTTAAATACAAAATCTCATTCTATAGTTGAGTAACACACGTTACTTACTTGAGCAAATGCCTAAGTAATACTCGACGCTTGATGGTTGTTTCTGTGTGGCAACACTTCATGACCACGTTTCGTTGCATGAAAAGGCAAACGTAAGGTCTAGATTACTTGTAAAAAACCTTGCAATAATATTTTTATATTACATTATTTTACATTCATAATAACAATAGCGTTGTATAAAGTAGTTTGAATTGTAAAAAGTATACTATTGTCATCTAATTTTGTTGGTACAAAAACAGGAATGCTTGGAGAAACAAAACGTTTGACATGGTATAACCCTACTAAATTTAAATGTTTACTTTTTACATATGGATTATAAGCCGACTCGTGAACTTTTACTTAGAAAGATTATACGTTCAACTCTGTTAAATAGTAACGTATTTTATATTGTATAAACAAGGCTTAAACTAATTTACTCTTCTCTTCTCTCGTCGTCTTTCCATATTTTACGCAAATTTCAAGATATGAATTCTCGGTAAAATAACATGTCTCACAATACTTTTAGAGAAACGAAATCTCTTTTTAAAACAATCTTCGGAATAGTCATGAAATGGATCCACATCACGAAAATAAAATTTGGGATTTATAGATATTATCATCTATATTGTCTACAACAGCTAAAACCGCTTCGATACTATCCAAAGTTTCCATTTTTTATCCAAAAATAACGTCAAAGTAGTGCTTAAGTAAAGGAAATGGTGACTATTACTTGGCTGAGAATTCTAACTTTTGACAGTTCTAAGTTTGAGCAATTACTTAACTATAGAAGACAAATCGTTACTTAAGTAATTACTTTTACTCAAGTACTTACTTTTACTTCTTTATAAATACGGGTGTAGATGTGAGAGACAAATTAGTTGCGGAGACAAAAGTTTTTTGGCGGCAGAAATATGTAATTGCATTAATAATAATGTAAGTAACAAGTAAACCAATAGGGAAATCTAAGTTTTAATTCATAATTTACTGTCAATACATATTATTTGCCATAAATGTTGTACCAAAGAATGTCCATCCAAACAGATAACAGTAATGTTTCAAACAAGACAAACGCTAGATGAACTCTAAATTGAAACAGAGCATCGCAAGGTAGAAAGATAAATGGAAGGTATCATTAATCTTATTTATTTCGCTCTTGTAGCAGCACCGTCCCGTGGGTGCGAGGCTGTGAAGGAACTGGCTATCATCAAAATATACCTACCTACACGTAGTATATTTATGTTGGTACAGGATACCTAAATATTCAAAAGCTTTGTTAGCATTAAAAGCAGCAGAAAGCATTAAAAGCGGCTAGTAATAGAATTTATATCTTTAGGTAATAATAAAACTGGAGAGTTTGTTAGTTTGTTTGAACGCGCTAATCTCTGGAACTAGCGGTCAGATTTGAAAAATTATTTTTGTATTTGATAGTCCAATTCTTTAGGAAGGCTATAGGCTTAATATGCTACACAACTACCCCACTAGACAACTAAGTATCTGTCGGCTCAGCAACACTGCTAACTCATCACCCATCTAGCGTTTTCCCAACAATGTTGGGGTCGGCTTCCAATCTCGCTAGATGAAAGACATATAAATGTAACTGAATTACTGTATTTTACATGGACTGACTGCCTATCTGACCTCCACCATCCAGTTACTGGGTAACACGATACCCTTATGCTCCTATATCATTATTAAATCCAATTACGATTGATCGATGCAACTCATCTACCAACACATCGTAACACACTCGAAATTCTCCCCAATATCACACAAACTCCCAAACAACAGTTATCAAACCTCTTTCGAACATAACCACATAACGGCCTCTTTTAATTTCGGAACCTTACCCATCTGACTAAAGGTTGCCATCACAAAAAATAACCCATAAATTAAATAATTTATTCCCAAAGCGGACGGTTTAACGTGGCTTGTGTAATATTATAATGGAGACAGGTCCTTTGGTGAGCGCCGCTTCCTAGCTATTAAATAGCCTAGATAGTAAATGTCACTGTAAACTAAACTAAATATGCTCATTTTGAATGCTTCATCGGTGACCATAGAGTAGCGGAGGCCGTGAGACTGGGTTAGCGTGTTGTGAATAATGGACGACGACATCGTTGTTTTGTGTGTCTTGTCGTATTTGTGTTTTCCTGGTGTTTTTATTTTTCGCTTCAGATTCAGGGCTTCACTTTGCTTCACTAGTTTTGGTGCCTCTAATTCGTTCGATGAGGGCTTCTAATAAAAGATTACACATCCATAGTATTTACAACTATAATCCAGACAAAAGGAAAAAAAATATCGATACTATTTTATTATTTGTATAGATAAATAAAACAATGGAATAGGTAGGTAAAATGTGTATTAAATATTATATAAATGCATATACTTACTACAATAATATTTATTTTATAATTAACTAGCTTCTGCCCACGACTTCGTCCGCGTGAAATTTCTTGTTCCCCCGACCCACCCCGTCGCATCGCATCGCCTGCCCGCGCTATTACTTCGTTTTTGCTTAGCGTTCTTTCTGACTTTTTTTCTTTTTGCTCGGCTCCTAAAGGTCATAGCGTGATGTTAAGTTGTTAGCCTATAGCCTTCCTCAAGAATTGGGCTATCAAATGCAAAAAGAATTTTTCAAATCTGACTGGTAGTTCCAGAGATTAGCGCATTCAACCAAACAAACAAACAAACTCTTTAGCTTTATAATATTAGTATAGATTAGGTACAACATCGATTGCACAGCAAAAAAAAACCCGCAAATTCTCAAAATCTGTAAATTTTTATAGCACACCATGTCAAATACGTACTAAGTTACAAAAAAAACTGTATTTATTTTTAAACCGCCTCGTTAGACCCAATATTGATTTCCTTTATGAATAAAAAAGATCATAGAAAACCGTTCTTTTTTAGTACTGAGAACTCGGCATTAAGCTCGCGCGACTAGAATCAATTCTATTTGTTGTAATTTTTGACGTCCAAAAGTGCTTTTTATGTGCCTATTTGAAATAAATGCTTTGACTTTGACTTTTGCAGACATTCGCGACGCGACGGTTTGGCGCGATTCTAGAGCAATATTCATGAAGTTTTCATAAAAATTGTTCTATTAAAGTTACGACACGCCAGTCTGCGGAGCTTTTAAACCAACTGACTAAGATCTCATTTCATTATTCATAACACGATTCAAGCAGCTATTCCCTTAATTACCCGGTTATTATCAAAAATCCCCTGAGGCATCGTTTCGTAACAATAGCTTTAAATATTTGTGTTGCTAATAGAGAAATGTTTGAACTAATTACTTGTATCAACTTGTGAATGTAAAACTTGTAAAAGCCAATGTGTGGGTTAGTGGCATCTTCTATTCTATTCTATTTATTAACGGCGCAGGGTAGCCTTTGTTACAAGTTGTCATCAAGTGGTCAACACACACACACGCACACACACTTCCGACTTTGGCTAATGGCAAAGTGCGCAGGTGTTCTCGGTATCGTCCGAGACAATTACGGTACCGAAAGCTCGTTGCGCTTACACACGCATTCACAGCGTGTTTGTACAGTTGGTAACCACAAGTAAAGCACGCGTCGCGCGTCGCTTCGTGAGATAAAAGTATTGTAACAATTTAATCTGAACAGGGTTTGTTTACACTTGCATCGGATACTACTAGAACAGAGTAAAATTAGTTTACAATTGGCTATGTAACTAAAGACTTCAGTAGCGTCGTGGACGATGACAATCATCATCAGGGTCATCACATCACTCATCATTATCACCACCACTCATCATCATCACCATGAGTCATCAACACAGTCTAGTAGCCAAATGCTAGAACTCAGATTAAATGGATCTTAACTATTTAATTTGCTTTTTTTTTGAGTTTGCTTTAGTTAGATAACCTGGATTGTGAAAGTTTAAAATAGTGTTTTGTAGTTTCCTGCCCCTTCTTCTTCATAGAGATCTACGTTTTGGAATGGGGAACTAGCTTCAACTTTCTGACTAACTGAAAGACTCCTTAACATTTCAAAAGTGTCTGTAAATGGTTGAATTGAAATAAATGCTTTGAATTTGGACTTTATCTGTGTCATTAGGTTTTTTAGTCTCATTTTCTATTGGGTACTTATAAACATGAAATTACAGTAGATATATTGGGTAACTCTCAACTTTTCAGATTATCAAGTGTTTTCGGACTCAAAATTATTATCTCACTAGAATTAGTCAAGTCTTGTTGAGCTGCCGTTGATCCAGGTGGTACCTTGGCAGATATTTCGGCACGCGGTATTTCGGCACGCGGTATTTCGGCACGCGGTACCTCGGCAAGCGGTACTTCAGGATGCGGCACCTTGGCATGCGGTACTTCGTTACGCGGTACTTCGGGATGAGGTGCCTCTTCATTATTATTTAAATTAGCGATCGAACGGGTACTTTCAGATATATAGGGTTCATCAGTATAAACATAGCTAACTTGCGACTTATAACAAACTACACAATTTTCTTCTTCTTCTGGATCCGCATTTTCCGTATGTAACGAAGAACCTTGATTCTTTGGTACATTTAATGGCACGTCCATTTCAGGTATTTCTACACCCTTCTGATTGTCTAGTTTATCATTTTCCTGTGTTTTTTCTGATTTCTCATTTAATTTGTTTTCTTGCTTGTTGTTCGGTGATTCATCTTGTGCCTCTATAGTCAGAGTGTTATTTGTATCAGATATATCATCTAAATTATCGAGTTCTACTTTAGTTATCATTAGATTATCTGGATTAGGATTGGGCTTTGGATCATTCCATAACTCAGGTTCAACTTTAACGCACATCTCATGGTCTAAATCAGCAATCACTGGTAAAATATATTTACTTTCTGTAACTTTACTCTTCTTTTCTTTAGAATGTACAGGTTTATTTGTTGGTGATGATTCTACTTCTTCACTGCTTCCTTCTGAGCTCTTATGTTCTGTGTCTTCTGAGCCTCTTTTTCTGTAATCCCAATATAATTCTTCATTTGCTTCAGGAATAGGCCCCCACTCATGTCCCTGGTACAGATAAGATTTGCCTCTTCTACCTCGATATCCGAGTCTCGTTGCCTCCTCATGTAGTTTATCCTTTCGAGGCACGTCGTTCAACCTTGCCATAACCAGTAGAGTTTGGTCCTGATAAAAACATGAAAGCATTTGAAGTTAGTCTGCCTCATTCACTAACACATCGTCGTCACATATCATAATAATTAATGTATCCAAAATATTGTAAAACATTTTAAATGAATAACTATGGAGTTTCTTGCCCATACGAATTTTCCATTCTTCTCCATACAAAACTACCTTTAGGAAATTCGCCTTAAATCAATTCTCTTTTTTTTTGTAAATATTAAGTTTTAAAAGTTACTTTAAATGGGCTACTTAAAATAAATTATTTGACTTTGACTATGAACAGGAAAAAAGATGGAAAACAAGAGAAGTGCGAAAGCATGTGAATCTTAAAGCCGACTGATTTTGACTGATTTTTATATTGTCTAAAACAGTAACAGTATAGTCCAGACCCGTCTAATTTCAGCCGATGACGTCTAACGGCTTAAAAAACCTTAGTTTCTGAAACAGGATCGATTAGCACCAAAAAATGTTTTGTAAAAATTGTCCTTTTTCTTGCTGACTGTGCAATTTTTTCAAAAACTGTGAATGCTGATCAAAATTTCTCAAAAAGTTACGGGCTTTCTCTTAAGACCGTTTTCCTGTAGTTACAACGTTTAAAATACCAGCGCTTACTACCCCGTCACAAAAATCCATCCTGTATATTTGTATACTCACGAGGCAATCCATAAGTCCAAGGAGGCGATTGTCTCCGGTCTGCTTCAAGCGAATATCACGAGGAGTAATCTTATGTGCTCCTTGTACTACAAATATAGAAACATTTACTCGTTTGTTAAACTAGCTACAGGTAAAGGTAGCTGCACGGTGCGGGAGGGGTGATAGTTATCACAAGTTGACGAATCACAGAACTCTTACATCACGTCATCACGCTGCTACCTCAGGTAACGACTCAGTTAAGCGGTCGGCCTATAGACTTTGATATCTATGTTTTGAACGAAATATCGCCACATGAGGACTGTTTGATCTTGCCAACCTCTTATTTCCTTTGCCACCCAAGGGATGGAGTGACTTTGTATTGCTACGAATTAAAACACAATTATTACCAATAACCACAGTAAGTACTAAACAGAAGCATGTGGCAGGGCAAAAAAAAAGAAAACCATAAAGGAGATGTTGGGAGGAAGGCGACCGTTTTTTCAAAGATTGGCCAAATAGAGCAAACTCGGCTGTTCTCTCAAAGATTGGCCAAATTTTTTATTTTTTTATTTGAAATCGGTTTGCTCTTGACTCTAGTCTAGGTCACAGATGACAGAGACAAAGTCTACGATGGAGTGAGCTTACCCAGAAAAAGCCTGTTCACTCTTACTTTGAAGAGATTCTGGTTGTATGCACTCGGGAACACAAACGCAGGTAGAGCTGTAGACAGGGATAAGTTTAGTAAGCTTATCAATAATAATTACCTTTAGCGACAGGGTACAGCCAGTACTCCCCCCGGTCGCTTCGTTCCACCAGTAAGCTTATATAATGCTGATTATCCTCCATTAATATCTGACGGGCTGACCACATCACGGGTAAGACAACATTCCCGTCCAATAATCTTTTCAAATGTCTGGTATGCTGAAAAATATTCAATTATTTCAACTTCTCCTATAATACAGAGTGGCAGAGACATTGACTCGCAGCCTGTTATCATGAATTCAGTACATGATTCTGGATAACCAGAATTGAAATTTTTGGTTTAAAAAAACAATACTGTTCCTTTTGATCGCGTTGGTATTGCACTTTTCTATGAAACAGCAGATTTTTTTTTAAGGTAACCGACGATAATTTCTACGCTAGACACCTCTAGAATCATGAGCTGAATTCGTGGATAGCCGTGGGCAAAAGCTAGTTAAAAAAAAAAACTAAAAAGAAAGAAAGAAAAGTATTTATTGCGACTCGTACAGGAAGATAAAATAAAAGAAAAAGGGAAAAGAGTAATACTTACATTAGCCGAAGGAAAAGTAAAAATAAAAGTGGTGTATGATCTGACTGGCGCCCAGTAGTAGAACACAAACCATTTCTGTCGAAGAACGGATAAAGGATTGAACCTGCCAAACTTTGAGAATTCCGAACAATTAGTATAATCATCGAAACTCATTCCAGAAGGACCGTGCTTCACTTTAACTTTTTTACTAATGGTAGAAACTAAACATGCTATAACTATCAGTACGCATGTTACCTTAACACGCAAAAATATCTCGGCAAATAACATTTTCCAAAATTTAGTAAAAAGAAAACTAAATTAAAAATTTAGACTTCAGGTTTAGTGCTAAATTTTCTAGCGACGTGAATCAGCGTTTTGGTGTAAACTAAATGGCTCTGCCACTAACGATCGCTCTTTATACTAAGTATTGAGGATGTTTAATTTTCATTTGTTTGTTAATTTCTGGAATGTCGGAATGTCGAAGAATTCGGTACACAAAGAACATTATTGTCTTTTTAAAGAATTTATTAGTGAACAATGATAAAATAGAATATAATATACGCATTATTATGTACACCATAAGAATTACATGATTAAATGTAGAAATTTTACAGAGCAGAGAGAATTTTATAGGTATTTTAGTTTGTTTATTTATAGTTTTAGTTAAGTTAGGATTTAATTTAGTTATTTTTATTCATTAATTAGGTATTAGTTATTATTTGCTTAGTTTTTTATTATTTTATGTAGGTGGTCATTTTGATTACTAGCTTTTAAAATAATATAAAATTTAGTGAACGTATATTTTAAAAGTTACAGAGAAAGATTAACAAAAACTGATCCCTACATAGGGTGACTATGTAGGGATCAGTTTTTTAACTAATACCTAATTAATGAATAAAAATAACTAAATTAAATCCTAACTTAACTAAAACTATAAATAAACAAACTAAAATACCTATAGCGTCAAAAAATTCATCCGCATCGCTGTATTTGCCGTCGACTGGTAATATACCCAAGAGACTGGCGGCATTACCACGTTGCATGGCAATGCTTAGCCTCTGGCCAAGGTAAAAGCCAGCCCTTGGGTCTAGGGAAGTGTCAACCAGCGTTTCGAAATTTCCTTAAAAAGAACATGAGCACTCGGACTCCACGGCCCGAGGACTTCAACCCCAAACGGCTCGAAAATATGATTTCCGATAAGGATATTTTCGCCGCTTTAAGTTTTCCGCAGACGCAGAAGCAGCCCCAGCATAGCATGCCCACACTTAAATAAACAAGTATGTATATTCAATGATGATGCGTGGGAGTCCTAATGCCTTAGGCATCTTCTAGGCACGCTTGTTCCATCATAGACCTCATCCATCGCTTTCCATCAGGAGTGATCGTGGTCAAGAGTGGGCCGATTCAGCAATAAAAAAATCACAACTGTCAACTGTTCTTTGATTGTTGTATGAAATGGCTATAACACGGAAAAATGACGTAGGCTGTCAATTTGCTTAACAATTCATCTTCCTGACAAAAAAAAAAGAAAAAAAAATATTTTTTTAATTAAATATTAAATATATATTTATTTTAATTTTTTTTTATATACATTTATTTTTTTATTTTAAATATAGAAAAAAATTATGAGGTGATTAATATTTATACAGTACAGATAAATAAAATCTAAATGCATATGACGGTAGGTATATATGATACTTACCTACTTATAACAAAAAAACATTTTTTTTTCTATCTGTCTGTATAGGTGAAGTTACAAGTCGAGTAAGTTAGACTTTTATTCTAGAAGCAGAATTAGAGTTTCAGTACCCGAAATTCTAATTTTAAAACAAATTCAAATTATGAATTCAATTTTATTGGCGGAAAAAGGGGTTAAATAATTAAAGTTGAAACCAATTCCCTGCCCTTTTCCCGTTAGTAATTCTCTTTTGGAGAGTGATTGCGTAAGAATTTAAAACATATGCACCCAAATAGCGCAACACACTTTCGACCACAATCTGAATAATTTTGAAGGAAATTGCTAATCCACTGCTTTACATGTCCGAAAAATTTGTTTGCTCTACAACGTTAATAACACAATGAATGTTGTTGAGCTGTCAAAATGTGCTGCTGTCAGTGTGTTACACAATAAACCCGCTGAATAGGGTTGGTTTACACTTACATCACACTCTTGGTACAGACCATAGACAAAATACTTATTGTTGAAACTAACTCAAACACCATGACTTATCAGCATAGCTATTTACAACCATACGATAGGTTTGTCGAATCGAAAATCGCACTATTTCAATAACTAATTTGCCTTGCACCCGACAGTAAATAGCTGTCAGAAGAGTGGGGGTCGTCCATTTGATTACAACTGACAAAATTTTCGGGTTTTTGATTTGGAAACAGCGAGAGAGAGTAGAGAGAGAGAGAGAGAGAGTAGAGAGAGAGTAGAGAGAGAGAGAGAGAGAGAGAGAGAGAGAGAGAGAGAGTAGAGAGAGAGAGAGATTCTATTTTATTCTAACAGCGTTTAGAGGACTCTTTTGATAACATTAATATTGATTTCCGATTCAGCGCGGAAGCGTATCGAACGGTTGTGAATAGCTATGCTGAACTTGATCGAATTTATAAATATGGTACTTTTTTTGTAAAATGAGTCATCGAAATCAGTCGGCGAAGTAAAGAATAATCGCTGAACATATATTTTTTTTAAATCCTCCGAATTGAGAACCTCCTTTTTGCAGTTGGTTAATAATCTAGTATTTTAGTTCTCAGTTCAATCCCACTGACCGACAGGCGGCATTGGTTCGTTAACAACAATAATTTTCTCGTCATCCTCCCTTATCTTTGCTTGCTTTTCAGCTTGTATTTTGTCTTTTTCCGACTTATAATCTCTCCAAACTGGTCTTCCGGATCCTACAAATTTGATGGTGGCTGCTTCGGCTAACATTTCTTGGGTCTCAGTTGGTTCATTCCCTGATACGGCCATGACTGTTGCGAAGTGGTGTTCACAATAAGTCATCACCAAATATGGATCTTCTATTTTTATTCGTAGTGACACCGTAGGCAGTTTTGTATCGGCTGTAAAAGGGTTAGGTACGTCAGTGGAGAAGTGAATACTATAAACATCTTCTTCTTATAAACAGGGTTAGGTTATAAACAGGGGTTGCTAATCCATTGCTTGATACGCTCGAAAACTGTATCTACTCAACAACGTAAATAACGCAATGAATGTTGTTGAACTGTCAAAATGAAACCTATTGCTACTGATAGTGTCTTTCGCAATTACCCTGCTGTATTAACACATTGAATACATAGGATTTTTATCTCAGTAGTACATTCCCATGGGATAATTTGCGACCTACACGCGGTCTAAGCCGGTGCCTAAATATATTGCACTGCAATGTTGGATTTTCAGCGCTCCGATCAGCGCCGAGACTTGTGAATTCAACATTGCAGTGTAATATAATAATATGTACAATGCGTGCCACGAAAGATGAGACTTGACCCCGCCTTCCCCGCTCTTTCCGCCGCCCCTATGACGTCCGGTCCCGTCCCGCACTCAGACCTCATACCGCTAAAGATACCTAAAATCGTGTACTGCGCATGTCAAACCACGTGGTGTGTCAAGTCTCATCTTTCGTGGCACGCATTGTAATTCATCCATGCGCTTTTTTAGGCATTACATTTTTGTGTTGTCTAGTGTTAGCAAAAACGGGCATAAGCCCGAGGTTCATAGGCATCCAAATGTGTGCTGACGACAATGAGAAGTTTATTATTATCGATCTAAAGGTAGGTGCTAACAATAAAGCTGAAGAGTTTGTTTGTTTGAACGCGCTAATCTCGGGAACAACCGGTCGGATTCGAAAAATTCTTTTTGCATTTGATCACCCAATTCTTGAGGAAGGCTAAGAGCATAAAGAAAAAAAGTCAGAAAGAAAACGAGGAAAAAGAAATCGAGAAAAGAAAGAAATTCCACGCGTACGAAGTCTCGGGCAGAAGCTAGTTATTGTATAAAGCAGTTAAAGGTTAGAACTTACATGTGATAGTTTCCGGTAAATCATGTTTCGCTATAACATCGAACAAGCCCCTCTTGTCGGCTGCAATCAGGAGCGCCTCACTTATTCCCTTCATTAAAAGTTTAGTTTTGCTCCAATCAACAGTTTTATTCAACATTTTGCCGTATCTTGCATGATATTCATTAACCAGCTGCAACAGAGATCATGCCCCATACATAATCATCCTATCATGTTCACGCTCCAACTACTGGGACATAGGCCTGTGCGCCGTAATCCACCACGCAGGCCCAGTGCGGGTTGCGCATGTCTTTGAATTTTTTTCCTAGGACATGCCGGTTTCCTCACCTACATTTTCCATCCTATATAAAAATGTACTAGTATTTTGTAATGTATTCATTTAAATACATACTTTAAAGCCAGTTACACCACAACTCACCTTATTCGTTGGGTACTCAAAAGTATGTTCTGTTGCAACGTCAATTTCCATATTATCCCAAATAAAGAACGGAGTCCATTTCAAATTTACAACATCTTTAGGAGAAAACATTGCTCCAACAGCAAACTCGTCGCAAGTGGTCCAGTTCATAGGCTCCTCTGGTCGATCGGTAGCTAACTGGAACGAATTTTTTGAAAAGAACGGCCGCTTTCCAACTATCGGTGACGATGGTGGCAGTATGGGTGCGCCAATTAAAGGTTTCTTTTTCGGAATATATTGGTGCTTGGGAGGCAACATTGCATTTCTGGCTTGTATCGTCGGCAGATCATACCATTTCAACATTGTCTGATTGGTCTCTGTCTCTGGATTTATAAACCTTTCCAACAGCATTTCGTCTTTAGGGCTGGGGTTTGCGAAAAATTTTGGTATAGCGGGATTTAAAAAAAAAATGTTTGTACCTTTGACTTTCTGCAGCATTTCTAACGCTTCTTTTCTGTCTTTCGGCGTTCTCAGACTCAGTTCTAAATTGTCTTTTGGCTGTTTTCTTGATGAGAAGGGGTCTCCGAAGCCTTCTCGAGTGATGTGTCCAAAGGGCACAGGTTCCTCGAAGTAATGTGGTCTAATATCCGTTTTCTTCTCAAGGCGTGAGTAAGTGTCATAGTTGCCAAAATCGATCCCTTCCCCAGTCTTAGCAAAAACGAAGACGAAAACGCACAACGAAACGCGCATTTTTTTCTTTTGAATTGTAATGAAACGAAACAATAAAATTTCGTTTTATAGGATTGATCGAAGACGCAGGAGTGCTCAACAATTTTCTAACATACAATTTTATCTGTGTTACACCAGGTTTTACACCAACAATTTACGTAATTTTAAGAACGTTCACAGTTTGATCTCAAGTCTCAATCTGTCAAAAACACCTCTCATTCCTCTACATTTTTGAGATGGCAAGTTTCTGACATTGATTGTCGCTGAGATGAGATTGTGAATAGATTTTGATCATTTTTAATTACGGGAATTGACCTTCAGTCTCTATTAAGTGTTACCTTGCCTATGTACTATGTTCGCCATTGTTTCACGTAAACAGCCGGTCGATTCTGTAAAAATCTCACCGTGAAAACTTAGGTGAAGTGAGTTTGTTTTTGCTAGGAATTGACACTATTGACAGCTCACTCCACGCTCACTTCACCTAAGTGTTCACGGTGAGATGGTTACAGAATCGCACTGCTGTTGTTCCAATAAATTGTGAACAGCTTATTAATTTTAATTAACAAAAAAAATCGAAACACCTTACTTGTTTAATTTCGTTTATTTTAGTTACCAATAAGGGACTCGTGGCTATATAATAACAATCGCACTGATCGACCGAAAGTTAAGCTAAGCTTGCCGCGGTTGGTTTGCGGATGGGTGACCGTTCATCACATATCAAGACCCCTCAGAGGAGTCAGAAGCCTAAAAGTCTTACAACCCGTCTTACCAAGGGGTTTTGTGTTACTCAGTAACTGGGCTGTGGAGGTCAGATAGGCAGTCATTCCATGTAAAATCCTGGTATTCAGCTGCATCTGGTTAGACTGGAAGCCAACCCCAACATAGTTGGGAAAAGGCTAGGTAGATTAAATGATTTTTACCAATAAGTAAAATGTTGGCGACTCCAGTATTTGTAAATAATATGTCATTTGACGCCCCTGCTTCGTTAGCTTCCGTATGCAAACTGACACATTGTGTTCCTGTGTTTGACAAGACTAACGTTTACATAACTATTATCAGTTAGGTAAGTGTCAATAGCACACTATGGTACCCGCTCGGGGCGTTTTGCCCTGTTGGTCTTGTGGTCGTAAGCGCGACTGCTGAGCGCGGGGTCCTGGGTTCGATTCCCGGATCAGGCAAAGTGTTATTGGGTTTTTCCATTAGGAATTTCTTAGTAACAGCCCGGAGATCGGAAGTTGGCGATGTGATACCCCCGTGCCTCGGAAAGCATGTTAACGCGTTGGTCCTCGCGGCGTGTTCACGGATGAGTGCTAACGCGTGCCCGTGTTCCCGCCGTAAGCGGCAGAGGAGGACACCATGGAGTTTTAGTGGGTTAGAGTCCCACATAACTGCACTATCTCCCCGTGGTAATGCAGTATGCATGAGCATTTCTCCACGATAAAAAAAAGCCGTTGGTCCTGCGCCTGATCTCTCTCCGGTCGTCCGGTCCCATAGAGGACAATGAGAGTGAGGGAAGAGACCTGTACCTGTGTCTGCGAACACACTTGTGCACTATAATATCTCCCGCGTCGAAGGCTGGTCTCTGTTGAGACTGGCCGCCATGGCCGAAATTCGGTCTGTCTGGAGGACTTTATTTATTTATGGTACCTATAATTTGCACCAACCACCTTCACATAAGTTCCAGCTATCTAAGTTATATATGACGGAGAAGGTATAATGTGTCTCGTTATTATCAGCCATATTTAACTATTGTGGGCGTACAGTGGGTATGTGTTGGTTATTGCGCAATAGAAAAACCGTTTGCAGTTCAAATAAGATTATAATTTCACGAACAATTTAGTCACACTAGCAAATTACACACTGCAGGTACACGACACAACCAGATACGGAACGCTGGACAGTTTCTGAGCACACGTTGTCCGTACGATGTCCAATGGTCAACTCCCCGTTCAAAAGTGAGCCCCACATCGTTCTGTCGAGCTGTTTTATAACCCCCACGGACTCAGGCTAGACTCTGTCAAGCGCCACCAGATGGCGCTTAGCGTTCCGACTAGTCAAATGCATGACCGGATGCGACATATATTTCATGTATTTTTATCAGGTGTCAAAACCTATCGGGACACTGTGACAAAATGAGTGGGATAAATGAGTTTTATAATCGGATCGTGTTCTATTATATAATCGGATTTGAGTCTCGGTAATAATTTTTCGATGAGCACAAAACGCAAAATCAAAAGTCATTTATTCAAATTAGGCTGAGAATCAGCACTTTTCGAACCTCAAATTACATAAGACAGTCCTACAAAACTTCACCACTTCCTAGTGTTTTTGCTGGGAAGAATAAAATGGCGCAACAAACCCCCCAGCAGCACAGCTGTCTATTCAGGTGGAAAAACTTGATTCTAATGTAGTACCTATACTCTGATTTAGTGAATCAGAGCTTTTTGAACGCATATTGAAAAATCGGCCAAGCTTTTCAGATAAACTGGAACTCAGGAAGAGTCTTCATATTTCCTTATTTATTTTCTCTCCGTCATATTATAAAAAATAATAAGGTAGATGAGGTCGGCGCTTCCTATCTGACTATTATGAGAAGAAAGACCGAAACCAACTCAGAGGTCACAGTCTCATTTAAAGTCCAGACATAATCTTGGTCACATCATGTGAAGACCATGTAGATTGTTGTCTGAAATGGTATTTTGAGAAAAGCACACACATTTGAGTGGACCAGTGTAGTCAATTAAGAAATAAAAATAAAACATTTGATGTTATTATCAGTTTAATAATGATCTAATTCAAATTAATTTATATAATTTACACACAGTTCTTAACCGAACAAGATAGTAAGTATCTATACTATATTAACCTGGTAGGCCAATTTTAATAAGCTTAAACCAACTTATAGCTTAAAAAACTTTGCATTGAGAAATTGATTAAAATATTGTTCATGTCCTTACTAACTGTATTGGTCTTACCCCTTACTATTAAACGTTGTATAGCGTCTGTACCTATAGTTACACAACGCCTTATCTTCTTCTTTCGAACGACAAATTACTGACTGAAGGAGAAAAATCGCTGTGTAACTAGGTATTCATCTGATATAATATTCATTAGAATCACCAACACAACTTCTTGAATGAGGGTTTTCTGAAATGACGTTCGCCAGGTGGCAGCACTGACACGTCAGGTCTATATCTGACAAAGAGCCTATATTTTATTTAGTCATGACTGAATGATGAACGAATGAATGAATCGAATGATGAACGTCATCATATATTTTATATTGGAAGACCTCTTGTCACAGTGGTATCAACTGGTGTCGTAAATTTTCACGAAAACCCTCATTAGATTGACCTCAAATGTCATGATTTCATAAAATAGTCATTTAATAGGGTAATATGAACTTAGAGAGTTGTATTGATGATTTTTATGATTATAAGTAAATAATCCGTAATTATAAATAAATATTCGTTACGGCCGCGAATCATATTTAGATCAACATATACATCCTGATACTGTGCAAATTGCAAAACACGTACTGACGTTCTCGCCGTAAGGGGGAAGCGCTAAGGTAGCCCGCAAAATTCAAATTTTCTTACGTTTTTAGCAATTTGCTGGTCAGTATTAAGTTGTATGTCGATTAAAATATGATTCGCGGCCGTCACAAATATGTATTTACAGAATCATAATCATTAGAATCAGTAATACAACTTGTTAGGTTAGTAGGTACCTATAATCTCAAAATGTCAAGATTTCATGAAATAGTCATTCTGTGGGATTACTTGGTCTGAGAGAGTTGTGTTGATGACTTTAATGATTATAATACTGTAAATACTGTCATATTTGTTACAGCCGCGAATCATATATTTATCAACGTACAACTTAATGGGTGAATATCCCAGCAGCAAATTTTACGCGTCCACGTTGAGAATCGAGGTGTTAAATGATAGGATGTTTCTTATTTTTTTTTATAGTAAGCTACGTAACTTGTTTCAATTAGGGCCACATTTTTTTTTATAACTGTGTATTTAAATAAATAGGGAAAAAATAAATCGCCTTAAAATTCAAGTTAGGTGGCTTGTCCCAGCTCCATTTTTTGATATAATTGCATTCACCAAAGCAACAATTTGCTGTACAATAAAAAATAAATAAATTCGTTAGTATATGCTTAAGACACATTATCTAAAAACAATTAAATCATATTAGAAAATCTAATTTAAAAGCACAGGGTAGTCGATCAAAGTTTGTCCAAGTAAAAATCAAAATTTTGGTGGCACTTTTTCAACATACCTACTATAAAATGAAGCTTCGTGTTCGTGCGTGTGCGATCAATCACATTTTATTATTTCACATCTCTCAGTTCTGCACTTGCGCGTAACAGGTGTGTGATTAGTGCTATGATTTTCCGCCAAAAACGTAAGTATCATCTTGGGTGGCACGGGGGACAAAAATTGTTCAATTTTTGGTGGATCGTTTTGCTGTTAATTTTAAAGTGTTTTAATAGTAAGCTACACATTATAGATAGTGATTTGGGTTACGCATAAATCAGTGATATTAATTTAATTGTAACTAAAAACCCCTATTTTTAGAGATTTTTTTTAAATCTGGTTTCAATTTTGGTGGCTCAATTTTGGTGGTTTTGGTGGCGTTATCACGCCACCGGTCCTTATTTTTCACGTAAACTGAAGAAAAAATTTCGCCACCAAAATTCAAAAAATATTCAGTTTGTTGATATTGACCCTAATACTGACCAGCAAATTGCAAAAAACGTAAAAAAAAAATAATTTCGCGGGCTACCCTGGCGCTTTCGCCTTAAAACAAAGTAGTTTTTCGTGTCTCGTTTTTCTGTCTGTATATACGCTTAGTTAAATTTAATAACACAATATATTTTGGTGAAAAGCGGCACCTTGATTGAGTAACACACTACTATAATATCCTTCAAAATGATTCAGGTTGAGATTGATAATCTCAATCTCAATCATTTTGAAGGATATTGCTAATCCATTGCTACATATGTTAGAAAAAGTTGTCTGCTCAACAACGTAAATAACGCAATGAATGTTGTTGAACTGTCAGATGAAAGACATGGGTACTGACAGTGTGTTACGCAACTACCCCGCAGGTCACTATACTATAATAAATCAATAAAGTAAAGCTAATATCTCCTACTAGCTAAGGCTTCCTACAGACGAACTGCAACATCGCAGTTTGGATGCGGTAGACTTCAACTGCTTCGAAACCTAGTCATGTCAACTGCATCCAAACTGTGAAGTTACAGTTGGCATGTAGTGAACTACATGCCAACTGTAACTTCACAGTTTGGTCACAAATGCAGTGCGTCTGTTTAGACCCTAAGGGTTAATCACAAGAACTGTAAATTGTTGTGCTGGTGTATTATCTCTAAGTTTTCATCCTCATTATCATCATCCATTTCATAAGGCTCTGGGGCAATGGTGGGAAGTGGAGGAATCGTCGCCGTATGGGTCCGTCCGAAGTCGCTCCAGAAGCCTAACCTCTGTGCCTCTTCAGCCAACTAGAAAAAAATACCAATCTGTATATTATATAAAATTCAAAGTCCTGAATGACTGATATATCAACGCACAGCCTAAACCGCTGGTCCTAAAGACATGAAATTTGGAGGATGTGTTCTTTGTGAAGAGTAAGTATCCACTAAGAAAGGGTTCTTAGAAGTTCCACCCCTAAGAGGGTGAATGGGGGGAGGGCGAAATTTAGGAAAGTCCTTAGACCCATGTAACTAGAAACGACTTTTATTTTTGATGTGTAAAATCAGTCTACGGCAGCGAGCAATGTAATTTACCCTCAATACATTGTGCTATTGGGTGCATGCACCCAGCATGCAAAAGTACAGAAGGTGTGGGGTATTTAAAGTTAAAGGACCTTCAATATCTCCGTAACCAGAAGGCCCAGGTATGGTTCAGTTCAGTCAAAAAAAAAAATCACTAGTGGTGGTAAAGACGCAAGCACATCAAGCTACTACAATCTGTCAAATTTCTTTAATAGATTTTCAACGTTATCGCTAAAGCATAAGATTCAAAGTTGATTGGGAAAATTTTACAGTTTCGGGTAGCTTATTCTTCTTCTTAGCGTGTCGATAGCAATCTAAATGGACTCAGCCCAGGATTCGGCTACTTGTTTGGCGCCATCACCAGCGTCCACGCAGTTCATGCAACGTGCACAGGACACGCAGGACACGATATTAAGTGTCCCATCGTTTTTGGGTAGCTTGATGTGCTCGCGTCTGTACAAGTGGCTCGTATTTTTACAAGCGTTATATACTTACATAATCATGATTAGGCATCCTGTCGGACGGCGCCAGGGCATAGCAAAGTCTATACTTGCAGTTTAGGATGCCCAAGTAGCCAGGATCTACTACCTTCAGGGCGAACAGCAGTAGTGGTGCTTGGGAAACTGTAACCATATATACGATAAGGTTGCTATAAGATTCATATGAATAAGGTGATAGTTGAAATCAGTCTCCTGCATGACAAAACTCGTGGAAATATATAATAAAAAATCAAGGATTTTTAAATGATTTCTGAGGTTTTTTGTGGGTTGTAGAGATAGCGCTAACAGCCAATGATCTCTAACAGATAGGCTCTTAATTATCTTCTTCGTCATATATCGAAGTTAATTAAATTAGCTTTGACCACAAGCAATTTTACCAGGCCAAGTGACATTGTATCAGCGATACCTAACGATGACCTACCTGCGACGAATTACCTGGTATTTGGAATTGACAGGCCTACACTGCCTCCCATACCCATTAACACTATAATTTAAAAACATTTTAAAAGCCAATTATTTTTAAAAGAGTAACCGTGGAGTATCTTGCCGGCTCTTCTCCATAGGAAACGATCAGTTGGAACCGTGCACCTAGCTTCCGACGTTTCATAAGTGCCGTTGCTTAAGAGGTTTATGTGAAATAAAATATTTTGATCAAAAAGTCTAAAATGCATTGAATTGACATAAGCTACCGAAAAGCTTATTATGTCAGTGCTATTGAAAGTCGTTGTAGAATACGAAACGCTTTAAAAGTGATTGTCATTTGTCTAGAACCCTCAGAATTGTTAAAATTAAATTGCAAGTGTGTCGCACAATTTATTAGGGTGATGCGGTCACAAAGTCGCTTTGTTAGGTAGGTACTCATCCGAGTACCGATTTACCAGTGGTAGGTTCAAACCCAGACAGGCGCTATAATTTGTGTGAATTATTTCATCACCACTGCTCTCAAAACGGTGAAGGAAAACATCGTGAGGAAACCACTATGTCCTCCAACCAAAAATTCGAAGACATGTGACATCTACTAACACGCACTGGTGTAGCGTGGCGGATTATTCGGCCCACTCCCTCTAACAGAGAGGAGGCCTCTATCCCAACACTGGGAACATTAGAGGCTGATAATACATCCGAGTATCTCCATCTAACTAATTTATGATTAATTTTTACTAATTATTTTTTTTTTTATTAATTTGTATCTGCAGCGGCTCAACTAACTTTGCAAATTCATTATCCGACATAATGTCATAGGAACTTACACCTGGTTTAAGATTCAGAGTATTTAAATATTGACCTTTTTATTAAGCCTTTTATATGGGGGGCTGGTGGCTAAGTAATAACAGACACACGGGTCGATCAGTCAAGTTAAGCTACGCTTGCCGCGGTTGGTCCGTGCATGGGTGACCATCTTGACATACCAAGAATCTGTGCCTCGGAAAGCACGTTAAGCTGTTGGTCCCGGCTGTCATTTGTGAATCTTTGACAGTCGTTACGGGTCGTCAGAAGCCCGAAAGTCTGACAACCAGTCTTACCAAGGGTTATAATTATACTATTCTTGATAGTTACTGGGTAATCCCAGTAACTGGGTTGTGGAGTTCAGATAGGCAGTCGCTCCTTGTAAAATACTGGTACTTAATCCGGTTAGACCGACCCCATCATAGTTGGTAAAAGGCTAGTCAGATGATGATTAAGTCTTTTGTGTTTACGTCACAAGAAATAAGGATATTGTTAAAGGCTTTTTGGTGAAATAAATAATTTGAATTAACATATAAGAGATACGTACACTCAAAAGCTAAGGTCGGAATTATTCGGAATATGCCAGGGGCATTGGTCTTGACGATCAGCGCGCTGAAGTCGATGGAACTCTCCATGAAGAGCACAGAGTTGGTCCAGTTTACCGGGGGTTTCATCTCAGTATCCAACTCCACTCGAAATCGGTCGACTAGCTGGGAAAATATATCTTTGGTGATTAATGAGAGAAGCAAGATATCTAAACATAATAAAACGAATTTACGTTTCGTATCTGTCTGTGACCGCGTTGTTCTTCTAAACTACGCAACGGATTTTGATACGGTTTTCACCATCATTTAGAGAATTTATTCCGAAAGGTAATATAATACATTAATACACAACTTAGTTTAAGCGCAGAAATCTTGATATTTTCACATGCCGGCCATTGCACCCGTTACACCGGGGTCGCTAGTTACTTAATAATTAATCATTTTGACTTAGTTACTGTTCTTTCTATTCAAGGCCAAAGAACGTATCAGATTTTTTCACATTCTGATTAACGGATTTATTCGTCCTTCGCCTTCCGCACTTGCTGTTTCAGCTGTCCAATGTACGATCCACTTGTGCAAGTGTGCCTGCGCAGGTCAACCCACATGTCCTATGTTCAAGGAACTGCACTAAAGACCCCGTAGTTAAAAACGTTAAAAATCTAATCGTAACCTCATCTCAGTGACAATCAATGTCAAAAACTCGTCAAAAATGTAAGGAAATTAAAGTATTTTTGATTTGACGGACTGCGACAGAGATACTGTGATCGTTCTTAAAATCAGGCCTTTTCGAATACGCTCTGCCGAACTATTCTAATTTCACCGTGAAATCTCAGGTAAAAAAATCAAAGCTAGGCATAGACACTATTGACAGCTCACTTCAAGCTGACTTCACCTAACTTTTCACGGGGAGATTTTTACTAGATAGATCAGCTAGTAAACCTCTCCGGCAGATCGCAACGTTTAGAGCCATCATAAAACAATCGGAAACAAAATCTAACGTCAATACTTATTCAGAAACGTAAAATGTACAAACCACGTCAGACGGCACACTGAATTTTATGTTATAACTCTCTTCGAAGTGAGGGGTCCAGAAGTAGAAGATCTTCCAGTCAATGTCCAGTACACTCTTAGGGTCAAAAGTTGTGTTCTCCAGGAATTTCTCGCAAGAGGTATAATTCTCCACATCTAATTCGCTAAGGTCCTTTCCAGCTGAACTTTCTTGTATCGACAGAGAAATGAGAAGAAATATTAGAAACATGGCTAACATTTGCTTCAATCAAAAACCAAGTCTCCGGGCTAATGTATAATAATATATGGTTTGGATTTATTTATTCACTTCAAAACTAATTTCACGATTACTTGTTATCCCTTTTAAGTACAACCAAATTAACAGATGTTCTTTATTTTTGTCTGTTAATTATTATTTGTGTATGTTGTGTACAATCGGTACACACTAAAGCCACACCTTTCGTGATCGTTTTTTATATGGCAATCTTGTTATTGTTTACTTTAACAGTATCGTTATTTACACATTTCAATGTAAATGCAATATTATCTTTGTTTATTACTTCAGACATATTTTCGAAAATACTCTCAATAACGTTTCTTTTGCTGTTTTGAGTATAGTTTCCTTTATACATACATTATTAATTGTATCAACGCCTTTTCATGCTGCAGTTTCATTATTGGTTTCTACTGTTGGAGTTTGTTTTTTATACACAGTAGCCTATATGAGTTACATTCATTTTTAGTAATAACCTTGTGAATCGGATCTAGTCGAAATTGAAACTATTCAAGCATATCCGACATATGCATGTGAGTAATGCTGTGTTCCATACTAAGCTCCTGGATGACATTTTAATCATCATATAATTATATAAGTGAGATGGTAATTTTTTGATGCCCAATGCTGGCATGCTGCACTGGCATCAAAAAATTACCATCTCACTCCCCTTTTCTTTTATGTTTTATTATGTACTTGTATATAATATAAGTCTTTGGTCTTCCTCTTCATACACAAAACTTTCCTCACGACCGAGTAGCTTAATCTTGTAGATAAATAATCAGTTATCAGAGTTATCAGAACTCTTTTCGAGTTATGTTAATATTTCATATTATTTATGTACCTACTTGCATTCCGCAGTGTATTAATGAAAAAGAAGTGTTATGAGGATGGTTGACACGGTAGAATGGAAGTAAGAGGAAGAAACAAATGTGTTGAGCCGATCCCAAGTAACATGGGACGAGGACAGGAAGATGATTATGTAGACAAGGTAGAAAAATGACGCTAAGGTCAATCAAAAACAATGCCTCGGCATTAATTTATTTCTTAGGAACGATATTTAATTCATATTCTAATCAGACTGACAGGTATAGTGGCCAGGTCCGATGTCGAGGTTACTGACAATACCGCCGATCTCTGCACGGTGCGGTAATTTATGCCTGCGGGTTGAAAGCGTCGTCACGCCGACCTGACAGTCGGCCATCAGGAGATACTTGCCTCGGTAAATCAGTTTCAAATAGAACCTGAGTATCGGCACCGTCCGCTTCTCTGGCAATATACTTGAAAGTCCTGAAATGATGTACATAACATAAATATAATCAGCCTATAATGTTCCCACTGTTAAGACACAGGCCTCCTCTCTGTGAGGGGAAGTGGGCCGTAATCCACCACGCGGGCGCAGTGCGAGTTGGTGGATGTCCCATATTTTATCGTCTTCACGATTTTGGTTCTAGGACATGTCGGCTTCCTCAGGAAGTTGTTCGTCACCATTTCGTGATCATGATGATGAAATAATTTAAACAAAGTAAAGTGCCTGTCAGAATGCAGACCTATGACGCGTCTTACTCGAAAGCTCTATATAAAGTATTGTTATTTAGCTGCATTTGGTGGACTGGAAGGCGATTCTAACATAGTTGGAAAAAGGCTAGGTAGATGAAAATTGAGTTATTCCCATTACTGATGATGTTGAGCACTCCTTGGAGCCTCCCCGCAGCTCCATGGTCAGATAGGCAGTCGCTCCATGTAAAATACTGATATTCAGCTGCATGCAGACTGGAAGCCGATCCCAATAGTTGGGAAAAGGCTAGGCAGATGATGATTGACGAATATTTTAGCGATAAATTTCAACAATAATAAAAACTATATTTTACACAAAACCTACATTTAATTTTAAATTTCACTTTGAATATAAATTTATTTTAAAACACTAAAATAATGTCAGTTTTAAAAATTAATATATGCTAAACAGCGCGCAATTAATAATAAAACATTCTACAAGACTCAATAAAATTGTAAATATTTAGTTTATTATAATTTATAATGTTAATAATGTAAATCGTGCAATATATAAATAAAACTTAAAACCAAATACTTACTTAAATAAAATATAAATACCATAACAGCAAATGATACTATTTATTGATACTATTTTAATACTATTTTAAATTTTTATTTTAATTTATTTTAATTTTATTTTAATTTCATATTATTATTATTATATTATTATTATTTTTTTTATAACAAGCGCCTTCATCCTCTCTCCTATTAAAAATTAACTTTGCTGTGCCCGACAGGGTCCATAATTGATTCAATGTTTTAAAATACCAACCATTTACTATGTACACATTATGGAATGCAATAAAGTATTGAGTATTGAGTATTGAGTGACTTACTCCCATCTCTCATGATGTTGGGCACTCCTTGGAACCACCCCGCAGGTCCCTGGTCTGCAAACAGTAGCAAATCGTGTCTCGCACGACCCATTTTGACCAGCATCGTGGCAGCATCCCAGTAAGGGTCAGTCTCCAAGTACTCGTTCATGTCATTGTAGATGCGATTGATTATCTAAATAAAGAGATGATGTGATGTAGATTAGCAATCAAAGATTAAAATAGGTCACAAAGCGAAAAGCCACTTCTAAATGTTAAAAGTAGTTGTGGCTAGATCTCATGAAGATGGCATAACATAATTAGCATCACGCCAGTAATCCCTGAAAGGGTAGGCAGAAGTGCATCTAAATTACAACGTGAAAACTTAGGTTTCTAAGTAACTTTGTAACAGCGCTTGTGTGACGATAATTAGCCGACTATATTTGTGAAATTAATAAAAACACTAATTTTCGGATTATTTTCTTAACAGCTTACGAAATTAGCTAAAACAAAAGCAATAAAATCGAAGTCAAAGCATTTATTTCAAACAAGCACATAAAAGGCGCTTTTGAAAGTAAACATTTGCAATAAAATAGAATTGATTCTAGTAGCCCCTTCCATAATGTACATTATTTACCGTAAACCAATCATGGACCTGAAGAATACAATTATTCCCGTTGTCAACATTTTGTGACCATCGGTCTATTTTTAAGATCAATGATGTGTCAATTTTTGCCATTTAATCTGCAAAAATTTGTGCCATTTGATCTGCAAATAACACTAGATTCGGTTGATTTTGAAATTATTGGTATAAATCATTGATGTACAGTGCGTGCCACGTAAGAAGAGACTTGACCCCGCCTCCCCCGCCTCTTTCCGCCGCCCCTATGACGACCGGTCCCGTCCCGCACTCAGACCTCATACCGCTAAAGATACCTAAAATCGTGTTCTGCGCATGTCAGACCACGTGATGTGTCAAGTCTCTTCTTACGTGGCACGCACTGTAAACTAAATAGTGGAATGGAACCAATATCGAACCTTGAGGAACGCCCATTGCCATTTCAGACCCTAATGAGTTTCCGCCGTTTACTTGAACTTACCTTTCTATCTTTCAGGTATAATCTGAGTAAATCAAGAGTTATATTCCTAATCCCATAGTGTTATAGTTTCAGTACAAGTGCATCATAGTTTAAGCAATCGAAAGTCTTAGAGAGATCGCAAAAGATTCCAATGATATCTTGTGCTTCTTCCCAGACTGAAAACTAACCGCTGGCGTAGCATTCCTGAACGTCATATCCAAGCACTGGTTTTCTAAATCCATGTTCCATGAGTAGTAAATCCTCCAGGGTTTACCCAGCAACATTTCGACTCCAAAATGCGGGTTCCTTGATAACCTGGCACACATCACCTGACCTTGCTGTGGGTCCTTCCCGAGAAGATGGATATTTTTCAATGACAGTTGTTTCATTTGCTCTCTTGTCAAATATTCTCCTGACGCAATTGTCACTAACACTACTATAAAGCGTACAAACTTCAGGAGTTCCATCGCGACACTACGATTCCATGTGTAATATTTCCCTTTATAAAGACTAACAATTAGAAATTGTTTTCACTGTTTGATCATTTTTTCAATCAACATTCATCTATGAGATCAACGGTATAATGTTTTGTAATGAATAACCTGACCTACTTGTTTACACAGATAATCACTTGCACATTCAAGTTGGTGCGACATATTAGCGGATATTTAAGATTTACTGTGTTCGAAAGAACCGTCAAACATAGTATTATTCATTGAAAGCACTTCCTCTCTCCTTAAACATCATTATTATATTTTCTCTGCTCCTGTTTCATGTTCATTATTATATGGATATATTTATATGTATGTGTATATATTTATTTAGATTAGTATAATATACTATATGTATGTATTTATTGTATTATGTAAATGCTACACCGCGGACTACCTACAGTATTTGTCTGTCCTTCCCCTTTTTAAATCCATCCTAAGGTTGTCTTTAAAAGATCGCTCTTAGCGATAAGACCGCCCATTGTGTCACCCTTTGTACAGTTTCTATATTTATGTCTGTAATTTATATGGTGTACATAATAAAGAGTATTCTATTCTATTCTATTCTATTCTAAAGTGTTGAAATCCGGGGGGAAAATGCACTGATTATTTCCTATTACTTTCTTACAAAAATATGACACTACGTCATTGCGAAAGCGATTTTGAACATGAACTTATTACTGTCAACTTGTCCAGCAATGCACTAAAAATTACCTGAAAATAATGAATTCTAAGTACCATTATCTTTACAACTTCACAAAAATTTCTCTAGGTTCTGAAAAATTGCAATAACTACCAGTAGCCAATACTATCCACGGCCATATTATGAAATCTTATAGGCGGATGGATAATGTTTTGGTTCTATTCTTTCTGTTTTCGACGTGTATGTAAACATAGTTGAAATAAGTGTTGTAGTGACAGCTAGCTGGACCTAATACAATTCATATTCATCCATTGTAAAAAACAGGGTGTTTTTTTAATAACACCCTGTCCCGTGTAAAATAAAATATTGTATTCTATTTTACACGGGACAGGGTGTTATTAAAAAACCCTGTGTGTTTTTTTAATAATACCCTGTCCCGTGTAAAATAAAATATTGTATTCTAAGACTCGAGTGTCCCAATCATCATTCTCTTGCCCTTATCCCAATATATTTGGCATCGGCGCAACTTGTGTTTTTCTTCCATACGTTGATATTTCAGTAACCACCCCCTTTCTAGCAATATCATCTTTTATATATTACATACTTCGTTTCTTTAGTCCTCCCCTACCCTTATATCAATCTATAATCATACTCAAAACTTTCCTCACGACAGTGTCCCAATCTTATAGATAAATACTCAATTATCAGAACTAGTTTGAAGTCATGTTCATACTTCATATCATTTATTTGCATTTAATAATGTATGAAAGAAAAATAAGTGTTATAAGGATGGATGACAGAAAAGAATGCAAGTAACAGATAGAAACTAACTTATGCCGACCTTTTTTTTTTTTCAGGATGGGAAATCATCAAATGACTCCTCCCGCTCTGGGTGGAGCGGAAGGGAGTGTCAGACTCTTACTGACTAAAACCCACCCGTGTTCCTTCCTTAGCCCTTTATGTTCCGGGCCAGCGGTAACCCTTTCGGACAATCCCGCTGGCCCGGTAGGACTTATGCCGACCTCAAGTAACATGGAATGTAGGCAGGAAGTTGATGAATGTAGAGAAGTTAGTATAATGACACCAAGGCCAAGCAAAAAGAAAAACAACGTGCCAGCACTAATTTATTCCTTATGTACGTTTTCATTCTTATTCTTATCAGATTGACAAGCTTGTTGGCCGGGTCCAAGGTCGAGGTTACTGACAATGCCGCCGATCTCTGCACGGTACGGCAATTTATTCCTGCGGGCTGATAGCGTTGTCACGCCGAGCTGACAGTCAGCCATCAGCAAGTACTTGCCTCCGTACATCAGTTTCAAATGGAATCGGAGTAGCGGCACCGTCCGCTTCACTGGTGCTATACCTGAAATTATATGCATAATATAAGCATAATTAGACTACAATGTTCCCACTGCTGGGACAAGGCCTCCACTCTGTGAGAGGTAGTGGGCCGTAATCCACCATACTCATATTGAGCTGCATGTAGATTGGAAACCGATGGGAAAAGGCTAGGCAGATGATGAGTAACTTACTCCCATCTCTCATGACGTTGGGCACTCCTTGGAACCGCCCCGCAGGTCCCTGGTCTGCAAACAGTAGCATCTCGTGTCTTGCGCGACCCATTCTGACCAGCACCGTGGCAGCATCCCAATAAGGTTCAGTCTCCAAATATTCGTTCATGTCATTGTAGATGCGATTAATTATCTAAAGAATGAGATGATGTGATGTGGTTATGAAGTCAAAGATGAAAGTAGGTCAAAAAAGCGAAAAGCCACTTCTATATAGTAAAGGTAGTTGTGGCTAGATCTCATGAAACACTTCTGCCAAACCGTTCAGGGTAATCCCTGAACGGTTTGGCCGAAGTGTACCCATCCTATAGTACACCTACATTTCGTGAAGAGCCAATTGATGATTCTGGCTCTAGGTCAGTGAGCTTACTTTTCCTCAGACTCGCACGAATAAATGATGGTAATGATGAAAAATGACATTTATTTCTATAATTTGGTTCATTATGTTTTAAAACTAAACGAGTTCGGTATTTCCTAACCGACTACTGTTAGAAGAAAGACCGAAACAAACCCAGAGGTCACAGTCTAATGTAAAGCCATACAGATTAGTAATACGAATTACATCAGCGGTACTTAGATAAAAAAAATAATTATGAACTGTACCGTTCTAGAAAGTATGAAATATATATCTATGAATTAAAACAATATCGGTTTCAAATATGGACAAAAAATATCCCAGTTGCAGCGTTATTAGTCGACATGACGAAAGCGTTCAATTTTATAGATCACAGAATCCTTCTCACTAAACTTGTAATTATATATAAAATATATTTTATCAATATCCTAAAATTCATTCAGTCAAATAGTCAACAGAAAACAAATAGCAAAAATATTTCATAGAACTGAAAGAGAAAAATCTAGGTATCGAAACACAGATTTATAAATAACGGCGTTACCCCAGGGGAGTGTACTTGGTCCATTCTTATTCCTATGTCATATAAATTATATTCCCAGAACCATAAAACACCCCATGGGGAGTCAACTCTGTTTGCCTATTATTAATGAAATAAATTACAACAATTTAGACTTACTTATTCAATGGCTGGCAACTAGATAGCAACTTAAAAATTTAATTTAGGAAAAACCTATATCGTGAATTTAAACCAGCGAAAAAACTCTATTCATACAAATATTAAATATAAAGATAATACGATTGCTAAAATTGATAACATTTCTAGCCAAATATTTTTGTGACAGTCATAAAAACACAAAAAAATCGGATAATATTCTTAACAGCTGATGGTATTAACTAAAAATAAAACAACTAAATGTAAACTAACCGCCGGCGTAGCATTCCTGAACGTCATATCCAAGCAATGGTTTTGTAAATCCATGTTCCATGTATAGTAAATCCTCCAAGGTTTACCTAGCAACATTTCGACTCCAAAATACGGTTCTTTTGATAACCTGGCGCACATCACCTGACCATGCTGCGGGTCCATTGTCGCAAGATGGACATTTTTGAATGCTATGTCTCTGTTCTCCTCTCTTGACATATGTTCTCCTGACACCATCGTCACTAACACTACTATGAGGCGTACAAACTTCAAGAGTTCCATCGCGACACTACGATTTCATGTGAAATATTTCCCTTTATAAAGACTAACAATGAGAAGTTGTTTTCAGTGTTTGTATATCTTTTCCCAGGCTCAGTTGATTCAACATTTATCTATGAGATCAACGTTACAATGTTTTGCAATGGATATCCTGACCTACTTGTTTATGCAGATGGTGACTTTCACAATCAATTTGGTGCGACGTATTAGCGGATATTTAAGATTTACAGTGTTTGAATGAATCGTCAAACATATTATTGAATTGAAAGTGTTAAATGGGGGGAAATTGCACCGAATATTTGGCAAGAAGTGAAGTGTCAAACAATTTTGAACCATGTCCAAACTATTTCTGTCAACTTGACTTGCCCTGCACTTAAATTTCCTTGAAAATAATAAGTCTTATCTTTACAAACTTCAGTAAAAAAATATTTAATTTAGCAACTTATTTAGGGCTGATTTTTCCAACGCCAGATAATTTTATCGGAGGTATTATTTAAAATTTTGGAAATTCTTCCATAGAAAAAGTGTCAAACGTTAATTTTATTCCATAAATAAAAATCATCTGCCGATTGAAAAATCAGTTCTTAATCAAATTACGTTGTTAACATTAAATAAATTTGTGCCCCAAAACATGCAGTCAAAGTGATAACTCCGTAGAATTGGCGAAGTAAGGAGCCAACAAAATTTAAGTAACTGTTGGGACAGTGACACAAAGAAATAGAAGAACATGAAATAGTATCATCTGTAGGTACAGTCACGAGCACTAATATCAACACTTGGCAATTTTCAATTGCGATTTTTTCAAATGCAACGTTGAAATACAACACGTTACACAAACCTATGGGTTCGAAAATACGTTGTTCGTAATAACATAAAATTTCATTCAAAACTAAAGGAGAAAATCGTTTTTGAATAAAGCCAAGTGTATACATACTTATGTTCGTGACTGCACACGTGACTTATGCTACTCAACAAAACAGGTAAGTGCTGCAACCAGCACAAGCCCAAATCACAACTGAAAAATGTCAATAGCTACCAATACCCAATAATAATTAAATACAATTAAAGGTCCAAGGTTTCATGATAATGAAACCTTGTTTACGACATGTATGTAGACAACGTTGAAATTAGTGTTCTAAAGACTGCTTGACGTAACAAAATTCATATTCATCTACTTATTGTGAAAAGGACCGTTAAAGATCTTGACCGACCGACCGCTGAAAATCTTCTTCTTCCTTCCTTGGTCCCATTATTTGGGGTCGGGTCTCCTCACTTTTCTGTGGGTGGTTCTTTTTGGTCTTGGCTTGTCGGTTTTGGCACCGACCGCTGAAAATAATCGTTTTTTTTTGTTTATTAGATCCTGAACCAGACCCTGTGAGGTCTACCGGCCTACAAACTATCCTACTAGCTTGTCTCGTTACAATTGTATGAGCTATTTAGGTTCAGCTCGCGTCTATACGAATATATACAGGATGGCAGGGACATCGACGCGCAATCTGATTCCAATCGATTCAGAAAATGAATGACGACAAAAAATTGTTCGTTGTGTCGGGGTTTCCAGAATCATATAGGTACTGAATAACAGGTAACAGTTTGTGCGTCGACGTTTCTACCAGCCAGTAAAAATAAAAATGAAATGCTTTTCGCTAGTAAGCGTAAGCGCATAACGGCTCATTTGCGGCTGACTAACGGCAGATTTGGCAATATTTTGTTTTATAGTCCGAATCAGGTTTTTAAGCAAAGAGAAATGGAAAAAGTTTCCCCGAATTTTTGCAAGTTAGGAAAAATCTGAACGTCCTTTTTTATATGGATATTTGTATGAATTATCTATGGTTTGGACAGGACAACGTCTGTCGGGTCAGCGAGTATTATATACCTAATAGTAATGCAATTCTTTAAACGTTTGGCTACCTTTGCGAGCCTGCGTATACCAGGGGGCGTGGCGAAAATATTTCACCTTTTTAAGTATGAACTTTTTGCACGCCATCCAGTCACAATCCTGCTATTATTGTTACAATTATGGAGTCCCATTTAATTAATTGGTATTTCTACGCGAGTCCTTCTTCATAACATAACTTTATTTCGTTTAATTTGTAATTTTGTTTAATTTATTGGGATTTCTTGATTAACACGACTTCCTTTGTATTTATTGGGTTTAAGGGGCTTACATGACCTAAAGCGCGGTCACTGTCGGACTTCATAGAAAAGAAAGAAAGAAAGAGAAGCGCGATGACACAACGCTGGTAATTTATTGCAAAATATGAAGCAATTATTTAAAAATCTATTGATTGGACTAAAAAATTAAAACACTAGTGTTTTAGTATGTTGCTTGTAGAATAATCTGACAAAAAATCATAATGATTGTTTGTATATTAGTATGGTTTTTATTGTAAAAATAATGTTTTTAGAGGTATTTTCATGATTTTTTCCTATCGTATCAATTTAGTTTTATTATGTTTTCAACACACAATCTACCTAGCATATATCCTGAAGAATATCATATATTTTTCTGATTTTGTTTACTGTAGTCGATCATATACTTTTATTGTTTCTAAAACGTGCATTTTCTGCGTTTAGGTCCTGTAAGCCCCTTAATTACAATGTAGTATTTCAACTGTAACTGCCCCGTTGGTCTCGTGGTTGCAAACATGACTGCTGAGCGTAGGGTCCTGGGTTCATTCCCTGGTCGCGCAATGAGTTTCTCAGATAGCTGCCCGGAATTTGGAAGTCGGTGGTGGTGATACTACTGCCTCGAAAAGGACGTACAGTACCCGGCGATAAATATTGCACATCGATCTTTGGAAAGAGACAATCGGCTAATTTCGGCTTCGTAGAGCGTTATATCTATCGCACGAAATACAAACAGTCCGGTATCTGTTGGAGCTGTTAAAACAATTATGATTTGCTTCTTTTGATAATTATTTTTATTCTTTGTATAAAATACAAAAAAAGGTAAAGGTCGATGTGCAATATTTAACGCCGGGTACTGTACAGCCATTGGTCCTGCGCTTGATCTCTCCCCGGTCGTGTCGGATTACCGTTCAATCGGACTGTGGGAAAGGAATAGAGAGTGCGCCTGTGTTTACGCACTCACTTGTGCACTATAATATCTCCTGCGTAACTGGCTAGTCTACGTTAAGATTGGCTACCAGTGGCGAAGATTTCATACAACTCGATTCCTACCGGCTTCTTTTTGAAAAATGGCACAGTCAGTATTCTATAGACAAATAATATAATCATCCGGCTTACCTCTTACAAAAATCGACCCTTCGCTACTGTCGGCTACCATGACCAAAATCGGCCAAAAGGATTATTCTTACCTGTAGTTGCAAAAATAGGTCCCTCTGAAACCATTCATATAAATGACTAGCTTCTGCCCGCGACTTCGTCTGCGTGTTATTTCGGCCCCCGATCCATCGCTTCGCATCCCTATCGTTCGACCGCGCTACTATTTCGTTTTCGCTTGGCGTTCTTTCTGACCTTTTTTCCTTTTGCTCGGCTCCTAAAGGTCGTAGCGTGGTTTTAAATAGCCTATGAGCTTCCTCAATAATTGGGCTACGAAATACAAAACAAAAAAAATTCTACGTGTACTTCCGGAGATTACCCCTCTAGCCCCTACATGCAAACTTACAAACTTACCTCTTTGTAATTTTATAATAATTATATTATAAAATTATATATAATATAATATATATATTACAGATCAAAAGATTAAAAAGAAATGGAAGAGAAACTGTGATTTAAACCTTATGTGCATAAAGTACCTATTTAAAAAAGAAGCCTTAACAATGGTTCTCATCGAAATATAGGTGGCACGGTCAAACAAATGTTATTAAAATATAGTATACTTATAACATATTGCATAGTATAAATATTATAGTGAACTAGCATTAGAACAATGTATTGGATAATTTTCTCTTGACGGAAATACTATTCTTTTAAAAAATCAATACGCTTCTCCGTTAGCGAAACATTGTCATTCTACAAGGTTAGTATTTTTTAAATACATACTTCGCCGCACGCCTTTTTTATAGGGGTAAGCACATACCTGCTACGATCCATACATACCCTTTTTGCTTTCTAAATCCTAAAGTACCTAATAAAAAAAATCGAAACTTTGTTTTTTCTATTTTTTTTTAATATCTGAATAGTAAAAAAAAATACTTGTATCTGTGTATATTGAAAGAAAAATATAATTTTAACAATAATTTCCAGTCATGTAACTTTTTAATTTAGACCTCGAATTCGTTTAAATATTACTTGCAACCCGTCCCTGCTTCGACTTGACAAAACGTCGAGATTTCTTTATTATTCGTAAGTTTAATATCAATGCAATATACTTACATATAAACCTTCCAAAATAAATTCTCTAAACTATGGTGAAAACCGCATCAAAATCAGTTGCGTAGTTCAGAAGAACAATGCGGTCACACAGTCAGACACGTAGTGACTTTCATTTATAATATGTAACTAATAACAACGCCAAACATTAAAAACCGACTCTTAAAAAATATTGCCCATAAAAATATAGGCACATGAAATTCCTCGCACAGGTCATCGCGTGTTCTGAGGCTCATTTGTTCTGCAGGAGGCGGTGCTGACCGGCCACCGATGCGTATCTCGGCATAGCTGGAATAGGGAGGCGGAATATCATTACGGAGCGTTTCCAGTCGTTTGTATAGTGACAGAATTCAAACCGTAATGACATGACTGCGCCGCCCATTCACGATGATAGAAAAAAATATTCGAATTTGAAAAAAGTTTTGATTAGGATTTCTTTTTTTTTCTCTTTTAAACGGTTCTTAGATAATTAATGTTGGCAGTAAATATGGTTGGTAAAAGAAGATTTTGTTAAGTAGTTATTATTGAGTTCGAAAGTAGTAGCGGTTGTTAAAATGTTGAGTTAAATTAATCGATCTTCGTAAGTAATTATTTACGTAACTTAAATGTTTGAATCCCAGGACTCTATTTACTTAGGTTTTCAGGAAAGCGTTCCGTCATATTATAAAGGCCATCATGAAAATCTGTCATTTTGACCAGTGTCAAAAAACGCTCCAGAGTGCGCGCAAAATAACTCTTGCGGCCGCGGCCGAAATCAAAATTAGGCGTTTACCGCCATCTGGACGTTTATTTCAGGTGTCAAGAGAATATGTTGTGTTCCGTGTTTCATAAAGTAAAATATAATTGCCGTCATTATGCCGAAAGTGATTAAAAGTGCTACCAGGGATATAATCTTGAAGTCAAACGTTGCGCGCAGAGTTACGAATATCTTGCGCGCACTACATTTAGAAATCCGTTGTTGTGTCACGGTTTACTGCTTTCTTAGGCCTTAGCTGTCATAGGTAGGTTGACATGTTTTTTCAATTAATGGTTCTACAATGATTAATTTTCAAATTAACAAATGTCCTTATCCACCAACATTCTCATTTGTCACCATTATTTAAACAGCATTTCACACTCTATTTTATTAATGACTAATTGCTGCACTATGAAAATATATCGTAGCAGTTATTAATCTATGAAGAAAAAATGTTGCCAGTTTCTAGTGTTAAATTTTTTTTAAGTTGGTTTGCGTTTATTCTCTAACTTCGAAAGGAATTTCCAGCAATTTGGAATATGATTTGTTTTTATTAAAGTGTTCATACCTTAAATATTATAATGTTTTTATACGTACCTACTAGCTTCTGCCCGCGACTTCGTCCGCGTAAAATTTCTTGAAACCCCGACGCACCCCTTCGCGTCGCATCGTATCGCCTACCCGCGGTATTACTTCGTTTTTGCTTAGGGTTATCTCTGATTTCTTTTCTTTTTACTCAGTTTCTAAAGGTCCTAGTGTGATGTTAATATCCTCGAGAACTGGGCTACCAAATGCAAAAAGAATTTCCCAAATCCGACTAGTAGTTTCAGAGATTAGCGTGTTCAAACAAACAAAGTGTTCAGCGTTATTATTAAATATAGCTTAGTATTGATATCTTAAATGTTTGAGTTGAAAACCAGCGTCAGGCACCAGTTGTCTGGCATTTTTGCTGAACTGGGACTTTTTGGCGCAGCCGTGAGGCACACTTTCCTGTTAATTTCTTACATCGGACTTTGCACTTTTTATTATTATCTTAGTTTTTATCTGATGTACGACTATTATCTAACTATCTGGTGTATTGTGTGTGTCTTAGTCTGTGCTAAATAAATGTATTTTCTTTCTTTTTCATTCTTTCTTTCTTTAGTTGTCTTGCCTGAGCGCCTCGGGAGCCACCGATGGGAAAATATATTTAATCCCAAGGAATAACCTCAAAGCCATACACCTGCACTTTGTTACGGGCAATACTGCCTATCTCCAGATCGACAGCACCTCTTACTCGCAGCACGCAGAAGGCGGAACTCACAAGCGAGGGGCGTCCCTGATTTATGGTCCAGCGCTGCGGATGCACCTTCGCAAGAGAACCGGTCTACCGCTAGTGTTCTATATGCTGCCCTAATACTTGATTTAGACTAGGGTCCCTATGGTAGAATTTTAGATATTGCAGATATCATAACATTATAATATTTTATAGATCAAAGATTAGAATTTTTGTATGTTTGTTTGTTACAGTTTCACGCTAAAACGGCTGAACAGATTTGGATGAAATTTAACACATGGGTAGACCATGAACTGGAGAAAGACATAGGCTATTATAAAGGCTAGAAGGATTCCATCTATATAATAGTAACAACACAATAGTAACAAAACAATAGTCGTATTAATTACACCATATATAACTCAAGATCGGAGGGACCGATTTTTATTATCTTTGATTTGTTGGATTTGTCTGCGCATCATTGGAGAGATTCACAAAAAAAAAGATAAATCATTTTCTCATACATTCGTTCTTATTGATTCTGTGGCGGCACCAAGTTCGGCGGGGTCAGCTATTTTTTAATAACTTGCGAAGTTCAGATTTATGGTAGCATAAATATTTTTCTAAACATACTCGAACTGATTTCGTACCAATAGTTGTCAGTGTCCTATTATTTTAAGTTTAATTGCGATAATGCCTTTTAATTTGCTTTTTGAAAGCTTCACTTGCCAAGTTACGATTAATTTCAGAAAATCGGTATTCCCATATTAAGTTGAACTATTACCAAATAAAAGCTTTACCTTCATAGCATCAGCACTGAAATGATTTCCTAAATTGGTTAAAGACTTGACTGAGAGATGATTTTCTTAACTTTTTAGTTCGAAACATATCTTCTATACATATACATCCATACAAATCAATAACATTGAAGTGTCTGTTTGTAATCTCAAAATAACAGATTTTTACTGAATGCATCATATGAGAGGTATAGGTATACGGTACTTTTAACAAAAAAAGAAAAATATTTTATATTTTTGTCTCTCTATCGGTTTGTTCCGGCTAATCTCCGAAACGACTGGACCGATTTTGACGGTACTTTCACTGGCAGGCAGCTGTTGTTATAAGGCGTAACTTAGGCTACTTTTATTTTAGAATAAAACATAGGGGGCAAAAAAACCATGAAATCTAATTTGTTTTCCGACATGCACGCGAACGAAGTCGCGAGCACAGCTAGTTTTTTTTAATAAAATATCATATAATAACACGCCTTTGCGAAAATTAAACGGCAATCTCCGTCATTCTTCCTCCATCAAAATGACAATTTCCACCCCACATAAGACGCCATAGGAACACATGTAAACAGAACAGAACAAGAATGGCACCGCAGAATCGATTAGCGGTTCAAAAGCAGGGCAGACCCCAGTCAGGTGAGGCGACGTGAATACCGCCTGTCACGCGCACCACCACGCCAGAGGCGCACAACACTATAGGGACGCAAGGATGCCCCTTTCCCGTTCCTAGGGAGCAGGAACTTCTTGGCCGAACGTTTTTCTTTTTGGAACAAAGTTCTTTATCGGAGCTTGCGGTAGGATTAAACTGGTGGCAATCGTTATCCATGTCCATTGGCTACTAGAATTGACGCACTGACAGGTGTCAGGAACGCATTCACGCGACGGCCGGACAGTATTTGACATTCTGTGGTTCACTACCAGATTTTCAAATAGTTTTGCTTCCTATAGTTTATTCTTAAATAGAAAGAAAGAAAATACATTTATTTGCAGTAAACATAACCCAAAGAAAGAACACAAACACAAAAAATAACAATTTGGGAGAAAATTTGCGTCACATCCACGCAAAACGGCCAACAACGCCCCGTATAATGCTAAAACCCATGCAGGACAGAGCCCCAACGCTGGTTATAAATATATAGGCGTCCTGAATTCCTATTATATTGTATATTCACAGCTGTATGGTGACGCAGTACGTTCTCCCATTTTCATAAGTACATGAATGGTAGGTACAGATTTTTGTCCTGAAATTCCCAAAAACAGGATTCTTTTCTGTGAAGTCATAATAGTGGCTACTCATCATAATATATTTATGTGGGGCTACTCTTTTGGATTCTTCCAAATATATGTATAATGGATATACACGAGTGCCGAATGCTGAACCTCTTGAACAATACTTAAAACATAACCTCAAAAATTCATTCTTATATTTTTTTTCAGGACAGTACCTAAGTTTTGGAGAAACAGACTTTCTAGTCTCACAACAGTCCACTCTGTACTGTAAGTATAAAAAGATTATGTACAGACACCAGCACATCAAGCTACCACAATCTGTCAAATTACTTTAATAAATTTTGAATTTTATTGCTAAAGCATAAGGTTCAAAATTCATTGGGAAAATTTGATAGTTTCGGGTAGGTTGGTGTGCTATCGTCTGTACAAAAATAATTCTAATATTCCCGTAAAAAAACATAATTATTCCCCATAAAATATTATGTATTTCATTTTACAAGCAGCCCTAAACCGATTGGAGGCAGTTCGATCGAGTTCTCGTGACGTCACTCGAGGGCTCGGAATGGATATAAATTGGCGCGGCTCTCTCATATTAATGGTTCCGAGGAGTCTTACTGTTTCTGACTTACCTACCTATTGTGGCTACTGTATCCGATGATTGACTTCTGATCTTGTGTTGAAGTAGTCAATGGGTGGAGAAAAATTAGGAGTAAGTTTGGTATTTGCTGAATAATAAGTTTAACGAAAGGAAATTATAAGTAGCATCATGGGAAATAAATGATTGAGGTCCGATAAACTTCAGAAAACCGATGCTTACGATCCACGAAGATTATAAAATTTTTTAACAAGCGTCTTCTCGTGTTTATTTTTAAATATATCTTTTTTCTTGAATGGGCTCAATCGGGACTTTATAATAAAAGTAGTGGACTGTATTAAAATAGGTGTAATACCATAATTTACAAAGAATATAGAACAATGAAATGCCCGTGGTCGAGCGCGTCTGTGAGCTGAGTGGCGTGGAGGGCACGCAGCGGACGTCGAGTCGCAAGGTTCGGTACCCCGACACCCCGCGCCGTCCCCTCGGTCAATCACGCGCATATGTGATGCGCCGACATATTCCCCGGGTTGAAGGGAAGTCTTCAATTTTCGACTGGAAGGGGGCAGATGCAGTTGAAGGCACGACGAATGGTGCCCCGCTTCGTCTTCAGTTCGGCCACTCTCGTGACCCCGTCGACGCCGGGATAGGTCTTCGTGACCCGGCCCAGGGACCAGAGCAGAGGTGGCGTTGTTTTGTCCTTTATCAGGACTAAGGACCCCGGCTTCACTTCACCTCTGGAATGAAACCACTTGGATTTTGCCTGCAGCAGAGAAGTGTACTCATTATGAAACCGTCGCCAGAAATGCTGCCTGATGTGCTGGATTCTCTTCCAGCGATCCAATCGCGTGATGTTGGCTTCAGTCACCTGAGGATGTGGTACTGTTAAGAATGGCCGTCCAATTAGGAAGTGGAAGGGAGTGAGTGCCGAAAAATCATTAGGGTCTGAAGAAAGAGGAGTAAGAGGACGTGAATTAAGAACCGCCTCTATGTGAGTGAGACAGGTAGCCATCTCTTCGAAGGTAAAATGGGTAAGATGCAGTAGCCGTTTTAAATGATGCTTACATGATTTTACAGCAGCTTCAGCCAATGAATTAAAATGAGGGCTGTATGCAGGCGTGAAAATAAATTCAATACCCTGCTGTGCCATTTCAGATGCAACATTCGATGATTGCAAGAACCTATACATCTCGTTTGATGCGCCAACAAAGTTAGTCCCGTTATCGGACGTGATGCTTCGAGGCTTGCCTCGACGCGCCACGAAACGATTTAGAGCGGCCATGTAGGCCTCAGTGGTGAGGTCGGTGACGAGCTCCAAATGTACGGCTTTCACTGCCGAGCAAACAAAGATGCACATATAGGACTTTGTAAGTTTGCATCCTCGACCTTTACGATTGGCCACCAATACTGGCCCAGCATAGTCAACATAACTATTTAAAAAAGGAAACTCAAGATTTGTTCTTGAGCTAGGTAGTTGACCCATTATAGGCTGTACGTTCTGAGCCTTATGTCGTAAACATTTAAGACACTTATTCACGACAAATCTAGACAAGTTTCTGCCACCTAGAGGCCAGTAAGTTTGTCGTATATGTGACAATAACAACTGTGGACCAGCATGTACAAGCTTTAAATGTTGCATTTGAAATATAAGTTTTGTAAGTATGTGCTTACTGCATAAAACAATGGGATGTTTCACACTAAAATCGTAGGGGGAGTTATCGAGCCTCCCGCCCACGCGAATGTGGTTATGATTGTCAATGAACGGTGTCAGAGGAAGCAATCTACTTTTGCGTGGTAATTTTTGTCCAGACTTTAACAAATTATACTCTTCTGGAAACATTTCAAGTTGTGAATAGTGTATAATTATATTTAATGAATTTTCTAGTTCTGTTGTAGAAAAATTACCATGCAATTTGTTTTTATTTTTTACATTGTAAATAAAGCGTTGTACATATGTAAATATATTTTGAATTTTTGTTAAGCTAGAATACTTTACTAATAACTCATGAATGATTGATGAATTAATGGTTACGTCTGAATGATAATTACTTAATGAATGATTGTCACTATCACTACCAATGAAATGAGTCACTACTTCCGGCAGATTATCTTTCCCGCTGTTTGGCATGCTGGGCCACTCATTTTCACTATGCTGTAAAAATGAGGGTCCAGACCACCACAGAGGTGTGTCTATGATAACGTCGGCCCTGAGACCACGGGAAACAAGATCCGCCGGGTTGTCCTTCGACGGTACGTAGCTCCAGGTATGACCACAAGTACTTTCCTGTATTTCATTGACTCTGTTTCTAACAAAAGGTTTAAGTTGGTTAGAAGGAGTAGAGAGCCAACCCAGGACTATGGTTGAGTCGCACCAGAATCTACATCTATGAATGGGCATGGTAAGCGATTCCTGAACCTTAGTACACAGCCTTGCACCCAACAAAGCTCCACAAAGTTCAAGCCTCGGTATCGTCGTTGGTTTGATGGGCGCTACACGATTTCTAGAGACTAGAAGTTGTACGCCCATGGATCCACTGCCATTACAAGACCGAATGTACACACAAGCGCCATACGCCCTCTCGGACGCATCGGTGAAGACGTGTACTTCATGTGTAATAGAGCCTTCACGCAAAACCCAACGAGGAATTTTTAAGCTGTTTAATGCTGTTATTGTGCCTTCAAATGTAGACCAAAGGTTTCTGACTTCGTGCGATACTTCGTCATCCCAGTCATACTTATCTAGCCATAGACGCTGCATGATTATTTTTGCTTCGACGACGCACGGGCCTACGAGGCCTAGTGGGTCAAAGATTTGACTGATAACTGATAGAATATGACGTTTGGTGACTTTAGCAGTGGAGGTGATATTTATGGTATAAGTAAGTGAATCGGAGTCACAAACCCAGTTAAGACCTAAAGTCTTAGATTGAGATAAGTTTGGACCATGTTCAGAAAAATTTAAAGTATTATGTAACTCGTTACTATGTGTAATTTCTTTAAGAATTTGAATATTATTTGACCGCCATTTACGTAAATTGAATTTTGCAGATGATAGAACCGAGTGTACCTTTTTTGAAATGTCAACAGCTGCAGCTATGGTATCCCCTCCACTAAGAAAGTCATCGACGTAGAAGTCACGTCGTATGGCACATTGGACACGACTATCCTCAATGTTATCAGCCAAACTTACTAGACACTTAGTGGCTAAATAGGGTGCAGAAGTTGTACCATAGGTAACAGTATTTAAAGTATAGGTTCTAAGTGGTTCTGAAGGTTCAAACCTGAGAATTATTTTTTGAAGAGGTCGTTGGACTGGATTTAACTCTATGGCCCTGTACATTTTTTCCACGTCACCTGAGACCACGTACCTATGCTGACGAAAACGTGTTAAAATGGAAAACAGATCGTCTTGTACTACGGGACCGACCATCTGAATGTCGTTAAGTGACACCCCCGAACTGGTAGAAGCTGATGCGTCGAATACTACGCGTAGTTGTGTAGTGGTGCTAGAACTGCGAATGACTCCATGATGCGGAATGTAATATGTACTCATGGAGTTTTCTGGTGATGGAGTACAGTCTGAGTCTAACGTCATATGACCTAGGCGCTCATATTCTCTCATGAACTCATTATATTTTTTATGAAATGATGGATCGCGTTTAAATCGCCGTTCAAGGGAAAAAAAACGATTCCTAGCATTCCTAAAAGAATGACCTAATGTACTAGGATCCCCTTTTAAAGGCATAGTGACGACGAATCCCCCACCATCATTACGAGCGGTGGTTTGAGCAAAAGACTGCTCACACATTCTCTCCTCAAGTGAGAGTGAATGTTTTGAAGCGACGTTGTCAAGCTCCCAAAATAAAGTGAGGTCAGGAGTGACGTTGGAATGATGGCAAAAATGATTAGCGGAAAAACATGATTGGTGCGAAATACTACCTGAAACTAACCATCCGAACTTGGTCTCGCATAATTTAGGTAGGTTTTTCCCTAAGTCTATCGTTTTGCTACCTAAGACATTCCAGAAAACTTCAGCCCCTACCAGGATGTCTACGACCGACGGAACGTTAAAGTTCGGGTCTGCAAGCGTAATACCTGAAGGAATAGGGACGTGATTGATATGCACGAATGAAGACGGTAGAACCTTTGTGATTTCAGGCAAAATGTGACACTCGATATCTACAGTAAAGGCACAGCATAAAGACTCTATTGAGAGATGACAAGACTGTGTACTGGTGGATATGTGATTATTAATACCCGTTACCTTGGTGCTCGTACCGCGTCGTAACAAACCCAGCTTCTCTGATAAGCTCTGCGTAACAAAGTTCGCCGTACTGCCGTTGTCCAACAGTAGGCGCGCAGTGTACTTCTTACCCGTCACGCCACTCACGTTCACCATAGCTGTGGACAGTAAAACATGCGCAGAAGTAGCAAGCTGCATGGAATTGGCTGAAAGCACAACATTTGAAGAAGGCAAAGCAGAAGGCAGTGCAGAAGGCATGGCAGAAGGCAATGGATTGGAAGCAAGTTTGGGCTCGTTACTTTCCAAATGCAAAAGCGTATTGTGCTTTGTTTTGCAATATTTGCAATGTGAAAATCTACATTTCTTAGAATTATGTCCAAAGCGTAAGCAATTTATACAAACATTAAATTCAATTGCCTTTTGTATGCGATTTTCTACGGACAAATTTCTAAAAGATTCACATTTAAATAATGTATGTGCTTGGGAGCAAAGTGGACATTTACTGTTTTTATTAATATTATCCAATTTTTTATTTGTTTGATTGTGTTTAGAATCAGTTTTATTTGTATGACTATTATTCAAGGCGACAATACTATTAATTTCAAAAGAACTATGATTTGACTCCACTGATTCTAACCAGTCCGCTTTCCTGCTTAAAAATGAACAAAATTGTATTAAAGTTGGATCATCTTTAGACGTATTGTTTCTATGCTCTTCCCAGTCACGACTTGTTATTAAATCTAATTTTTTAACCATAAAGTAAATAATAATATCGTCCCAATACTGAGTGGGCTTTTTTAAAGTAGTTAGTGCCCTAACATTTTTATTAATAACATCAACAAGGTTTCTGATGGAAACACTTGACTCTTTTGTAATGGGTTCGACATCAAATAAAGCTTGAAAATGATTTTTCACAAGAAGTCGGTTGTTATTGTAACGTTCGCACAACAGGTCCCATGCAAGATTATAATGATCGGCTTTAAAATCAATATTTTTAATAATTAAAGCCGCATTTCCTTGGAGTGAAGCTCGCAGGTAGTGGAACTTATTGATATCACTTATGCTAGAGTTGTCGTGAATCAATGACCCAAAGGTATCCCTAAACTCAAGCCAGCATTGGTAGTTCCCATCGAAATGAGGCAAATCTATTTTAGGCAAACGAACAAATGAATTCCTAAATGAAACATGTGCACCTGAGTCAGCATCTTTGAAGCCCGCCTCCGACGCAGCACCGTTGGCCGTGACACCGAGCAGGCTGCGCGTGAGTGCCACCAGGTTGAAGAAATGGCGGTCAAAGTCCTCACGCTCAGCCAACGCTGACTCGTCGTCATCGGAAAGCACTTCGATCTGTGTCTGTATGGCATCAAAGTCGGTGTGTAAGGTTTCAAATTTATTAAAACGCTCCTCTAAATCTAACCGTTGCAACTCAGATATTGCGGAACTACTTTTTACTATATTTAAATAGTTGCTGTAAATAGTAAGCTTCGATTTAATTGAACTACGTTTCTTTATCAAAGTTTTTATATTATCTGCCATTGTAAAATTAAATAACAACTGGACGCACTGATGCTAATGAACTTAATAGATAAAAAACTGCAAAACAGCTGTGCGTTAATAAAAGGGATCGAGAATAAGTTTCAAGGTCAATGACTCAACACTAGTTAACAAAGTATGAATTTGCCAATGACCAAGCGTTTTCGATGCAAAATATGCTTATTTTAACACGTAGTGCCGTAGAAAACACTATGAAAGCACTAATATTGAAGCACACTGTATGAAAACTTAAATATAGGAAGATGAACAACGTTTTTCGGCAAGAAAAGGAAAGCAGAAAAATAACTAATTGGAACGGACTCACTCAAATACAGTAAATATACTCCCAAAGAATGACATCAGCTCCCACGATGACGATGCAGGCTGCCTCGGGAACGACTTCACTGTTCTTTTCTTCGTGGCCGTACCGCGTGGTGCTCGCGAGCGGTCAAAGTCCGCAAAAGTGAACACGACGACCGACGATATGGACGGCGTTAATTACGGCAATACCGGTAATTATTTTTGCGCAATCGAAGGACCACTGAATGGGCTCAATCGGGACTTTATAATAAAAGTAGTGGACTGTATTAAAATAGGTGTAATACCATAATTTACAAAGAATATAGAACAATGAAATGCCCGTGGTCGAGCGCGTCTGTGAGCTGAGTGGCGTGGAGGGCACGCAGCGGACGTCGAGTCGCAAGGTTCGGTACCCCGACACCCCGCGCCGTCCCCTCGGTCAATCACGCGCATATGTGATGCGCCGACATTCTGAATCAAGGGACCAACGCTGACCGTCACGTCGTTAACGATTGTACCTACCTGAAGTTTTCTCGCATTCCCTTTTCATTTAAGCCAAATTATCTGAAACGGAAAACTATTTCATTTTAAGTTATTATTTTTTTTTTTAATTTTGTAGCAATATTTTAAAAATACTTATAACTTATTACCTATACGTGTTAAAGTCAAGTATTTTCATTTTTATTTCGCTACAAAATGGTCCTAACTCATCTTTTTGAAAAGTCGGTTTTTCAAAAAAAACTTTAAACAGGCCACGGTTATTCTTTCACGGGTTCTAACCTTACAAAATAACCGTTACTACACAGGATACAACTATGCATCGTGTAAGAAAACAAGTCAGTTGGAAGACATTCTGCTGACCCACCGTAAATACCAAATAGCATGAACGTTTGGCTGAAGTCACACTGTTTCACACTGCCAATCAACCTGAAATACGTAAAACAATAGGAATAATGAAGAGAAAAATCCAGTTCTACCCGCATTTCCCAGCCTTAAATTCCGCTCCCACATTATTGGCCGCAATAAAGAGCCTTCCAATCTGGACCACGAGCATCCAATCAAGTATCTACCACAGCCGAAAATAACATACGTACCTACCTACTAACGAAAGTGATATCACTTTCTCTGCGACTTTTCCTTTCTATCCCGAATAAGTTAGGAAAACATTTTCCCCTGTGTAGTTCCGTACCCTCCCATAATCCTCTACCTGCAGAGATATACCCGTACTTACCCCGCGCGGGCACTATCATCCATACCTACAGAGCGCGTCACAACACTAAATGTCGTATCTACAACCTATTAACGAAGAAAAACCTACTTTGTCAGTTAAAGAATAAAGTTTGAATTCAAACGTAACGGTCGCGCCGTTACGTTGTTGATTTATGATTGGTTCTCCCCCCACCATCGTGTCTCTCGCCCTGCCTCATGCATTTAAATTGCTTCATTACAGAATCTAGACGCCGGGGTGTAGGGTTGCCTGTTGGGAAAAATGGTGCCGACTTTATTTTTGCGGATTGTGTTGTTATTTATTTAGTTTAGTATTTGGGAAATAATGAGGTTTTGTTTTAGTTCTCCAGTTTGCTCTCGGGTGTGATAATGAAGCGAATGTAACTAGAAAAGGGTTGCTCCATATACAAGGACTGTTTACTATTTTGCTTGGTGGCAATGAAAAATCCACTAGCTGGTCCTTGGTGCCTTTAAATTTTACCAAGAAATTTTCTCACGAGGAAGCCCGCCCAGAAATGATGTTTGGTGAATTTTCTTGGGGACGCTACAAATTATAAACACTATATCATCTCATTCAGAATTATTGTAGCATTCCTTTAGAAAACCCCTGGATCGACATCATCTACAAAAAAACACCTTGTCAGGGATAAAAAATAAATGACTTGTATTTCTGTAAGTAAGTTTATACAGACACTTTCACACGTGAACAATATTTTTAAAACTAGATGAAGTCGATGTTTCCTATTAGAATACTCTGAGAAGAAAGGCCGAAACAAACTAAGAGATCAAAGTCTCTTTTAAAGTCCAGACATTATTTTGGTCAGACCATGTAGATCATAGGTTCTCAAGGTTGAGATTTTTTCTCTAGAGCCCCCCAATTAAAAAGCGAGAAGTGAAAACAACATTTTTTCGCTTGTCGCGAATCTGAAACAGCTATTGCCACGATTATATTTAAACGATAACGATTTAATAAGATATACATATATAAGAATGATTTTCTCTGGGTCTTCTACTGCCCCCCTGAAAGTCTCAAACGCCCACGAGGGGGCGTTATCGCCTACGTTGAGAACCTATGACGTAGATTGTCTGAAATGGTATTTTGAAGAAAGAACACAATACCTTTCACCTCTGACAACGCTTACCCATCTTTCTGCTCCATCAATCACCATTTCCACAAAAGCCTTCAGCCACTGACTTCAGGCCCCCTGTACCACGACACACAGCCTCACGAGGCAGCCCTAGGGAGCGGGCGGGCCGTATCTGCCCGCCGATCATTAGTTCCAGAGTGGCCAGGGTAAAATTTTGCATGCTACCGATATTTCGCCAGCTAAGCAACTCTTGTATTACTTTGATAATGTTTTTGGGAGTGGAGCACTTGATTTTTTAGATTGGTTGTGGTATTAAGAGAAATAAGGCTCGATTCAGATGCGAGGGGAGTACATACAGTGCCCTCCTAAAGTTGACATTTTCCATTTCAGCTGTGACACACCACATTCATCATCATCATGTGCATAGCCTTTTCCCAACATGTTGGGGTCGGCTTCCAGTCTAACCGGATGCAGCTGAATACCAGTATTTTACATGGAGCAACTGCCTATCTGACCTCCACAACCCAGTTACTGGGTAATACGATACCCCTGGGACACACCACATTATGGTTTAAAACTCTAGTAACACTATCACGTTTTTATTTGACTAGTTCCACCTATGACTTATCAAAAAAATAATCAAGCAATCCCGCAGAATAAATAGTTTTTTTTAATCTTAATGTGTCATCACAGCTGAAGAGGAAAAATGTCAACTAACCTTTGGAGGCTACTGTATATCTATTCAGCAGCAACTGATAGGACCAGTAACTGCAACGCTGCTGCAACGGCAGGAAAAAAACTATACGATTGTGCAAAAAGAAAAGTAAAAATAAACTACCGAGTGTGACTGATAAATTAACAGAAGGCCAATTCCCGTAATTAAAACCGTTATTGCAATCACATCTCAGCGGCAGTCAATGTCAAAAACTTGTCAAAAATTTAGGGAAATTAGAGGAATTAGATTAAATTTAGGGGAATAAGAGATATTTTTGACATATTGAGCCAAGATCATCTCTGATATGCTTGAGTCACAATTCGCATGAACTAATAGATACCTACATCGTTTGGAGCTTCTTAGAAATTTGAGCATCTTAGAACACAAAATAAACTTGTGTGCCAAATACCTACTTAGCTAGCCAGCTTAGCATAATCGAGATGAGTTATTCAGTGACTATTGTGTATTTATTTAGCTCGTGTATGGAAGATTACGAAATACTAGGAGGCTTGTGGCTAAATAAAAACAGCCGCACGGACCGACCTTCAAGGTTAAGCAACGCTTGCCGAGGTCGATCCGTGGATGGGTGACCATCCATAACATACCAAGTCCCCTCCGTGCCTCGGAAAGCGCTTTAAACACTTGGTTCCGGCTGTCATTCGTAAACCTTTGACAATCGTTACAGGTAGTCAGAAGCCCGAAAGTCTGACAACCGCCGTCTTGCCAACTGTATCGTTTTACCCAAGAACTGGGTGTGGAGGTCAGATAAGCAGTCGCTCCATGTAAAATACTAGTATTCCGCTGCATCCGGTTAGACTGGAAGCAGAACCTAACATAGTTGGGACAAGGCTAGGCAGATCATTTTATTGTGGAAGATAACTAAATGCGAATTTCCGATATCTAATATAAAATTCAAAGTCCTGACTGAATGATAATATATCAACGCACAGTCTACACCGCTGGTCCTAGAGACAAGAAATTTGGAGGGTGTATTCTTTGTGAAGAGTAGCTTTGTTTTTTTCATTGCTGAATGGGCCCCCTCTTGACCTCGATCACGCCTGATGGAAAGCGACGGATGAGGTCTATGATGGAACGAGCGTGCCCAGAAGATGCCTAAGGCACTGGAACTCCCACGCATCGACGAAACACATCAGGCTGCTTGAGGCCGGACTCTGGTGGGAGGGTGGTCGCAAACCAGGCGGGCGTTAGCCCTACCAAGGGAAGAATTGGCCAGTCAAATAAGGTGTTGGGTGTATCTACTAAGAAAGGGTTTTTCGAAATGCCACCCCTAAGAGGGTGAATAGGTAGATAAAAGGTACGGATTTCTAATTTTAATTAACGATTTTCTCGTTAATTATCGACAAAATGACGAAGAACACGTTTTATTAAAGCCGGATATTTTGCCTTCTGTTCAACACTTTGAAGTTTTGTTTTAACTTTGTATAAGTATTCTAACTATATTTTCTAATAGATTTGCAGTTGTTTTAATAGACTTTGGTGCTAAAGTTAATGTGTTGTACAAATGTAGAAGAAGGGTAAGCATTCCAGGGAAAAAAGATCGTGGAATAGCAACGGAAATGTTTAAATAGGTGTGTGGCATCATCGACGCTCAAACTGTAACCACGAATTTAGCACCAGATTTTAAGCCCCTAGCGTAGAAATTTTTCGTCAGTTATCAAAAAAAAACGACTTCTTTATAGAAAAGTGCAATACCTACGCGGTCAAAATGAATGGAACAGCAAATTTGGGGTAGAAAGGAGTTCAGAATCATGTTCTAAATTCATGGCTCAAAATTTGTTATAACGTTAAAGTTTACATTTAAATCTTTTTTTTTTCTTAGCCTACATTGTGTCCCACTGCTGGGCAAAAGCCTCCCCTTTATTCTTCACAACCTCCTTGTCGTGTGCAATCTCTGGCCATGAAATCATATTTAAACAAACAAAAAACGTGTTAAAAATGTGTTTGTAAACAGTAAACAACCTAACCTCTGAATTAGCTGATCTTTCAGCCCGCTTTTTGCATCTCTTTTTCTTAACTCCACTTTTAAGGCACTGGCATTCATTGACCCGTAACTTTTATTTGCCATAATTAATCTCAGGTATTGCAAAATAGTTGCAACATTATTCTAATTAGAAATAAACCCGCACAGCCCACCCACAAACAGTGACAATTTGGAGACCTCACGCTACACTAGCTCCTCTAGCGTGGATTCATTCGCGATAGCCCTCATTCTCTCGCTAACTGCATCTCAATGGAATAGAGTGACAGACGCTTGTGGTCAATTTGGCAGCTCTCTGTAGTCTTTTGGACGATCTAGCTTCAAGCAAAGGTAAAAAAGCTGTTCCTAACAAGTTTAAAGGTGATGCGCAAAGGTAGCCCGCGAAATTAAATTTTTCCTACTTTTTTTGCAATTTGCAGGTCAGTGTCCGGTTGTATGTTGATTGAAATATGATCTTAACGTGTCGATGGCAAAAATAATACGAAAACGATATGTAAATTTTGTAATTTTGTTTTGCCCAAAATTCAGCAACGCGAATACCTACTGTTCGCTGACCTAGCCATTAGATTCTATAATATGAATCACGTCAGTAACAAATGACCTCAAATGTCATTCTTTCATGAAATTGTCATTCAATAGGGTAATATGAACTTAGAGAGTTGAATTGATGATTTTTATTATTATAGTTCTATGCATAAATACATACTTGTTACAGCCGCGAATCATGTTTGGATCAACATACTACCTGATACTTTTTTTTTTAGGGTGGGAAATTATCACATGACTCCTCCTGCTTTGGGTGATACTGATATGCAAAAATGTAAGAAAATTAGAATTTCGCGGGCTAATCTGACGCTTTCGTAAATAACTAAAGTAATTGATTAAGAAAGTGGACTTCCTTTCCACTACCCGAAATACCAATTCTCGTACTTAAAAAAAATCAAATTCTAGTCGCAATCTCATCTCTGCGATATCATTGTCAAAAACTTGTTATAAATGTAGGCCAGCACATCAAGCTACCACAATCTGTCAAATTTCTTTAATAGATTTCAACTTTATTGCATAAGGTTCAAAGTTGATTGCGAAAATTTTACAGTTTCGGATAGCTTGGTGTGCTGGCGTCTGTACCTACATTGATTGTGTTTTTGACAAGTTGAGACTGAGATTACAATGCGAATGTTCTTAAAATTCGAGAATTACCCTCAGATAATAAGATAATCTTGATAATGACTGGTGTTAAGCCCTTGCAGCAATGAAGTCCTAAATATCGAGGAATTAAAGCTTTGAAGACTGAATCGAACCCCTGAAACTTAAACTCATAAAAATCCCGAAAACCAACACCAAAAATATTAGATGAAAACAAATCTCTTTACTATGTAGGTATATTATATCCCATGTAACATTATCCCATCGACAATCGTATTTCATTTCCGACGCAGGAATAAATATATCCCATGATCCTGTCAGTCCACCCATACATCCGCATGGATCCCGCCTGTCTTTACAATAATCAAAATAATGTTATTTAACAACAACATTTTTTTCCGAACGCAGCTGTATCCATTTAGCCGCCAAACGTCAACAATTTGCCTATTTTACTTTTACCGCCAATCAGCGCAACGTATTGCCACAATGTAAAAATCAGGTATCAATACCGCTACTTATAGACCATCCAATCAAGAAAGGTGTCACATTACGACACTCTATTGTATCGTTCGAATCTGTGTTTACAAACACAACAAGGGCTTGTCATAATCTGTTTTTGGGATGTGTCCTTTTCTATTTTTCGGTCTGGCAACTTTTGGCGTGAATGTTTTTTTTTTTGGTTGAACAAAGCATGGTGCATGGTATGGATTTCGACGCCTTATTGTTGGTTTAACCGTGCATTGAATAGGTTTCACGGAAAGCGAAGGTAAGTCGTACTTATGTTGATCGGCTGATAATTCTTTAGTGGTGGTCTTGTGACTGACAGTTGACAGTCGAGGGGTCTGGGGGTTCCAAAAATTTCGCTTTCAATGAAACAGAAATTCGAATAGTTTTTGTCCTTGTCAAGCCTTTCTGTTTACTTTAGCTGGATGTAACGGACCGCGAATGATTTGAGTAGAAGCACGATAGAAGGTAAATCAGCAAAATAAGCACTAGTGATTTTTTTACTGTTTTTTGAACGGACAATGTTTTGCTTCAAATTGTTTTAAATGACTTTACATTGCCCTTATAATCGATATGGACGGTACAGTTGCGTATCAGTAGTTTAAATAGCAGAGTATTTAATGTAAATTCTTTATAGCCTTTAGTTCCACATCGAGTATAATTTCACAGTGCTTCATTCGAATATAATATAAATAAGTTGGTACCTACTATCAAAATATCTTACAACGCAGGTTCGCCGTCAGTTTCCTCAACAAAAAAAAAGTAATCTCGAATTTTACACCTCCCCGGTCAGTCGGGCAAAAACTTTACAAAACAAACAATACATTTATACAACAATTACATTACAAACGCGAAACCTCAAGCGTCAAATGCCGAACTTTGGATTACAAATATCCACAACCACCTTCCAACAACCCACCAAACTTTAAAACCTTCAAAACAGAGTCCAAAATCGTGAATGTTTTATTTCACCAGTTCCGTGTATAACTTTGCAAAAAACACGAAAGCGGCGAAGCGTGAACGCTTGTGCAGGACAGAGGGGTCTGTCGGTTTATTTTTTCCTTAATCCTAACCGGGATTAGGTTAAAGCCCTTTTGATTGGCAGCCGCCGTCAGATGCAGGAGACGTCGGAGGTGCATCGTGAGCCTGGAGTTTAGCGGAGGCTGGGACAGTAGGTATGTTACTTTTAAGACGAAGAAAAATATTGGATGAGAGATATTTTTATGTGAGGGCGAAAACATGGGTTTTTGCTATCGATAGCTGATAGGACATCAATTTATCTGTGGGTTTGGTCAGATGCTTTTCACCATATTTTAATGATTTAAGTGAAATTAAGGGAAACTCCACCCTGTGAGTTAAAACGTAGAAACTACGAAGGTCAAGTTGTTAACTCCCCTTGCATTTCAAGGACCTGCCGGTCGATTCTGTAACCATCTCACCGTGAAAACTTAGGTTATGTGAGTTTGTTTTTGCTAGGAATTGTCACCATTGACAGCTCACTCCACGCTCACTTCACCTAAGTTTTCACGGTGAGATGGTTGCAGAATCGCACTGCAGCACCCTAATTGCCTAACATACTATAGCCTGAATCATTTTGAAGGATATTGATATTCCATTGCTTCATATGTTCATAAAATGTGTCAGCTCACCAACTTAATAACGCAATGAATGTGTTTGAACTGTCAAAATGAAACCCATTGCTACTGAGAGTGTGTTACACAACTACCCCACTGCAACTTCGGTAGAGTAAGGAAACTGTTACTAAGTGGTTTCCGAACCACCAGTGGTACAGACGCCAGCACATCAAGCTACTACAATCTGTCAAATTTCTTTAATAGATTTTCAACTTTATCACTAAAGCATTAGGTTCAAAGTTGATTGGGAAAATTTGACAGTTTCGGGTAGCTTGATATGCTGGCGTCTGTACATTTAATTTTGGTGTTGCAAATCGTGATTTCATATTTTCAGAGAGCCAGTTCGACAAAGGCAATTCATTATGCCTTCAACAGTAGACTATGTAATGTCGGGTAATGGACCAATCTGGTCATAAGCTGCAGCAATCATTTTACAAGCTTTTGGAGAACCAGAATTGCCTAACTGTTCATAAACATTCGATACGCTTCCGTTCCGACAATCAATGTTGTCGAAGGAGTCCTCTAAACGCTGTTCACAAATCAGAAACCCGAAAATGTTGACAGTTTAAATTAAATAGACGACGACTATTCCTCCGACTAGGGACTAGGCAAATCAGAGTACCTAAAATGTGAAATTCAAATTTTCTTACTTTTTTTGCAATTTGCTGGTCAGTATTAAGTTGTACGTCGATCAAAATATGATTCGCGGCCGTAACAAATATGTATTTACAGAATTATAATCATTAAAGTCATCAACTCTCTAACACCACGTAAGTCCAAAGAATGATGATTTCATGACACAGTTATTCTTTGGACTTACGTGGTCTTAGAGAGTTGTGTTGATGACTTTAAATATTATAATTCTGTAAATACATATTTGTTACGGCCGCGAATCATATATTAATCAACGTACAACTTAATACTGACCAGCAAATTGCAAAAATCCTAAAAAAAATTGAATTTCGCGGGCTACCCTGGCGCTTTCGCCTTAAGCAAGTTTACTTTCTGATCACTCAGCATAATCTAATCAGACAAGTATCATCAGCTGCAGCCATTTCACCACCGTCTTTATTCAATACTTAAGTACCTACCTATCACATTTCGCATGCTCCCGCCACTCACACTAATCGCATCATATAACTTACCACTAACTACTTACCATAGAACCTTGAACACCACTTAGTTGACGAGCAAGCTGCGCAGGCGACTGATTGACATTCGTCACGGTGCGGGCGCAGTTCTCACGAGCTACCCGGCTACCCGTGTTGCTCATAAGGATTAACGTGTGTGTTACAGGGCTGCTACTTCGTTGCTAATTGATTTATTGTATAGCTATCATACTATAAGACTAATCTCTTTAAGAGCAGTTGTGAAAGTAACAGTGATTTTCTGACAATATTAAAAAAAACGGATAACGTCAGTGTCAAAACTGTAATGTCTCTTGCTATGATATCAGAAACTGGAAAAGTTCAACACATTTAACAGCAGGCGCCATTTGAACCGGAATATTTCGATGGAAATCAATAGTCTTTACTGAACTCACACCCTGACTTATTATTTGTATTTTTTTTTTATGTAAATGAAAATCGTTTACTTTTACCATGTTTGTAAATATGTGAGCACCATGTATCTATCAGATAATTAATTTATGTCATGGTTTCATTTTTAATTCTTTTACCTATTGTGGTATAGTAATTTTATTTTAGGTGCATCGTCTTCACATATTATGATTATATAAAATGTATGCAAAATATTGAAAGAATTTTAAAAGAGTAACGGTGGAGTTTCTTGCCCGTTCTTCTCCATACCAAAACTACCTTTTGGAATGGGCGACTAGAATCAATTCTATTTGTTGTAATTTTTGACATTCAAAAGTGCCTTTTATGTGCCTATTTGAAATAAATGCTTTGACTTTGACTTTAGAAAGATAATTTAATATACGTCTAGCTCAGATGTTACTGAAACATTTTTTTCCAGGAACGCCAGGAAAAAGTGGCATTTGAAAAGGCCTGTCGGAATATAGGGGTCGAATGCATGGGGTACGTATGCATTTTTGGGTTTTTTAAAAAGCCCGTCGCAGTATCCTGGTTAGACCTAAACATTCCACATTCAAACTTATTAGCTTTAGAACCAACGTCATTTATAAATACAAAAAATAGTCTAACTAAATAGACAGAAGGTGAAATGCAAACGACTGTTTACCAGGTTACAATTGACAATAGAAATAGATTTTTTGCATAAGAACCGTTTGCTGAGTCCCTACATTAAAAGCAGCAACTACTTATACCTAATCACAAAGCATGGTGTCAGTGTCAGCCCTACGTAACGTGTCAGAGTTGGTCGACAGTGACAATTCATTCAGACCAGCCTACCTGCGCGCGCGCCTAATCCAAGTGACATACGAGACGTGTACCATAGAGCAGAAGATTTGTTGATGATATTGGAAACTGTACCTACCTACACTGGAGTAACCTCTATGAGTAAACGTAATTACTTCGGAGACTAATCATGGTAATTTTGATGTTTGAAAAGAAATGAACGAGCCAGAAGAAAAGACAGGAGTTAAAATGAGGTGTTTAAGTCGTTGTCATTTCCAGTGCTGTGTGTTCAGTTATAGGATTTCCCCTAGGATTGCCACAATAACGGCTGGTCCTATGTTTCCCACATCCAGCGGATTCCCACGACCATTGCCAGGTCGGTCGACCTTGTTAGGAGCCTACCTATTTAGGTATTTTTTCGGCCTCATAGGCCGTCCGTTCGCTCCATTCGCATTTCTAGTAGAAATTTTGAAAAACGTCAATACAAGCACGGGAGTTTCAAGATATTTATTTTGACTAATCTGGGAAGCACTATCATGAGCTCAAGTAAGCTTCTGCTCAGTCAACAGTAATAATCTGAAACACCAGCCCAAAAGCTTCTACCATCTCTGTTTTTCACCTAATCTATGTGATTAGCGTCGGGCTGACGATTTGAAGCATTTATAGGTCTGTATTGATCAGTGAGTGGATTTATTAGGGGCTCGGATCGAAACGGATTGTCTCTGGCTCCCACGATGATAACATTTATTATTTTATTGTTATTGACATTTGACTACTTCAGTCGGTTTATGGTTGCTGCTGTAAATTCCTTTAAAGTTCTTGTTTGGGATTGTAGAAATGTGGACTGTCGTGTTGAGAATTATTGTTTTTATTGATAGCTGTATTGTAGATTTCCTATAATCTATCTTGAAATTATTTGTGTGTGAGTAGGCATCCATCGTTGTCTTCCCAAAAAAGGTAACCAGCTACAGAATTCGAGGTGTCATAATTGAAAAACAATGGTATAATTTCCAACTAGTTTCCAACCAGTGACCAACCCAATTTTCAGAACCGTTCACTAAGACTGTTTAGGATTGTTGACTGGTCTGTAGTGTGGAGTCTATTGTTAACGACATTGTAGATTCCTACTGAACAGTCTTCAGTTTGCTTTAAACACTGCCCTTCACCCTATGCAAGTGTGACTGCTGCTGATGGTAAGGAAATCATAGACAACTTCCGATGTGCCTTTTGAGTCGGTATTTCCAAATACCAAACTTTGAAATTCGAATAGGTATAATTGGAAATAATAGAAAAGTTTCTAATCAGATTCTAACCAACCCAATTTTCAGAGTTATCTTTCCGAATCTACTTGTTTATACCCACCGTTTTTTCTCATCTAAAGTTGGTAACGCTCAAGTAAACAAACTCAAACATGAATGAAGCAATGATCATCATAAACCGGAAGCAGCCACAATGGGTGCATCACTCGAAATTAGTGCACATCAACATACAACCGACAGATTACTGAGCTTCCCAAACTTAAATCATAAGAAACTTTAGTGAACGCACTTGGCTTGAAAAACGCGACGAGCAAACGCCCCAGTAATGCTACACAAAGGGGTTAAGCACATATGTACATATTTTGATATTACTAACAAGAAATTGTATAAAAGTGGCAGCAAAGTTTTCAACTCTAATACAGACGTAGGCCTTCGCAATAAAAATAACGACATCCTCAACCGAATCTAATGACTAAAAACTTACATGAATTTAGAATATTAATTTGTATGTACATTGCACTTTTTTTTTATTATTGTCTTCAGAATCAAATATAATAATCAAATTTTATCTGCATGATATCGTTGATATAGGTCCCTAAAAGGAGTTGGAGACTTCCTAGAGTCAATATTTCACCTAACATAGCCTAACATGGCTTGGTAGCCAAGGTTAAGGAAGTAAATATTGCTTCAAACCACACGCGGCTTCTATACCGTGCAGTGCGTACTCAAAAGATGCCAATCTCAGCGGATGCATCGACTTATATGGTCCATCGTCACATAATCGCGTTTTTGTATTTAAATGTCCGCGATTTGAATACAATGTCCGTGCAGCTACCGAGATCGATCCCACAGTCGCACTGTAATGGGCTGGGCGAGACAAACCACTTAAAATGTTAAAAAGCAATAAGAAACTCTATCCTCCCTACGTAAAGTGCAATTTTCTTTGACAAATTGTGAGTGGTTGTGATGTTTTTGGCCCGAGAGCTTGAGGTTTGGGGTGGACAAAAGTTTTCACACCATTGAAGATGTTGATTGTTCTCTTAAAGTCAATAAGTCAGTGAAACGATAAAGGAGTCGCTTTCGTAGAATTGTGAAAAGATTTCATCGACTTACTGCACCTATTTAAAAGAAAAAAAAAACTGTGGGCACTTCGAAAAATATGTCAAAAACATAATTTCAATTAAGTATGGTTAATTTTAAACTGAATATGAAAACGATACAGCTTAAGGAGAATTAACTCCAATACCTTATGATCTTGTTAAGAATAACAAAACAAAAACGTCTGCCTAAAATAATTTTACTTCACAACATGATTGCATTCCGACGCCCACGCCACGCCGTAATTTCAGAAATTGATTCTGACGTAAACCTTTGGATGGACACGAGCCACAATTTACAAAAAATACTTGAACCCCGTTAATATCGTAACAGCCTCAATTTTGAACACAAAAATCATGTCATTGAAAAAAACAAACTATCAAAATGTGTTTTTAAAATCGACCTCACGCATTTAAGGGTTGTTTCCCAAAAATCCACGGGGATTCTTAAAAAATTAATTTTAATACAGTAGTCTCTGGCCAGGTGTTGTTGGACAGTTTTTTTTTTTCGAATGTGTCACAGATCTTTATCAGAAGGACGGATTTAACAACCTCGTAAGCGCGGTCGCGTCAACTTTTTTATTTAACTTTTTTTTTGTCTTAACGCGTCAAGCCCGTCACGTCGAATTAGACAAATCCTTTTAGGTGAACATTGATTCCTGTGGGTAAGAACTTTATACTTTTAACATTCATGTTGGGTATTTTGAATTTTGTCGTATTAGATTATTTCTTCATAAACGGAGGATATTCATGTTCAATTGCTTTCTAATGAGAATTACCTATTGTGAAATTTAAATTCTTGAATCATCATCATATCATCACGCCTGCAATTCCCGAAGGGTCAAGTAGAGGTGTACCTATAGTACCTACACCCACATTTCGCTAGCTATATAGTAATATGGAGCAAGCCCATTGCCATCAACCGGACACAAATCCTGACTCCGGGCTGCTATTGAGAAATTCCGGATGGAAAAACCCAATAACACTTTGCCCGATCCGGGAATAGAACCCAGGACCTCATGCTCAGCAGTAAACGCTTGCGACAACTACACCAAAAAGACAGGCAAAGTCTTGAAATGTCTGCGAATCGCGATTATTTGTAATGTAGTCAACATGATTGAAACCTTTACCATAAAACTCTGACCTATAAGTTTCAAAACTCAAAAACATATAGGTATACAAGTGCCTCCGGACACTAGAAAACCTGCCAAGCACTTGCACAGACAATTACCACCCAAAACTATTCGGTTAACAACATGAAATCCCATCAATCAAGTGCTAGAAACAAGTAAAGCATCCTATTCTGTCAGTGCTCGACATTCGAGCACATTTGTCAATGTAAACAAGCGATTATTTGAGGATGAACCCCAACAAGTGACACAAAAGAATCGTTTTAATTCAAAGCCCCACTGACAAATTGTATCAACTGTTGAATTCAATTAGATGGTTTAAGATTTATAATTTATGGTTTTGATGTATGAAACAATAACGTAGAAGAGAAAATAAGGGAGGTTTTTTAGTAGGTACGATAGAAAAACATATTTGAGAAAAGGTAACAAACATTAATGAGTCTTTTTTAAGAAATTGGAAATCTGGATGGGCCCATCCAGCAAGGATCAAGCCAGGATGCAAGATAGACTAAGACCGAAAGAACATAACTGAAAACGGCAGGGAACAGCTAGATACTGCTTCAGGTAATGTTCATTGATTAATTCTTTACTTTTACCTGACTATGGTAAAGCTAAAAGAAAGGTTAAAAAGTAAGAAACAAGAAAATATTTCAGACAAAAATCAAGACATAGGCACAAAATAACTAATAGTACTTAGTACAGAAGGGCGACTCCTTTGATCTTGAAGAAAGCCGCTTTTATAATAGCCTACAAAATCACTTCCCGCCAACGTGCAAGCTAAATTGCACTTTATCGCCGCGCTTGAGAGTTGTTATTCCTTTGTGTCCTTTCTAGTCCGCAAGACCGCAACATACCTACGCCGCTTAACCGAGTACTAGGGCTGTCCGGAAAAAATTAAATACGGTACAGAGGCCAGCACATCAAGCTACCCGAAGCTGTCAAATTTTCTCAATCAACTTTGAACCTTATGTTTAGCGATAAAGTAGATATCTATTAAAGAAATTTGACAGATTGTAGTAGGTTGAAGTGCTGGCGTCTGTACATATATTTTTATGGTAGTTACTAAAAGAAAAATACTTACCAAGAACAAATTTAAATAGGTACCTACTTTTCTACCAGATCAAGTATGTTTATTATCAAAACTAAACCTGAGAACTACGTAAGTACCTAACTATACTACAATAATAATAAATAATATTCTAACTACGTAAATCCGGTTCACATAATTAAGAATAACAAATTTAAACATTTAGTAGGTAGTTACCTACCTAATTACTAATTAGGTACAGACGCCAGCACATCAAGTTACTACAATCTATCAAATTTCTTTAATAGATTTTCAACTTTATCGCTACAGCATAAGGTTCAAGTTTGATTGGGAAAATTTGACAGTTTCGGGTAGCTTGGTGTGCTGGCGTCTGTACATGTTGACGTGCATACCTTACCTTTCGATGTCCATTGGAAGTGAGAAAAACGTGAGGTTCGGATTCCTTGTTATTATTTAAGCAGCCGAATACGATGCAATAAGTTGATGCCTTCATTTTATTAAGGGGCCGGCGGAGCACGCGTAGTTCATCCAAACGTAATACCAAAATCATTTGTAGGGTGAGTGGGGGGAAGATAGAAAACGGGGTAACACAAAAAGTTGTCCATAACGTCAGACTTAATGCAGTTTTTGCAGTGATGGCAACATTGTTAAGATCGCCATTTTGTTACGTCGCACATCTCAATCAGCGTTTACCGCTTTGAGTGAATGGTTGTGTGAAAAATGCAAATTTCTGCGCAGTGACTTTTACGCAAATTAATCGAGTGTTTTAATCTTACCCCGTGTCCTGTAACTTTACTTACGAGGTAGGTACGAATGTTTTATTGGAATATCTACTCATTATTTTTAATTCTTAGTTGTGTTATTACATCCAAATATGGCTATTTTTCGTATTTTAGGATTTATTTCAATTTTCCATCTTTACCCACCAATATTTGACGGGGTAAGAAGAACATTTAAAAGTTTCGACCTTACCCCGTTTTCAAAAGTCATACAAATAGTCAGATGTTCTCAAACTGTTCATGATAAGATAAGTATACAAAATAAATTAATCGGTACCTACCCTTTTATGATTTTATGATGTTCTTATAGAATATCGTTTATGCAAAGTTTGAATGAATTAATTTTGTGTAAGTATAATTGATTAGTGATTACAAATATTATTATTATAAATACCAACTTAGGACTACCGAATGACTATTCAATAATAATTGCATTTTGTCAATTCAGAATCACCATGCCACGTAACTACGTCCGGACATCTCTACGCGCAACTTCCTACACCCATGACGATATTGCTAACGCCATAGAGAAAGTAAAACGGAAGGAATCTTTATAATATAATACGTCATAGTGTGAAAGAACAAGACATCCCGAAAAATCCGTGCCGAAGTCGAGATTATTATGTTAAGAATTAAGGTACAACTTCGTAGCTAACTGCAAGCAGCAGCAGCAGGCGACGTGTCGCCACGACACTACTGGTTTCTATGTGTTTCTATGAAATACCTTCCGTAGCTAGCGACACGTTGTTTTCATAGAAATACATAGACCCCAGTAGTGTCGCAGCGACACGTCGTATGCTGCTGCTGTCTGCAGTCGACTACGAACTCGTACCTTTAGATGTAATAAAGATTAAAATTGAATCTTTAAAGATATTGATCCTAAATATGGCAAATTAATGTAAGATAAGTGATTTGTTATTGCTTTTTTGCCTTTGAAGAGTCTTTTTATGTTTTTGTTATGGGCATGAAGCCATACATTTTTTTATTTTTCTAAGATGTTGCTTGGATAACTATTTAATTTTGAAATATTTTATCTTTATGTCACTTTTATTTGTTACGTATTGCGCTACATTTGTAGACTCAGATGAAAGAAAAATGCAAACTCTCTGTTTTGTAATATCTCGGTAAGTATTAGGATAAAGTAAAATAAAAGGATATATTTGATTGATAGCAATGTTTTATTTTCAGTATAACCTTAAGCAATTAAAGTGGAAAGTTTGAGAACCTCTTTGTCAATCTTCCCCCGGTGGGGTAAGATTGAAATATATAAAAATATAAAAACGTTATATATTTCTAAACTAAAGGAATTTTGACACTTCAGTCAGTTCTCAGTTTTTAGGGCACTTCAAACTATAGACTAGTGACCACCAACAGCGTCTGACAATCATTTAAACGATTTTAGAAACTATTTCGATCTTTCCCCATCACCCTTTCATCTTTCCCCTGCTTCATTTTCGTGATAAAAACATTTAATTTAATTTTTTTTATGCTTTGGAGCAGATTTAACAGGATGTTATCAATATGATAGAAAAATATACTCTTTGCTCTTTACTCAAACAAATAATTTTTTAGCATAAGCTCATATGTACTGTTCTACAAGACTTCAAATACAACACTGCTCATCTCATCAAAAAACCGTTCGATCTTGCCCCCACTCACCCTAAATCAAACATATTCCGTAGGTAGTGTGTAGGTATTTATTCCGATTGAATTACAAAATATCTAGATATTCTGTCTGGATTTCAATCAGTTTCCTATATTTTGAATGGACACTGATTTATAGACGAAATATGAGGAATTTCAAATTTCTATAGAAAACTTATTTTTCTCATAACTCGTCTTTAAATCAGTGTCCATTCAAAATATATGTATATTTGGGAACCTAGATATTGTTTAATCCAATCGGAATAAATAGGTACACAACTACATTAAGAATAATGTTTGATTTACAATTGTTTTTGGTATTACGTTTGTATGAACTACGCATACTCCGCCGCCGGCCGTCACGTGAGTATCGAACTAACGTGTGACCCGGCTGGCGCGTGGCAACCCCACTGAATTTGTCCGTCCAAACGGGCCCACCGTGTGCTTGTAGATTTACATATGCCTATAATGCGGAGTGCGCTTGGCCTGACATAGGCATTGTCGCATGCCTGTATGCCATGTGGTGCCAGGAACACCTACAAAATTATAATGGCATGCGTCACGACCTTACCTGGATCATTTTTGTACAGACGCACGCCAGCACATCAACTTACCCAAAAATGACAAATTTTCCCAATCAATTTTGAACCTTATACATTAGCGATAAAGTTGAAAATCTATTAAAGAAATTTGACAGATTGTAGTAGCTTGATGTGCTGGCGTCTGTACATGTCTTGATATTTGTCAAAAATAGTTTTTTGTCTCGTACTTTTTAGATCACTTTTATTTTTCCGTAGTCGGGTTATAGTTTTTAAATCTTAATTTTTATGATTAAGTAAGTGAAGTAAGTATGTCGTTTTATAAATACTCGTGCTACGATTCAAATCTTTGCAAACAAATTGATTTGTATACTTTTTAATGTGACCTTTTTTTTAGCGTTCGATGACAAAATTAATATGGAGACAGAGAAGCTTCAATCAATTGAAACTTCTCCGTTCTGTTTGCATAAATAACCTGATCGCTATTGTATATTTAATCAATACACCATCACTATTTCAAAACCATTTGACCCCAAACAATACTACCAAATCTGTTCCTCCTGAGACCAGTAAAAACAAATGTTCAATTCATTGTGAGCCATCATCAATAATTCTGGATGCTCCCCTAATCTTACTGAATCTAATCGTACATCATCCGCGTCGCATCTGCGTGTTTAGAACGACGCTTATAAAGTCGCCAGTGTGTTCCAACAGGGCAGTTGCTACCCTCGGAGAAATATAGGAGAGTGTCAGTGGTTGAGACGGCAACGCAGCGTCGCACATTTGGTCTCCACCTCTTCAAGTCTAATCAAAGTCAAATTTTTGAATATTATGTAACGAGGTTTGCAGTGCAGGTTCTTTGTTGTATCAGAGCGGTACAACATAGAATTTTAATTTAAATACAATGGCATTGCAGTTAAAATGCATTTTAAATGTTGATCACTCTCTGTTTGAGTCTTACGCTGTAGTACTAAACACTTTCTTTCGGCGAATTCGTAAAAGAAATCAATGTGTTAAAAATATCACTTTTTTTTGTTTTTGTACCTTCAATATTTTAATCGACGCAGTCTATACTTCCGCTGCTAAACACAGGCTTCTGCCAAGATACGCAACAACACCCAGTTCATCGCCTTCTGCACCAGCTGGCTTTTTAAGTCTTCGGTCCATTTATATACTCATTTAGGTGTTTGTGAATACCTACGTCGAAATATTTTAACTACCTTACATTCATTTCCAAAAATATGCAGAAATATCACCTTCATCGTGCGCTACCAAAATACTTCCCCGTATATTTCCATCACAGCGGGTCTCAAGAGAGATGGGAGAATTAAATGACAATTTTAACACAGCCCTGAACTCGTAAAACATTCATCAATTTCGCAAATGGTGTTTAAATACATATGTGGCTGGTTTGCTTTATTTTAGTTTATATTCTGTGTTGTTATCTGGATAATCCCTTACGAGGAGTGAGACAGATATTGTAAAGACGATTTTTGTACGCAAACCAATCGTATATATTACAAAAGTACGTGGTACGATTGGCTACGATCAAGATAATTGTTATGGTAGAAGCATAAGCATAACTAGCTTATAATGTTGGGAGTGGGCTATGGTCAAGTACAAGTCATAACATACATATTAGGTATATAACAAGTCTTCGAATTTTTGGTCCTAGGACATGCCGATTTCTTCACGATGTTTTCCTTTATCGTTTTGAGAGTAGTAGTGATTAAATTATTTACACAAAGTAAAGCCTCTAACTAACTAGCCTCTAACTAAGTGGATTTAAACCCACGACCTGCAACCTCCAAGTCGGGGCCATTACCACTGGGCCACCACTGCTCTCTCTATGGCAGAAGATTTCAATCCTATTTTTTGGAAGGTACTACTTACTCCCCTTATTACATGGGACATTAAACATAACTGAGCGAAATGTGGGTCTAGCTACTACAATCTGTCAAATTTCTTTAATAGTTTTTGAATAAAGATAAATTAGATCAACCTTTTTTCAGATTATCTAAAGTACATACATCTTTTATGGGGTACTGTGTTAAATGCTACAACAAAATACCTTGTGATATATTGCAATTAAATGAAAGAAAATTTAAAACTCATATTAAAAGTACACTATGTAAACAGGGATATTACAAATTAGAGGATTATATCAAAGATAAGAATGCTTGGAAACATGCTGGTCCTGCTCCATAGGACAATCTAGTGTCTAGACAAAATCAAACTGGTTCCTAATTTAATTTATATATTTTTTAAATTTTATGACATTGATTTTTACAATCTGTGACTACAGTAACTCACACACTTGTTAGAGTTCTAGAAAGGTCATCTACTTTTCCAATATTTGTAAATTGTAAATATGTGAGCACCATGTATCTATCACATAATTGATTTACCTGTAATTGCTTAATTTTTAACACTTTTTATTATTTTTTTTGGGGTAGACTTTTATTCTAGGTGCATCGTCTTCACATATAATTATATTATGTATACAAAACCTTGTAAAACATTTTAAAAGAGTAACGGTGGAGTTTCTTGCCCATTCTTCTCCATACGAAAACTACCTTTTGGAAGGGGCGACTAGAATCAATTCAATTTTACTGTAAGTTTTGACGTTCAAAAGTGCCTTTAATGTGCCTATTTGAAATAAATGATTTGACTTTGACTTTGACTTTGACTTTGAACTTTATCGCTAAAGCATAAGGTGTATAGTTGATTGGGATGACAGTTTCGGGTAGCTTGATGTGCTGACTTCTGTACTATATGTATAACTCTCCCTAACCCATAGGGAAAACAGACGTGATGTTATGTTTTGTTATTAAAAGCAAAAACGAACCGATCATGAAAAACATTTTTTACAAGAAACAAAAATAGTAGTTGCCAAAAAGTTTGTCGACAGATTTTTTTGTAACAACCTCAATCGGGACGTTAAAAAAATATATCAAAACTGACAGGAAAAAAATGGTCCTTTAATACGGGGGCGCTAACCCTTCGCTTATAATGGCTAAAAAGACCGGTCCCATCAAAATTGTCGGTGTTAAAATACACCCCATTGTGGAACACTACGGCTTCTTAACCCCAAACTAAATAGACAATTTGGAAGCCGAAATTGTATTTATAATAGTCTTTTTTGTTGTCAATCGAGTTTTTGTATTCCTTTTTATACAATTAAAGAAAGAGGTTTCATCAATTCTGCTTTTGTGAAATGGAAACCAATTTATGCACGGACGAAGTAATGTTGACAGACTCCTTACAATTGGATGGGTGACTTCAATGCCTTACAATGTTATAGTTCGCAATATAATAGCGGAAAATGTAGCAACAATTACGTCATCATAGGTGGCCTGACAATGTTGTGCCTCTAAATGGCGGGAATCTGAATGTAGCTATTGAGTTGATCGATTTGAGAACATAGTCATCTATGTACAGACGCCAGCTCATCAAGCTACCCAAAACTGTCAAAATTTCCCAATCAGTTTTGAACCTTATGCTGTAGCAAAAAAGTTGAAAATCTATTAAAGAAATTTAACAGATTGTAGTAGCTTGATGTGCTGGCGTGTGTACCTATTCTTTCGTGCGAAAACCCAAGCATCACATTTTATAAATTCCTCATTGTTCCTCGACCGAATGAACATAGTTGAAACAACTTGCGTATTGATTAAAAGTTCTGACTGACCACGACACTAGGGCTAAGAAATTTCGGCTCTCTAAATCAAGTGGCGTGCAATTTGAGACGCCCTATCTCCAGGACTGCTGTAGACTGATCATGATATCAAGTGGCCTCAAATCTAAAGCCAAACAATTATAAAGACTTAAATTCATGACGAGAACAGTGAACGGCAAGGAAGCGAAGAAATAATTAGCGACTATGGAAAAGTTAATATTTTCAATACCTATACTTTCCCGCCCTTAAAAAAATATGATTCATGGCAATCGTTTCATTAAGTATGCTTCTGTGGACAGTGTTAAACCTCAAAATGTAGGGAACAGCTGATTTTTTTTCGCGATTTCAGGTTTATTCCTTTACCCTTATTGAAAGTTGTTCATAATGATGAGTACAATGACCATTTAAGAGGTTGATGGTGTTTTTACAATAACCCTGTATAAAGGGGACAGCAGGCTTATTTAGAGTCTAGAAGTTCTATAACCTCTCATTTTACTACTTTTTTTTTTAGTACAGCGTAACATAATCCAAACGCGTCTAAATGATAAACGAAATTTATTTCTGTGAAGTAGCAAAATTTTATTTAAATTATTTTTAAAACTAGATTAGTTTGGTGTTTCAAAACCGACTACTCTGAAAAAAAAAAACCGAAACAAACTGAGAGGTCACAGTCGCTTTTAAAGTCATTATTTTGGTCAGGCAATATGAGAACCATGCAGATTAGTGTGACCTCCACCCAAAATCACAACCGATCAACAACCCACTAAACATGTAGTGTAGAACTCCTGCACACAACAGCAGTTGTACAGACGCCAGCTCATCAAGCTACCCAAAACTGTCAAATTTACACAATCAACTTTGAGCCTTATGATTTAGCGATAAAGTTGAAAATCTATTCAAGAAATTTGACAGATTGTAGTAGCTTGATGTGCTGGCGTCTGTACAAGGACGTAATCCAACAACACAACACAACAGGACAACATATCGGTATCATCGCAACAGTTGTCTATGGTCGCCGTGGGGTAATTCAAGAGATGAGTCCGTATGGCGAGGGATGAAACCGATTTCATTATGGTTATCTGTGCCGATTAATTTTGGTCTATTGAGGGTTTTTGTTGTGGAAGCACTCTTAATTTATCGTTTAGTTGTCCGTATGTGATGGATTCGGTGTAGGTTACTTTAATTGACAATGAATTGGTTGCTTCCAAAATATGTATGCATTTCTGGTTTTGTTCATTGAACACATCTGTTGGTATATCAACATGATACAAGTACGAAAATAATTTACTTAATGTTTTTCATCTGGCAGGATAAAGAATCAAGTCAATGGACTACCTGATGGAAGGGAAAACTGCTTATGCGTCCGCTCGTGAAGCCGTAGAGGAAAAGTTGAAAGGTCTCAAAATGCCGAAAATCTGTTCAGCGAACAGGAATTGAGTTGAGAGAGGTAGAAATGCAACACTTACGCGAAATATGTGGAACTAGTGCCCAACAATTTTCTTTCTCGTTCATTTCAAATTTTGATCTATCATCTGTAGTTGCAGGTAAAACTCAACACTTGTTAACGAACACCTTTAAGACAACAGATTTACAAAATTCTACGATGAAAAGTTCTTCAGGGCAACGAACCATAGCTTTAATGCGCCAACTTCTTCACTATAGACAAAAGTACACAACATTCTGATATACAAAAAAACTAAAGCAAATTAAAGAAAAAAAAAAACAAATTTAAAATTTCGAATCCGCGCGAATCCCCTTGCGATTGGTGAAAAGATAAACCAATGGAAGGGGGTGGCATTGTTACAATATCTGCTAGTATCACGATAACGCTCGAAGGGTGCAGGCAACTCTGACGTGTATAGATAAGCTGTAATGCTTCTCGTATCACAGCAAGGGTGCTTGTTGACTTTATGGCATACTAAATTTAGGAAAGAGGCATTTAAATTTGAATAATAGCTTCGTCACTTAATCTAAGTCTGTTAAGTTTTTTTAGTCTCCCTTCTAACGAGGTTGCTATCGCTTCTAGCTCATTTGCATACCACTGTCTATGCGTCAATCACACAAATGAATCGTCGATTGATTGATTGATGATCGCCGATGAGCGTTCATTCACTCGTTCAACTGGTTTACTCACTACTTTTTTAGTATTGACCTTAACTGATGAAATGGTGATATTATGATGAAGTTTAGAAATGTTTTCTAGTGTTCTATGGCGCCGCAATTAATTATTGTTTATGCGATGAAGGTGCATTTGATTTGATAGATTGTAGTGAAGTAATGCTGATGAATTAAAGCTTGGATTATGAAACAGCTCATAATTATTGTAACTGTATTTTGTGAGATGTTTTTAATTTTACATTCAGGTAAAGCCATAGGTGTACTGAATAAAACGGATAAGTCATTAAGCAAAGGTTTTGGAACATGGACATTTGAGGCGCTCGTGGCTAAACGATAGGTAACAGCAAGACGGGTCGATCGAAGGTTAAGCTCCGTGTTAATATTTAAAATTGGATACTAGTAGAAACTGTTAAATTGTTATTGATTCAATTAGTCGACTAATATTGTGTTCTCTATGGTAATTCGTTAAGTATAAAAATGCCCGTCAACCGACGGTAGGATCTCCGGTTAAGTAGTCACGACCTCTCAAGGTCAACTACGAGATGCCATTTTCAAAAAAAACGGTAGAATCTCTTTTTTTCTTCAAGCGTCGTGACGACAATAACTTAACGAACGGTCGACTCGTTTCTCGTGCTATATTTTGTTATTATTTAAAATAATTCAAATTAAAATAAATCTTTTAAAACGTTTATACCGGTTTTTATTTTAAATACGGTTGCCGCGGATGGATGCTCACCCATCCACGAATTGGTCTGTGGATGGGTGACCATCCATTACATATCGAGACCCCTCCGTGCCTCGAAAAGCACGTTAAGCCGTTGGTCTCGGCTGTCATTCGTAGATCTTGGACAGTCTAACAGCGAGCCTTACCAAGGAGTATCGTGTTACCCAGTTATTGGATTGTGAAGGTCAAATAGGCAGTCGCCCCATGTAAAATACTGGTGTTCAGCTGCATCCTGTTCGACTGGAAGTCGACGCTAACGTAGTTGGGGAAAGGCAGGCATATTGAATTTAGTGAGATGTTTTCAAGAGCCAAAACGGATAAGTCATTATGCAAAGGTTTTGGAACATGGACATTTGAAGAGATGTTCAGTGCATAACAATGTCAGTCAGTACGAAAAAGCTAAGATTTTGTAAGCATTATCTTTAAGAAATACGTAGTTATGTATCATAATGTAATAATTTCATCTTCGAGGCAAACAACACTGCTGGCTTTTTGAATACAGTTTCGATTTAAATCTCTCAATGTATCGAAAGTAAACCTGCTAAAATCTTTAAAGTATCAAAAGTAACAACAAGTCAAATGATTAGAACTCCTTTAGAACTTATTTCTTTTCTGAACCGTGTGGGTCTATTAAGAATTACACTACATAAAACAGTTACGAACAGTCCCAGTAATTAACCATAAAACAGCTCATCATATCCGCAATATCATAGGTAATTTTGCCACTAACTGAGTTAGACTAAACTGAGGGACGCGACCCCATGCCATAAATCCATAGAGAACATTAAAACACCGCCCATTACACGAAGGAATTGCCCCAAAATGCCTCAAACATGTGTTCTATGGCGACCTGTCATCGGGGTTGCCAGCACAATGGGTAGAATTATATTTTTTTGTGTTGGCAACACGACGACAGACGCGCGCCGCGGGATGCCGCCACGCCCTACCTTGTTGCCGATTTGTTTAGAACACTATTCATTTGTGGATTCATGAAGAGATTAAACAAATGTGCTGTTCAGCTTTTTGACGTTTATTGCTTTTGCCTCTCTGAGGCAGAATGAAATAAGGGAATCGACGTTCGACGTTGTGGTGACATCTATAATTTATTAACATTGGTAGGCGAAAAAAAAACTTAATGCTAACTTGGAACAATGCCACTTTGTGAAGTCTAAAGCAGTATTACCAGCCACGATAAACATTGGACAGAAAAAAAAAGTTACTAAAAATTCAGCAGTAAAGCAGTTGAAAATTTATTGCTTTTCTGCGGACATCAAATTCAGTTATCATCCTGTAGAATATTTGGATACCAACTTGACGAGTGGACCCAACCCTCTGCATTAAGCTCTTCTACTCTATGACCAATATTTCTAACTAGGCGCAGAGTTCGCTACATGCAGTCGCTACACAAGGGTAGCATTTTGTACACCACATCACAATAATTAGCCTCTTTACTAATAGTGGGCCAAGCTGTAATCTGTGGTACTTACTGCATTTAATGATAGAGGTACAAGGTATGCCACTAAAAGGTTAATTAGATGTGATTTATTGTAATGGTTTAATGTTTGTGCTTCATATAAAAATCATAATGTATAATGTTTCCACTACTGGGGCACAGGTTTTCTCTCTATGAAAGGGAGTGGGCTATAAACTACCACGCGGGCCCAGTGCGAATTGGCAGATGTCACGTCTTCGGATTTTTGGTTCTAGGACATTCTGGTTTCTTCACGATGTTTTCCTTCACCGCTTTGAGAGCAAAACGAACACAAGCAGGCACTCTTTGGATGTAGGTATGAGGTATGAAAATACCTACCTATAACTAATAATATTTATACAAGAATAAGGTATATTTTGGGACGTAGAGCTATGTGATGCTCCAGGGAGGAAGTCATCGCAAGAAACCCATGACGGATTGTGCATACATATATCGTGCAAGCCAGGCTTTTGTATTCACCTAACAAACAAATTTATATATCCATCTAATAGATACCATTTTATCCATACATTTATCCTCTGCACCTTTTTGAGGTAAGGAAATCGTCGTAGGTATACTCCACCTGGGGAAGCCGACAGCAAACATAGTCTTAGCGGAAAAACCTCACGGTAAGTAAGCCTAGGTAACATCAGTGTTGTTTCAATAAGGGATGGATATGGCTATTACAGATGAGTAAGACTCCCTTTCAAACTAGGAAAATCCTGTATCTTGAAGGTCGTGGTGCTTCTCCAAACGGTGGGAATGTTGAATTAATTCGCGCTCTTTTGCTCGATAGCCATGATCTTTAGTGGTGTCTTAACACTTAAAGGAAAGGACTGAAAACACACACGAATATACATACATACGGATCGAATACAGAACTTCCTTTTTTGAAGTCGGGGCCTTTAGTGGTGTCTTAACACTTAAAGGAAAGGACTGAAACCTACGCACTGTGCAGTATATTCCACATATGCGACATCAAAAATAAACCAATATTTAATAATCATAATCTCCATTGGACACAACTCCCCATTCTCCCCTAACTCGACGAATGAGTGTTACTTGTTGAGTATTAAACTTTAAACGTACTCGACACCTCTTGACCAAATAGAATTACTTCGGTAATCGCTCTCCGTTTCAAGTAGACAGTTGTCAATCATGCGGACTGTACTCTGTGCAAACTGCTGCTCAATGTGTCGATGGGGTTGATTCATTTAAGATGTTTTTTGCAAATACACAGGGTGTGTTACTATGGATTCAGACCATAGTTCTGAACCCCTTTTCTATGAAACAGCTGTTTTATTTTTTTGATAATCGACAAAAAGTTTCTACACTGGGGGTCTAGAATCATGTCCTGGCAACTCATAGTTTCAGTTGGCGTGTCGATGTTCCTGCTACGAAGAATTGATTCTAGTCTCCCGTTCCAAAAGATAGTCATCATCTGCATCATCTGCCTTTCCCCAACTATGTTGGGGTCGGCTTCCAGTCTAACCGGATGCAGCTGAATACCAGTATTTTACATGGAGCGATTGCCTATCTGACCTCCACAACTCAGTTAATACGATACCCCTTTTGGTAAGACTGGTTGTCAGACTTTCGGGCTTCTGACTACCCGTAACGACTGTCAAAGATCCACGAATGACAGCCGGGACCTACGGCTTAAAGTGCTTTCCGAGGCACGGAGGGGCCTCGGTATGTAAAGATGGTCACCCATCCACAGACCAACCGCGGCAAGCGTAGCTTAACCTGATCGATCGACCTGTACGACTTTTATTATTTAGCCACATGCTCCTACTATACAATCTAACAAGTTCTTTTAATATAATAACATGGTAAGTTTTTTCAGAAATTTAAAAATACTCTCAACATTCTTCAAACTTCCTAAATATGTATGTAGGTAACCAAGCATGTACCTATTCTATTATTTTTGCATGCTGCATAGATCTTCAGGTGTTTTTAACAGTAGGTCAAAGGGGCTCTAATACATACTATGCACATAACAGTTTAGTGATGTTCAAAAGGCAAAGATTAGATCTAGATCTAAGCGTTCACATTTACTTTGTGATCTATGCTGATCCTTTAAGAAATATTTCGTAAATTATGAACTTTTTAACTATAATTTTAAGGGTTACAAGTTTGATTCCTTTCAACAAAAACAATAAAAAAAATTGCAAAGTGTAACAGCTGTGTGGCGCATACGCATGGTGAGAGGCGCGTGCGCCGCCAATATGGTGACGCGCCGGGCGGTATAGCCACAGGCGATGTAGGGTTGAACTATTAATAGGGAAAAAAAGTTGCCAAAATATTGTAGCAAAGACTACCAAAAAAAAAATTTACCCTGAACTCGTGACATTCCCCGAATGGGCAAAGTGGAATAATCCAACTAAAAGTGTATCTTCCTTTTGAATCTCATCTTTGTCTGATTGTATCTGTTGTATTAAATTATACCTATACAGATACAATGTATCCGCCCACGGGATCTGCTGTAACCTAAGATATACCCTAATTGCGTAAAACACTATCCATCACAATCTGAATTATTTTGAAGGATATTGCTAATCCATTGCTCTATATGTTTGAAAAAATTGTCCGCTCGATTACGTAAATAACGCAATGAATGTTGTTGAACTGTCAAAATTAAACCCATTGCTACTGATAGATAGTTACGCAACTACCCCGCTGGTCTGATCTGCACTTTAATACAGTTTTGGTAAATCGGTAAGTATAAGTAGGTAGGTATCTACAATGCGTGCCACGAAAGATGAGACTTGACACACCACGTGGTTTGCAATGCGCAGTACAGGGCGTGCCACGTAAGAAGAGACTTGACCTCGCCTCCCCCGCCTCTTTCCGCCGCCCCTATGACGTCCGGTCCCGTCTCGCACTCAGACCTCATACCGCTAAAGATACCTAAAATCGTGTTCTGCGCATGTCAGACCACGTGGTGTGTCAAGTCTCTTCTTACGTGGCACGCACTGTACACGATTTTAGGTATCTTTAGCGGTATGAAGTCTGAGTGCGGGACGGGACCGGACGTCATAGGGGCGGCGGAAAGAGCGGGAGAGGCGAGGTCAAGTCTCATCTTTCGTGGCACGCATTGTAGTGTGCAGTGAAGTTGAAGCATCTAATAGAATTCATTTGCTTACTAGCAAGTCGTCAGAAACGCAAGCGGTCAAATACGGTCATCGACCTCAGTGATTCTGTAGGCCTACAGGTTTGTTAAAACCTGTGTAGGCTTCCAGAAGTTTTCCAACGCGTTTCTTACGTTGCGTGCGAACTATCGATTTTCCTGTAAACCCTTGAACGTGCTCTATGCGACTGCCGTTAAAGCCGTTCAAATACAACACGTAAAACGAAACGCTCACGATATTTCAACCAGCGGAACCCTAAAAATATATAAACTCAAACGCTTTTCTTGTTAAATTTTTTGTAACATTGCAGAGACAAAAGCCGCCCGGTGGGACGAACACTCGGCAAACGCGCAAAATGCTCTGCAAACTTTGCACAGTGGGCTGCCGTAGCTCCCGGCCAAAATATTGTTGAGAGGACTTCAGCAGGCTCGCACTGTGCCCGATAATTTTTATAATACTCTTCTGTTAAGAGGTTTCAAGTTTTTAGAGTACCTAGTGTGTTTTGGAACTTGAAATTATTTTTTAATCTAGTTGGTATTCTGTTTAATCGTTACATGTTTAATTGATTTTTGTTATATTGAGATAATAAAATATAGTAGGTAGGTAGAAGCATCTTTTTCTATCGCAGAGAGCATAATACCTACATATAAATCAATACCTACATATTGTGGCGGTATCTACATCGCTACATGCTTGAAACTACGCGTTTACCGCAACTAGCATATATCGTCGTAACGTAACGTCCCGACCTCAATCGCAGTGCCGTATTATCCATAAGGCACTTTAGGCCAGTGCCTAGGGGCCCACTATGACCAGGGCCCAGCACTCCCGATTAAAAAAAGAAAAAAAAAGGGGATAGTGTGGTTTTATGAAACCACGGTAAAAGTTAAACTTTTTTTTCACATTATAAGGTAAAAGCCAAATTACGTTGTTGTGGTATGAAAAAGGGGGGCCCGAAACGAGCTGTGCCTAGGGGCCCCGAGATGGTTAATCCGGCCCTGCTCAATCGTCGGGCAGTTGCCCACCAGACAAGTCACCCCAGCCCACAGTTTGAGGGTCCTCTCTTTTCTATGGAGGATGAGGGAACTTTATACATCCTGTTCCTTATGCTTCTGTAATATAAAAAGTCCTGACTCACTTAAATCATCAGCGCCCAGCCCAAACCCAAACCTAGAAAAGTGTTGCACAGAGGTTCCCTTTATGATGTAGACGATGAAAAACATAACGCTGTGTTTGGTATCGCGCAGTCACTAAAAAGGCCGGATTTTTCGAAATTCCCAAGTTAATATAGGGCGGAGAAAGTGAATTACGTGAATATTAATAACGGGAACATCGTGAAAGCCGGGAAAGATAAACAAATCAAGTGTGTCTCGTGATCCAAGTCAAGAATTGGGTCGGGACTCGGCGATTATTGTGCCGATAGTCACGATAGAGCCTCGACCAACACCTGAGGAGGCTCTCGTTGGGCAGCTGGATCAAGGCTTGTACATACATTAATGAAATAACGGAGATAATAATCGTTTATTGGGAACAAAAATAAATAAAGTTAAAGAAAACCCGGAACTTTTAGTCGCCGGCAAAGTGCTAGTTTTCATGTAATTTGAAGGGGAAAGTATATTCAAAGATACTACAGAGAAATATCTGTCTATTGACCAATTACATCAAAGGAAGGTGGTGAAATAGAGCGCACTGATTTAGCCAATTAATAAGAGTTCATTAATATTCTAGCGATAGCCCATCAGCCCAATCCATTTAGCAGATTACACTGGCGGTAATTGAATATTTTGGAAATACATCAGAATTAAAGTAGGTGTAGATACCTACTTATAGTTACGAATAAACTTTTTCACTGGGAAAATTAACATGCCTAAGAGCTAATTGTTCAATAGTCGGATATATCTCTTAACTAGTTAAGGCTGGCTAAAGGCTCCTACAAACAGGCGCGACACGCGATATAATCGTGCGCGACACAAAGGCACCGCTCGTTGCACGACTTGCGGTGCCATTGTGTTGCGCGCGATTTTATCGCGTGTCGCGCCTGTTCTAAGGAGCCTTAAAGAGACACAATTGATTTTCTATTGTAATATGCCACCAGTCTTTATACTGTGCACCAGTGGTACGCGCCGGGCCGGAGCAATAGGGTAGTTGACTAAGAAAATATATTTAGTCCATCAGTTAGATTACTAAAAAATATTGTATACGTATTTTTTCTTTTGTCTGGCAAACAAAAAATTACGAAGATACAGCGCTTGGAAATTTCGTATGACGTCACGCCGTGCTACAAATTTTAGCACGTTATTACGTCAAAGCCCCCCACTCCTGAACTTTGATGTGATATATCTTTGTAATTTTTTATCTAATTGATAAAACAAAAAATACGTGTTCAATATTTTTTAATAATCTTACTGAGGGACTAAATCGAATCGATTTATTTTTACCCAGGCAACATCCCTATTAACTGAAGAGTATAAATATTGCCGTTTGACAGTTTTTGTATAGAAATATCTAAATATCTGTCATATTTATTCAGGTGACAAAAGTTATCTGACTATTGAAAAATTAGCGATTACACATACAATTTATTCTTTTTATTATTATCTCACGAAAGTACACAGAAACTAGGTATTGAATTACTTACAAACTTGAATTTAAAAAACTTTCACCATTCTCTCTAGGCGACTCCTAATTATTATTGGGAAATGCTTCCCTAAATTTAAAAAAAAATACAGCACTATAATTGCGTCATTGCCTAATTGCACTATGATTGATTGATTGATTGATGAAATAATTCGGATTGTGATTGACAATCCGAATTATTTTGAAGGATATTGCTAATACATTGCTTCATATGTTCAAAAAATTTGTCTGCGCAACAACGTAAAAAACGCAATGAATGTTGTTGAACTGTCAAAACGAAAATCATTCACTATTAGTGTGTTATGCAAGTACCCCGCAGGATCCTAAAGTAAATTACTATCACATAAAATCTTGGCAATGCCTTAGTTTTAATGGTAGGTAACAGATTTTTTATTAAGTATTAAAAGATAGATATACTAATTCATTGATTATAAAAATTAATATGCGATCATACACAATGCATAGTGAAGCTTATGGAAATATCTACACAAATGAAGGGGGAGCTCGTACAAACAAGCACTCTTCCCCGCTACAATCATACTTAGATTATCCTAATATCGTTTTCGGCAAGTGCCGGCCAGGAACTACGAAAATACTAAACATTGGTTTCGGTAAAAAAATAGATGAGTTTTTCAAAAAAATACATTACATTTTCCTTTTATATTCATTCCTTCCTTAACTCCTTTTTAAAAAGCTTTATTTGTGAATGGGTCACAAACAACAACACACACATATAACACATATTGTAGAAAATAATATTCTACTAAGAATATTTTAGCTGCTACTGTGATTGTGACTACCAGAATAGACTGGAGGCTTAACAATGGAAGCAATTTGGTTCTAGTTAGTACATTCACGACCTATTCAGTATTATCATATTAAAAGGTTTTCTACTCATATACTGCATGTTTCAGATACGTGTGGTCATATTTAAGAGAGTGGGTCAGACCATCAAACTGAACAACTGACTCCATAGGACCATCATCGTAATCGCGGAAAAAATAATCAGCCATTTCATACATTTAAGTCGAGTAGGTATTGAAGTTTCAAACCTATGGAACATTTGATAAATTTTTTACGCGATTACGATGTTGGCCCATGGAGGAAGTTGTTCAGTTTGGTGGTCTGTCTCAAGCCCTTCAATATAACCACACCTTTTTGGTACATGCTGTATAATATGTAGCTACCTACATGAAATGTAGTTATGATATATGTATGCTACCTTATTTAGTAGTAAAAGTAATAGAGATTAATCAATTGATATCAAAAACTTGATGATGCATCTCGATATTTTAATATTTATTGCCGATTCTTATCGTAAAATTGATTTTAACAATCCAATTAATAGAAATATAAAATGAAACCAGTTGCCGGCAGTAATCAAGAATTCAATTAATTGAATCTGTAATTTTTGTTAATCAATTTAATTAATCCTAATAGAACTACAAACATGTTGGTCTAATGATGGATTTTCTTTACCGAAAACCGTTTCTCTTATAATAAGATGTGTGAAATTGCCACCTGATTAATCAATGTAATGAATCATATAATTTTATATTCGTTGTCCTACGCCTTCTTAATTAATATTTTGGCAAATTAATTTAAGAGTATTTTTTCTAATTATTTCTATCCTAGTTAGGAAGTCCAAAATAGATTTGATTTATTTTTAATTCGACTATCTATACGTGATCAAATCTATTAACAAATTATAATTAATTGTGGGTTAGGCTCGAGTGTAGAGTTTAATAATGAGGGTTTTCGTGAAAGTTTACGACACTAGTTGGCACCACTGTGACAAGAGGTCTTCCAATATAAAATATATGATGACGTTTATCATTCGATTCATTCATTCGTTCAGCATTCAGTCATGACTAAAGAAAATATAGGCTCTTTGACAGATGTCTGGACCTGACGTGTCAGTGCTGCCACCTGGCGAACGACATTTCAGAAAACCCTCATTAATTTAAAATCAATATAAATCACGAGATTTTTTGCATTAGTGAGAAACCAGCTGTGAAATATAAAAATTTTATAGAAAAAAAAACAATTTCGACCCGAAAAAAAATTAACTATGCTAGGTCTCCTAGCAATATCATATATTTTTGTCATATAAAATCATTTCACCCAATATTCACTACACGTTGGAGGAACCCAACCTAGCGTATCTAATCGCGATTATTCCTTACTCCATGGTTCCATGGCGTCAGTGATCACCCCCATGAATACATGATCAGGTGGTCCCGGCTCGGCGGCGCGGGAAATACCTCATCTATATGCAAGGGTCAAACAGTTATAATATTTGCAAAAATATACGCCTATACAACCCTTCGAGGCTACGACCTAGTCAGCATTGTTTTTTTTTTATTTTACTGCGCTGAGCAAGATTTTTATCACTAATGTTACAAAAATTAATTAAATTCGTATGCTGTGTGCTGCAAGCATTTTTACAGTTCAGCTCATAGAACACATTCAATACGGGAACGAGAGACCCATAATGATGACCTTTCAAAAGCATTTAATATTGTTGTAAACAGGTAAAGTTAAATAACTAAAGTTAGTTCAAAGTTACCTACATGTATATAAATTGGGTAAGTAAACTGTTGTATACATACAATCAACTCATATTTATTTAAAAACAGGCTAAAGTTAAGTGACGCAATCGCGCAGCAATAAAATAGGCTTCCTCAAGGCAGTGTGCTGGGACCAAAGTTATAAAAAATTAACCCGAACAAAAGTTATAGCTCAGGTTTCAAAAAAATACATAAAAATAAAACTGTATATGTATACTGATGTTGTAACTAATCACATAAAAACCCCAAATAAAACCAATTTTATTAGCAACACAATACACTTAATCCAAAAATCACGTAAAATCTGTTAACCAAAATATCCTAGTTCATTACATCAACAATCGAACCCCAAGAATCGGGGACAAAGCTAATAATTAGATTCGACCGTTTTTGCCGGATTTTACGTAAAACTGTACTCGACACAAAGGAAACTCAATACCGACATCAAAAAATCACTGTAATTTCGCACTTAAGACCGCCCTACACCAGAAAACTTAATCAGGACGAAGGGAGTTATATTTCTGTTTCCGATACGATATACTATAGCGTTTGAACACAGATTATCCAATCAGTTAAGATAAAGGACACGCTTTTTACTTGGCAGACATCTTGTTTAGAATTAACCGCCAAAATTTGACAGTTTGAATTTGACATTTGCGTTGCAGGAATAGAGTTGTGTTTTGTTTTTCTGGATGCAGTCAAGGGAACCATTTCCAAAGTTGTCTATTCACAGGGATGTCGTATGCAGGAGTGGCGCGCGTGGCGGTCACGTGATCGAGATTAGGCGGCGCATTCATGTCGCGCGCACAAAAGCGCGGGTCGCGGGCGAGACGTCAATTGTGTGCGGATTGGGGGAGGAAATTCGCCTAAGTTCGGTCGGATTTGAATTATAAAAGCGAAATTCTACACTATTTGCATATCCCACGGGTGTAGGGCGTGTATTTTTACGATCAAAACGACACCTTTTTATGTCACATCAACGATTTTGAATAAATGTTAAGCACGTTATAAATCATAAACCTAGAATATTTAGTACGTAATTATTAATTATCATTAATATAGATATCACATACCTGTCAATATTTAGTAGTTTATTGGATATTAAATTAATGATTGGCAAAACAACTTGTAGATCCTGTTGTCTATGACTAATAAATATATATTTCTTCATCGGATAAAATGCGAGTCTGTCTAATTTATATTGAACTAATGATACAGCAGCTGACCTTTAACGTTTCCAGGTTAAATATAGTATCATTAGATACTTCGCACTTTACTAACCTAGGTTTGAAATAAAATTTTGACGAAGTACTAAAAATTCAGCAAGGTAAACCTTCCAGAATTAAGCAGACTTTATTAGGTACCTCCTGGTAGATTAAGAACGTATAAATAAGAAGATGAAAATTAAAACTAATAACATACAGAAACATCACGCTTTCCCCTAAGAGTTACGCAGAGGTGTACCTGTATAAGCGGCGGTGATATACCGGCTGTCGCTGAAAACCAGCGCTGGGGCTGTCTTGTATAGGGTCTTAGCATTATGCTGAGCGTTGGCCGTTTTGCGTAGATGTGACGCATACTTTCTCCCAAATTGTTATTTTTGTTTTTCTGCTGTTTGTGTTTTTTATTTTTATGCGTCATGTTTGCCGCAAATAAAAACGTATTTTCTTTCTTTCTTTCTTTCTAAGTATACTCACATTTCGCCATTTCTGTTTAAGTCACATGAACCTAATAGGTAGGTGGCGAGCCTATCGCCATCAACCGGCCACAATCTAGTCTCGAGTTTTTGGCGGGATTTCTTCGAGTGAAGTCTAGTTGGCTGTTTTAATTATTCGCAAATTGATTCCTAGTGGATATTGTGATTTAAAATTGGTGTAGTTTTGTATCTCAAGTGTCTGCGCAACTGGACAATATGTGTAATCATTGAAACAGACGCGATCCCGGTAAAATGGAGCTGAGAATTTTTTTGTAGTTTTGGCTACCTCAGTGAAGTTTACCGGGAAACTTGATTCGATACATTTGCTGCCAAATACTCCTAATACATTAGAATGTGTACACCCATATTCTAATGTCATGTTAGACTCAAGATATAAATAAAATTAAACAAAGACGTGGCTAAAAGGTCTTAGCAACCAGGCCATAAAACTATTATTAAAAAAAAAAACAATCTAGTCTCCGGGCTGTTACTGAGAAATTCCAGATGGAAAAACCCAATAACACTATGCTTGACCGAAATTGAAACAAATAACCGTGTAAAACCCTGCCGATAAACATCAACACCCATAACAACACGACGCAATCAAATTCTAAAATTCCACCCACTCAGTAGACAATGACAACTGAAAGTATCATCAAACAGTGTCGGTAAACAGAGTTAAAGACAAACGACGAGTAAACAAAGACGACACCAGTGTGCAAACACTTGCTACCATCGGTACATCGATATAGGAACACGTTGACGTCAGGAGTACCGAGGGAGGACAAATAAATCAGAATAGATCGCGCTCGGGGGCGAGGTCTCAGGAGACCTGAACCGTGGCTGGAGTTACGATAGTGAGGAGATGATAGTAAAAGTCTTTGGATGCGGTCGTCGTTGGGTTAGTCGGTGGTTTTATTGCTAAAAGCTTGACGGGCAACTCCCGTATTCTTAGGAACTTTGGCATTCTAATCTGTCTCAATCTATCAAAAATATCTCTATATTTATCTGACCCAAATCAAATATTTTTCTTTCTTTTTTTCTCCCTAAATTCCCTCAGCCTCCTTTCTATCTTCCTTATTCACATCTATTTTTTTTACGAATTTTTGTTTACTCTGAGATGAGACCTAATTTTTTTGGTTTTTTTTTTTAATAACACATTTTGGCCTTCTGGACTGTTTGTCTGGGTTGCCTCGTCAAGCAGCTAAGTTAAGGCTGGTCCAAAACTACCACAATGCTGTCTTGGAAGATACATGTTTAGGAGATTAATCTTCATGAAAATCTGATCACTGGAAGCTTGGACTGCTCCCGATGCCAGGGACTATTATTTTTTTTTTACCGTAATAAACTTATTATACGAACTACACAGCACACTGACGTCACGCAAAATCCTGCATCGCGCAAGCAGAGTTTACCGCGCAACTAGCATATAATTATACAACGGCCCGACATCAATCATCGGGCAGTTGCCTACCAGACAATACCCGTTTGGTCAGAGAATCCTCCCCTTTCTATGGAGGATGAGTGTTTACACCTTGTTGTTCCTCATAACTCTATACTAGAACTAGTATAGCTAAACTGTTCCACAAACAAATATGCCATATCCATTCCAATTCCCTTGTAGGTTCTACGGTGAATGTGCGGTCTCCTGGGGCAGAGGACGCATATTGCACTCATTTCATTATGTACACACGACAGCCGCGATCTGAGGACAATCTATGTAATGTCCACAGCTCGAAATGTGGTGATAGAATTTATAATAATTTGTGAATTCTGTAAAGAATGAAATGATCAAACTAACTCTCTATCTATTGTTATTTTTATATTCCAACGACGACGACATCGTTATCCAACTTAATTCGACCATCGACGTTCCATCGTTATTAACCGTAATCTCGAACATGTACGCCAATTTAGTATTTTTAGGTTCCAATTATGATGAAATGACTTATTTTTTATCAGGGTCAACCTTTTAAAAGGATTTTAGGTTCTCTTACAAGTCACAGACCTCTATCACTTAAGGTTTCTTAAATAATGTATTTTTTTTAATAATGTACCCTGTTTTTATCCTTAAATAAAATTGTAGGTATTTGTTATTAGGCACATCTTTCAAATCCTAGTTTTCAAAACATTAAACATAGTTAAATCAAGTTAAACAGAGGGCTGGTTGTGGTCGCCCACAGACTGAGGTCTGGGCACATGCCGCTCAATAAATTTGGATTTTTGATGAAGAAGACGAATCCACTGTGAGGTGTGTACAACGCCGGAGGATGTCTTACATTTATTGACGGAATGTGTCCGATTTCAGTCTGAAAGAGAAGACTTAATTAATCAATTAGAGCTAAATAGATATGATGTGGGTATATTTCACCAAATATTGTCTACACCTAGTTCGGAGGCGGCCTTCAAAGTTTTTAAGTTCGCTAAGTTACGATTTAGTTAATTAAGATTTTGTATGAGGTACGATGGGACTGTTATACACAGTTGTGTAAAAGTCCCTAATTAAAAATAAAGAGAAGAAAAAAATAGTTAAATCAGTGCGTCCACAATTAATGCCTACGCACACAAAACCCAGCTACATACTTAATATTTACCGAATAAAATGAATTGTCCCGAAATTAAATGTGACCGTCGGCGTCGCTTGGGAGTACCTTCTGGGCCAACTAGGCTTGTTAATGGCAACTAGTTTAGTTAAGGGTAGCCACCCTTGCTGCCCTGCTACCCGGTGAGTTGGTGATAGACGACACCTTGTGACGGTAGCCATGCATTGTAATCAAATGTTTTGATAGCGCGTGTTAGCTTTCAAATTACTTGATTTGAGATATTGTGATGTCTAAAAGCAGACAGCAAAATATCTCAAATATCTTTTTTTCGTTACTGTAAGATATTTATGTTTCCAGTGGGATATCACATATTTTTGCAATATGAGCGAGACTAATTGCGAAGATATAGGAGAAAACTCGAAACAATATACCGTCAGGTTTTTATGCTGTCAAAGTGATGTCAGATATTTTGAGAATATGATACGAGGTATTCGAAGTACAAAATTTAGGATAGGTACCGCATCGGTTTCAGAAATATGTGTACCTATATTTCTGAAACCAATGCGGTGTTGCTTGTCTCGTCAGACACTTTTGATGATTCTTCGATGTCACGTAATTGTGCCGCTACTTGTACATTCCACCGATGTTCACATACATTTGACAGCAAATATATGTGACCAAAAATATCTGTTCTCAAGAACACAGGTTCTTGAGAACAGATATTTTTGAATTAGTCATGAAATAATATTCATAATCATAGTAATATATTATGCTCGTGACTGTATCGACCTACTTACCAAACTAAGTAGACAGTACTTAGTTTCATATTACCTATAATTTTTCTTTTATTTCATCTTTTCGACCCAAACTCTTACTTCCATCACAACATGATACTTAAATTTCTACCGTTTGCCACGGAAAGATAACAGATTTCCCAATGAATCTTCACCATATTTACTCATCGGCGCGCACTTATGATAAAGGGTGTAATGTATTATTTACAGCGGGGTGTGAGGGAGGGTAGAGGGATGAGGGGCTGTTCGTTACCCGGTTCACTGGGCCATAATAACTTCAGGGAATACCCGGCTCCGAGCTACTAACACCCGTCGGTAGGATCTACGACCGGTTGTGGTGCGACGTTGGAATTGTAAGGGGCTCATTGAACTGGACCCTATTATTTATATTATACATATACTACTTACCCACTATTTTATGTGTGTGAAATAAAAGTTATGTTGGGATTACTAGGTCACCAATATTTTGCTGCTAAGTAATCTTAATAACTTTATGAAAACTACCCTCACATAAACTGGACATACTCGTATGGTCATTTTGACAAAATAGGTTTCAAGAGAAAACTAACAAAAATATTTGTTACAATGAAAAACTGTTCACAATGTTTTTATTTAAGGCTCCTTCAAACAGGCACGACACGACACGCGACACAAAGGCACCGCAAGTCGCGTATCGAGCGGTGCCTTTGTGTCGCGCGCGATTATGTCGCGTGTCGCGCCTGTTTGTAGGAGCCTTTATAGTAATAAAATGTAGCTGTTTATTTTAAAAGGTATCAAATCACACATCGCAAAACCAATTCAATTAAATTAAAAACTGGCCAAGTGGAGGGAACCCTTCGTGTGGCCACACGAAGGGTTCCGTACCACAAGGCAAACACGCCGAAAAAGACACGTTTGTTGTATGGGAGACCCCCTTAAATATTTATTTTATTCTGTTTTTAGTATTTTTTGTAATGACACTGCCTAAAGTTGCACCCTCTTCGTCCGCACAGATATTAATATGTTATAATTTTGCCGCCACATCCATCACGCACGCCAGGACACATGTCGCGATTACAGCTCTCTGCTCACCTCCCATTCGTTCGCTTATCATAACTCATTCTCATTCACTGCCGCTGAACTTTTATTATGTTGCCTTTCAATCTTGAAGCTGAAATGTTTTACCTAATCGAGTGGTTTAAACAGAAATTCGGAATGTAAGTCAGTGAAGATTTTTGACTGAAGTTATGGAAATGCGTTCTTTTTTGGTTTGGTTAAACGGTTTAAAAATGGTTTAACCTGTTGAATGCCATGATTACATGAACAATTAAAAATCCATTGTTATAATTGCCATAATTGTAGAGTAGGCACCTACTATGACTTAAACTGACCTACTTATTACATATTTACATGTAGTACTAAGAGCCGGTTGTTTCAAACGATTGGTTAACGTAACATACGTACCTTAATTAATAACGATTACGTAGGTGCTCGTTATTATTTGATGTACGGCAAGGTTATAATTTTATAATTGTAATTTGAAACAACGCTTTGTTTGGTTTGACGATAGTTAGCGCCATTTTTGACGCATACGTGTGCGCCAAGTGGACGTGAAACAAACCGCCATAAGGAGTAATATAAACTATATACTAGCTGACTTTTTTGCCTTCTGTACAAAAACAGGGTATAAAAGGTGAACGGAGTAGAAGCCTATGTGTCATAAGAAAATCATTTTTTTTTACAAAAAATAAAATAAAACTTCTCTTTTTTGATATTCAATCCTTTGATTGAAGCCGACTTCATTGATAATTTCTGCGTATAGAAACCTTTATGTTGAATTTTTGAAGTGAAAACTTCTTTAGCGGCGCTGTGTACTTTTTTTGGAATGGGTAAAAACTTCTAAATTCGCGTCAGGTCACGTGACCCTGATCGAAAATTCGTAAGACGTAAGACGTAAAACGTAAGACGCGCGTTGTTGAGGACAGCGCCATCTATGCACATCGGGAAGAACTACGAGGGCCTCGCGTACTAACTACGTAGTTCATCCAACAACGACGAGATGGCGCTGAACCACGGATATATAACTGACGACGAGCTCCATGCGAGACCAACACCACGAACTGAAGTCTATCCTGTGTGCTTATTTGTAAATCTGAATAAATTCCTTTCACGAGAAGAATAAACCAGTCACTTTGGTCATCATACCTGATTTGCAAAAAACCCTATAAAATAAGGAACACACCTTAACACGCGTGTTTTGTTTATAAGACGATTCACAAAATACACTCGTAATTGTTTAAGTTTTCACTTCTGTCGGCACTACCGGAGTGCCAGTGTTTTTTTTTATATTATTTTTCGATTTATCTTTTTTAGGTACATTGAAAGTTCAATCGCGGGATATCTCGCCCTATCGTTCAATACCTAGCTATTAATTTTATTAGATGTAGTCGTTTACCAATTTTATTATAAGTTATGACTACAGTCCTTTCACAGTTATTTTTCCTCAGACAGTAGGAACACAACAGCAACTCTATTAAAACTACATTAAAGATCACTGTAATTTTGACAGACTTATGTCACTTATCAGTGGCAGCAACCCAACAGTAGCACGTCTAATTTTTCATCACTGTCAAAATCACTGTGATTTTGACAGTGATGGAAAATTTGATGTTTATCTTTGAAAGGACTGCAGGTACGCGTCTGCGTATTAACTACTAGGTACTATTATCAAAGAATACACTACGTTTATGATATCACAGCGGGCCCTATCAGAATTCAGAATACCAGCGCTGCGACATTTATTTTTTAAATTTCACGGCATCATGCTGAGATAGGAGCCTTTTGGCCTCATATAGGACTTTCTGTTTCATTTTTCTTTTTGTTACTTTTTTATTTTTGACTGTGTTTAGTTTAGTTTGTGATCTTCCTGTACGAGTCGCAATAAATACTTTTTCTTTCTTACTAGGTAAAGCTCTGCATAACCCTTCGGCGCATACAGGCGTGAAGTTACACAACGTCATAAGCGCCTACTTATGAATTTGACCATCACCCTAATTGCGAAACACACTATCAATAACAATCTGAATCATTTGGAAAGATATTGCTAATCCATTGCTTCATATGTTCAAAAAATTTGTCTGCTCAACAACGTAAATAACGCAATGAATATTGTTGAACTGTCAAAATGAAAGCCACGGCTAATATAACAGTGCTACGCAATTACCCCGCTGACTTTGAAATAGATCGATACCCAAATCAAAACGAAATCTAATCAATCGTTCAATTTTATATTAATTCCAAGCCAAAGCCTACACGAGTTAACATTACCAATTACGTCATTGTTAACACCGTTATTTCTCGTATTGTTACTTATTCAGCTAGGTCTGTGTAAACCACAGGTTTTCGACGAACGCTGTGCGTGACGGCAGACGCGGCTGACGTGTCGCGTGCACGCCACTCAGTGTAGCCCTGGCCTTAGGGACGGATAGCAGGGAAACACATACATAATAATAGTTCTGTTATAATTTGGTTCTACATAATATGAGCATTTCGGAAAATTTGCGGGCTTTGCCGAACAAAATTCTAGAATTTTTAACTTTACCTTAGAAAACCGATCCATCCGATTCTGTACTATTTTCTTTTTGTTGAAAAATTAGAAATATTAACCTCATTGGTTTTTATGACCTTCTTGAGCTTTATTCATAAATGATTGCTTCTGGTACTATGGCTGCACTGACCTGTATTATACACTTGCATGTTAGAGGTCAGTGTATGGCTGGATCTAAAGTCCGAGTGCTTAGAAAAATTACACCAAACGGAAGGCGAATTTAAAACGTTCAAAATCTAGTCGTAATCTCATCTCAGCGATAAATTTCAAAAACTTGTCAAAAATGTATGGAAATTATAGGTATTTTTGACAGATTTAGAGTGAGATCTGACTAAATTTTGAACATTTTAAATTACGAGAATGAGGGTATTCTGAAATGACGTTCTCTAGGTGGCAGCACTGACACGTCAGGTCCAGGCATCTGTCAAAGAGCCTATATTTTCTTTAGTCATGTCTGAATGATGAACGAATGGATGAATCGAATGATGAACGTCATCATATATTTTACGAGATTGCAAGACCTCTTGTCAAAGTGGTGCCAACTGCAGTGCGATTCTGTAACCATCTCACCGTGAAAACTTAGGTGAAGTGAGCGTGGAGTGAGCTGTCAATAGTGTCAATTCCTAGCAAAAACAAACTCACTTCACCTAAATTTTCACAGTGAGATTTTTACAGAATCGACCGGCAGGTGTCGTAAATTTTCACGAAAGCCCCCATTGGCCTTCAGACTGTGAACGTTCTTAAAATTACGAGAATTGCGCCTCAGATGCTACAACTGATTTTGCTTTGGTAATTATTTATGCCCTAGCTTCAAAATTCATCTCTTCGTTAGTCAACATAAATAAGGATAGCAGGTAGTAAACCATGTGTGACAGGATAGGATAGATTACAATGTGCCTATCCAGAATTATGTAGGAAGACGAAATCTGACATCGCCTAAATTCCTGAAAAAAAAAAGAATAGTATTTATTACCTACCGCATTTCATGTCAGGGATTTTTGGATAGCCCTTCCCCCACTACTAGTAACTAAGCTTTTTTGTGTAATGGAAAGGGTGCTGATTTGAATGAGTTGCCAGTCTGATCACCGCCTATTCGCTAAGTGTTCCGATTGGTCTGCGGAGCACAGTAGCTCCGCACTTCCGAGCGTCTTTTCACATGAACAAAACGTCTCAACGTGTACACGAGCCGCGTTTCGCGCGCTATATACTTTTTCTAATAAGAAATGGTCCTTCTGTGATGTTGTGCTACAATCCCCTCAAAATACGAACATTAACCAGTACCTGTGAAAAAAGGTGTAGTGAAGTTTAGCAGGATTCAGCAGACCGGACGCCACGCTGAGCCCATAGGAGCGCAAGGCAGCAGACAGGATCTGGCAGGTAATTTCTTCGAATCCTCACCCTCAACTTTCCTACACACCCATCTTACATAGGGATACGGTGTTGGTAGGTAGATGTCTTCGAATTTTTGGTTCTAGGACATACGTACTCACGATGTTTTCTTTCACCGAATATCAAAAGCAAAAACTTAATACTTTGTCCCGATAACCCTAATTTATCTGCTGACGCTACCGGCCTACCTTCACGACAGTACACAAGGCAGCTGCCAGACGCCCGTCAACGTCAGCGGCGCGCGAATCAGTGGTTAGCATGGCGTGCGGGCGCCGATCGATATCTACCCTCCAACTCACCTGATATCAGCTAACTCGGGAAATCTATCTCAACTAGGTTGTGGTCGACACGTGTTTTTTAGCATGCCACGTATTCCACATAAAGTCTGTATGTGTCTGTACCTACTTTGTATTGCGATAGTTGTGATGACCAACTCTAAGAGCTATGAGGAGCGTAGTCAATAAATCTAAGCCAGCAAATTACTGGTATTTTCTTGTGCATTGGAAAATTCATGGGTTCAGTGCGGACAATTGACATCTGCGGGGTTCCCCGGATAAACTAAAGGTTAATTAATTAATTAGGTAATCAACTTGCTCTCCACTCTACCAGTTTTTATGAAAATAAAAATGTCTACGAATAATCTTGACCAAGAAATGGGGCGTACTGTGGGGTAATTGCGGGGCGTACTGTGGGGTAATTGCGGGGCGTACTGTGGGGTAATTGCGTAACATATTAACAGTAGCAATAGCTTTCATTATGACATTTCAACAACATTCATTGCGTTATCTACGTTGTTGAGCAGACCAATTTTGAAACATGAAGCAATGTATTACCAATATCCTTCAAAATGATTCAGATTCAGCAATTACGGTGCTGTAACCCTACAGCAAAGGGCGGTGACGAGCGTAATCATTGCGTCTAAGGCAGCAACTGACTGGTATTTTTGTGCATTCAAAAACATAGAAGAGAAAGAAAGAAAATACGTTTATTTGCAGTAATCATGACCACAGATAATATAATACTCTACGACATGATGCAGAGAAAGAACACAAACACAAAAAATAATAAGTTGGGGGAAAATATGCGTCACAACCACGCAAAACGGCCATCGCTCTGCATAAATGCTAAGACTCTATCCGAGACAGAGCCCCAGCGCTGGTTTTCAGCGACAGCCGGCGTTGACGTGATGACGTCAACCGGTGCAGCATACGATAAAATAAAATAAAATATAATAACTACCTAGTAGCACCTAGTACCTAGTAATACCAAGTAGTCAGTACTCAGTAACATATGAAGCAATGGATAAGAAATATACTTCAAAATTATTCAGATTGTGCTTGAAAGTGTGTTACGCAATTAGCGTGCAGGGTTTGTTTATACTTTCGTCAGCTACTTTTGGAACAGACATTAGGTACTAGAATAACGATAATTTTCCAATCACGGCTCCGCAATCAAAATGCAAATGATATCAAAGGTCGACCTAACCCCTGTGTACCGCGTCTATAAAACTGTAGCATTATGTCCACGCCGACAAGTATGTAATTCACTTTCTATTGCGGCCAATTGCTGGAGGGGTGTATCTAAATCGTCTCACCATCTGTCAATGTTTCTCTTTGGTACAGAGAGGCTGTGGTATTTGTTTTGTGATGTTTTTAAGGGTAGGTTGTTGATTGATAATGTAATAAGAAAAAATGTAAAAAAATTGAATTGGGTACCTATACGAAGTGGCATGGACATAGACGCGCAACCTGTTACGCTGCCTTTTCACCAGAAATGAGCGACGATGCGTAGCAAGGAATGTGTGTGAAACTAACCAATACCTACGCTAACTTAGTTCAAGCTATAAAAATGAAGCGATGTTATTGGTTGGTTTCACACACATCCTTATCCACACATAAAAAAATTGAATTGGTTACCTATACGGAGTGGCATTGACATACGCGCAACCTGCTACGCTGCCTTTTCACCAGAAATGAGCGACGATGCGTAGCAAGGAATGTGTGTGAAACCAACCAATAACATCGCTTCATTTTTATAGCTTGAACTAAGTTAGCGTTGGTATTGGTTAGTTTCACACACATTCCTCGCTACGCATCCTCGCTCATCTCTGGTGGAAAGGCAGCCTTACCATGGATTCAGTGATTCTGAAACATTTCTCCGACATTCGTTTCGCCGTTGAACGGTTCACCGATAGAACGTTTCAATGACGAACGATTCGCCGACAGAACGATTCACTTCTCATTATTTCACCGATAGAACGTTTCAACGGCGAACGATTCACAGACAGAACGATTTACTTTTGAAAATTTCATCGATAGAACCTTTCATTGGCGAACGATTCGCCGACACAACTGTTCGTCTGCCACTGGAGTATAAAACATACCTATATTTTATACCCCAGTGGCAGTGGTATGGCGGAAGCGGACGTACTGGTAAGCCGAGCGGACGTGCACCACGACTATTGCGAAATAGCACCATAGTGTTTTATTACATCTAATACTTACCCCAGTGACAAGTGGACGTCACACTATCTATACTATAATAGTATACTTCTTACTATTTCTGACTTTTTTTCTTTTTGCTCGGCTGTTAAATAGCCTATAGCCTTCCTCAAGAATTGGGCTATCAAATGCAAAAAGAATTTTTCAAATCCGACTGGTAGTTCCAGAGATTAATTAGCGCGTTCAACCTAACAAACAAACAAACTCTTCAGCTTTATAATATTAAGTATAGAAGTATAGATTCGGGTAGAAGGATATTACGCTGGACTCAGGACTGCGCTGGGTCTGAAAGCTAATTTAAGTCGTGGTCGTCTTGATAAACGATCACGGCTCAAATTAGCCTTCAGACCGAGTAATTGCGGATTGACTTTCATTCTTACAGTTCAATAACATTCATTGCATTATTTATGTTGTTGAGCAGACACATTTTTCGAACATATGAAGCAATGGATTAAGAATATCCTTCCAAATAATTCAGATTGTGATTGATAGTGTGTCACGTAAGTAGGATAGGTACAGGAGCATTTGGAAAGTGAAGGTCAGTTAAGTTTCTACGAGCCACACTCTATTCTTCCTACATAAAATCAATAAAACAAATCTTAGGTAACCAGATGTTAATAATGAGGAGTAACTAACCAAAAACCGTTAAATCCATTTTGTTTTTTTTTTTTCCAAAAATGATAAAAACCATAATGCATAGTGTTTCAACGTGATGTACCTACCTATTTCAATTATGAGAAGCAAAAACAATTTTTTTTTTATTATCATGTCCTGCGTTACCAATTGTGCTTGGCAAAACTATAAAGGTAAGTAGGTACCTACATAACATATGTAGGGAACCACAATAGGTACAAACAGTAGTTACAAATTGGCCTATCACCACAAAGGACTTTCATTTTCCTTACTAAAAAAGCAGCATCCACAAATTACTTCTGAAAATTGACCCAGATTTATGAAAACGTTTTTTCTGTGTCAGCTTCTCTTTCGCCCTCGAGCCGTGTTTGCACTTCAGCGCAGGTTCATTTGCAATTGAAGTCACAACCTCTCGCCTGAAAAAAAAAACAAGAAAAATAGCGCGCACAACGTACTTAGATTTTTGACAAATCCCCGCGGGCGGCCAAACACAAACCTTCTACGATTATCTCATTCACGCTTCAGTGTTTACGCATCTTCCCTTCCATTCCCACGCACTGATTGCTTTAGGTTCTTTCTCAGAGACGCTCCACCCGCGCCACGTTTATTTTTCATTTCTTAGGGAGCGAAGAAAATAATTTTCCGTGAGCTTTGAACCCGCGGCGAGGGAAAAATGGGAAATTTGGAAAATGTAATTGGATTCTGGACTAATCTTGACGCCTCTCGTATTTTATAAGAGGGGAGTGCGTGTTGAAATAGAAATAGGCACCGTCTTACGTACCTACGTATTATGTAGATAGCTGTATTATGTAGATAGCTGTATATAAGAGCTTCTCCGTAAATTAGTATTGAAGTGCGTATTCAGTATTTTTTCAAGTGCTGAAAATCATATATAAAATGTAAATCTTCGCTCCATTCCTCGCTGGCATTTCATAAATTAGGTTCATGATACTAATGGAGCAGTTCCTAAAATTGAATCCTTACAATCTACAGTTCTACCTAGGCTATCAATAAATTACCAGAATAAAACACCGTGCGATTTTTTACGGAAAATACTTAAAAACGCATAGACGTGTTCCTTGCTTTGCGTTTTTTTTTTGGTCGCTACTTTTATTACTTTCAGATTTGTCCTCACTGACCCATTTTATGGGACCTTTCTGTTTCTACCTACCTAAGTACCTACTAATTAGGTAGGGAAGACTGGGTACGGTTGAAGCAGGGTACGGTTGAAACAGCATTAATAATAATTCGTAAACTATTAGCGATGTCCTGAGGGGTACAAGGGCAGATAGACGCGGCCGGCGAGTCCGGACATGAATCACAGTGACGCGTTGCACTTTGCGCTCTGTGTACGTTTCCAGGGGACCCTGTTATATTTTTTCGACATTAAGTATTATATTTTTTCTATTGTTTTCTTTTTCTTGGTAAAAATTTCGAAATACGTCGCCATTTTAAGGGGTTGTGAGTGGTTGGGGGAGGAGAGGGGAGGGGTCGGATCCCCCCCTCACCATTTTCACCCGCCGGAAGTACTTGGGTTTCCTTAGAAAAAATAAAAAACAGAAATTTGTACAAAAATTGTTTATTCCACTTTATACTATGCGTCATGCGTATTACTCCGAGTTGGCACAATCCGACTTCATTGGGTTAGGTTAGATGACTTAAGGCGGTGGCGTAGCGCAGCGAAGCTCCCGCCTTAGCCATCGTGGTTATTTTTTTTTAAACCACCCAGAAATAGGAGCCCCGCGTAGCGGGGCTCCGTCGACTCATAATTGAAGCCAAAAACATGTTTATAAAGTGGAATAAACAATTTTTGTACAAATTTCTGTTTTTTATTTTTTCTAAGGAAACCCAAGTACTTCCGGCGGGTGAAAATGGTGAGGGGGGGATCCGACCCCTCCCCTCTCCTCCCCCAACCACTCACAACCCCTTAAAATGGCGACGTATTTCGAAATTTTTACCAAGAAAAAGAAAACAATAGAAAAAATATAATACTTATTGTCGAAAAAATATAACAGGGTCCCCTGGAAACGTACACAGAGCGCAAAGTGCAACGCGTCACTGTGATTCATGTCCGGACTCGCCGGCCGCGTCTATCTGCCCTTGTACCCCTCAGGACATCGCTAATAGTTTACGAATTATTAATGCTGTTTCAACCGTACCTTGCTTCAACCGTACCCAGTCTTCCCTACCTAATTAGTAGGTACTTAGGTAGGTAGAAACAGAAAGGTCCCATAAAATGGGTCAGTGAGGACAAATCTGAAAGTAATAAAAGTAGCGACCAAAAAAAAAATGCAAAGCAAGGAACACGTCTATGCGTTTTTAAGTATTTTCCGTAAAAAATCGCACGGTGTTTTATTCTGGTAATTTATTGATAGCCTAGGTAGAACTGTAGATTGTAAGGATTCAATAGTTAGCGGTTGAGGGGTATGGGGACGGATGAAACAATTATTGTGGGTACGATTGAAACAATGACAACCATTGCTTTTTTCGTTGTAATGCCCAGACAACGTATCAAAAAACATCAAGAGGCGAGTGTGATATAACTCACTACGAAAAACATCACGCCTTGTTTCCCAGAAGGGTTGGGCAGAAGTGTGCCTATAGTAAGGTCTTCATAATCTTCGTGTCGCTGGCATGACTGCATTTTAGATCTTGTTGGCCAAAACTTTGCCACTTCCACGGCATCTTTGGTGACAGCGCAGAGGCGCCTATAGTAGGGTACACCCACATTTCCCCAGTTTTATTCAATTCCCATGTAATAGGGATGCGAATCTATTAATGCTATTAACCGAGAAATCAACAAAAATTCCAGATAGAATAACCCAATAACACTGCCCGATCTGAGAATTGAACCCAGGACCTCATCTTTAGGAGTAGCGCTTACAACCACTAGACCAACAAAGTAGCCTTGAAGTTTTCTTTAATTTTAATATATAAATAATTATGGCCCACCTTCAAAATTGGTTGGGCAGCCTTGTTTTATAGTGTTACGAACATAGTATTATCGAAACCATACTAAGTATTATGAAACACGTCTTTTCTCACAAAGTTAATAATCTTTATTTCACTAGAAAACTACCTTTATACTCAAATTATAATTATGTCATATCCCTATGTATTTTACTGTGTGTACATAAATTATAAAATAAATAAATAGAAAAACGCTTCTCAATTTTGCTAACTGTAGGTACCAATGTAGGTCCGCCTCATTTCACCTGGATTTATAAAACATCAAATGCTGAAGCATTTTCTTTGCTAGTCAAGTCGTTTGGATGAAAAATATGCGGGCAACCGGATTAAGCGCGAACCCACGCGCCACGCCACAGGGATCCTCTTGTATCCTCGCTTTTTTTATTTGATTTTTTATTTGTGATTTACTTCAAAGTTTTCTCTAATTTCGGCAGAAACCGAAACTTTAGAAGTAAAAATAATTTATTTAAATTAAATGACAATGTCCGTGACTACCGCCGGACCACCAACGCCAATCGCTTCCATATTTGGTAATTAATTAGTACTCAATTGGTACTAATTAGCACTCGAACAACAAAATTGCTTTTTTTACGGCTAATTAGTACCAATTGAGTACTAATTTTTTAGGTAGTCACGCTGCGCTGTCACCAAAGATGCCGTGGAAGTGGCAAAGTTTTGGCCAAGAAGATCTAAAATGCAGTCATGCCAGCGACACGAAGATTATGAAGACCTACTATAGGCACACTTCTGCCCAACCCTTCTGGGAAACAAGGCGTGATGTTTTTCGTAGTGAGTTATATCACACTCGCCTCTTGATGTTTTTTGATACGTTGTCTGGGCATTACAACGAAAAAAGCAATGGTTGTCATTGTTTCAATCGTACCCACAATAATTGTTTCATCCGTCCCCATACCCCTCAACCGCTAATAAAACAAACATAGCGTCGAGACAAAACATAAATAAAAACGAATCACGGTTTTCGAACCTTCAACATCTAACAATAGAGCAGAAATGCTAATATCAGTAAAGAAAAAGGGTTGGATTTTAAAACGAGTCGCCTGAATTTGAGGGTATTGGTGGTGTAGGGGGCTTAGGTAAGGGAGTTAGTCTTAATCCCCCCAAAGTAATTTTGGCTGCCGGAGTTGCGTCTAAATATTTTTAAACAATTTCCAAAATTTCTTATCAAATATCAAATAATATTCTCATCAAAATAATATTCTAATCATCATACAACCTAGCACTGGCTTGCAAATTGCAAAAAAACGTAAGAAAATTTGTATTTCGCGGGCTACCCTGGGGCATTCATCATAACCCTGTACAATTTTGTCTATTCTACCAACGATTATATTAAAGCTGATTATGTAGTGTCACATAATTTTGATTTGATGGCGTTTTAGATATATAAGTGTCATTCCACAGTCAGGTGATAATGTTGTTACGTATATGGGATAAAAATATGTTTATTTATAGCTAAATACCATCAGATAATTTGTGCAAATTCGATGTTTACAGTTATATCTTTATGCGGTTTACTATACTAACACTATCTGAATCTATGTATAAGCAAATTACTCGTAAGTAAATAATTTATCTGTGATTTAAAATTTAATATTTTTTTTACACAATATACCTATTATACTTATACTTAATACTGATCTGTGATATTTTGTGGTGCGAATTTACTAATTATATGTTAGACTTAGATGAAAAACTGATCTGTGATTTAAATAATAATGACTACACAACGGGCAAATGATTTCTAATATTTATAGGTAGGAACTTTGATCTGTGATTTGATGCAATAATTACTTTAAGAATTAAAATTAAGGGAATAAAAATAATAATTTCCACATCAACAAGCTGTTTCATTTATTATAGTCACAAGGTGCATTTAATATATTTTTTAATTAGCCCCCAAAACTTTTGAACGCGACTGTACGGACAACAGCTTAGGTATACTACGTCCAGTAAAGAAGGTCATCGATATGTATGAATCAGTCGCTTTTTAGTAGTCATTGGAATTTGGTCGGATAACCAGCCGTTGTTTACATATTTTGGTTTTTTGTTTATATTTACTTAATGCGAAACATTCCAAGCTGAATATTTTCACCATATATTTTTGACTAAAGGCACATGATTTTGGTTTATACCTACACACCTCGGATTGAGCCGGTTCCTTGTATTTTGCCGTCAAAGTTATGACACCATCGTTTTGACTTTTAGCAAAAATGCATGCATGAACAGTTTTGAAACTTTGTATGGTTATTATTAGCGTCAAGAAGGACCGAATACAGTTTTCAGCGAACTTGTTTCTTGTCTAATTTAGGCGTTGCGATGTTTTTTCGGGTTTTCATAAAACCGCTATAACTTGAAAACTATAAATATTTTATTAAATCTTATTGGGGCACTAAGGGGCACACATTAAGAGCTACTCGTGTATGTTTATTTTACAGGGGCACATGCAATGGTTGTAGAGATATACGATTCATCAAAACGTTACTCCAGCAGGAAATGCAATATCTCGAAAACCTGAAGGGGCACAGATTTTATTTTTGGGGGCACATTTTGGCACACATATAAGCTCTCTGGCCATGCACAATTTTTCTCTCTCCGATCATTCGTTTAGAATTTTCCTGCTAGAAAAACGTTACCCCAGCAAGAATAGTTTTTTCCGTTTTTTTGCAAAACGACAGGGGGCACACATTTTTTATGTGGGGGCACATTTACAGCAGATAAGGCACCAATTATAAGTTCTACTCCTATAACTCTAGGAGACACTTTCTTGCTGGGGTAACGTACACGCTGCGTGTATTAATTTGTTTGACAACGTGGGTCTACGTTTCCACTGGAGTACACGAATATGACCCACGACTATGTATAGCGTGGCACGGCGCGCACGGAGAGGCTACGCATGTGGACTGAAAAATGTCCGTGACTACCGCAGGACCACCAACGCCAATCGCTTCCATATTTGGTAAATAATTAGTGCTCAATTGGTACTAATTAGTACCCGAACAACAAAATTGGTACCTTAGTAGTTTTCGAGAAAATCGACTTTGAAGGTGGTCCTGCGGTAGTCACGCTCCCTTCAGCAGGACCACCATGAGCGCCGAAAAAGGGCCCACGCTACAGCTATTCTAAGTATACAAATAATTAGTACCCATAAATGTGATTTATTTCGTAAAAAAAAACAAAACTGTAATATTTGTATTTACCGAGAAATCAACGATGATAACTATCTCGAAATTGTTCAGCAGGACCACGATTTTGAATGTTGATTCCAAGCTAGAGAAGCTTGTCGCTTTCCTCAAACCTACATAGAAAATTAGTACCCTGCAAGATAAAATTAGTACCCAAAATTCAAAGTTAATACTTCAGTAGTTTACGAGATATACCATGCCAATGGTGGGGTGGCGGTAGTCACGGTGCCAAATTTTCATTTCAAGATTTCTCTATTAAAAACTCTATGATTTCTTCCCAAATTTATACAAAAATTAGTACTCCTAAAGAAGTTAAAGCGACTAGAAATCCAGATTCCTAAGTGTTGTATTTTAAGAGAAATTAGCTTTCATTACTTTTCCATACTAAATCTCCGCGTATAACCCGACCAAATTAAGTTGTCAACGGTGCCAATTCCTTTGTTCACAAACTAAACTAAATTTGAGTTCAGTGCATCTTATCTTTTGTTTCATTATGAAAAGGACAGACAATAAATTTTAGTTTTGTCCTGTCAAAGTAATCAGAGCCTGACACTACTCAATACAAGTTTAGACGTGATTAAAAACATGCCTATTAATGTTACGTCAATTTACGTCAGACGCTGATTAATTTGATAGGACTAAACTAAAACTTATCTTTTGTCCTTTTCTTAATGAAATAGATAGAAAAAGATGCACTGAACTCAAATTTACTTTAGTTTGTGAACAAGGGAATAGGCACCAATGGTGGTATTGAGCTGTTTAAGAGATGTACACTCGTGCACATAAATTTATGGATGTCGGAATAGTATCAACAGTTCAATATCTAAATTTTTATACAAACTGTGTATCTAGGTACATATTAAGAAAAAAATAACCTATCGCTACCCATGTCTTGTGATACCTTTGTTATTGACGTGGCTTGTCGAACATAATAGGTACATAATTAGTACACAGTGATATGAAAACACTAAAATATGCGTGTGCCCTTTGCAATGCATATTATTCAAATATTTGCTGTGCCCGACAGGGTCCATAATTGTGTCTAGTATTTTTTATTTACCACCTGTAATTACATTATGGATTGCAATAAACGATTTGAGATTTGATATAAAAGGTACCTATTACTTACTTTTAGGTTTGTAATCCTTTTATACTTACGTTATTAGCAACATAGTAAATTAGTTTTTTAATACTAAGAGCTTGTCCAGAAAAGGCGAATTCGCCGCGATTCTCTCGTGCGTATTACGCGCGACCTTTGCGTTCAGAAGGGGCGTACCAACGCGCGAGCATTTGGGTTCGAACTTCATTTGTCAGTAGAAAACATGGAGTAGAACGCTCTGAAGTTCGCGCGTCAACTGGACGCAACAAGGAGTCTCCAGTATCTCGACTCGCGCGCAAAACGCGCGAGTCGAGAGGCTGGCGAAGTGTACGCAATTTACGCGCGGATTTTGAAATCGCGCGATGCTTGTGGACGCGATGTATTGGCGCCTAGTATCTCGTTAACGCACGAATGAATTCTCGCGAAACGTTTCGCGGCGAATTCGGTCCTTCTGGACAAGGTCTTAGGTAGGTATTACTGCTTGCAGCAACGGTAAATTAGTAGAAAAGAAATAAATAAAAAATACCTATCGCTTTTAATGATATTCATTCACAACAACACAGAAGGTAGGTACCTACTTACAATACCTACAGAAAAATAATTATTCGAGTACTTACCTACCTGCCCACGTCAATAACAAAGGTATCACAGGCGATGGGTAGCGATAAGTTATTTTTTTTTCTTATTAAGTATAAAAGTTCAGTTTGTATAAAAATTTAGATATTGAATGTTAATACTATTTCGACATCCATAAATTTATGTGCACGAGTGTACATCTCTTAAACAGCTTAATACCATTGACAACTTAATTTGGTCGGGTTATACGCGGAGATTTAGTATGGAAAAGTAATGAAAGCTAATTTCTCTTAAAATACAACACTTAGGAATCTGGATTTCTAGTCGCTTTAACTTCTTTAGGAGTACTAATTTTTGTATAAATTTGGGAAGAAATCATAGAGTTTTTAGTAGAGAAATCTTGAAATGAAAATTTGGCACCGTGACTACCGCCACCCCACCATTGGCATGGTATATCTCGTAAACTACTGAAGTATTAACTTTGAATTTTGGGTACTAATTTTATCTTGCAGGGTACTAATTTTCTATGTAGGTTTGAGGAAAGCGACAAGCTTCTCTAGCTTGGAATCAACATTCAAAATCGTGGTCCTGCTGAACAATTTCGAGATAGTTATCATCGTTGATTTCTCGGTAAATACAAATATTACAGTTTTGTTTTTTTTTACGAAATAAATCACATTTATGGGTACTAATTATTTGTATACTTAGAATAGCTGTAGCGTGGGCCCTTTTTCGGCGCTCATGGTGGTCCTGCTGAAGGGAGCGTGACTACCGCAGGACCACCTTCAAAGTCGATTTTCTCGAAAACTACTAAGGTACCAATTTTGTTGTTCGAGTACTAATTAGTACCAATTGAGCAGTAATTATTTACCAAATATGGAAGCGATTGATGTCCGTGACTACCGCAGGACCACCAACGCCAATCGCTTCCATATTTGGTAAATAATTAGTGCTCAATTGGTACTAATTAGTACTCGAACAACAAAATTGGTACCTTAGTAGTTTTCGAGAAAATCGACTTTGAAGGTGGTCCTGCGGTAGTCACGCTCCCTTCAGCAGGACCACCATGAGCGCCGAAAAAGGGCCCACGCTACAGCTATTCTAAGTATACAAATAATTAGTACCCATAAATGTGATTTATTTCGTAAAAAAAAACAGAACTGTAATATTTGTATTTACCGAGAAATCAACGATGATAACTTTCTCGAAATTGTTCAGCAGGACCACGATTTTGAATGTTGATTCCAAGCTAGAGAAGCTTGTCGCTTTCCTCAAACCTACATAGAAAATTAGTACCCTGCAAGATAAAATTAGTACCCAAAATTCAAAGTTAATACTTCAGTAGTTTACGAGATATACCATGCCAATGGTGGGGTGGCGGTAGTCACGGTGCCAAATTTTCATTTCAAGATTTCTCTATTAAAAACTCTATGATTTCTTCCCAAATTTATACAAAAATTAGTACTCCTAAAGAAGTTAAAGCGACTAGAAATCCAGATTCCTAAGTGTTGTATTTTAAGAGAAATTAGCTTTCATTACTTTTCCATACTAAATCTCCGCTTATAACCCGACCAAATTAAGTTGTCAACGGTGCCAATTTCTTTGTTCACAAACTAAACTAAATTTGAGTTCAGTGCATCTTATCTTTTGTTTCATTATGAAAAGGACAGACAATAAATTTTAGTTTTGTCCTGTCAAAGTAATCAGAGCCTGACACTACTCAATACAAGTTTAGACGTGATTAAAAACATGCAACATGTTACGTCAATTTACGTCAGACGCTGATTAATTTGATAGGACTAAACTAAAACTTATCTTTTGTCCTTTTCTTAATGAAATAGATAGAAAAAGATGCACTGAACTCAAATTTAGTTTAGTTTGTGAACAAGGGAATAGGCACCAATGGTGGTATTGACCTGTTTAAGAGATGTACACTCGTGCACATAAATTTATGGATGTCGGAATAGTATCAACAGTTCAATATCTAAATTTTTATACAAACTGTGTATCTAGGTACATATTAAGAAAAAAATAACCTATCGCTACCCATGGCTTGTGATACCTTTGTTATTGACGTGGCTTGTCGAACATAATAGGTACATAATTAGTACACAGTGATATGAAAACACTAAAATATGCGTGTGCCCTTTGCAATGCATATTATTCAAATATTTGCTGTGCCCGACAGGGTCCATAATTGTGTCTAGTATTTTTTATTTACCACCTGTAATTACATTATGGATTGCAATAAACGATTTGAGATTTGATAGAAAAGGTACCTATTACTTAGTTTTAGGTTTGTAATCCTTTTATACTTACGTTATTAGCAACATAGTAAATTAGTTTTTTAATACTAAGAGCTTATCCAGAAAGGGCGAATTCGCCGCGATTCTCTCGTGCGTATTACGCGCGACCTTTGCGTTCAGAAGGGGCGTACCAACGCGCGAGCATTTGGGTTCGAATTTCATTTGTCAGTAGAAAACATGGAGTAGAACGCTCTGAAGTTCGCGCGTCAACTGGACGCAACAAGGAGTCTCCAGTATCTTGACTCGCGCGCAAAACGCGCGAGTCGAGATGCTGGCGAAGTGAACGCGATTTACGCGCGGTTTTTGAAATCGCGCGATGCTTGTGGACGCGATGTATTGGCGCCTAGTATCTCGTTAACGCGCGAATGAATTCTCGTGAAACGTTTCGCGGCGAATTCGCTCCTTCTGGACAAGGTCTTAGGTAGGTATTACTGCTTGCAGCAACGGTAAATTAGTAGAAAAGAAATAAATAAAAAATACCTTTCGCTTTTAATGATATTCATTCACAACAACACAGAAGGTAGGTACCTACTTACAATACCTACAGAAAAATAATTATTCAAGTACTTACCTACCTGCCCACGTCAATAACAAAGGTATCACAGGCGATGGGTAGCGATAAGTTATTTTTTTTTCTTATTAAGTATAAAAGTTCAGTTTGTATAAAAATTTAGATATTGAATGTTAATACGAAAAAATCAGTAAAATAATTTATTATTAACCATATTATTTACACACTAACTCTATAATAGAAATAAAAATATTTACAAGTATCAAAAAGGGTTACAGGGCGTCGAAAAATTCGTCCACATCGCTGTCAACAGGAAAAGTGCCCAGAAGGCTGGCAGCATTGCCACGTTGGATAGCAATGCTGATTCTTTGGCCAAAAAATAGGCCCGCCCTCTGGTCACGTGAAGAGTCGACCAACCGTTTGGCGATTTCCCGAAATACTAGGTGGGCACTCGGGCCCCATGGCCCTAGAGTTTCAACCCCAAACGGTTCAAATACATAATCGCCAATTAAATTATTGTATTTGCGCCGTTTGAGGTTTTCAGCACCTGCAGCAGCCGCCCCAGCGCAGCACACTGTGCTAGGAAGATGGGAAGGTGCAAGGGTGTCGACGCAAGTTGCGTCCCACACCAAAGGCCTACCCAACTTCCATGGCATTATGGTCATACCATCTGGTCTCTTGCCATCGACGCGTGCCAAGCCAGTGGGTTCCAATACAGCTGGCACCCCGGCGGTGGCAAGAGCACGACGGATGAGATCATTAATGCTAGCGTGCCGCGCTATCCGACCTGCACTCTTACTACAAGAAAGGCCATGGTGTCCGAGGCAGTCGACTGCTTCACCACATTGACAGCGATGTGGAGCAGCACAAGGAGCGCCCAAACGCAAACATGTAGCGAGCCGGAAGGTTGTATCACCTAACATAGTTCCTATATTAGGTGACGGTAGAGCCTGAAGCCAAAGGCCCGACTCCCACTCACCCACAGCAAGCAGGCGGGCACGCTCAGCAGTATTGGTAGACGTATTAATAAGTTTTTTCCGTACCAACCTGCAGAGCGGCTCATCCCACTGTCTCTGGGAAAACGGATTCTCGGGCCGATCCGTGTCCGGGCAAGCCACTTTCCAGGCGTCCTCTGCATCGGACAAGCACGGCACTTCCGAGCTAACCAGGGAGAGAGTTAAAATTTTCCTGGTTAGTTTTTCAGTGCTGTGGACAGAAGACAGGAACGCCGGTAAGCTAACACTAGAAATTTTGCGGATGCCAAGGCCACCAAAACGAATTGGTAGGGTGGCTTGCAGCCACGCTCGGTCGTCCAGGGCCACATTAAGAATGGATGTTAAAGTGTTGCGAATAATTTGGTCAATTTTGTCCAAAAGTTGTGGTTTCTTCCAAAGAGGAGAACAACGGAGAAAATACATATAATTTGGACCAAAACAGCAATATCTGATAATGGTGAATGCCGAATGTAAATTAATTTTGGAGAGTCTATCCGAAATATCATTGAAATTTTTAATTTTGTCGTCGATGAAAGATGAAAAACTTTCTTCAAAAATAGGGGAACCAAGGAGGTGTAGGGAACTTTTTTCTAAAATTTTGATTTGTGGGGCTATTGCATTAAATTTATTTATAGTCGATTGTCTGTCGGTAATGTCAGAGAGGTAAATTTCGCATTTTGAGGGGTTAAGGTCCAGGCCAATAGATTTAAATTGACTTTTGAGAAGTTGTAGGTCAGCCAAAACAGTGTCAATATCACCTCCTAGCGTTCCATCATCTAAATACCACACATTAAATTTTGAATTTAGTTGTTGAATTATGGGATGAATAGCCAAACTGAAAATGACAGGCCCGAGAGGGTCACCTTGTTGGCAACCAACTGCAGATTCCAAAACGTTTTCCTTGTAAAGTAATTTTGAAGGGTGTCTATAACATTGCCACAAAAAACCATAAATTTCGGGTAGTACTTTTTTGACTTCAGCCAACAAGGTGTCCCTATTCACGGAGTTGAAGGCATTTTTGACGTCAACCTTGAGGATGACCTCACCTTTGTTTGATTGTAGAAAAGATGATAAGGCATGTACGGCTGCCTCACAGCCCCCCCTGGAACCAAAACCAAGTTGAAGGGGCTGAAACTTAGTTGCAAGCGTCTCACTGTACAGCTTGCAACATATTTTGGCAGCCATACGCCTGTAGGTGCAACCGACGGCAATTGGGCGAATGCCGCCGTCTTTCTTGCGCAGAGCACACAGGTTAGCCCCATACAAGACATCGACGACGGCATCGTTCACGCCGCCGGAGAGCATTAAGTTGATTAGAACCGCAAGCTCCTTCAAGAGCGACTCACCCGCTTCCCCGGCGCCTGAACTCAACAAATCTTTCAAATGCTGTGGAGTCAGGCCGTCGAGGCCGCCGGCAGAACCACTCCGGAAGGAGCTCACGGCTGCAAATAACTGCGGGGCTGTAATTTTAAAAAAAGGTGGAGCCTGACTGCTTGAATCGGGGTGGACGGGCGGGTCGGGGAAGGTGAGAACATCCGCAGGCGATGGATGTTTACTCTCCAGAGCTGAAAGAGTATCTGGAGAATAAGGCGCCACCACATCACTGCTGAACAGTATTCTGGCTGCCCCCCTAATGTCACCGTCACTCAGCTTGGATTCCACATGAACACAAATGTCTTTCTGTTTATTGAAAAAAGGTAATTTAGAATCTAAAATACGGACCGAATTGTTGCAGTTATCTTTAATTTGGTTTGTTAAAGATTTTTGAGTAGCCAAATTTTTTTGGACATGCAGAATCCTATACGGGAAGGTGAGTAACTGCTCCCAGGCACGCTGCGAGTTCTCCTGGGTCGCGAGACGGACACAACGCGCTAAACTCAGCGCAACAGAATGTCTCGCGCCCCGGGGAACTCTTTTTAAAACTGGAGTGGAGTTTTTGAATTTTGATAATGTTTGCCACAAACTTTGTTCGAGAGGTGTTGATGTCGGGGATGTGGCTGGGGGGCCCAAAGGTACACTATGAGGCTTGTGAACCTTGCCATAGTGTATTTTAAGCCCCCGTTCGCCTTTAAAAAAACGAGCCTGGGAGCAGTGAGGGCATCTTACCAGTTGTACATCCAGAGATGTGACAGGTTGACTGGCACTACTTATTCCGGCGTCGCTACAGCTGGCGCAGAACATAAAATAATTAAAGGTGGCACACGAATCAGACCTAATATAAATTTAATAAAATAAAAAAAACACTCAAAGAAAACACTATTAAACTACACATTAAAAAATGTCACAGCACTGACAGTAGGGTGCGCGCAGTCGCGCTGCAGGCCTGGGGCGCCGCCGCGCAGACCAAGCTGGCATTTTGAGCAGTCCCGGCAACCGTTGCCGGGAGACGGGCGTCGCGTTGTATCTTCTTTGGGAAAGAAAAGCCGCAAAGTACCCCTCCAAACGCTGGATAGATTGGTTAGAGGGCAGCTCGTCCCATTTCAAAACAGATTGCACATGCACACTTTAAGATTTTCACTTGCAGAAATATTTCAAGACCAATGGCACCAATTCATCTTGTTATAGTAAACTCTTGATATTTGTAATTTTACTGCTTTGTCGCATTGATAGGCTGTTATTTATTAAATTAAAAATTAAAACCGGAAAAAATATGTCTAGTTAGTTTGACAGTTTTGACAGTTTTTTCGAAATGTTAATACTATTTCGACATCCATAAATTTATGTGCACGAGTGTACATCTCTTAAACAGCTCAATACCATTGACAACTTAATTTGGTCGGGTTATAAGCGGAGATTTAGTATGGAAAAGTAATGAAAGCTAATTTCTCTTAAAATAAAACACTTAGGAATCTGGATTTCTAGTCGCTTAAACTTCTTTAGGAGTACTAATTTTTGTATAAATTTGGGAAGAAATCATAGAGTTTTTAATAGAGAAATCTTGAAATGAAAATTTGGCACCGTGACTACCGCCACCCCACCATTGGCATGGTATATCTCGTAAACTACTGAAGTATTAACTTTGAATTTTGGGTACTAATTTTATCTTGCAGGGTACTAATTTTCTATGTAGGTTTGAGGAAAGCGACAAGCTTCTCTAGCTTGGAATCAACATTCAAAATCGTGGTCCTGCTGAACAATTTCGAGAAAGTTATCATCGTTGATTTCTCGGTAAATACAAATATTACAGTTCTGTTTTTTTTACGAAATAAATCACATTTATGGGTACTAATTATTTGTATACTTAGAATAGCTGTAGCGTGGGCCCTTTTTCGGCGCTCATGGTGGTCCTGCTGAAGGGAGCGTGACTACCGCAGGACCACCTTCAAAGTCGATTTTCTCGAAAACTACTAAGGTACCAATTTTGTTGTTCGAGTACTAATTAGTACCAATTGAGCACTAATTATTTACCAAATATGGAAGCGATTGGCGTTGGTGGTCCTGCGGTAGTCACGGACATAAGCGATTGGCGTTGGTGGTCCTGCGGTAGTCACGGACATGTGCGTAGCTTCTCCGTGCACCGCGGTGGGCCCGCGCCTTTATGATAAGAAAATAAGGTAAGGATTTAAAACTATAAAAATAAAACACAATAAATACTTCATTGTAAATATTAATTTCCAATATTACTTTATGCTTATGGTAACCAATGATACAATGTTACTTTCCGTGAACGCGGTATGTCGCGTAATATCGCTATACATAAACCTAGCCATTGGCATGTAATATCACCGTGACTGCCAACGACGACGCCCATGCGAGACATATAAAAATGCTATCTCATATTGATCAACTCTCGCATAAAGGCAGCTTACAAAACTAGATAATATCTATCTTATAATTAACGTTCAAAAATCACTCATCAATTTGTTTTTTTTTTCATTGTCTGTAAATTTTAATGAACATAGATGTCACAAGTATATTTTTATAAACAATTTTTTTTTCTATATCTAATTGTCTATAACAGAGGCACACAATGCTTAGAATCTAGCTCGATGTTGTGGAGCTCACGGTTCCAAGTAAAAATGTTACTCGATAACAAACTTACTATAACATGTAGTCCGTGGAGTTTGTAGCACTCGTCAAATTTTATCGCCGCTCTATTGACACCAGTATTACTTATGACGGTTTATTCCAGTCCTGACGGGCTGGAAAGGACTACATATAATATAACTGCATATAACTATTATAAATCTTTGCACATTATCTGATAAGTAAAACGTATTCCTCAACCAAGTCACACGGATATTATTATACTGGCATCGTTTATAAAATTTGACAAGTGTGTACGCAAATTTTCTTAGTAATTACTCTATAAGGTCATTATTTCTCCTAAACTAATACTATAGGCGGCCCGCCGACCTCGCTTACAGTGACCAGAGTCGGTTATCTTACACACTAACCTATGACATAACTGTTTCTCTTATTATGTACAGGCTCTGGAAAAAAACAGATATGTCACCCCATTTTTTAATTTAAGATAATGATAAAATCTTGAATTTCTTTACATTTGGTGCTCATTAACATCTGTATATATTTATTTAAACTGCCTCTGTACAATATTGTCTTTCCTAATTATAATTTAATGTTAGTAAATTAAAAAATGGAGTTCTTTGGAGCGAATATTTGAGATGTTTGTTCCGTAACTTTATGTTATGGGGGCCCGCTGCCAAGTAAGTCGCGCGTCTTAATCAAAAGCTATTTGGATAAAAGCATGTTTAATGAGTGAAACAGTGAGAGAATTGACAATGTGATATTAAAGATGTCTCTATGAAAAAGATAGTCAGTCGGGCAAGTCTACATGTTGCAGACATACCAAAATGCTACTAATTTGATAGACTATCGGGGTACATAGGACATCTCCACGCCAATCACAAAGTCCACATTTTATAATACTTTCACATAAATCGACCAATGTCACAGAACTTACAGCTTAACCCTACAAAAGACTAGAACTAAAAAATACAACCTAAGCAATTTTGAATTGTCATGTAACTAAAACTTAGCTTTCTTTAGGAATATTACTGTTTAATAAATAAATTTAAAATGCTATTTACAACGAAAATATTGCAGTAAATATGATCATACATACATACATTTACTGTATTAGGCTGCAATATCACACTAACTTTGACAATAGCTACACAATCTGTGCTCCACATTGTATATCTATTGTACAGTAACAATACAAAGTTAATAAAAATATACTTTTTCACGCTAGAGTTAAGTGTGACATTGCAAAATGCTATTTTACAAGTTTCAACAAAATTTCAGAATTTTCAGTCAATATTTTAAAATGGGAGCCTCTTGTGGTCCAAATGGTCTTTAACTAAAAGAGTTACAAACGTAAACCTAATAATAAAATATAATACCGATGCAACAGCATGCAATAAAATTAATATATATAACTATAATATATTTTATTTGATTGTGCAGTGATAAATGTGCTTTCTCATAAAGAAACTATATGTTGGCACAAGTCATTGTATTGCAGAATTGAAATTACAAATAACTGATTTATTTTGAACATTTCTTTTTATGATTTCATTTTGAGTACTTTTCTTATAACCAAATGTCTCTCCTAATAATATTTTTCCTAATCAGAAATCGTATCACGATAATAATAGTACCAGGGTAGGCATCAAGTCTTTGCAAAAATATCTACATTAGGTTGTAGAAACTGTGTGTTGATAGCATAGTTTGATATGTTGTGCGAGAGATAACTAGTACAAAACCCTCAAGAAACTAACATTTATGTTTAATTTCACACTGATAACGTTCTAGAAAACAAACACCAAATCTTAGGATAAATGCCGATTAGAATTAAGTACTTGAGAAGCTGTAATGAAAGAAGAAGACAATATTGTTTGCGGGTTATTTCTAGGGTCGATGATGTACAACTAGACTAGAATGTGCTAACTTAAAATATCAACAACGTGTCGTGTGGCAACCGAACTGTACGTGGTATGCGACCAACACACCGTCACTCACTATATATCACTGTTCAGGCAGCGTCCGTCTGCGCGGGCTCAAGCTCGGGCTCCGGCGAGGCGCCCTCGTCCTCGGATCAGGTCTTCCGCAACTCCACCAACTTCACGTCCTTAACGTGCAGATTGTGCTTCGATTTGGCCGCGAATTTGATGACCGCCTGCGTTGAGACGAGAGGCACATGTCGGAGATCCAGTCTGTTAAGAAAAATATAAATGCAGGTCAGTCTCTATGGTATTTTATACAAATATGTAACTGTTTCTGTTGAGACTCGCAGGTAACGGACAGCCCAAAGAATTGTCAAACATAATAGTGGGCGGGGCACATTGCTCGCAGAACGGATGGCTGGTCGGGTGAGTTTTGAATTTCGCTGCGTCGTAGGTACGATGTCGGTCGCATACCGGCACATGATAAGAGGCACAAGACTGGCGATTCTTATTTTACTTTATTCAAAAGGAGCAACAACAAATAGCTACAATATAAAATGAATACGACGGCTTAGCTACATCTACATGGCAGTACTTTATACGGCGACTTGTTCAAAATTGAGTTGTAGACGAGATTGCATGATTCTCACCGCACGAGGTTGGGGCAGCGCGCCAGGTGGTCGAGCGCGGCCTCGGTGAGCAGGCGGCAGCCCGCCAGCGACAGGCGCGCCAGCCCGTGGTGCGCCAGCTGCGCCGCGCCCGCGTCCGTCAGGCGCGCGCACGACGACGCGTCCAGCTCCACTAGCTTTGGTAGTGCCTGGGACAATAGCAGCCATTTTAGATGTTATACTAGCGACCCGCTCCTGCGTCGCACGGTTTTGTACGCCTTTATAAAACATTGAGATTTCTTTATTCTTTAGTTTACTAGTAACGTATTTTACGCATAATCCTTCTGGAATAAATTCTCTAAAAGATGGTGAAAACCGCATCAAAATCCGGCGCGCAGTTTATGGAAACAACGCTGTCACACAGGCACGTACAGAAACTTTTATTAATAATGCCGCACGTGTCGATTCATGTAAAATGCTGGTATTCAGTTGCATCCGGTTAAGACTGGAAGCCGACTCCAGTATAGTTAGGAAAAGGCTAGGCAGAGCGAATGTGTCATTAGCAAGTCGTTACCTGCACGACGTAGCGCATGGCGACGTCGGTGATGTCGGTGCCGGGCAGGCGCAGCACGGCCAGCGCGGCCAGGCGCGAGGGCTCGGCGCGCGTGGTGTTGCCGCCGCCGGGCCGCGAGCTCTCGGGCGGCGCCAGCACGCCGCGCAGCTTGGCGTCGTCCAGCGCGCGCGCGAACGACAGGTCCAGCGCCGTGAGCGGCGGGCACGCCCCGCTGCGCAGCGCCAGCGCGGCCTCGGCGGGCGAGCCGGCCAGCGACAGCGAGCGCAGCGCCGGCAGGCGCGCCAGCAGCCTGCGAGGACACAGCCGCATGTTAGCTCTTTACTTTTATGAACGACGCGAGCTCTCTTGATCCTATTTCCCACTTAATAATTCCATTGACGAAATCACTGATGGTGGGCTCTACTCATTTATGAAGTTAACCTTAACAACTATTTGCAAGGTTACCAACTTCCAGAATACACCCTCTTAGGGAATGTGGAATAAAATTGACGTCTGACAGTATGAAGACACTGTCTCGATTTTTTTAATTTTTTCTCAGTTGAAGAAATCACGAATCCCATTGCATGTTGCCAATCTCTAATCCTCTTACCAATAGAAAACACACAAACCTTATAATCTATCCCCCTTACCAATAAATGTATTATAGCAGATGAATACTTTACACATCAATTTCTCTCGTTCAGTCATCAGTAATTTGACTTTCGAGAGAAGAAGAAAAAGCATTGTGTATAGAATATAAAATATAATATATATATACATTTTATATATACGGACGGTATACAACGTTTATTAGTAAGGGGGTAAGAATACAAATTAATTGTATGATTACCATGCCAGTTGCCTCCTAGCAAGATGGCACCACTCAAGCCCCAGTGACAATGGTTGTCGTCTGGCGATGCCGGCCAGCTGAGCGGCTGAAACGCGCACTTGCACGAATGACATGCTGCGCCACAGAGAGGGATCCATCTGGAAATACAACGAAAATATTATGATTTGACGAAAATTTTATCGAATGTGGCTTGCTGGTTCCATTATGGATCAATTTTCGGTCGGACTTTATCTATTAAATGGAACATCCATAAAACAGATAGTCTTAAGACTTTTAACCTAAAACCTGCGACAATGGCTCCCACACTTGAAACATCAGATAATTTTTTTTTAAATCGTTTTCGATGTTTTTCTTTGGTTAAAGTATTGTTGGTGGTTGTTGGACTCAAAATAAACAGATATTTTAAACTTAATATTTCATGTAAGTATTTTGAGAAAACTTCACAGACGTAATGGTTATCGATATCAAAATACGATAAAACAAAACACTGATCTTCTCAACCCATATTTTTAAAAAAAGCAGTGGTACTCCGGAAGTGCCGACAGAAGTGAAAACAAAACACAAACAATACTTTGCAATCACTCACTGACATATCGGTTATACATTAAAACCGAGTACATCCCGAGGACAGCCGAACACATCCGAAGCGGGTATTTTTTAAATCTTCTTATAAACAAAACACGTGCGGTGTCGCTTACGGTAACAGTGGCACCAATTCAATTGTTTCTCCTATCTCAAAAAAATGCCGTACGCGCCTAAAGAAGTTTTCATTTCAAAAACCATCTAACCACATTTTTTTCTGCGGAGTTTCGCTAGCAAATTTTATTTTAACGTGTTTAACTTACAGAGTACTCTGCCCAAGCCTTGCAGACGAGCGCACAGGTGGCCAGCTCATGCGGCGTGAGTTTGGCGAACACGCAAAGCATGGCCTCGCGGTCCAGCCACGGCGAGCCGGCCGGGTTGCACACCGCGCTCAGTGATGGCGCGGGCCGGATCGGGTATATCGGCTTCTTCATGATCTGCGGGCGAAAATCAGAGATTAAGACAAGGCTAGGAAATTTAGTGGGCGAAAGGACTCGCGTCTACAAGGATGGGGTGATGACTCATGGAGCCTTGTTCTTTCACCTTGAAAGCTCACACAAGCTCCATTAGGCGTACTACACACAATTTCTGGTCGATTTCAAAAACTAGATTTTTCAACTTTAAAAACAGTTAAAGGTATGGGGTCGTAGAAATTCGGCGCAATAATAAAAATTATAAGGAGGACTTCCCCAACCAGGGAGGGGGTAATACATTTATTTTCGCTGGTCGCCCATTTTGGATTTTGGGCCCAATATGGCTGACCTCCTTTCATGTTTTAAAATAACATATCCTATGACACACACCAATATTGTAACTTCCCAATAGTGAAAGAATTTTCGCTTTGTTCTTTGGGCCCAACGTTGTATGAAACGTTCCTGGTCTCCTTTCACGCGGACGAAGTCGCGGACAGAAGCTAGTAAAACATAAACTAATTCACATAATAGACTTCGGACCCACCACCACACAGACCCTTCAACATCAACCATGATGCGAAATTCACAACAAATCGCACGTACAAAGACTAGTGTCTATATGACATACTCGCGCGGACACTCAGATCCCGTATGTATGTCATCATTCAGGTTCGCTTTCTATTCGGGGGATGAGGATTAAGGGGATGAGTTATATGGAAGCTCAACATTTTTGCCGATGGGAAATCTCGACAGGCACACACGGCTTGTTATTTAATAATTAACATTTCCGACTAACTTTCCTCACCTTAGCGGAGTGGTGTGTGAGCTGCAGCGCGAGATGTGCCCGCAGCGCCTGCTTCTTGGGAGCCTCGTCCTCGTCGCTGGCGCGGCGCTTTTTAATCGCCGGCTCCCAGCCCTCTCCCTCGCCGACAGGATTCCCTTCCTCCTCGCGCTTAATTTCTGTAAAATAAGATATATAGCGACTAACTCTACTATCGTGAGAAAACTAGTACGTTCTTCAAGCCAAATTGGAAGACGTGACATCCACCAACACGCACTGTGCCCAGATGGTGGGTTATTGCCCTTATAGAGACGAAGCATGAGACCCAGCAGGTGGAACATCGCTTATGCTTTCAATTTGATTCTAATCATGAAACTGAACAACTTCGTCAAACAAAAAAATACGAGACACACTATAGGAAATTGATCAGCTGATCACTCATTTCGCATTGTTTTCAGAATCAGCGGTTTCAAATCTCGTGAATAATGTTAAAGAGGAACCTAACTAATATTTTTACTCTTATAAAAGGCGTCTAAGGGATAACGTCAGGAGAATGTACTACAGCGTCAAAGCTATAATAACATAACAAAATACAGCAGACACTAATCCATTTACCAGGCTAATATTTCGTCAAGATTATAAAAATTGTAGCCATAACTTTCGGCCTATTTATTTGTTTGGCCTATATTCAGCAGCGGACGTTTACTGAATGATGGCATGTATTTACCGTCCTCAGACTTGATATGTGGAACTTCATTCTTGCCTTCGTTATCGGAGCCGGCTTCTGATTTGATTTGCGACTGGGATGTCGGTGCTGACGCCTTATTCTGAAAACATTAATAACGGTCATAAGTAATTTGTAAGTGTTTATAGGTTTATATCAGTGGCGAAGGCTCCATACAACTCGATTAATACCGGCTTCCCTTTGAAAAAAGGCACAGCCAGTATTCTATAGACAAATAATATAATCATATTAAAGATATCTACTCCAGCTTACTTCTTACAAAAATTGACCCTTCACTACTGGTGTATATTATACATTATTCAGTATTTCGAAAGAAGGAAGCCAACCAATCTTTATATCACTTTTCAAAATATGTTTCAGATTGGTGTAAGGCACCTGTCCCACCACCAGACTATTAGCAACGAAAAGCGAGTACTAGAAATTGACGTTTGCCAGGTCTTGTCGCTGCTACTATCTAGCGGAGAGAGTTCTCGACAACAGTGTGAACAGTTAGCGATCAACTATTAATATTTATGCATCTCTTTTACTGACACGGGAGTAAAAAAGATGCATAAATTGTACGTGACTTGAGCGAGAAAATAGTCAATTCCTAGTCGGTGGTGGGACGGAGGCCTTTCGGTACAAACCCTTAATAAGATCAACAGTTTTATGCTATGATTTTACCTGTATGCCATGACTGATTTGTCCGACATCGGAGCCCACACTCATTCGCCTGAGGTCTGATGACTTCTGACGGGCGCGGAAGTGGCGAGGCTGAAATAAATATATATTTATATTTTCGTGCTGTCTCCGTCGCCAGTGTGTGGATCTATCTTTAAGCAATGTAATAATAGATAAGGCATTTTAAGAATAATAATCATCTAAAAATAGTAATTGACTTTTATTACCGTCCTCTCTTGGTTGCATTTTTACGATACATGGCAAGAGGGGGTACCAAAATAGATTTCAAATTAAATAATTATGCTGGTATCCAACACTTTGTTGAACGACTGTCTTCCTACCTTGTAATCATGGTTGAGCCCCATGGTGGTGCAGGTAGGGCACTCCCAGGAGTTGGGCAGGTCCTCGTTGATCTGTCCGCCGGGCGGCACGCAGGCCGGGTGCACGATGCTGTAGCACACCGAGCACTCGCGCAGAGATGACGGACCGTTGCGACCTGCAGAAGTATAAGTCTTAGTATGTTGTGGAAAAACGTCGTCTTATTTCGTTTTCCCGTGTAAAAATATCGCGGCGGGATATTATGAAGAGGCTAGTTGACTTTTATGCCGTCATGCGCATGCGATGTGCGTCTATGCAGCGGCGTTTCAGGGGTAGTCCTAACAACATACTTGCTACACTGGCGGACAAAATTGATGGGTCATTTATTAGACACTGGGCGGGTAGACATGTGCGCACAGACGTTCATGTGGCCAATTAATTTATTAAATTATTATTAACTAACAATTAGGCTATAGTGATACTAACACTATATGGATCTTTGGTCTAAAATAAAGAAATTCATTGATTGAATAACGCGCACTGGATTTTCAAATGTCGGCGCTAAGCAGTGCGTTAAAAACCCAGGCTGTTAATGGGTTTTTCGCAACCTAATAACAGACTAATATCTGATAAAAAAATTACATACTGTCTTCTCATTTGTTTGTATTTGATATGGTTTGTATTGTTTTATTATTTCTCTTTAGTTTTCCTATAGGTAGAAGGTCAAACAAATACCCATGGTTTTCTACATAGTTTCATGAGGCATTTCTTTAGAAATAGGGCTGATAATACCAAGAACAGTTTATTACTTACCATTGTTACCTTTAGCTTGCGGCGCCACAGGCGTCTGCATCCAGCCGTCAAGATGGCATACTGCACATGATGCTGTAACTGGTAGCATGGGCTGTAAAATTGAACAAAATAATTTGTATGTACTGTACCACAAGAATTTATTGCGCTTTTTAAGGTTTCAATTTTCCTTATATCTGTAATAATTGTACGAGGCCTGTCAGTGCTAGCAAGTCATCGCCTGTTGGCTTTATTTTTGAAACTGAGCTTCGGTATATCGTTCAGTTTTATCGTAAAGGATAGTCTAGTTAGGTGTTTTAAAGCACTCACGTACGTAAACATAGTGAAACAAAATGAAGTTTCTTTTATATAGTCATATTACCCATGACTAATAATAATGTTACCTGTAGGCACTGTCGCATGACACAGGTCTGTTTGGCGCGGCCCATTCCGCCAAACTTGACCATGTCGTGGCAGAACACGCATTCGCCGCAGTCCGTGCGCTGGCACGCCTCGCACTTCTTACATCTGAAATTATTTAGAATAAAGTTACATGTTTAAATCGGTAAATTGTAAAATCTATCAAAATTGAACTTATTTGCACTTAAACTGGTAACATGTCTAAGTTACTGTAAATTTGATTGTTTTCAGAATGCTTGGTTCTACTGAAAATGGCGTAAAAGTATTGGATACTAGCTGCGCCTCGCGGTTTCACCCGCATAAGTCTCGATACCTATTTCAGGAATGTCTGCCCATGTACAGACGCCAGCACATCAAGTTACTACAATCTGTCAAATTTCTTTAACTCATCGCACGTCGAGTGTACACCATGTGTACCGATAACAATAAAATTTCTATTGTGTCTGATAATTAGACGCGCGATGGGTTAATAGATTTTCAACGTTATCGCTAAAGCATAAGATTCAAAGTTTATTGGGAAAATTTGCCAGTTTCGGGTAGCTTGATGTACTGGCGACTGTACCTAATTACATCCAAAACCGTTCAGCCGCTTGAGCGACGCCCCGTAATACGTACCGGGTGCGCCTCCTGCGCGGCGCGCTGTTGGCGTGCTCGGGGCGCGCGCGCGCCGGCCCGCCGCGGTGCAGGCCGCCGCGCCCGCCGCGCCCGCTGGACTGGCGCCGCTCTGTAGACACCACGTCGTCGGGACCTGTAAGCAATGCAATATTATTATTAGCAATGCACTAAAGGCGCGTATTCTTTATACTATGTCTAGGCACACTTTTTTTTAGTATGAATATAGTACAACAGTAGCATAATAAAAGTTCTCATCCCGCTACAAGAGCACGGGTATTTAAATGCCTGCCTCAAAATTTGGTCCTTCGAGCCGGATGTCGAACGTCACCCTCAAATTAACTCATACATAAGTATGTACGTAACTATTTCAATAGATAAATTCTGCTTCCAAACGATTAGACAAAGTTGATACCGATTTTGATAATACAAAGCCATCAGAGTATTACGTAACCGAGTTTAGCTAATAATAATAGCTTCAATAAGTTTCAGTTTCTAAGTTTGTTCTGTATTGTATTTTTATTTGTTATTATCATCAACATCTTTTCAGCCGAGAGCGTTCACTGTTGGACAAAAGCCACCCCCATGCACCTCCACTTCGACCAGTTGTTGTGCTTCTCGCATGCAACAGGTTCCTGCGACCTTCACAAGGTCGTCAGTCCACCTTGTTGGAGGCCTTCCTACGCTACGTCTTCCGGCACTCTGTGACCACTCCACAACTTTTCGGCCCCATCGGCAATCTGTTCTGCGAACAATGTGCCCTGCCCACTGCCACTTAGTTTGGCAATTCTTCGGGCTATGTCGGTTACCTTGCTTCTCCTGCTGATCCCTTCATTTCTAATTCGATCACGCAGGGAAACTCCGAGCATAGCACTCTCCATTGCCCTTTGGGTGTCTTTTAGCCTTCCAATAAGGCCGATTGTGAGCGACCACGTTTCACTGCCATACGTCATCACTGGCAACTGCAAATACAAATAAATAGGCCAGTGATGACCTATTTATTTGTATTTGGAGTAAAATAAAGTATTTCATAAATAAATAATAATATATATTTGTATGCCTACCTTTGAGTACCGGCACGCCAGTGACAGCCAGATGCTGTTTATCATGCCTGTGCTGCTCCACAAGTGTGCGCACATCCTTGACCAGCGCGATCGGGTCGGACAGCAGTTCCGGGACCGACTTGCGAGCCGCAGGCAGTTGGTGGAGATACATTACTATTGCCTATGGAAATAAAGATAAGGTATAAAAAGTTATTTGTCTTCGATGTTTCTAGTAAGTTACTAATAAATGCTCAAATAACGGCGATTTATTTGCGTAACATGCTATCAGTAGGAATGGCTTTCATTTTGACAGTTCAACAAAATTCATTTTATTATTTACGTTGTTCAGCAGACAAATTTTTCGAACATATGTATATGAAGTAATGGATTAGCAATAACCTTCAAAATGATTCAGTTTATGATTGATAGTGTGCTACGTTACGTAACACATGTTACGTTACGTAACACACTATCAATCATAAACTGAATCATTTAAACAGCCATAACTTCAGCACCCATATTACGTAATTTATGTAATATGGGTGCTGGAGTTATGGCTGTTCGAATAGACTTGATACAAATGTTAGGTTCACGATCTAAATAATTTAACGATAACCTATTGAAAATCGATCTTTGTTTCAGTATCGATTTTCTGTAGGTTTATGCATGGTCTTCACAAGTTGGAAGAAACCTATTTATTTCTACTAGTGTATTGCTATAGGCGGTGTTGACGATGCTTTTTTTATTTGAAGCAACTTCTTCCGTTCAGTACTCGGAGTATCGTATTTAATTTTAAATTGGAAAAGTTAGTTCCCGCGTTTTATGTTTTGAGAAAAATCGGCGTAAAGGTTTCTTTTGATGTTTTACTAAATATTATCTCTACAAACTTCCACTTCATGTAATATCCGTGTATCTCCTTGAAAAACGGGTATTCGCCTTGTACATGTTAGTCTGTGCTGAATAAATTTATTTCTTTTTTTGTGACATATGTAGGTATCTCACCTTGAGGCCATGCAGCTCGTTCTGCGTGAGGTGCACGTGCTCTTTGGGCGCGGCGAGCGCAGACTGTCCCTCGGGCGCGAGGTGCGAGCGACCCAGCAGAGCCATCACATAGCGGTCCAAGACGTACCACAGCATCTCAGTGAAGAATGGGTAGCGGAACTTTTGTGGCACCTGGAATCGGAGGACGAAATGCAAATTATGATTTGTAAGTATTGGTGGTAATTAGTCTGTAACAAGTGTATTGTAGACAGGCTATTAATAAAGCAAGATTACTACGATTTTTGGGTGAGGCCTATGTTCAGTAGAATTCTTTTGGTTGAAAAGATGATAAACGGCTGCTAGTCAGAGAAAACCCATGCAAAGAGCTAGAACGGGACATGTACTGAAATAGACTAGAAAACCTAGAAATCTTAAAATATTGCGTCAAAATGAATACGAAATTTCACACAAAATTTCCTGAAGGCGATGCTGACTATATTGTGTACTTAAATTATAATAAACACCATCTCACCTTAGTAACGTCTTCAACTTGAGCAATCTTCAGTTGCTTTTCAATACCGAACTGGTGCAAGAAGTTGCCGCCGAAAACCAGGGAGTCGCTTGGTGTGTATACAGCGTGGATCCAGCCAGTCGGAATGAAGAATGTGTGGCCAGCTTGCAGCTGAAATGTTGGGAATAATACACAAATATTACATCTGTACTAATATTATAAATTCAAAAGCAATTGTCTGTTAGCTTAGCTTTTCAAGCCTGAAAGGCTGTACGGATTTAAATGACCATCACATGGGTAAGCAAGGATACGGGATGCTTTTTATCAAGTATATACTTCTTGGATAAAAAGCATCCTGTGTCTTCATCCTTCCGTGTGTTAATTTTGACCACCACGCGGGCGAATCCGCGGGCAAAAGCTACATAATCATAATTTTCGAATAAGTGAAAAGTTACGTTTGTCAAAACACCACTATTCTCCATCCACAAAGAAGTACCTTTATGTTTCTTTCGATATTTATTTTATGAACAAACTTTAGCAATACCAATTTCTAAGAAACTAACAACAACAAAAAATACTAAGAATCCTGTGAAAATTACAAAGAAAGATATTATTATAAAGATTAAAGGCTCGTACACACAGGCGCGACGCGACACAAAGGCACCGCAAGTCGCGCAACGAGCGGTGCCTTTGTGTCGCGTGTCGCTTCGCGCCTGTGTGTACGAGCCTTTATGGCTTTTTCAGGCAGACCGGCACACTAAATCTCGTGTCTACTTCGCAGAATTTTGTACGCGAGACTTCATTATAAACTAAACTAGCAGCGCCCCGCGATTTCAGCCGCTTAAGTGTCGATCCCGTGGGAATATCGGGATAAAAACTATCACATGTCCTTCCCCGGGTTGCAATCTATCTCTATGCCAAATTTTATCGAAATCCGTTCAGTGGTTTAGGCGTGAAAAGGTAACAGACAGACAGACAGATTGACAAAGTTACTTTTGAATTTATAATATTAATATGGATTCATAATATTAAACCTGTAATATTCCCACTGCTGAATCTTAAGCCTCCAATATGTCTGAGGGAGCGGGTAAACCGCTACGCGAGACTGTGTGGGTTTGTCTTTTAAATTCAGTTAGTATAAATTAATCCATATACTCGCCTCCTACTACATGGGTCTTATACATAACTCGCGAAATGTGGGTGTTTACCACTGCCTCACCCTTTGGGGATCACAGGCGTGAAAGTATGTTGCCAAATCCATATACAGAATAGTCAAGTCGTGGCTCAAACAAGATGAAGGAGGTCATTTCCAACAAAAAAATCTTTCTACAGCATGGCCATAATGCAATTGCCCTAAAAGTTATGAATATTTTTGTATACAGAGTTCTTTTACAATTTATAAGAATAATTTTAAAAAAAATGTGATACAAAACAATGTTGAACAACAAATGGTGTTGTATTATCAGCACTTCAAAAGTTCTATTGCGGCTCTGGGTACCAAAATTCAAGAGCAATTAATTTTTTTCCAAAAAAATTTAAGCGTAATATTTTTATTTTTACATTTTAGGGGGCGTCCATAAATTACGTGAGGTGTTTTTTTTTAATTTTCCATCCCTCCCTCCCCCCGTGGTGAGATGTCGTGAGATTTTATTCAACCCCCTCCGGGGGGGGACCCCCGGAGGGGGAACCCCAATCACACGTGAGATTTTTCAAAATGTGGGTTTCTTACGTAAACGCGTTATAATTAACAAAAGAAAAAAGAAATTGCTTCGTGCTTTTATTACACAATATGGTGGTTTGACAGTCAGTAGATGTATAACGTCGAAGTATGAATGAAATTATTTTCTTTCGGACGAATTATTGAATGATCTTAATAAGCATGTATCATCTGGATTAAATGGACCAAAATAGTATAATTTGCTTTTGTTTCAATCAGAAAAAAAAATTGCGTGATATTTGCAGAGACCCCCTCTCTCCAACGTAAGATTAAATGAGATTTGACTCGACCCCCTTAAACATCTCACGTAATTTATGGACGCCCCCTTAGAAGGGTTGGAAATGACCTACTGTATCTCCAATTTGTCTATTTCGTTTGATCCACGACTTTTTGACCACCCAGATTCATCGATTTGGTACCCTACTAGTCTTGTTCTTTCTACTAGGGTTTTAAAATCCTTTCCTCATTGATTAGCGAACAAATTATAAAAATATAAAACAATGATTGTTCATTAACGTTTATAATTTACGAGTTCCGACCATATTTGTATGAAGCTATTAAGAACACGATTGCTGTGTGAAACCGTCGCTGCGAACGTGGTGACCGCGTCACGGAATCACACGTCTACATTTTATTGGTATTTTAGTTCTCGACTAACAATCGTATTAATTAGTTAATCCGTAGAGGCGAAAATAACGCCGATTACCTTCCGTCCAATTTAGTTCAGAAGTAGACAGATCTAAACTAATATTATAAAGAGAAAATATTTAATTTTTTATGTTTGTTTGTTACGCATTCACGCTAAAACGGCTGAACGGATTTGGACGACATTAGGCACATGGTTAGATCATGACCTGGATTAGGATTTATCCCGATTATCCCACGGGATTGAGACTACTGCGAGTGACACAGCAGGGCGCAACTAGTGTAATAATCAGTGGTCGGAATAGGCTGACTATATTTGCCTAAACTTCGGAGAACAGAGACAGAAATCGGAGACTTCCTTACGACATTTTTTTTCCGAAATTCGGGAAAAATCTTAAAGTTGAAAATAAGCTTTATTTAAGATGTGTAAAGGCTATTTTTTTAAACTAAAGTTGCAATTAACAAATCTTAGGAATTTTCACTAAACTAATCTAACTTAAATCATGTATTAAAATTATCCTTAAACTAACCGTTGTTGCATCAAATCTTTCAATACATAATATTTGTCAATACATAATATTTGTCAATGTGTAACACCTATGTAAAACTAATTTCTAATTGCATAAAAGGGACTTTGATATGTATTTCAAACGTAGGTACTGTAGATTTACGAAAATTCTTCTGGGATCTTAAAGCTATTGCATTATCTTATTGTGAAATACACAAACTATGCCGGTGTCCTGAAACTTTCTGACACGAATTACGTGTCACAATTTGAGACTCACTAATGCAGGCAGGCACAGGATTGAACTATTTTTTTTGGATTATACCTAAAAATCCCGAAAATTTGGTATTTGCAAGTTTAGAAAAAAATTGTCTTGACCCATCTTAAATAAAGCTTATTATCAACTTATTTAAGATTTTTCCCGAATTCCGGAAAAAAAAATTTCGTCGTAAGGAAGTCTCCACTTTCTGTCTCTGTTCTCCGAAGTTTAGGTAAATATAGTCCGCCTATTCCGACCACTGGTAGTAATATTAATTATTATAGTTACATTAGCTGTATAAATACTCACATGAACTCGAATGCACTTCTCGACCGTGTCGCCAAAGAAGACATCGGACTGTTTGCCAGAAAGCACCCACTTTTCATACAGCTGCAAATTCTTTTCAGTCGGTGGGATCAGCCAGAATACTTTGGCGCCTGAAATATGAAAGAAACCATCGAAAAACTTCTTTTAGCCGAAGTAATGGAGAGAAAATCACAATAGCATAAAATACAAATCGTAACATCACGCCTGTATTCCTCAAGAGTTGGCGCAGAGGTGTATATTGATTGGGTGACTGGTAATTAGTGACCGATACGTAAACACTCACTCATCTCTCATACTCATCATTTTAAACAAGTTTCCCAAAGAAACGATTTTTTTAATTTATCAATACGCATAACCCTAAAATGAATGAAAAAGAATAAGTAATGCATGGTAAAAGTGGAATAGTTTTTGTTTGTAAAAAGAACTAAATTAAATTACAGCCTATTATAGTGTATCTTGTTAGGTTCACTCAATACTCTACTGTAGTGACTGGGGTCACGCGCTTCGTAAATTAAAAAAGAAACGTTTCTTTGGGAAAGTTGTTTGATATGATGAGGACCATCATTTGTTTAAGAATTGGTCCCTAATTTTATCAGTCTCCCTTTAAAGTCCATACTTATTTCACAAAAAGACGACAGGTGCAGTTTAAAACATTGGGTTGGGCTCCGCTCGCCCCTTGGATCTTGCCCCTGATTGCCTAAGTGTACCTACTCGCCCCCTTGAATATTAGATACCCCAAATCGCCCCCAATTGTTAGTAAACTAAAAGTACAGTCAGCACTCGTAAGTTTTTGAAATTATTGAAACAAATATTTTTAACCGACTTCCTAAAAGGAGGAGGTTCTCAATTCGGATGTTTATATTTTTTTATGTATGTTCGGACATAACTCCCTCATATATAGACGGATTTGTAATTTTTTTTGTTCCAAAGAGGTTTATTCCGAAATGGTCCCATTTAAATTTCGTAAAGATCTGATGATGATTCGGAGACAGATAACGGAACTCTTCAATAAATGCCAGCAAATCAACCGCGATTGCTGCTATAGCATATGTATGCATTGTTTACGCAATTACACAACATAACATCACGCCTGTACCCTTTAAAGGGGTAGGCAGATGTGTTCAACAGCTTTCTGTCACTGATATTCACATAGCAAGTAGTGTTATATGAATTTGTTTGGGGTAGGTAGGTACAACTTTTTTTACAAATTACACTTTTTTAACTCCATAATTATGCAGTTTTATTTCAATCTTCACCATTAACTCCCAAGAGACACTATTGAAGTATTAACAAATAAAAACTTTTTTACAAAAATAAAACAACCGACTTCCAAAAGTTATTTTTCACTTTGTAGTGTTTTTTTGGAAGTCGGTTGTTTTATTTTTGTAAAAAAGTTTTTATTTGTTAAAACTTCAATAGTGTCTCTAATTTTCTAATTAAAGTTTACGGTTTTGTACAAAACTTTTGTAGATTATATATATATAATAATTTAAAAATAACAATAAAATCACAATTTAAAAATAACTTAAAATATAACTTTTATTGTTTGTACAAAATATGAGTTTTTTTTTATAGACAATGTACAGACGCCAGCACATCAAGCTACCCGAAACTATTGTAGTTACTTGATGTGCTGGCGTCTGTACTTAAGTTAATTACAACTTAGGTATTTTTTCCATTTTAACATTTTAAGAACAAATTAAGGAAAATGTCGTAAATAGTTCATCTTTAACTTTGAAACAGCTCTGCATGTAAGTTTGTAAAATTTACAAAATATTGCAACAAATATAAAAAGCATAAATTGTAAACAAAATGGCGTCGACATAAGCGTCACTAATTCTATCTATCTTTTCAAAGGTATCATCGTAATCGAATGATTAAAATGATGCTACTTATAATTCTAGAGTCGGCAGACTATGGTTTAGTCTGCCGACTCTTTTGTTTTTTTCTTCAGGGTGTGAAATCATCAAATTACCCTTCCCGCTCTGGGTGGAGCGGAAGGGAGTGTCAGACTCTTACTGACTAAAACCCACCCGTGCCCTCCCGTCCTTAGCCTTTTATGTTCTGGGCCAGCGGTAACCCTTTCGGACAATCCCGCTGACCACTACCGCTGTCACTTAATTCTATCTATCTTTTCAAAGGTATCATCGTAATCGAATGATTAAAATGATGCTACTTATAATAATTCTAGAGTCGGCAGACTAAACCATAGTCTGCCGACTCTCGAATTTATTTTACTCAATCAGAATTAGTAGCCAAACACAAATAATAGAATATAAGGCGTTAGCTTAATACCTAATTCACAAATTTAATTTAACTAAAAAATGGAAATTCGGTTGTAATAAAAACTTACCTTAACTTCCAATCAGGAATTCCACTCGCAATACGCAAGAATAAATTCACCTACTTAGTTACACTTGGAGATAAGTACTAATCTAAGGTTTAGCAAATATCGTAAAACGCATCCCTTCCACATTTAGTGGAGCGCCGTAAGATTTATACCTCGGAATCCAGATGTAGCTGAAACTAGCGGCGGCCGAGCACAGTGTGCAGGGCCGGAGCGCCCCAAGAACAAAAATGTTAATATTCTGCAATAGAAAAAATATTGATTTTTCATGGTTTTTTGTTTATAACTATTGTTTGCACTTTTTTTACAGTTATTTATCGATTGATTATCATACCCTACATATAAATGAACATGATAAAAGATATGTCGTTGCGGAACACGACTTTGTTCCAAGTTTTTTTCGCAATTAAAGGGCGCAAACTCGATTTTTATGTTTTTTGTTTATAACAATTGTTTGCACTTTTTTTTTAAATAATCAATGATTGATTATCATACCCTACATATAAATGAACATGATAAAAGATATGTCGTTGCGGAACACGACTTTGTTCCAAGTTTTTTTCGCAATTAAAGAGCGCAAACTCGATTTTTATGTTTTTTGTTTATAACAATTGTTTGCACTTTTTTTTTAAATAATCAATGATTGATTAGCATACCCTACATATAAATGAACATGATAAAAGATATGTCGTTGCGGAACACGACTTTGTTCCAAGTTTTTTTCGCAATTAAAGAGCGCAAACTCGATTTTTATGTTTTTTGTTTATAACAATTGTTTGCACTTTTTTTTTAAATAATCAATGATTGATTATCATACCCTACATATAAATGAACATGATAAAAGATATGTCGTTGCGGAACACGACTTTGTTCCAAGTTTTTTTCGCAATTAAAGAGCGCAAACTCGATTTTTATGTTTTTTGTTTATAACAATTGTTTGCACTTTTTTTTTAAATAATCAATGATTGATTATCATACCCTACATATAAATGAACATGATAAAAGATATGTCGTTGCGGAACACGACTTTGTTCCAAGTTTTTTTCGCAATTAAAGAGCGCAAACTCGATTTTTCATGGTTTTTTGTTTATAACAATTGTTTGCACTTTTTTTTTAATTTTTTAACGATTGATTATCATACCCTACATATAAATGAACATGATAAAAGATATGTCGTTGCGGAACACGACTTTGTTCCAAGTTTTTTTCGCAATTAAAGTGCGCAAACTCGATTTTTCATGGTTTTTTTGTTTATAACAATTGTTTGCACTTTTTTTTTAATTTTTTAACGATTGATTATCATACCCTACATATAAATGAACATGATAAAAGATATGTCGTTGCGGAACACGACTTTGTTCCAAGTTTTTTTCGCAATTAAAGAGCGCAAACTCGATTTTTATGTTTTTTGTTTATAACAATTGTTTGCACTTTTTTTTTAAATAATCAATGATTGATTATCATACCCTACATATAAATGAACATGATAAAAGATATGTCGTTGCGGAACACGACTTTGTTCCAAGTTTTTTTCGCAATTAAAGAGCGCAAACTCGATTTTTCATGGTTTTTTGTTTATAACGATTGTTTGCACTTTTTTTTTCATTTTTTAACGATTGATTATCATACCCTACATATAACTGAACATGAAAAAAGATATGCCGTTGCGGAACGGGACTTTGTTCGCAAGTTTTTTTCGCTATTAAAGAGCGCAAACTCGATTTTTCATGGTTTTTTGTTTATAACAATTGTTTGCACTTTTTTTTTAGTTAATCAACGATTGATTATCATACCCTACATATAAATTAACATGATAAAAGATATGTCGTTGCGGAACACGACTTTGTTCCAAGTTTTTTTCGCAATTAAAGAGCGCAAACTCGATTTTTCATGGTTTTTTGTTTATAACAATTGTTGGCACTTTTTTTTTCATTTTTTAACGATTGATTATCATACCCTACATATAATTGAACATGAAAAAAGATATGCCGTTGCGGAACACAACTTTGTTCCAAGTTTTTTTCGCTATTAAATAGCGCAAACTCGATTTTTCATGGTTTTTTGTTTATAACAATTGTTTGCACTTTTTTTACAGTTATTTATCGATTGATTATCACACTCTACATATAATTAAACATGAAAAAAAATATGCCGTTGCGGAACACGACTTTGTTCCAAGTTTTTTTCGCTATTAAAGAGCGCAAACTCGATTGCCATGGTTTTTTGTTTATAACAATTGTTTGCACTTTTTTTTTAATTAATCAACGATTGATTATCATACCCTACATATAAATGAACATGATAAAAGATATGTCGTTGCGGAACACGACTTTGTTCCAAGTTTTTTTCGCTATTAAAGAGCGCAAACTCGATTGCCATGGTTTTTTGTTTATAACAATTGTTTGCACTTTTTTTTTCATTTTTTAACGATTGATTATCATACCCTACATATAATTGAATATGAAAAAAGATATGCCGTTGCGGAACACGACTTTGTTCCAATTTTTTTCGCTATTAAATAGCGCAAACTCGATTTTTCATGGTTTTTTGTTTATAACAATTGTTTGCACTTTTTTACAGTTATTTATCGATTGATTATCACACTCTACATATAATTAAACATGAAAAAAAAATATGCCGTTGCGGAACACGACTTTGTTCCAAGTTTTTTTCACTATTAAAGAGCGCAAACTCGATTGCCATGGTTTTTTGTTTATAACAATTGTTTGCACTTTTTTTTTAATTAATCAACGATTGATTATCATACCCTACATATAAATGAACATGATAAAAGATATGTCGTTGCGGAACACGACTTTGTTCCAAGTTTTTTTCGCTATTAAAGAGCGCAAACTCGATTGCCATGGTTTTTTGTTTATAACAATTGTTTGCACTTTTTTTTTCATTTTTTAACGATTGATTATCATACCCTACATATAGCTGAACATGATAAAAGATATGTCGTTGCGGAACACGACTTTGTTCCAAGTTTTTTTCGCTATTAAAGAGCGCAAACTCGATTTTTCATGGTTTTTTGTTTATAACAATTGTTTGCACTTTTTTTACAGTTATTTATCGATTGATTATCACACTCTACATATAATTAAACATGAAAAAAAATATGCCGTTGCGGAACACGACTTTGTTCCAAGTTTTTTTCGCTATTAAAGAGCGCAAACTCGATTGCCATGGTTTTTTGTTTATAACAATTGTTTGCACTTTTTTTTTAATTAATCAACGATTGATTATCATACCCTACATATAAATGAACATGATAAAAGATATGTCGTTGCGGAACACGACTTTGTTCCAAGTTTTTTTCGCTATTAAAGAGCGCAAACTCGATTGCCATGGTTTTTTGTTTATAACAATTGTTTGCACTTTTTTTTTCATTTTTTAACGATTGATTATCATACCCTACATATAGCTGAACATGAAAAAAGATATGCCGTTGCGGAACACGACTTTGATCCAAGTTTTTTTCGCTATTAAAGAGCGCAAACTCGATTGCCATGGTTTTTTGTTTATAACAATTGTTTGCACTTTTTTTTTCATTTTTTAACGATTGATTATCATACCCTACATATAGCTGAACATGAAAAAAGATATGCCGTTGCGGAACACGACTTTGTTCCAAGTTTTTTTCGCTATTAAAGAGCGCAAACTCGATTTTTCATGGTTTTTTGTTTATAACAATTGTTTGCACTTTTTTTTTCATTTTTTAATAATTAATTATAATACCCTACATATAATTGAACATGAAAAAAGATATGCCGTTGCGGAACACGACTTTGTTCCAAGTTTTTTTCGCTATTAAAGAGCGCAAACTCGATTTTTCATGGTTTTTTGTTTATAACAATTGTTTGCACTTTTTTTTAAATTAATCAACGATTGATTATCATACCCTACATAGAAATGAACATGATAAAAGATATGTCGTTGCGGAACACGACTTTGTTCCAAGTTTTTTACGCTATTAAAGAGCAAACTCGATTTTTCATGGTTTTTTGTTTATAACAATTGTTTGCACTTTTTTTACAGTTATTTATCGGTTGATTATCACACTCTACATATAATTAAACATGAATTATTATAACAATTGTTTGCGCACTTTTTTTTTGTTTGTTTTTTCTTTTTTTGTTTGTTTTTTCTTTCTTTTTTTATTATTATTTTTTTATTTTTTTTTAATTTTTTTTTTCATGTTTCAAACATGAAACAATGTATGCTGTCGCGGAACACGACTTTGTTCCAAGTTTGTACCCTATCAAATAGCACGACTTTTTAAGAGCGGCCGATGGCGTTAGCGGTAAGGCACTCGGCTCACGGCAACGTGGATCGAGGGCACGAGTCCAGGCGGTACCACTGGGTTTTTTTCTGAAAAACCTATGTGCCTATTTACCCGCGTATGGGAAAAAATGTATACGGTGAGTGTAGTGAAATGTGAAAATGTAGTGAAAAAGTGAGATTGAGAAAAAGGAAAGATGAAAGGAAGCGTGGATAAGGCACGTAAAAGGGTGATACACGTTAAATCTCACATTTTTAGCACGATTTTTTGTTTAAAAAAATTGTCTGCACTTCCTGGAAAATAATTTATCGATTATTTATACTTTGCTATATTATTTTTCTATATTCTTTGGACACCCGCATTTATTAAGAACTAATTTTTTTTTTTTGATCTGGTTCCATAATCGCGTTCATCTACTGATAACAAAAATTTTGCAAAAAAATTAACCCTTTTTTCGATAGTAAATGATCTAACTGCCGGGCCGTGAATAAAATAACATAAAAAGGGTAGAGAGATATATTTTGAATGTAACCGGGAAATGAATTGTGGGGCCATTTTTTTGAATACAATTTTTTTTGTTTTTGTAAAAACTGTACAAAATCCTTATCTAAATCGTCTATACAATTGTTTTCACTCGATATTTTTTGTAATAAATGCAAACTGGGAACATCACACAGATTACCTTTTGAAAAAAATTTTTCATCTGCTGCAGCAAAATTTTCTAATTTTACTGAATTCGGCGTTTTCATTCTAAGTTGTATTTTTAGTTTTTCTCGATTTTCGTCTTTAATAAATCTTCTATGATTTTCAATAATGTTATGATTTATATTTTTACTGATTTTAATTTTTATTTCTTTATCTGAAAGTGGATTTATAATCGATTCATTGCATGAAAATGTAAATGTTGCGCATGAACTATTTTTGCACTCAGCAGTTGCTGAGAAATATGTTTTATTATTTTGTTTTTCGGTATAGCATTTGTGGTATTTAAATGAAAGTATACAATGGGGATATTTTTGACGAAAAATTTCATAAAATGCATCTGTCCACCCTTTTTTTAAACGGAGTTTTCCACACCAATATTTTTCCCAAAAGGTTCGCGGAACGATGATTTTATCAATCAAATTACTATTATATTTGATATTAAAGTTATTTCTGTTATCATTTTTATTATTATCTTTATCATTATCATTTACTGTACTATTGTTGGGAATATCAAAATTGTCAAAAGAATTATTATAAAAAGAGTTATTAGTACTACTATTGCTAGGAGAATTATTTACCTCAGAATGATGATTGCAATTATCACTATCATCATTGAAATCGAGATCTATGTTATTAACTTCTTTTGTAATTATTAAATTTTCGTCAGTTTCATTGGTAGTACACATAATATTTGGAGCATCTTCAACAGAAACAGTGCTTTCTGGAGATTGTTGAGATTGTTCATTGTTCCTATATGTATTGTGAACGTTATATTCTATTACTCTCGGTAAATTATTTCGCGTAAAAACGATATTTTGACAAATTACCCGAATTTCATTGAATTTCCGATGGAATAAACGATAACAAGCGCCTGAATATTTTTTAATAGTGATTCGATGGATATTAGCGGAACCGCGTTGATGCAAAATATACTTACTTACCCGTTGAAAAAAACAATTTTGAAGTTTGTAAAAATTTACGTCATTAGAATTTTTAATTTCATCTATGGAACGCTCACCACCTACTTTTAACAGAGCTTCAGATAACTCTTTAATAGTAATTTTCATATTAACTCCAAATGAATTTCGTATATAATCAAAAAAAAGTCTCCGAATACGACACGAAGCTATCGGTAAAATAAGAAAAGCAAATAAACAATAATTAAAGTGAATTATTTTCAGCAAAGTAAGAATGATAAAAACGGAAAAAATATATGAGCAAGTAAGCTAATGAAGACAGGAAATCTCAATAGACAAATCAACGAAAAATGCCAAAAAAAAAAAAAAATCCAACAAAAATAACTACAGAAAATCACGTTAATTGAATAATAAAGTTGAAGGTGAAAAAATCACACCAATCTGGTATCTGAATGATGCAGCGAAAAAAGTAATCCAAAAAGAATAACACAGATGTCACAATTATAACATAAGAGGCACGATCAAAGTTTACATGGAAAAATTAGAATAAAATTCAAACAACGCTTAGGAATATCTCGAAAACCGAACAATCCAAAAGAAAGTCGAATGTCCTAGAACTCACGCTCCCGAGTCAGAACAATTAGAGAGGCTCCACTGTAAATAACTACAATGAGAAAAAAAATTGTTTCATGAAGTAAATGTTCTTCCGATGAATTAAATTATTATTTTGAATAGTCGCAATATTTCCTCGAAGTATTATAATATTTCATAAATTCAATATTACTGTCCTAAGATGGTATTTAATGATTGGACCGACTTAGAGCGTTACCACTAAACAACGAGCCGCTCAGAATGGAAACAAACAAATCGTTTACATAAAGCCATCGAGAAACTTTCAGTTCGTTTTTTCAACTTTTTTTGAATATGGCTTTTCAGTATTTCATAGGTGGTATACTCACGTGGTATACCAACACTACGCTCAATATGAATAATAATGGTTTTTTTTTTTTTTTTAAGAAATCTTAATCATAATTTTCCTGTTTAATATTGATACATTTCAGCCTTGAATATAAGTTCATAATCTTCTAGGAAGCTAATGTTAAAAATATTTGAATTTTTAGGAAACAAAATATTATTTGATAGTTTGAAATGTACTGATTTATTTATTTGAATCACTTTTTCGGAACGAAAAAAATCGTTTTACTTCCACAAATAAATCATTTGATTAAATGAATGTCAAAAGTATAAATTCATTTAAATGGTGAATACATATAATACAATAGGTTTTTTTGGACAAATATCAAATGAATTCAATGAATGTATATTATTGACATAATTTTGATACTGTTCCTTTTATGTCATATTTAATTTATAAACAGAAAATCTTTCTTTGCCACTATTCAAATAAAATTTCATTGATTTGAGTCAGACGTCTAAGAAATAGCTAAATTTTGTATCTCAGTGTATATGAAGAGTTGTTTACATATTACAAATAAAAATACGATTGCATAGAGATTTCATGCACGTAAATTAGAAATAAGGGCTTAGCGAATTCTTTTGGAGGTGACTGAACCGCCCATTTACCATTGTAAGCATGAAACCATAAAAATAAAAAAACGCGCTATTTAATAAAGTCAAAAAATTGGAAGATAGATGTGCTCCGCAACGAAATATTGTTTTTTCAAATGTATTGTATAAACAAATTGAAATTTCATCGATGGATAATTTCTAAAAAAGTGTGAACAATTGTTATAAACAAAAAACCATGAGAAATCGAAAATCGCGCTATTTAATAGCGAAAAAATCTTGGAACAAAGTCGTGTTCCGCAACGGCATATCTGTTTTCATGTTTAATTATATAATCAATCGATAAATAATTGTAAAAAAAGTGCAAACAATAGTTATAAACAAAAAACCATGAAAAATCGAGTTTGCGCTCTTTAATAGCGAAAAAAACTTGGATCAAAGTCGTGTTCCGCAACGGCATATCTTTTTTCATGTTCAATTATATGTAGAGTATGATAATCAATCGTTAAAAAATGAAAAAAAAAGTGCAAACAATTGTTATAAACAAAACCCATGAAAAATCGAGTTTGCTCTTTAATAGCGTAAAAAACTTGGAACAAAGTCGTGTTCCGCAACGACATATCTTTTATCATGTTCATTTATATGTAGGGTATGATAATCAATCGTTGATTAATTTAAAAAAAAGTGCAAACAATTGTTATAAACTAAAAACCATGAAAAATCGAGTTTGCGCTCTTTAATAGCGAAAAAAACTTGGAACAAAATCGTGTTCCGCAACGGCATATCTTTTTTCATGTTCAATTATATGTAGGGTATTATAATTAATTATTAAAAAATGAAAAAAAAAGTGCAAACAATTGTTATAAACAAAAAACCATGAAAAATCGAGTTTGCGCTCTTTAATAGCGAAAAAAACTTGGAACAAAGTCGTGTTCCGCAACGGCATATCTTTTTTCATGTTCAATTATATGTAGGGTATTATAATTAATTATTAAAAAATGAAAAAAAAAGTGCAAACAATTGTTATAAACAAAAAACCATGAAAAATCGAGTTTGCGCTCTTTAATAGCGAAAAAAACTTGGAACAAAGTCGTGTTCCGCAACGGCATATCTTTTTTCATGTTCAATTATATGTAGGGTATGATAATCAATCGTTAAAAAATGAAAAAAAAAGTGCAACCAATTGTTATAAACAAAAAACCATGAAAAATCGAGTTTGCGCTCTTTAATAGCGAAAAAAACTTGGAACAAAGTCGTGTTCCGCAACGGCATATCTTTTTTCATGTTCAATTATATGTAGGGTATGATAATCAATCGTTAAAAAATGAAAAAAAAGTGCCAACAATTGTTATAAACAAAAAACCATGAAAAATCGAGTTTGCGCTCTTTAATTGCGAAAAAAACTTGGAACAAAGTCGTGTTCCGCAACGACATATCTCTTATCATGTTAATTTATATGTAGGGTATGATAATCAATCGTTGATTAACTAAAAAAAAAGTGCAAACAATTGTTATAAACAAAAAACCATGAAAAATCGAGTTTGCGCTCTTTAATTGCGAAAAAAACTTGGAACAAAGTCGTGTTCCGCAACGACATATCTTTTATCATGTTAATTTATATGTAGGGTATGATAATCAATCGTTAAAAAATGAAAAAAAAAGTGCCAACAATTGTTATAAACAAAAAACCATGAAAAATCGAGTTTGCGCTCTTTAATTGCGAAAAAAACTTGGAACAAAGTCGTGTTCCGCAACGACATATCTTTTATCATGTTAATTTATATGTAGGGTATGATAATCAATCGTTGATTAACTAAAAAAAAAGTGCAAACAATTGTTATAAACAAAAAACCATGAAAAATCGAGTTTGCGCTCTTTAATTGCGAAAAAAACTTGGAACAAAGTCGTGTTCCGCAACGACATATCTTTTATCATGTTCATTTATATGTAGGGTATGATAATCAATCGTTAAAAAATTTAAAAAAAAGTGCAAACAATTGTTATAAACAAAAAACCATAAAAATCGAGTTTGCGCTCTTTAATTGCGAAAAAAACTTGGAACAAAGTCGTGTTCCGCAACGACATATCTTCTATCATGTTCATTTATATGTAGGGTATGATAATCAATCGTTAAAAAATGAAAAAAAAAGTGCAAGCAATTGTTATAAACAAAAAACCATGGCAATCGAGTTTGCGCTCTTTAATTGCGAAAAAAACTTGGAACAAAGTCGTGTTCCGCAACGACATATCTTTTATCATGTTCATTTGTATGTAGGGTATGATAATCAATCGTTGATTAATTAAAAAAAAAGTGCAAACAATTGTTATAAACAAAAACTATGAAAAATCGAGTTTGCGCTATTTAATAGCAAAAAAAACTTGGAACAAAGTAGTGTTCCGCAACGGCATATTTTTTTTCATGTTTAATTATATGTAGAGTGTGATAATCAATCGATAAATAACTGTAAAAAAAGTGCAAACAATTGTTATAAACAAAAAACCATGAAAAATCGAGTTTGCGCTATTTAATAGCGAAAAAAAACTTGGAACAAAGTCGTGTTCCGCAACGGCATATCTTTTTTCATGTTCAATTATATGTAGGGTATGGTAATCAATCGTTAAAAAATGAAAAAAAAAGTGCAAACAATCGTTATAAACAAAAAACCATGAAAAATCGAGTTTGCGCTCTTTAATAGCGAAAAAAACTTGGAACAAAGTCGTGTTCCGCAACGGCATATCTTTTTTCATGTTCAATTATATGTAGGGTATGATAATCAATCGTTAAAAAATGAAAAAAAAAGTGCAAACAATTGTTATAAACAAAAAACCATGAAAAATCGAGTTTGCGCTCTTTAATAGCGAAAAAAACTTGGAACAAAGTCGTGTTCCGCAACGGCATATCTTTTTTCATGTTCAATTATATGTAGGGTATTATAATTAATTATTAAAAAATGAAAAAAAAAGTGCAAACAATTGTTATAAACAAAAAACCATGAAAAATCGAGTTTGCGCTCTTTAATAGCGAAAAAAACTTGGAACAAAGTCGTGTTCCGCAACGACATATCTTTTATCATGTTAATTTATATGTAGGGTATGATAATCAATCGTTGATTAACTAAAAAAAAAGTGCAAACAATTGTTATAAACAAAAAACCATGAAAAATCGAGTTTGCGCTCTTTAATTGCGAAAAAAACTTGGAACAAAGTCGTGTTCCGCAACGACATATCTTTTATCATGTTCATTTATATGTAGGGTATGATAATCAATCGTTAAAAAATTTAAAAAAAAGTGCAAACAATTGTTATAAACAAAAAACCATAAAAATCGAGTTTGCGCTCTTTAATTGCGAAAAAAACTTGGAACAAAGTCGTGTTCCGCAACGACATATCTTCTATCATGTTCATTTATATGTAGGGTATGATAATCAATCGTTAAAAAATGAAAAAAAAAGTGCAAGCAATTGTTATAAACAAAAAACCATGGCAATCGAGTTTGCGCTCTTTAATTGCGAAAAAAACTTGGAACAAAGTCGTGTTCCGCAACGACATATCTTTTATCATGTTCATTTGTATGTAGGGTATGATAATCAATCGTTGATTAATTAAAAAAAAAGTGCAAACAATTGTTATAAACAAAAACTATGAAAAATCGAGTTTGCGCTATTTAATAGCAAAAAAAACTTGGAACAAAGTAGTGTTCCGCAACGGCATATTTTTTTTCATGTTTAATTATATGTAGAGTGTGATAATCAATCGATAAATAACTGTAAAAAAAGTGCAAACAATTGTTATAAACAAAAAACCATGAAAAATCGAGTTTGCGCTATTTAATAGCGAAAAAAAACTTGGAACAAAGTCGTGTTCCGCAACGGCATATCTTTTTTCATGTTCAATTATATGTAGGGTATGGTAATCAATCGTTAAAAAATGAAAAAAAAAGTGCAAACAATCGTTATAAACAAAAAACCATGAAAAATCGAGTTTGCGCTCTTTAATAGCGAAAAAAACTTGGAACAAAGTCGTGTTCCGCAACGGCATATCTTTTTTCATGTTCAATTATATGTAGGGTATGATAATCAATCGTTAAAAAATGAAAAAAAAAGTGCAAACAATTGTTATAAACAAAAAACCATGAAAAATCGAGTTTGCGCTCTTTAATAGCGAAAAAAACTTGGAACAAAGTCGTGTTCCGCAACGGCATATCTTTTTTCATGTTCAATTATATGTAGGGTATTATAATTAATTATTAAAAAATGAAAAAAAAAGTGCAAACAATTGTTATAAACAAAAAACCATGAAAAATCGAGTTTGCGCTCTTTAATTGCGAAAAAAACTTGGAACAAAGTCGTGTTCCGCAACGACATATCTTTTATCATGTTCATTTATATGTAGGGTATGATAATCAATCGTTAAAAAATTTAAAAAAAAGTGCAAACAATTGTTATAAACAAAAAACCATAAAAATCGAGTTTGCGCTCTTTAATTGCGAAAAAAACTTGGAACAAAGTCGTGTTCCGCAACGACATATCTTCTATCATGTTCATTTATATGTAGGGTATGATAATCAATCGTTAAAAAATGAAAAAAAAAGTGCAAGCAATTGTTATAAACAAAAAACCATGGCAATCGAGTTTGCGCTCTTTAATTGCGAAAAAAACTTGGAACAAAGTCGTGTTCCGCAACGACATATCTTTTATCATGTTCATTTGTATGTAGGGTATGATAATCAATCGTTGATTAATTAAAAAAAAAGTGCAAACAATTGTTATAAACAAAAACTATGAAAAATCGAGTTTGCGCTATTTAATAGCAAAAAAAACTTGGAACAAAGTAGTGTTCCGCAACGGCATATTTTTTTTCATGTTTAATTATATGTAGAGTGTGATAATCAATCGATAAATAACTGTAAAAAAAGTGCAAACAATTGTTATAAACAAAAAACCATGAAAAATCGAGTTTGCGCTATTTAATAGCGAAAAAAAACTTGGAACAAAGTCGTGTTCCGCAACGACATATCTTTTATCATGTTCATTTATATGTAGGGTATGATAATCAATCATTGATTATTTAAAAAAAAAGTGCAAACAATTGTTATAAACAAAAAACATAAAAATCGAGTTTGCGCTCTTTAATTGCGAAAAAAACTTGGAACAAAGTCGTGTTCCGCAACGACATATCTTTTATCATGTTCATTTATATGTAGGGTATGATAATCAATCATTGATTATTTAAAAAAAAAGTGCAAACAATTGTTATAAACAAAAAACATAAAAATCGAGTTTGCGCTCTTTAATTGCGAAAAAAACTTGGAACAAAGTCGTGTTCCGCAACGACATATCTTTTATCATGTTCATTTATATGTAGGGTATGATAATCAATCGATAAATAACTGTAAAAAAAGTGCAAACAATAGTTATAAACAAAAAACCATGAAAAATCAATATTTTTTCTATTGCAGAATATTAACATTTTTGTTCTTGGGGCGCTCCGGCCCTGCACACTGTGCTCGGCCGCCGCTAGTTTCAGCTACATGGAATCCAGGGCCTGTCAATGAAACTTCATATAAATTTTTGAAATGTGTTTATAACAGTATATAGAAAAATGTTAAAAAAATTTTTTTGCCCGATCTTAATTTTTTAATTATTAAAATAAATAATTAATAATTTTTCGGAGTTTTCTTCTATTTTTATTAGTTTAAAGTTATATTTTGAAAAGGAGAACTATTACAAACTTGTCCTTGGGCCTCAAGGGACTGCAGGTACAAAGGTGAGGGGTGGGGGGAGTTATAGAAGGGACAACAGCAGCTGTTGGGTATTGTTGACGCGGTCCCTAACAGATTAGTACACGTTGCACCTAGCTAAGCTAAATACGTAGCTGTTTTTGTGCGTTTTGAGAAAAAATATTTCTGATTTTTGTTTATGTATATTTATTATTGTGCAGTTAATACGATAAAAGTTAATTACAGAACATAATTGTATTTTACAAACTTTGAAAATAGCGGCATAGATAGTAAGTATTTGTTTTTTATTTATATTACTCGCTTATAAAAATCATTTTGAATAATTAATCGTTTATTTTATAATAAATCGATGCTGAAAGTTAGAATGTTATAATAAAATTCAATAACATTAATTATTAATCTTGATATAAACGTTAGTTATTAATATTACTAATATTTGTTGTTACAGCCTCTTATCAAAATGAGTGAACCATCGAATAGTGATGATAATCAAAGTAATGATTGCCTCATTTGCGACAAAATCGGATCTAGTTCTCAATTAAGCTCCGAACTAGGAGAAATTGTAAAGGTAACTAGAGGAATATCAACGCTGAAAGCTGCTTCTGCAGAAAGAGCGGATGGATTGTCACAGTATTTAAATACTCGCGAAACAGCATATTCTGTTCTTACATGCTTTCACTGGCTGTGACACGACGTCAGCTTTTTTCCAACGTGGCAAAAATGTGTTTGCAAAAAATTTCGAAAAACGGCTGGACTTACAAAATGCTGCGACAGTTTTCAAAAATGAATGCAAAGATGCTAATGACATTTTTAACGCTGGTGTTACATGCACTCTTGCTTTATACGCTGCCCCCCAAAAATAAAAGATTTAAATATACTAAGATATAACTCTTTTTTGAAAGCAACTGCTAAAAATACCTGCGCTAAACATTCTTCATCAGCATCATTCTTCATCAACAGTCATTCTGTCTTTGCCACCTACCGCAGATGCCGCTTTTGGACACTTCAAAAGAGTATATCTGCAAATTCAGACATGGCTCGGAAGAGAAATATCACCAGAAGAGTGGGGTTGGAAATATGAATGCGGAATACTGATGCCCCAAACAATGACGCAACTATCCGCTCGAGAAGCCTTACTAAAAATGATTTTTTGCACATGCAAAACAGGATGCGGAGCATCTTGCGGGTGCAGGAAAACTGGATTAAATTGCACTGTAGCTTGCTTAGAATGCAATGGTAACAGCTGTACTAATCCTTCACCTACAATCCACATCAATGAGATCGATGACGATGACGACGAAAATAATGAACAATAACTTAGACATCTGGTATAGTTTTTTTTTTCGTAACTCGTTATTTTTTGCTAAATATTTATAAATTAATATTAAAGTTACTATGCAAATATAATTTATTCGCTATAAAATTGAAATCTTTACTGTAAACATTTTTTTCCCCTTGTCCCTCTCATTTTTCAGTAAATTGTTGTAATCAAGATCGGCCAATTTTTTATTTTTAACTTTTTTATTTGAGCTTTTAACAATGCAGTAGAACAGTTTTTATGAAAATTCATTGACAGGCCCTGGATTCCGAGATTTTACAATTTTTATGCCTTACGGCGCTCCACTAATTATAATACGAACTTAGAAAGAGAAAGCATTATACGACTCTCTCAACGGGTAACATATTTTAACAAACCTTTTGTTTATTGCACCCATAAAAAAGGTTTCTTTTTGTTATAATTTAGGTAATCTAGGTAGCAAAAACTATCACAAGTGTCACGAGTAGGTGAGCTTACAGATAGAGTTAAAAGTAATCAAACATGGCGTTATTCATAATGTGTTTATTTTTCTGTCTAACTGTACCTTTTTTAGGTTAAATTTCAAAGGAAATGCCGTAAGGGGCGAATCGATACACCAAAAAAATTATTTATATGTCAATTTTCCACTCGCCCCTTCGTAAGGGGCGAATCACTACACCAAAATAATAAAAAATGGGGTGAGTGGAACATTTTAAATGTAAGGGACAAGATCCAAGGGGCGAGCGGAGCCCTACCCAAAACATTTACTATAAACAGAAAATAGGTCATCTGTTTATCTAAGCTAACAGTAGCTAATTATAACAGTAACTTCTATGCTTCGTATACGAAACAACTTACCTCGCAAAATATGGTACCAAACGGAGGTACCTCCGAAATCAATGTGGAAATCTGTGTAACACCCCTTGACTGACATGAGACAGTATTTCTGCACTTTTGGGTACATCATGTCATCCAGAGCGTTTGTTGATTCAGTCTGAGGAAGTAATTAAAAACTTTATTAAATACAACTCATATTATATGTATGTACGGACGAAACACTAAGCAATAGATTGCCAGTATTTAAACTGACCTCGCATTCGTTAGGGGTTCTGTTCAATGAGAGGTCAACTTATACTGGAAATGTATAGTTTGATTATGTCGTCAATCAGCCAGTGTACGATACATTGTAAGTTTTAATACTAGGAACTTAGCCAAATAGACGTTTATTATATTGTTATGAAAAATAAAACCTTGAATGTTTTATGAATTTGGTTGAGTCTACTACGTTTTAGAGTAATAATAGTTGAATGTCTATCAACGCCCGCTGTAAATTTAAAAGGCGTTAGTACAAATGCGTTCTAATTTATATTCAAAATATTGTATTTCAAATGTACAAGGGCACTTATAAAACGTCAGAAGCTAGGTGCACGGTTCCAATTAGTCGTTTCCAATGGATAAGAACCGACAAGAAACTTCACAGTTACTCTTTTAAAAACAATTGGCTTTTGTAATGTTTTGAAATTGCACTGTTGGTAGGTATGGGAGGACAGCGTTAGCCTGTCAACAAGCCTGTCATTCTGAAATGATTGTAAGTAGGTACTTGGATCTAAATAAATTTTCCCACATCGTCGTGCTCGCGTGCAGATAGACCGTGTAATACTTAGGTCGTGTCGTGCGTATTCGTGCGTGACACGTAAGTATATTTCAAACCCATTCATAAACTATATAATTATGATTAAAGATACAAGAAGTAGCCGTAACTCTTCAAAGCAACCTTTACAATGGCTAGTTACAATTTCCTTTGTCCTATTTGTTTGTTTTGTTTATGCTTAGATACTTTTACGCAGTTCAAGGGCAAAGGTCATAGGGGCGGGGGTGAACGTAGCCGAATCTACTCGGTCACCCGAAATAATCCGACGTCTCACGATCTCAAACGAGTCCATTCCGCCCAGTTAGCATATTCTCCGCCCGATACTTTCAGCGTAGGAAACTCTTGCAAAATATTATTTTCCTTTATCAGATCGCGTAGTAAAAAATTTTTTTATGTCAGTCAATTTTGCTTGTAAAACCAACTTTGTTGAGTATTGTCTTTGGTTTTGATCAACATGAGATAATAGTAGATTGGGAGCAAACAACTACATATGTATTTTGAAGGCGAGAGTGTTTCTTTGAATCCAGAGCGGAGCGAACGATTCTAGAGTAGAATCCCGAGCGCAGCTTAAAATAGTGTTGCTCCCGAGGTGGACACTACTTTTTATCACCCTCTATGAAAAAATAAGTAATTGCAAATTATGAATAAGAATAGTACGTTTATTTATTTACATACAATTACGAACAATACGAAAACGATTACCAATAAACAATTACGAACGAAGGCAGAATGCTTTTCGCGCGATTGAATTTTTTCACCAACTTTTTTTTTTATTTGGCTCGCGCGTTATCTTTATCATATAGCCTTTACTTGTTCATACAATGTTGTGTGCAATGCAAATCTACGTTCCAAATTCAAATTAGTTTTAGTCCCTAAGGATTAAAGAGCTATTTTAGTCCCTGTTTAAGAAGAATACACTACCACTTTTTGAATAAATGTGATAACAACAGTATTTGTTCAACATTGGATTGATTTAACTCAGTCAGAAATGGCTAATAAACGCGATATCAACGCGAAATAAGTTATACATCATAATAATAACCGTACGCAACCTATAAAAAGATCTTTTACCCAATTACCTACCTATCCCGCCATTCACTGACCACCGAGATCCACCAGATAATAATTTTAGGAAAATTAATGAATATGGTGTAAAAAGATGCTTAAAACGAAGCATTTGTACTCCCCGTTATTGTTATATTTTTCTGTACTGGAACAATCCTTCTAATTACGTAGATCATTGAAGGTCAAGTTCAAGTTTATTTTACTTACTATCACGAAGACTAACGTTATAGCTTAACTTTAAATAGCCCACAATTTCTGTAACGTTGCATCCACCCAAAAGCACAATGTATTGCGTGCGTTTCATTACGCACTGCCGTAAAAAAACACACCACAATAAGTTTTTTCCCACCAAACATTTTTACTTAATGTTACTTAGTTTGATGTACAGAATGCGTAGATAACGGCTGCATGATGGGTCATTTTACACCCTCTATGATAGGATAGTTTATGTAACTATCTAAATCATCTGCAAAAGTGACCTAACGTGGCTAGGAAGATGGTCACTTTTTCAAGGCATTTGTAAAAATCTAGCACCAAGGCTCCTATGTGATCTATTACTATTTTTTTATTATTGTACCGTTTTTTATTTCTTGAACTATATAAAGTTTTTATTTATTTTTCTGCTTCTGTCGACGTAATGTTGCTTGCCTGTCGATCGTCGTCAATTTCTATTTCACTTATCACATACGGATTATATCATAGATAAAAATGCTTGGCTTAATGCTGGTCCAGCTCCACAGGCACTTGGGCTCACTAGATAAAATTTCAATAATTGGAATTAATAAAGCTGAAGAGTTTGTTTGTTTGAACGCACTAATCTCTGCAACTACCAGTCGGGCTTGAAAAATTATTTTGCATTTGATAGCCCAATTCTTGTGGAAGGCTATATAGAACATCACGCTAGGACCCATAGGAGCCAAGCAAAAAGAACGAAATTTAGAAATACGTCTTAAGCGAACACGAAGAAGCGCGGGCAGGCGATGCGATGGAACGGGGTGGGACGGGGGAATAATAATGTTTACACGGACGAAGTCGCGGGCAGAAGCTAGTGTTTAAGAAAGAAAATTCGATCAATTGTCATGTTAAGCGTGTTACGCAATTACCCCGCAGACCTATTACGCAATGTTTTTTTTAAAAGCAGTTCAAAATTTTGTAGCAACACTTTACCTGCTGATCCTTAAGATGTCTTGGCCACACGGTATCCACCCAGTCGATGAGGCGCACGATGCGAGGCGCCTGCACGTAGTTCTCGAGCCGAGTGTGCGAGAACTCCAGTGAGATCACGTTGAGTAGACGCTCCTTGTTGGGATCGTCGTAGTAGCGCTGCCAGTCCTGAGTGATGAGAAATTATATGTGTAAATGTTAGTTCAGAGCTGTGAGATGTTAAATGATTGCTGTTGTGAATTGTCAGGTATCCTGATAAAACAATACTACATCGTTCGTTAAAATTACAGTTTCTCTGAAACTCCTGCTTTTTGAACATTGTCATTGCTTTTACCATGACAACTGGTCTGGTATCTATTCAATGCTAGCATTGCAGTATCATTAGGAGTCGTCAATTTCTTGACAAATCAAATTGATGACTTAAAGGTAAGGTATAAAATAAAAATAATAAGAGTAACTACATGATATTTCCAAACTTTTTGTGAGACGGAAACACAAAATATTAAAATTTTCTAGATAAAAAAACATCACGAAGTTACCTATCTTAATTTCCACGCCTTTTCGATTTGTACTTAATAAAGTATAGAGGGACGGTTGTGAAGTAGCGTGGTAATCATTTCACACGCTTAATAAGATAAAGAAATAGATAGATAGAAGATAATAAGATAAAAAAACTGCTTCTTCCGAAAGATATAGCAAAAACATTCTTGCTAGCTTTTTATGGCAATCAAGAAAGTGACGGCCTTACTACATAGCAATTGTAGTACTTTAGTGAAAATAGAGAAAGTAAAATATCACTAAATGTATCTTCTCCTAAACATAAGCTTTTACAGTTATTAAAAACTATCATGATGAAATGACAATTGTACTGAATAATCCTGCTAATATTATAAACGCGAAAGTTTGTGAGGATGGATGAACAAATGGATGTTTGTTACTCTTTCAGCGAACAGCGATAAAAGTTGCCTGATTTCGCTCAGTTTCTTTCCAGGATTTACAAAATGTTTTTCACCTCATATCAATCAAGTAAGCAGTTATCAAGGGTAATTCACACTTAATTAATCGTTATGAGGTGCTAACAGGTTCTTGAAACGTAACTCAAAATAACGTTACGCGTAGTTCCAGTACCGATAAAATTTGTACCGTTCCACCAGGATCGTAACAAAATTAATTTCTTGGCTATAACGATACTGACAAACGGATCGAAATCTTAAACTGTTCACTAACAATATGATCAATATATCGTTATTAGTATAACGATATAATAACGTTATAAGTACCTACTCAACTTTGCCAGCTTCATGAAATAAAAGATGACGAAAAAGTATGAAAAATAACGTTACAAAGATCTGTAACGTTTCACCTGTAACGTTATTACCAGCGGATAAGCTTAATGTTACTGATACTTAAAACGTTACTTATAATATTGTTCTACGAAAACGATAGTCTATAACGTTTTCTTTGTAACGTTGTTGATATTTTTAGGTTTTAGTATCGTTACAAATTTTGGAACGTTATACGATAGATAAAATTAGTGGTAGTGGTAGGTAGTGGTAGTGGTGGTGGTGGTGGGTAGAAGATTAGTGGTAACGGAACGAAATTCATTTCGTTTTCAAGTCCCTGGGTGCTAATAATCCATGTGGTCATAAAAGCGTACTCATGGAATAAAGGGTTATTGATCTCTTATATCGTAATTGAGGAAAACTGAAAATCCAACTATACTAATATTATAAACGCGAAAGTTTGTGAGGATTGCTAGTGATCAATAAAGATACCTTGTAAATACATACTGTCATATCGTAGTTGAAGTTCTAACACCACGTAAGTCATTTTTGACGGTTTTGACATTTTGATGCCATTCGCTAGAGAATTTGGGTTAAATAACTGTTTTTTGTAAATAGTTACTGTTTCTACATTAAATAGAACTATAATTAAGTATACACAAATAGTAAATTTGTATTATTATAGTATCTATAAAACATTATGCAGTTTTTTCTCTCTCTCCTGAAAAGTTGCTATTTTTGACTTCCGTGGTGTTAGAACTTCAACGACGATATCTGTCTGTCTGTCTGTAACTTTTTCACGCCTTAACGGCTGAACAGGTTTGGATGAAATTGGCACACGCGTAGACCACGACCAGGGTTAGGAGATAACTTTTTTTATTTGATTATAGGTTGTTTATGTAATGTTATCATCATCATCATCATCATCATTTCAGCCCGGAATCACCCACTGCTATATAGGCCTCCCCTATCTTCTGCTAAACTTCCCGGTTTTGTGCGTCTCTCATCCAGGTGTTACTTGCGACTTTGACGATATCGTCAACCCAGCGCGTTTTTTGAAGGCTCTGGTTTCTTTGGCCTAAGTAAAGTTATAGATGTGAATAAATCAAAAACTCGTAAAAATATTTAAACGAGTTCACCATAATTATGAACGGTTTAATCAACAAACTTAAAAACGATTAATTACAACATGTCAATGTATCTCTCATTCCGGTTTGATGTCACAGCCACATCATCTATATTTAGCCGGTCCGACTATAAAACGGAAAGCCGGGACGCTGACGCGTGACGGTAACAAATTATCTGTAATGTGCGCAAACTTTTATCACATACAGAGGTGTGTCTCGAATTTGATAAGGAGCCACACGAAATGATTTATTAGATCTATGAATGGCTACAAATTATTTATTTGATTTATTCATTTAATCTATGCTGGATAAGATATTGTCACGAGCTCGGGGTTCGTGAGAATAAAAACTGCCGATTCAATAACCAAAAATGACACTTCAATTAAACAACACTAATATAGTGCCGCAGATAGTTCTAAAACCTTCTATTGTGGAAACATCTTGTAGAATTTTCGAGTACATGTCGGCCCCGACTGACCATATGTCGATAGTTCTAGAAAGTTCTAGCATCGAAATTTCTAGAAGGATCTTAACTCTACTAGTTCTGCTAATCGATACTAGATGGCGCTAGTGGTAACTAATGTCACCAGGTGCCAGCTATTAATTGTGGCGCGCAACAATATTTATATAAGATATTTTTACTTTCTTGATGCATATTAACTAGGTAATTCGTTATTTAAACACTGCTTTATTATTTTTAGATTCACCATTAGTAGATAATGGGAAATGACTCCTAATACGAAATAACGCGTTTGCCTTGTGTAGCAAGGTAGCAAGCAAAACCAGTTTTCTTTAGCAAATATTTTGCCGTGAAAGAGCACCTGGGTAATTGCGTAACACACTAACAGTAGCAATGGCTTTCATTTTGACAGTTCAACAACATTCATTGCGTTATTTACGTTATTCAGCAGTCACATTTTTCGAACTTATGAAGCAATGGATTAGCAATATCCTTCAAAATTATTCAGATTCAGATTAATAGTGTATTACGCAATTAGGGTGTTGACTTATATCAAAGGAAGGAGATTTTGTAGCAAATGCGCCGACCCCAAATAGAAGGATGAGAGCAAGAAAATGATGATGAAGTGACTACTGAAAAAATAAAGGTTCAAAATTAAAATGTCGCTACTTTTTTTTTTGCAAAAGTCGATTTTACTTTTAATTTATAAAATCTTGAATCTTTAATTTATAAATCTACTTTTAAATTTCGAAATGGTAACCCTACTGTATAGTAGGGTTACCATTTCGAAGTTCTCCCGTGCCAACGCACCTTTTCCCAGTATCTATATTATTTACGTTGTTGAGCAGACAAATTTTTCGAACATAAGAAACAATGGATCAGCAATATCTTTTAAAATTATTCAGATTGCGATTAATAATAATGTTACGCAATTAGGGTGCAGGACAGCCACTTGAGAGGTTCAATTTAATAAATTACAATACAAAAAGTAAATATTTTGTTTTGTGACAACCTAAAGCGCGGTCACTGTCGGACTGCATAGAAAAGAAAGAGAAGCGCGATGACACAACACAACCCTGGTAATTTATTGCGAAATATGAAGCAATTATTTAATTACAAAAAATTTATTGTATGGACGAAAAAATTAACACTAGTATTTAAGTATGTTGCTTGTAGAATGATCTGACAAAAAATCAGAATGATTGTATCTACTACATATATTACGGTTTTTATTGTAAAAAGAAAGTTTTTAGAGGTATCTTCATGTTTTTTTTCTATCGTATCAAAGTAGTCGTATTATGTTTTCAATACACTATTTACCCAGCATATGTATATCCTGAATAATATCATATATTTTTCTGATTTTGTTTAATTTATAGTTTTATTGTTTCTAAAACTTGCGTTTTTTTGTAATTAGGTCCTGTAATCCCCTAAGTGTTATAGTCAACTTTTTTGTACAATACTACGTACAATCTACTAAACGAAACATATCAATTGACGAGCTTATTTTTATGGCCATTCATGAGTTCGCCTGGACCAGTCGGATAAGTTCTGTTTGCGGCTGTTTCTCGTACTCTTTGAAGAGCTTACTGTCAGTAAGTATGTAGAGATAATGCGTGACGCAAGAATGGTCAGTAGTTTTAAGGGGCTTACAAGACCTAAACGCAAGTTTTCGAAACAATAAAAGTATATGATAGACTACAGTAAAAAAAATCAGAAAAATATATGATATTCTTCAGGATATATGCTAGATAGATAGTGTGGTGAAAACATAATACAACTAATTTGATACGATAGAAAAAAATCATGAAGATGCCTCTAAAAATTTTCTTTTTACAATAAAATCCATACTAAAATACATACAATCATTCTGATTTTTTGTCAGATTATTCTACAAGCAACATACTAAAATACTAGTGTTTTAATTTTTTTGTCCAAACAATAGATTCTTTGTAAATCGCATATTCTTATTTTCGAACAAAATACGTGCGCATGTGTGCGTAAACGCTGTGTAGCGACACTGCCGGCCGAGGCCAGATGCTATACGGACGTGTCGCTCTTTTCGCCGCAATATTTCCGCCAAGATTGTTATGTTTTTGTAAAGTTTTATTTGTAAATTCATTGTTTATTATTATTTGCATAATCTTCTTTGCGTAAATATTTTTATTTCGTGTAAATATAAAATACTTTGAAGTTAAAATAGCGTAACCTTGTTATCAATTATCATTTATTGTAAATATGAAGTGAAAAATTCCGTTCGGACTACAAAACGTTCATATAAAACGCTGAACATATTATATATATATATACGAAATTAAAAAATAAGAGCATTTTATTATTATTGAATATTTATTTTTTTAACAATAAAACTATGAATTTAGAAACGTCTAAGATAGTGCAGTCATGACGCATATACGCATAAGCTCAACTTTTTCGACTACATTCGTAACTGTTACGTTAGCGTATGAGGCCGATGTGTAGATTTGTATTCAAGAGTCCCCGGGTTCGAGTCCCAGGGATTCTCTAACCGAAGTTTTCTTTTTAAATGTATTTTGAATTTATATACAGAGTTGATATGACAGAGGGGCATTAAATTACACTACGTATACTATACGTGTATAGTATTAATTCGATACAGTACAAAAATAGAAAGCGCCAAAAATGAGATTTTTTTTTTTTCAAACAAACTAAATAGCTTAAAGTCAGAGTGAAACGCAACCACCCTTTATAAATAAATTTGACTGACCTTAGTTAGATGCCTAGGTAACAAAGTCGCGCAGGAGCGCGTGTGCGTGTGTGTTATCTCTCTTGGCGGGGGCGCGGGGGGCGGGCGGTTTAGACCGCTCGCGCCGTCCGCGCCCGGCTGGTTGTTAAGTACGCGCACACACAAAAACACAAAATTTTTAAATTCTCGATGTGTCCTCGATTCATATTAATGCACAAATTATACCGACGGAGAATATTGTTATTTATTAAATCACTGTCCGTCGCTAAGCACTTTAATTCCCGTAATCTTTGTACTGCCAATTGTATGGTGCCGGCGCGCGGCGTTCCTAGGGCTATTGCGCCGGTCACCATACCTTTCTCGGTATGTTCGCAGAGCTAAATCTGCGTTTCCACGGCATTCACCGTAAATTAAAATCATGTAAGTGTATTCTGACGCCGTGTAAGTTACACGAGGCATTGCTGAACACTTTAATGATTACACACACACACAACCAACGTTTAATTACGTATCCTATCACAATAAAAACAGTCAAACACAAAAAAACACTAACACTAAATAATAATATTCCCAAGTTAAACTTATTTAGTGTCTATCACAATAACAAAACAAAATCACAATTATTGTCAGCGAGTTCGACAAAACATAAAGGCGCGGCGGCGGGGGGCTCCCGTATTACGTAACGTACGTCCCGGATGGATGACGCTTGCGCACTGTCCACTGAAAGAAAGTTTTTTAGCAAATTCCCAAGGATCTAGAATGCAATAGCAACATACTGACCTATTTCTATTCCTTTTACGCGCGGGAAAAAGGCGCGGGGGTTTTGCTATGATTGTCACTCTCATAGTGAAAGTGCAAGTGTGTGTGTATTTATTGCTTCGTGAAATATTTGGTTGTACTTGTGCGGCAACAATGTATCTTATACTCAGATTATCGTTTTAAGGTGCATGACCTATGCGTATGAGATAATCAGCTGTTAGGAAATATACATCGTGTTCAAACGTAGCAAAAACTTCAAAAATCATTTGTGACTAAACTACTGCTCCTATTTAATTGATTTTTGGTACAGAGCTTGAAAATGGTATCTAGTATAGGCAGTTTAAAGAAAAGCCCCTCTGTCGTATCAACTTTGTATATTATGTATTTATTATTTTTTTATAAATAATAATTAAAATGTCTACAATGTAATTATCTTTCACAGGAGAAACACAGTCGTAAATATCAACACGGAAGTTATTTCTAATGCGAAACTACAATTTAAAAAAAAACTAAAAGCACCTAACTTATTGATATTGGGCATAACGAAATAACAAATTCATCTAAAAATTGCGATGAAAATTATCACAAGCAAGATTATGGTGTTTATTATTATTGATTTCGTTTATAATAAATAGATTCATAATATTATGTATGAATGTTAGGTAGGTACCTATCTTTGAGGCTGTTTACACATTATGCCGCAGCTGCAGCGGCACCGCCACTGCCGCGGCGCCGCTGCATCAGTCACCCTTGGATTTGTATGATGATGAACACACGGCGCCGCGGCGGAGGCGACGAGTTTTGATAAAACCGTAGCAATACTCGCCGCCGAATCATGCTGCCGCCGCCGCGGCGCCGCCGTGTGCAAGGGTTCATGCAAATCCAAGGGCAACCAATACAGCGGCACCGCGGCGGCGGCGGCGCCGCTGTATTATATAATTTTTTTTTATAATGTACTACAGTCGCGCGGTACGTAAACACGCGATAACCCCTCCCGCCTACAGTATTTTAATTTCATCAACCTACTTGAGTTTCTTTCTAGTTTTGTGACTGTACCTACAGTCACAAAACTAGAAAGAAACTCAAGAAGTTAAAAAAAATATTTACCTATAGGTATAGGTAAATATTTTTTTTAACCGACTTCTAAGAATGAGGAGGTTGTCAATTCGGATGTTTCTATTTTTTTTTTTATGTATGTTCGGACATAACTCCGTCATAAAAATATGTAGATGGATTTGCAAAATTCTTTTTTTGTTCAAAAGAGGTTTATTCCGAAATGGTCCCATTTAAATTTCGTAAAGGTCTGATGAGGAGTTTCGGAGACAAACAACGAAACTCTTCAATACATGCCAGTTTACCCAATCACACAACATAACATCACGCCTATACCCTTTAAAGGGGTAGGCAAATGTGTTCAATAGCTTCCTGTCACTGATATTAACATAGCAATTAGTGTTATATGAATTTGGGCGGGGTAGGTACAACTAAAAAGTGAAAAATATAACTTTTTTACAAAAAAAAAACAACCGACTTCCAAAAAAATACTACAAAGTGAAAAATAAAGTCTTTAATTTCGGAAGTCGGTGTCAAAAAAACGAAAATGCAGATCCAACGACACCGACTTCCAAAATTAAAGTTAATTACTTTGTGTTGTTTTTTTTTTGAAGTCCGTAGTTTTTTTTTTGTTTGTAAAAAAGACTTTTCATTTATAAAATAGAAACACGTTGTGAATGGAATAGAAAGAGTTCAATAAAAATACGTGGTCTTTTTGATCAATAGATTTAATTAAAAAAACTTATTGACGAATTCAAACAACCAAAAACAGCACAATATAGTCTCTTTGCCATATTATTAAGTAAGTACTTGTACTTATTTCAATGAATATTTGTCACAAATTGCACGCTTACTGCTTACGAAACCGTCACACCGTCCGGCGTCCACTCGTCACTGCGGAGCATTCGAGACTGAGTGTAAACCGAAATCGAGGCGCGTAGGTATGATTCGCGTTCCGACCGTTTTTATGAAGATAGAATACTGTATAGATAAAAATACCGTGGCGGGCGGTGCGCGGCGGCGCTGCCGCAGACACGGCATAATGTGTAAAAGGCCTTACTTACTTGACAAAGGAGAATGGGTAGACCGTACCCAGACACAAAGTTAATTGCAGCATTATGAACCCACGCACAACGGACCAAATGGGAGTCTAAGTGCGGAAAAGGGAGTCCTATCATCGTCATCATCATGCAGCATTATGAACTATGTTGATCTTTATTGCCCTCATGGAGTAGTTTGCTTAATTAATCCTAAGACAGCATGTCTGAATTCACTTGGAGAAAAAAGTTATGTGAGGAAATTGAATTGATTTATTAAAAGGAAATATTTAACCTATTCTTTCAAAACTTATTGACCTGCTAATGATGGACACTTTTTGAAATTAATGAACCTCTAAAAACTTTTTGCGCTTTTAATGATGCACTTTTTTAAATTATTGAGCCTCCTTTTAACTTAATTTAAAATAATTAAAAACGTAATTTAAAATCTTCTATTTTTTTCATTTTATTATTGATGAATGGGCGGCCCGCTTTTGACCTCGATCACGCCTGATGGAAAGCGATAGATGATAAGTGATGATATGTGATGTTATTTTTTTTATAGATTGGAAACAGTGGTACCACAGGAAGATCACGATTGTGAAGTTATTGATAAAAGTACATATTCATCTAAACGTGTACTAGAAGAAATAACGGGATAAGAGCTTGACCCACCTCTTTTAGTTTTAACGTAACTCCAGAAAAACTTCGGATTATTTTTGAATTCGTTTTCCAATCGCTTCATATAATTGTTGTAACAAAGTTTTGCTAGGTCATTACAGCGCTTAGTTATAATCTGCAGTTCAATTCTGTCTAAAGGGTTTTTGTAAATATTGTGGCGATTTCTGATCTTATTTTTGCAATTAAGTAATTTGATTAGATCTCGATTGAACCATGGTGGAAATTTACTTTTTTTTGGCACTCGCTTAGTTATAAATTTTTCTATACCTTTCTGAATAACGTCATAAAATACCTCCACCATCTCATTAACTGCCTGCTGTGCTTCAAGTAACTCATCCCAGGCAGTTTCACTCAAATATTTCCGAATTGGTATGTAACTCGTTTTTCGAAAATTAGGTCTACCGCAAGTAGTGTTATATGGGAGTTTAGCTTCCTTATTTAGAGAAATCACGATATCGAGGGGTGGATGATGCTGGTCAATATTAGCAATCGGATCCTCACTTTGACTCACTCTACACAATGAATGGTTACATAGTATAAGATCTAAAATGCGGCTTGAAGCATTACATACATTGTTAAATTGATTAAGCCTATTAACATACGTGAAATCTATCAAAGTTTGACTTAAATTGGACAACTTAAGGCATTTATCAGAATTATTGACTATACTTCAATCGATATCACCGATATTGAAATCACCTGCGATGCAGACATATGATAAGTTTAACTGTTCAAACACTGCATTACATTGGTCCAAAAAGTGTTCCAAGTACGAGATACGTACAGGTGGTGGCAGGTATACAGAACAGAGAGCTGCCCGACGTACAGATCGAGCCGCAGGTAGATCTAAAATTACCCAAAGGTCTTCACAATTACTTTCAAATTGTTCTGCTCGTTTGGAAATTATAGATTTTTTTACGGCTATCAAAACACCCCCACCTTCTTTACTACTCTGTAGACAAGAACTTTCTCTGTCCCTTCTGTATACAATGTATCTGTCGTCGAACAGCTCGCTGCTCAGTACGGTATTATTAAGCCAAGTCTCTGTAAAAATGATAATGTCATAGTTATTACAGCATACATTACGAAAGATGATAATATGCGTTTTTGTTCTCACGCCTCTACAATTCTGGTAATAAATTTGTAAATTATCGAATTTTGTATTATATTCAAGTTACAATTACATGTATTTTTAATTAAAATATAAAGTATGTTTTTTTTCACGTCAACTTATTTAGGGACTCTAGATTCTTAATGAGGATATGTTCTGACCCATCACTTTTCCTGACGAAGATTCTACCATTTCTAACCCAGACGAATTGATATCCTTTTTCTTTTGCTTGAAGTCTAGTAGCAGCATGCAGCGCTTTGTTAGAAGGAGACAAATTTTCTTGCACATATATTGGCTTCTTTTCACCAGCCAGTCCAAGGTCCGCTGTATTTAGTTTTTCGATGTTATTCTTGCCTTTATTGTAGTTAATGACAGAAGCCAAGAGTAGGTCACGAGTTCTTGGGGAGGCCAATTGGACTACGATAGAGCGCGGGCGGGCACTAGAATTTTGTAGTTTGGCTACACGGGTGCAATGATGGATATCGGTGTCGCTCAACTTGCATCCAACGACTGATCCTAGTTGCTTAACGACTGTATAGAGATTCTCCTGTTTATTTTCGGGCAAACAATGAACTTCAAGGTAAGTCGAACGTGCCTGTTGCTCCAAATAGTTGATTCGCTGGCCCATATCCGCCACTGACCTCTTAAGGTTAGTATTTTCTGTCTCTAAGTCTTTTACCGAGACTTTCAAAGCCCTATGTTCAGACTGATATTCTTCAAACTCCTGTATGTGAAAATTCAATGACGCCGTCATCTCCGTAAGTTCTTTCTTAATCGGTTCAAGCTCTTTATTTACGACATTGAGTATTGTATTGTTTATTTGACGAAGCATAGAAGCGAATTCAGCCTGTATTACTTCCTGGAGGATATCGCGTACATCATCACGAGTCACAAAGGTTGCTTCAGGGGGCGAGTTCAAAGCAGGTCTCTTGTTCCCCCTAGAGGTGGAGACATTACGGGTTGGAGTATATTCCTTTTTGGAGGTATTCGAGATGTGACTCCCGCAATTAGAACACCTCCATTTACAGTAGACATCCGTGTCCTCGGAAACTTCCGGAAGAGACAGGCACTCAAAATGATACAATTTATTGCATTTGGAACAATTAATCGATTTTTTTCCATCCTTGCTGTCTTCATTAGCACAGCATCCCCATAACAATGTTGACGAAGCCATTCTAATTAATAGTCAGTCTCACAACAATTCCAATGCCGAAATAATTATTAAAAAGAAAAATATGTATACTGTTCCAAGCACACTATTAAAGACCCCTTCAATCTTTGTTGGTAAAAGTGCACTCTAATAAAGGCCCTGCGCAATACAACGAGCGAACTAACAGCGAGATCGCGAGAAGAACGTCGTATGCGCCGTGCTATCTGCGGCGCTTACGCGTTTTATTATAACTGGTGAATTACTCCTGACGGTAGATGAATAACTATTTTGATACGTTTTTTGTCTAGAATTGATACACAAAGCACTAAGTCACTTATTAATTGTAGATTGTTGTTATTGATATTATTCACACGATCAGCACTTTCAACGACACTTTAGAGCACTTTTGACGCGTACCAACAATATTTTCTTAGGAGCAGTTCGAATGGGTAGTTACTCGTACAACGTATAATTTATTATTGCCGACTTTCAAAAAAAAAACACTACAAAGCTACAACCGACGATACCGACTTCCGAAATTAAAGTTATTTTTCACTTTGTAAGTAGTGGTTTATTTTGGAAGTCGGTTGTTTTTTTTTTTGTAAAAACAGTTTTTATTTATCACTTTTCAGTTGTCCCTACCTACCCCACACAAATTCATATAACACTACTTGCTATGTGAATATCAGCGACAGGAAGCTATTAAACACATCTGCCTACCACTTTTAAGGGTACAGGCGTGATGTTATGTTGTGTGATTGCGTAAATAATGCATACAAATGCGATGGCAGCGATCGCGGTTGATTTGCTGGCATTTATTGAAGAGTTCCGTTGTCTGTCTCCGAAACTCATCATCAGATCTTTACGAAATTTAAATGTGACCCTTTCGAAACAAACCTCTTTCGAACAAAAAAAGAATTTTGCAAATCCGTCTATTTATGATGGAGGTCGTCTATATAGGACCCGAACATAAATAAAAAAAATAATAATAAACAAATCCGAATTGAGAACCTCCTCCTTTTTAGAAATCGGTTAATAATTTTGTTGTCATAACTACTTGTTTCCGCGTCATCTATTGGAATACTCGGGCGTAATCGTAAATCGTATGCTGTATGTCATAATTGTGATGGGCGTCGTCGTTAGATGGCGTACGCGTCGATTGTGTATATGTGTGCATGCGTTTCTCAAGGACACTTTGCTCTACTAGTCCTCTTAAGGCTCCTAGAAGCAGGCGCGACACGATACGCGACAAAAAGGCACCGCAAGTCGCGCAACGAGCGGTGCCTTTGTGTCGCGCGCGATTATATCGCGTGTCGCGCCTGTTTGTAGGGGCCTTTAACATACACTAAGTGAAAAAAATACGTATTTTTTCGATTTGATCAAGTTCTGATGAGTAGTTTTTGAGTTCAAAAACCACTCATCAGAACTTGACCAAAACGGTTTATAAATGAAAAAGTTTTGAGAAAAAAATACAACCGTAATTAATACCTCCTCCTTTTTTTTGAAGTCTGTTAAAAGAGATAGAGCAGTCATTCGTTTTATAGAGATAGAGCATAGAGCATTCATTCATTCGTTGATCTATCATACTAGAATATCAAGAAAATAATACTCTTGTTCATTTTCGTTTGGTCCCTAAAACCACCTTAAGAATAAGATCACAAAGGAAGGGTAAAATTATAAAATTGAGTAAGGTCAGGCGAATGTTACTGAATGATAAGTTGTATAAATTATAACAATCATCTATACAAATCTATAGATACATAAAATTTAAGTGAATATTTTTGCAATGTCAAAATAACAGCGTTTTACTAAATGCTTATGAAAGTATATTATACGGTACTAGCAGCGCCCCGCGGTTTCACCCGCATATGTGTCGATCCCGTGGGAATATCGGGATAAAAACTATCCCATGTCCTTCCCCGGGATGCAATCTATCTCTCTGCCAAATTTTATCGAAATCCGTTCAGTGATTTAGGCGTGAAAAGCTAACATACAGACAGATAGATAGAAAGACAGACAGTTACTTTCGAATTTATAATAAGTATTAGAATGGATTTATAACAAAAAAAAAACTCAATTGCTTGTCTGTCTGTTTGTTGGTTCCGGCTAATCTCCGAAACGGCGGGACCAATTTTGATGAAACTTGGTAGGGGGATACTCTAAGCCCTGGGGAAGGACATAAGGTACTTTTTATCGACGTACCATGCGGGCGAAGCCGCAGGTGGAAGCTAGTAACAAAATATTACAATAATTCTGTTCGTACTGTATATTTATTGATGTGTAAAAGCGCGACATTCTCGCTGCGCTGTTTATTTTATGCAGATCCCTACGGCACGATTCTTAAAGTCGCAGTATAATGGTTTATTCATGAAAGAGCCGCGAAAATTAATGAAAACATTCGACGACTTTTTATTTATTTTCGTTCACGCTTCATAATATTTTATAAGCACTATGGTTATGATATTATTGAATTTCTTTTGTAGGTCTTGGGATAAGATTGGTGTAGGTAAGTTCTAAGTTATTTTCAAAGCTTGATACGTAATCTATTTGTGTGTACTTAAGGTGTAAAGATGGCTCACTGACCTTGTGCATGTGGGCGGAGCTAAGCGTCCTACTCCCGATGCTTGCGGTGGCGCGATACACTAAAACGATGATCAAAGAATATGCAGAGGCGCAGACATGCCGCACGTAGGTCGCCATTTTTGCCTACGATTCCAGAAGGGAATGGCGAATGCAAGACTGATATATTTTGTACTAGCTGTTACCCGCGACTTCGTCCGCGTGGAATTTAAGAAAAAAGTTATTGTTGAGTTCGCAGAGTTTACGATAACTTATTAATTCTGTATTCCGCGTAAAGAAATACCTATGCTAATTTTAATGAAATTCTTCTAATATTTCTCCATTTAGTTCTTTTTGATCGTTTTTGCATTTTTAGTTTAATTATTATTTATTTTTAGTTTTTCGTATTAGCCTTTTTATATACAATATTTGGTGTACGATTTTCTTAAACAAAAACACTAAGTATATTATTATATTATTTATTCAATCAATTTCTATGGAGATTAAGGAATCTTCACGTATAGGATCCACTTATAAACATAACTATACTCCGTTTCTTTATTATGATTTGATTACATTTGAAAGTACCTAATTAAACGGAGTATAATACAACCTCCCTATTTGAATCGGATATTATTCAATATTTCATTTCATTGATTTTAATTTTTTTTCGTAGGAACCTATTTTGTTTTTTTTTCTAAAATAAATGTACCTAGTCTAAGTAACTCCTTATTCACCTATCTGCTAGTGAAAGTCCCGTCTTAATCGGTCTAGCCGTTTCAGAGATTAGCGGGAACAAACAGACGACAGACGGACAGACAGACAAAAATTGTAAAAAAAAATATTTTGGTATATGTGCAATTTAACAGTCAGAAGTCGACTGCAATCTCACAAAACTATGGCATAGCAATATTAGTACTTATGACCTTCTTCTATAAGAACGTTTGACAACAATACAAATTGGCAACATGATTGTTATTACAAATTTCAAAAAATTTCGTAAGCGTTACGGTGGCCAAAGTGGCTAGCACTGTGCCTCGCATGGCGAACGTTCGGGTTCGAGTCTCACATCGAACATGAAAAATATTTTTTAAGTATCACATGTGCAATTAGAATGCCGAGTTGCTAACCAATAATTATGTTAAATATTCCACAACTAAACGAAGATTCTTTTGTTTTACAATTATTTTCAATCTTAGCGTCGTTTTTAAAACATGAGGGTAGATTTCAAACAAAGTGTTAAGTTCACTCTGTTTCAAATCTATCCTAATTTTTTAACTACTTTACTAGTTCACATAAATTATTCCACTATTCGCGGCAAAAATATCTGTGCAAATATTGTAGCGTCTATGCGTCGACGTCTCATTAGCTGTATCGGGGCTAACGGAGGTCACACGAAATATTAAAAATCCTAAACAGGTAGGGTAATTTTGTGTCAGGGGACATAGTGGTCGTAACTTACCAAATTAGTATTTATATTATTGTAATATTGAGGTTAAGTTTCAATCCTCTTTTCATTGAGAAAATGAATAATTAAGCTGTGTTTTCATAATATCCATAATATATAACCTAAAACCTTATAGTTCAGGCATAAGTATTCCGGCCTCAATTGATAAAGCTGCCTTATTTCGATTCGTCGTGAAATACTGATCAACATATTCGCCACGGGATACAAGTAACCAGTTGGTCTCGGGGCATAGTGCCTGGTTAAGATTTCTCGCCGTGGGTTCGATCCCAGTCGGAGGATCTTCTTTGCGTCAATCAAGACATTTGGTTTTATTTTTATTTAGTTTTTTTTGGTATACTTTGTTCTATTTTTAATTGTTTTTTGTTATATACTTTGCTTTATGTTTATGTTGTTTACTTTTATTTGTTTCCGTTATTTAGTAATTAAGGTGTGTTTTTTAACATTCAATACTATAATAATAACATAAGTAAGTGTAAAGGATTTCTTATGTATAAAAAATATTACAATGTTACCATATCAAAATTTATTTCATTTGTTATCATATTATAATAATAAATTACCTTTATTGTAATATCTATTTGTTCAAAGTAATTTACAAAAATAAATTACTAACACATAATAATAATTATATAAAACATCAAAAAAAACTGGCCCAACTCGGATTTGAACTCACATCTATCCCGATCACATTAGCGAGTGCAGCCTCGTTACCGATCTAGCTAATGTTTACTTATGTTATATTATCGAAATTTTGCAGTACTATGAAAAAAATAATCAGACGGCGATAAAAAAAACAAGTTACTGATATTGTCATCCTTGTCTAGCATTGACCACATCTTTAACTACTCGTAGCGATGCTTTTTTTTTTTTTTTTTTTTTTTTTTTTTTTATATGGCATCTCGTAGTTGACCTTGAGAGGTCGTGACTACTTAACCGGACAATACGTAGCGATGCTACACGGCATGTTAATTTATAGCGTTGGAGCATCACTCACACGGATAAATATGCGCATGTGTGTATAGACGCCGCAGCCCGTATAGCGCAGGCGATAATGGTCATTGCGGTGTAAGTGGACGTCTAGAGGTTGACTGTACCGTGTATACATTCATATGCATTTAGTAAGAAGCGGTTGTTTTAATATTACAAACAGACACTCCAATTTTATTTATTCGTATAGATAGATAGATAGATACTTATTAGTCCACTCAACGAATAACTATTAAGAGATAGAGATAAGAGGTGTAGAGTGCGTGAGCTGGGCCCTGAGCGATTTCTTCAGAGTGCTTAGGGAGTGAACATAGGTACTAAAAGTCCCCGCGTCTAGGAGGTGAGCCGGAGTGGGGGGTATAAAAATTCCCACATTTGAGTTTTTCGCTAATATCTATAAAACGGTGCGTCGTCGTAGAGAAAAAGTATTTTTCTTGACTTGCTTTGCTTTGGCATTTTTATTTATTTACAAATTATCTTATATTTACAAAATAAACAATATAAACAAAAACAGTATTTAGAAATGGCACCACTAATAAAGCGTCCACGCGGACAATAGAAATGGGCCCTCTGCAGCGAGCTAGTCTATAAACGCATACTGATACAATTCGTTCATAAATATTTGCACTAACACAGCCAAACGCGCGTAGTCGATCGATAGCCGGGCGGAGCAGCGAGCGACACAGCCACCCCGTCTCAGTGCTAACGCACGACTGCCGCCCGCGCCCGCGCAGAGCACCTCTGAAGCTCTATCTCAAAATGGGGCATTGTCTTTGCAACTGTTGATTGATTTAAAAACGCTCTTTCAAATATGTAGTACTTCGAACCATCAATTTTTCAGTGTAAAAATATTTCCAAACATCAAAGCCGTTTAGAAGTTATAAGGAAATATTAGCCAAAATAGCGTTTTGGTAAATATTTTTTTAAGGCAAAAGTATTAGCTTTATGAAAAAACCCTGTTTCAAAAATGCTGTACATGAATCTATAGCAAACATATATTTTTTACAGACCTTCTAACCAAACCGTTAATAAGTTATAAGCTTCATAAAGTGACCGTGTTACGGTACTAAACGAGAGTAAGGCCCTTAATATTTCTAGTTTTATCTCTGCCACATACGTATTTGATTATTGGTAGATAACCTGTCTCCATAATAACAGGTCAACGATACCCAAAACCAGAATGAATTTTGTTTTACTAACAGGTAACAAAATGCTCGTTTTTGACATTTGTGTTTAAACGGGATTTGTTAGGGTTTAAAGTTTAATTTTCAAAAAGAATAGTAACACAGGCGTAGGATCACGTTGAACTTCTTATGAAAACTCCTCTGATTTAATACCAATAACAAGATTTACGTGAATGGGGGAACATTGAATATCAATCCTCATTTTTAGATGAGATACACACATTTCATTAAAGAAAATTTGTCTAACAATTTACCTTGCGAATAGCGAAGTGAAACAAATGCTCAAGAATTTTCGCAACTGGCCGCACTGCGCGCTTGGCGCCTTCGCTAGTCGCCTAGCGTGTATCGAAGGAAGTTCAAGACACTAGTCCCTAGGCGGTAAGCAAGTCACTAGGCATTAGGCGCTAAGCAAACCACCTGTCAGTGCGTACGTACTCTAAAAGAATAGAATCACATCCATCTGCAACCGTGCTTATACATTATTAAGGCTCCTGCAAACAGGAGCGACGCGCGACGCGAAACGCGCTCTACACAAAGGCACCGCTCGTTGCGCGAGTTGCGGTGCCTATGTGTCGCGCGCGATTTTATCGCGTGTCGCGCCTGTTTGAAGGAGCCTTTAGATTTATTTTAGAGACTATATAGTTTAAGCTATAAACTATAGATACTTTTGATAACTTGGTCATGCAGTCTTACCTTCATATTCATCTCGATGTTCTTCTGTGTGTTGACATCCATGACATCAAGCATGCGACGCGAACCGACGCACATCCTCACATCGTTAACCGTAAAGTTGCTGGTGGGGACCCTGCAACAAAACAAAAATGTTTTAGCACACTATTTTTTGTTTTTGGTTCACCCAACTTCACCAGGAGTCTATACTATAATAAAACGGAGGTGACAGGTGATATTCTAAAATAATCCCAATTTTTTTCTAGTCCATTATTAATCAGTAAATTTTTAACCGACTTCAAAAATAGGGCTATTTTTTCATGTAGTTACATCGATTTCTACGTGATTATGATTACTGGGCCGATTTACGTGATTCTCTTTTATTTGGTAGGAGATGCCCGCGCTTTTTTCCCATTTCAATATTATTAACTTTACTTGAGTGAGGTTGGTAATAGGTACGCAAAAAAACAATAAAACCAAAGCCGATTATTTTAGCCGAGCTATTTCCGAATCTTTATTGTTTTTCACTTTGTAGCCGCTTTGTAGGTTTTTTTTTTTTAAATTTTGTAAATATATCACATTGGCTCCAGGTCGACGGTCTATCTCAGTAGATTGCGGTACCCACATACAGCTTTAACTTTAGTAGATTACCGCGACCTTTACCAGGTGGTCGGTCCGCCTTCTTCGTGGAGTTGTCCACGCCGATTCTAAGAGTCAAATATTAAATTCCTCGACCTTCTTCAGTCGTTGTAGCGGTGTTTGGGAGAGGCCTATTTCCAGCTTCGGTCGAGATGATGATATTTCCATAACATCACGCCTGTGATCCCCGATAGATTAGGCAAAGGTGTATTTATAATACACCCACAGTTCTTTATAATATTATATAAAAAATATAAATTAAATAAATAATTAAATTTAATCATTACTTGGTATAGAAAATTACAATACGATACAAATTGTGATGTTACTATGTTAATGTTCTTTTAGTAGATTTATAAGGTTGATGGCGCAGGCTGTACGCGTTGATCAGCGCTGTAACTTGAGGCTTGAGGCTTTGCTCAGCCCGCTTCTTTCGGCTCTCAGCACAATTTACTATGTATTTTATATGGTGGCAATATTGTTTTTTTCTCTGAAACTTACAACAATAAAAGTACTGAAGTACCTAACTCGAAATATTAGTATCAAGTTCTGGGAGGCACTTCTGAAGCTTCAGGGGAAACTTTTGAGAGTTTCGTAAGGCAGGTTTCGCTGTTAAAACGCAACTTGAACCGAGTTGTTTACTTTATTGATCCGCCCTCGAAGCTATGAATCGCAAGATATAACTGATATAACCACGAATTCTACAGATTGCCTCTTCTGTCGTAATAATTTATGTGGTTTATTTTTAGTGCCTGCCTCGTTGGTCTAGTGGTCGTAAGCGCTACTGCCGAGCATGAGGTCCTGCCGGTCGATTCTGTAAAAATCTCACCGTGAAAACTTAGGTGAAGTGAGTTTGTTTTTGCTAGGAATTGACACTATTGACAGCTCACTCCACGCTCACTTCACCTAAGTGTTCACGGTGAGAAGGTTAAAGAATCGCACTGCTGGTTTCGATTCCCGGGGCGGGTAGTGTTATTGGGGTTTTTCCATCGGGAATTTCTCAGTAGTAGCTCGAGTGGATTTGTGCCCGGTTGATGGCAAAAGGCTCGCCCCCTATTACATGGGAATTAAGGGGATTACAGGACCTAAACACAAAAAACGCAAGTATTAGAAACAATAAAAGTATATGATCGACTACAGTAAATAAAATCAGAAAAATATATGATATTCTTCAGGATATATGCTAGGTAGATATTGTTGTACGCAAAATACGCGCATTGACGAGGAGTTGCGGACAACAGCCCGTATTACCTTATTACCTAGGTAGATATTGTGTTGAAAACATAATACAACTAATTTGATACGATAGAAAAAATCATGAAGATACCTCTAACAACTTTCTTTTTACAATAAAAAACATACTAATATACATACAATTATTATGATTTTTTGTCAGATTATTCTACAAACAACATACTAAAGCACCAGTGTTTTAATTTTTTAGTCCAAACAATAGATTTTTTGTACATAGATAAAGGCTCGTACACACAGCCGCGACGCGACAAAGGCACCGCAAGTCGCGCAACGAGCGGTGCCTTGGTGTCGCGCGCGATTCGCGTGGCGCGTCGCGCTTGTTGCAGGAGCCTTAATTGCTTCATTCATATTTTGCAATAAATTACCAGCGTTATGTCATCGCGCTTCTCTTTCTTTTCTATGCAGTCCGACAAAGACCGCGCTTTAGGTCATGTAGTCGCCTTAAAAATAACTGGCGAACAGTGGTACAGATTAAGTACAGACGCCAGCAAATCAAGCTTCCCGAAACTGTCAAATTTCGCCAAATATACAATGAACCTTATGCTTTAGGGATAAAGTTGAAAATTTATTAAAGAAATCTGACAGATTGTAGTAGCTTGATGTGCTGGCGTCTGTACATCTTTGTCTACCCCTTCGGGAGATACGGATGTGATGTTGTGTGTTATTTTTAAGTTTGGTAGTTATTTCGCCTATTTACCTGCGGTGTTCTGATTCGTTTAATTAAACTTTTGTATTCGGATATTCTTAAATTAATGTACGGAACATGTTTGTAACAAAGAAAACAAAACAATTAAAACTCGATCCAAACAAAGTCTCGAAACCACTTTTAAAGCTTCTAACATTTTGTCAGCGGGATTGTCCGAAAGTCAGTGGGATTGTTCGAAAGGGTTACCGCTGGCCCGGAACATAAAGGTCTAAGGAAGGAACACGGGTGGGTTTTAGTCAGTAACAGTCTTTTTTTTTTTTTCAGGATGGGAAATCATCAAATGACTCCTCCCGCTCTGGGTGGAGCGGAAGGGAGTGTCAGACTCTTACTGACTAAAACCCACCCGTGTTCCTTCCTTAGCCCTTTATGTTCCGGGCCAGCGGTAACCCTTTCGGACAATCCCGCTGACCGTCAGTAACAGTCTGACACACCCTTCCGCTCCACCCAGAGCGGGAGGGGTCATTTGATGATTTCCCATCCTGAAAAAAAAAGCTAATATTTTTCAATTTCGGATTGGGAACCTTATACTTACAAAGATTTTTTATCCTATCGACCTCATAAAAGAAACCCTAAACAGTCACATTATATAACTGAAACGTAAAGTTACGTTTTTACATTCTTAGGCCTATTTCTGTACAGCAGATTGAATAGAAAACTTAGTACATACCGTCAAACAGGGTGAAAAGGGAAAGGGATGCAGGGGTGAATCGGGACGAAACTTTATAAGGTATTTTAACATGGAAATAATAGATTTTGTTGCTAAAAAGGACTGTTGTGTTTACTGTATTAATTACCTATATCAGAAGGCCAATTCTCGTAATTTAAAACGTTCAAAATCTAGTCGCAGTCTCATCTCAGCGACAAAGAAATGTCAAAAACTTGTCAAAATGTAGGGAAATTTGAAGTATTTTTTGACAGATTGAGACTGAGATCAGACTGTGAACGTTGTTAAAATTAGTAGAATTGGCCCTCTGGGGGCCTAAAAAGGTCACTTTGGCAGAATCATAAAAGGATAACATTATGAACCACTAGCTGCGTCCCGCGGTTTCACCCGCGTAAATGTCGATCCCGTGGGAATATCCGGATAAAAGGCATATATGTATGTTAATCCAGGGTGTCAGCTACCTCCATACAAAATTTTATCAAAATTGGTCCAGCCGTTTGAGCGTGAAGAAGTAACAAACATATAAATAAACACAGACCACACACACTTTCGCCTTTATAATTTTAGTGTGATAATACTGATAAAGGACAGTTAACTGTTAAGATTACAAATCCCATTGGTGAAAGATTTTACAGTAATTTTTTTTTGTCTGTGCTAACAAGTTATGGATCTTATAGTTGTCCGAAATAAAATGGTTAGTATTATGGTTTTTAAATTTAATTTTCTCAGGTTAGTACCTGATATTTTCAGAATCTCACGGGTGTGAACCAAGGTGAGATTCTAGTTATTATTTTAAGAAGGTAAATTGCTCTGTACTGCAGTGAAATTATTATCCAAGTCTAGTTGTAAAAATTTTCTTACTATGCGGCAAGTGTTTAATATGGCAGCTTTTTGTAGTGTTATGTATGTGTATTTATAATAGATAGATTCAGTGCATTAAAAGTATTGAATATTTGTTTCGGGATAACACCTGTTGTTGATATTACTATTGGGACTATAGTGACTATTTATTTTCCAAACTTTGGTAATTTCCTCTTGTAATTCTGTATACTTCGTTATTAGCATTTGGGACTGCTATATCTATTATAAATGTGTGTTTGCTTACTTTATCAACTAGTGTTATATCAGGTCTTTTGTTATATATGGTGTGGTCTGTAATTATAGTATTATTATTAAAATACCAATCAATCCAATCCTAACCTACGTAGTACAACAAAAAAAGAAAAACACGACTGTCTTCGCCATATAATTCATAATGTTATCCTTTTATGATTCTGTCAAAGTGGCCCTTTTAGGCCCCCTGAGCTCTTAGCTTTGCATCTACGCAGCAGCAAAGGTTGTATAAGTCTAACCCAGATGACTATCAGAATACTCTCGTCTATTGATCTAAAACATATTTTAGTTCGGTCTAGGGTTACCAACCATTCGGATTTGTCCGGAACTGTCCGGCTTTATGCCCCCAAAGGCTCAGTCCTGCGGGGTAATTGCGTAACACACTATCTATCAGTAACAATGGGTTTCATTTTGACAGCTCAACAACATTCATTGCGTTGTTTACGTTGTTCAGCAGTCAAATTTTTCGAACTTATGAAGCAATGGATTAACAATATCCTTCAAAATGATTCAGATTAAGATTGATAGTGTATTACGCAATTAGGGTGCTGACTTTATCAAAGGAAGGAGATTTTGTAGCAACTGCGCCGACCCCAAAATGCCCCAAATAGAAGGATGAGTGCAAGAAAATGATGATGATGTGACTACTGAAAAAATAAAGGTTCAAAAGTAAAATGTCTCGACTTTTTTTTTTGCAAAAGTCGAGCTTACTATGACTTTTAAATTTCGAAATGGTAACCCTACTATACGGTCTCCCGAGCCAACGCACCTTTTCCCAGTATCGCGTTTCATCTGAACTGAAAGGAAACCTTTTGCGTTAGAAATTCTTAGGAGATATTATGCAAATTGTGAGAATATCTCGTTTGAATGGTAACAGGTTTCTTAGAGTTTTCACGTTTGAACAGATTAGAATATAGGGTCAAAGGAGATGAATTTATCCTGGGTTTTCACAAAGCATACTTTCGATTCGACATTATACTTTTGAGAACAGCGGTGGGTGTCCCAGTGGTAACGGCCCAGATTTAAGGCTCGTACACACAGGCGCAACGCGACACGCGACACTAAGGCACCGCTCGTTGCGCGACTTGCGGTGCCTTTGTGTCGCGTGTCGCGCGAATTGTAGGTTGTGGGTTCGAACCCAGGCAAGCGCTTTACTATTCTTTAATTTCATCACAACTGCTCTCAAAACGGTGAAGGAAAACATCGTAAGGAATGTCCTAGAACCAAAAATTCGAAGACATGTGACATCTACCATCCCGCACTGAGCCCGCATGTTAGATTATTTATAGTCCACTTCCTCTCGAAGAGATGAGGCCTGTGTCCCAGCGGTGGGGACATAATAGGCTGATTATGCATACTTTTGATTCTAGCATTACTTACATAACCAGAGATTTAAAAAAAAATTAAGACGTTTTGATGTGGAGTTCTTTGCGACATTTTCTAAGCTTGAGTACGAGGGTTTTGACTACCTACCTTTGTTTTGTGTGTATATTTTAAGCTTATTTTCTTTTTGCATTGTGCGTTTTTGTTTTTGCAGAATAAACAATTTTTCTTTCTTTGTTTCATTTTCTTTACATTTCGGCGCTTTATACCGTGTCAAGAATTAGGAAGTGTTCTTCTTACAGAGCCGATGGCAACAGGGTGATTATGAATATGAATTCAACCAGTTTCAGTACGAGCCAGAACATTAAGTTTCACTTGGACCAAGCCTCGGGCCTCGGGGATAACAAGGCTCTATCGACAGTGGCTCGCTCTCTCGGCAGATGAAGTTTTGAAGGTGTCAATAGCCTGGATTTGTAAGCTTGTCCGTTCCAACTTCGTTGTGCCTTTTGTGTCTTAGTTGAAAGCGGTTAGTAGGTACTTTTGGAATACAGTAGAATAGAATACTAAGGATGCGGATACAGTAAGGATTTACAGAATATCAACAACAATCAAACAACAAAAAAATCAACGTTCAATTTGTTTTTTAGAGTTCCGTAACCAACTGGCTAAAACGGAACCCTTATAATCTCGTAATTTCCTGTCGTCGCGTCGTCTGTCAGTCTGTCCAGATGTGGCACAGCCATTTTATTTTACTCGAAGACTATTGCGCATATACCGAATAAAATTGGAAAGAAGGTGTAAGTATTCTATGCAAAAAAAAAGGTTTACGATTAACGATTAAAAAACCAAAACTAACGTAATGAATTTAACTAACGAATGACGATTGAATTAGTTTTAGTTTTCAATTTTGATAAGAGATTTGTAATGTCAAGGAAAATGCAAGAAAAGATGAAAATTAAACAAATGTTTTATAATTTTACTAGCTGCGCCCCGCGGTTTCACCCGCATAAGTTTCGATCCCGTGTGAATATCAGGATAAAAAGTATCATAATTATTTGTTAATCTAGGCCCTAGGGTGTCAAATACCTCCATACAAAAATGTTATCAAAATTGGTCGAGCTGTTTGTGCGTGAAGATGAAGAAGTACCTAACAAACATTAGTGTGATTACTTAGTCATACGTATTGTGCAAATAACAAGTCTTATTATGTTTATGTACCTATACAGGGTTCCTTGCAATTCGACGCATCTTAATTCAACCAAATAATTAAAACGATGAGCGATTTAAGAATAACATCTTAACAATATTTTCATTTTACACTTCAAAAATGTTTCAAATAAATAGCAGTAGTAGTAGTTCGAAATTCAAGTTTTTGAGATATTTGAACATTTTTAAAGAATTCCGGAAACAAGGGATAAAAATAATTCAACGCACATAAACCTGTCCTATTGTTAGATGCCATACTATCGATAAAATTAGATTTGTATTGGAGAGAAATTGTAAAGTTACATTATACACATCGAATTTTATAAAGACAAAAACTATTTATCTTTGAATACTGACACTAACTAAAGCTAGCCTAAATCGTAGTCTTTCATTAGAATAGCTTCAAACATTTCTATAGAAAGAATTTTAAACAGGCATCATTCACACGATTTTCCTGAAGTCGTATCCCTCTTGTAAACACGTCGACGAGAATATTTTCCATCTTACATTGCACTTGGGATTTTCCAATAACTTAAATGTAATTCGTTATCTCGATACTAGATGGAACGTCATTGGAAATAACATCCTTTTGTAAATAGATTTCTTTTACGAGATGTTGATGTTGTTACATCAAAACGTTCAAGGTAAAAATCTGCACCATTCCCCACGACAACGTGCCCAACGTGGAATATTTACAGAAGTACCTAGTTTCCATGCTGGAATAGTTTTCTTTCATACATAAAATTCATAGTTAAGCTTACACCGATCCTCACACGACATAGTGCTTCAGAAAAGCAATAAAGATTACGTAACAGATAGCAACATGGAACGTGTAAGTAAAATTATATTTTTGCTTGGCGTAAACTTATCTTTGTGCTATTTTATGCATAAAATATTACTGTATTTTACATTTCTATCGCCTACAATAAAAGTAGGGTATAAAATAAGGAACAATTGTGAAACATGAAACTGACATTTCTTAGCGTGATGCCAATATTGAAAATATCATAATTAGCACATAATGTTCCCAATGCAGCCGCTGCCGATCGCGAAGAAAAAAAAACACTGGCACTCCGGTAGTGCCGACAGAAGTGAAAACTTGAACAATTACGAGTGTATTTTGTGAATCGTCTTATAAACAAAACACGCGTGTTAAGGTGTGTTCCTTATTTTATAGGGTTTTTTGCAAATCAGGTATGATAACCAAAGTGACTGGTTATTCTTCTCGTGAAAGGAATTTATTCTGATTTACAACGCCATCTCGTCGTTGTTGGATGAACTACGTAGTTAGTACGCGAGGCCCTCGTAGTTCTTCCCGATGTGCATAGATGGCGCTGTCCTCAACAACGCGCGTCTTACGTTTTACGTCTGACATTTTACGTCTTACGAATTTTCGATCAGGGTCACGTGACCTGACGCGAATTTAGAGGTTTTTACCCATTCCAAAAAAAGTACACAGCGCCGCTAATGAAGTTTTCACTTCAAAAATGTTCCCACTGCTGGGACACAGGCTTCCTCTCCGTTAGAGGGAGTGGGCTGTAACCCACGCTGCCCAGCGCGGGTTGGTAGATGTCACATGTCTTCGAATTTTTGGTTCTAGGACATGCCGGTTTCCTCACGATGTTTTCCTTCACTGTTTTGAGAGCAGTGGCGATGAAATAATTCACACAAGGTAAAGCGTCTATCTGGCAAAATATGTTTTGTTCATATTGAGCTTTTTAATAAATTATTACATTATTAACTACCTACGCGACTAAAGTTTAAATGAATTAATTAAAATTGAACTTTTAAAGGACTATCATGTGAAATCGTTACACTATGCTACTTAGCATGCAAATCGCGTTTAATGGCTATCCAGCCAGCCAGTGTCGTTAACAACGACAGCAAAAAAAAGGCGAACGAGGTCCGAACTATGCGCTTTTTTATGTTATTTACAGTTTTACGCTAGTGTTAACCACCCTTGGGTACGGATAGACAGATTTTTTTTTATTTAGAACTGGCAATACTTGGAAAGCACGATAGGGATCCTCAATAACAAGTTGGATGTTCTAGCATTCCGCCTACACACGCATACTGCGACTCGTTCCACTCGGGGAAGGAAACAGATTTTGGAAACGTAGATAATCATAATATACCAAACGTATATAAACACTATCTATAACCCCATTTAGATATATTTTTCAATAGATCTTCCTCTAAACAGCACCTTCTAGCCTTACTGACTGAAGCTTGGTAAAGATAAACATAATTATTATATAACAAGTTTTCTTTGTATTCGACAAAGTTCCTACAACAAAACTTTTGGATTCCGGAGTATTTAATAACCGTGTGAACGAGACCCAAAACAATTATTATTAGGTATCTGAAAACGTTATACCTATAAATAACTAGCTACGCAAAAGAAAGTCATATTACAGAATTACTCGGTTTCTGTTGACACAATTCGACCTGAAACGACCTAAAATAAGCTTATCAGAAGGCGTTCTCGTTCAAGGAAAAACATTACATTAGGTACTTACAAATGTTATTTTTATTCTGCTACAGCGGTTCCGATACGGCGGCCTACCACTAAAGTGATAGCAATCTATTCCCCTGATCGCACTCGTAATGTGAATATTATTATAGGCACCGGCGATTCATAATCGATTTGTTTCTCTCACAATCTATTATCGACCACACTCTACAATTGTGTGGGTAATAATATAATAATAGAGTAGAACGCCAACTGATATTTTATTTAAATGCATTCGTTCGTTTCATTTCATCGGAAATATAAAGGTACGAGTTCGTAGCCGACCGCATACAGCAGCAGCAGACGACGTGTGCTGACTTAGGTATAATCACGTATAATGAAGAATTTTTTATAGAAATACGTGAACGAAACAAAAGGAGTATGGAAGGTGTATGTATGTTTCATAGAAATTTTAAAATATTGATGATTGTTTACTTGTAGCGGCGACCACTAGAACAAAGAGGTCCCTGCCCCCAGGATCCCTGTACCTATTTGTTTCAGTGTGAAGCTTAAACTACAGGAACGGCTGTCCTGCAGTACCACCAATAATTTTAATTTGTTCGTGAATTAATGATAAATCAAAAAGGCGTTACAAAAAAAATAAAGTGTTAAGCTGGACGTTCCTGGAATAGTTTAGGGCTCTACCAAAAAGGTCAGACAAATCCACTTTTTTACCACGTCAACGTGATAAAAACGTGATAGATAAGAGATCCCAGTCTGGCGATATTTTTTGTAAGTCTTGTAAAGACACCGCAGGATACCAACTTAGCACTCAGGCCGGTATTAACAATGACAATCAAGTTATTCGTCAAAATACTTTGTCAAAGAATTTTCAAGGGTACGGACGAGACTTTTTTTTGAAACATGTTTTTAAGCCTGCTTTATTTACGTCGAGGTTCGTTTAGAAACCAGATCTGGCACAAAACAACTAACAACATATTTAGTGAACCCTTACTTACAGGGTTCCCTGCTCGAACAAGATTTATGCTCGGTTCCTATAAACAAAAACGATGGTTTTGCTTACCAATAGTAGCATTTTCTTGTTGCCAAACTGGGAATATACATAGATCCGTAAGCTAATTGTACCTGTGATAGCTGCTTCCATAGTTATGGGTCTACTATGCAAAGCTCTCGAGGTCTTTGCTTCATTATTGGTAAGATTATTGGTATTGATTATTGGAAAGAGTCTTAATTTTAACCTTTAACATTCCGTAAGTTATAGGAATCGGCCATTAGTCGGTACCTACTGACTACCTATTTAATGGTGCACCGTGCAGATGCAGTTATCGAAAGTTGGTATTTGTTATGAAGGTACGTACGGACACAAACACAAGTAAAACTACTGACAGCTAAAAGCACACTATTTAATTCTCAGACTAGAGCAGGTCAGGGAACCGTAGAGACGCAGCCCATGCAAATATACACAATGTTGACACACGCGTATAGGTACCTATAATAACAGTATTCGAAAAATCTAACTTTTTGTCTCTCAACTGACTAACGCACAAATTACTCACCAGCCGGTCGATTCTGTAAAAATCTCACCGTGAAAACTTAGGTGAAGTGAGTTTGTTTTTGCTAGGAATTGACACTATTGACAGCTCACTCCACGCTCACTTCACCCGAGTTTTCACGGTGAGATTTTTACAGAATAGCACAACTGGTCGTCGGTCGCGTATAGTAGAAGTTTAGTAAGAAACCGACGGATGTTTACGAATGAAATTTTATTTCATAAAAGAACTGTTTGTTTTCTATTAATTAAATTACATTTTATTCAATTACCTTAATTAAAAGCGTTCAAAATCTAAATGCAATCTCATCTCAGCAACAATCAATGTCAAAAACTTGTCAAAAATGTAGGGAAATTGGAGGTACTTTTGACAGATTAAGACTGAGATCAGACTGAACATTCTTAAAATTACGAGAATCGCCCCTCAGATATCAAACTTTTTTTTTAAATCAAGCGACACACATCTTTAATAGAAACCTACCAAACCCAGTAATTGAGGACGCATACGATCGTGAGATAATATAGGTACCGAGATAAACACACTTGGTGGATCGTTTACTTTACGACTTAGTTCAACAAAACAATAAATTATTAAAACCTGTTGAGAGAAAATTTTTGAGCTTTACTTTGGCGTGTTTTACGTTAACTGGATGACTTGTATTTCATCTTTGGATGTAGGTAGGATGTGGTTTGAAAAAAGGGTCAACTTCAAAAGTATGGTATCTTATCTTAAACCTCTTTTCACTATTGAAACATATTTTGATTTAGAATGGTTGCTCTACACATTTTCATTTCGAAAGATGTGCATGTAAGGAAAAAACCCTTTGTAAAATTTCTATATTTATGTCTGTAATTTATATGGTGTACCTACCTATTGTACATAATAAAAAGTATTCTATTCTAAGGTAAAGGCTCTTTACTAAACGTTTCCATTTCGTTAGTTTTTATAGAAAGCTTCCTCATCTAACAATACAGAACTTTTTTTTATAATCTGGGTGATACAATAAAAACTACCTGCCTAACCCAAGACAGAATTCTAAGATTATATATTTTGTTTGGTGAAATCAAACAAGAATAAAAATGAGCGGCACGTGTCTTTAGTTATACATAGCTAGCCTGAACAGTTTTCCTATAGTTTTTCATGGAAACAAAACAGTGCGACCCGACCATAGACAATAGCATGTAGTTTGCACCCATATTTATGGCATGACTGGATCAACGCGTAGAATCAAACTAGGTTAGTGTTAGTGAAGACCCGATACGCGATAGCTGCTACTTGTGGTATCACTGTAATTATTTCCGTCTGTCATACGTATCCTATTGTATCGTATAGGTAACATGATAGTAACTTGCGTTAGTCAATTATGCAGTGTTAGTCTACAGTCTCCATTGAAAGTGCACTAAAGCTCATGGTATCGTCCGTACGCGTGCCAATGCATAAATTATTTTAAAAGTGTTAGTGAGTTTCCTATTATTACAACATGTGTGGCAAGTGTTATAATTTGAAAGTTGCATTCTCTATGATGACCATTTATAATAATGCCTCCCGCCCGAGTTCCTGACGTTATGTATACAGGGCCGTCTTTAACCTATTGGAGGCCCTGGGCACATAAGGATCACGGGGCCCCTGTGTAGATAAGAGACAATAAGAGAAACATACTAATATTGAAGCGAAAACTTCGTTAGGCGCGTTGGACGTTTTTTGAAATGGGAAAAAACCATTGAACTCGCGCCACTGTTACCGTAAGCGACACCGTGCGTGTTTTTTTTTATAAGACGATAAAAAAATACCCGCTTCGTATGTGTTCGGCTGTCCTCGGGATGTAGGTACCTACTCGGTTTTAATGTTTAAAAACTGGAAAGCTAGAAACTTATTGTAAATCGCACTGCAAATCACATATTTTCTCATTGAATCGGGTACTAATAATGCGTAGAATGGCTGCAAATAATGTTTTTTTTTTTATGAGAGCAGGCCGGGGCCCCCGAAGATCGCGGGGCCCTGGGCACTTGCCCAGAGTGCCCAATGGAAAAGAGGGGCCTGTATGTATAGCAGGTGTACTTCGTAGTTCAATAGCCACAGGTTGATGATAATATTTCAGTATCAATGAAGGGGCGACCCTATCGTTATCTTTCGCCACAATACGTAATACCCACGACCAATATTTCCGCCATTATAAATTCCAGTACTTTTAACATCTATTTGCCTAATGTTTGGAATTCATATTCTAACAGTACTAGCCACTACAGGATCAAGGGTGTGCACGTTCTACACCAAAATAAAGACGATGAATGAAACTAATCCTACCTGGCAATTGGGCGAAAATAACGATAAAATGACAAAGATACAAAGCAGCATGGTTTGAAAAGTAGATACACTAATTGTTTAAAGATAAACATTTTAAAAGCTAAGGGACTCATTGTAAACCTTTTAGAAGAAAGATGCACGAGGTATCAATATCACATATGAGTACATACAATTCCTAAATTAAAAACAAAAGAAAAATTCAAGTACATACCTGAGTCCCAATCCAAGTTTCTCCTTGAACAGCAGCGGAGTAGTAAATCCATTCTTCTGTAGATATGACACTGTCAAGTCTGTTCCATGCATATCCAGCACCGCACCGGAATGCTCAAATCTTGGGCTCTCCAGCTTGTCCGCCAGGGAGAAGCCCCGGCCACCTTCAGCCTCATCATCACCCAGGGCCCACTCATCAGAATAAAGCTTGCGTTGTTTGCGTTCACGCTAGGGAGAAGACAAGATATGTTTATTTCTCTATCTTTGATGGAATATTATTTAAAGAATACATTTCCTAAGGTTCTAAGTGCTTACTTTGGGTTTGCTGTTTATTGACATTATTGCTGACCTATTGTTTTCTCAATGATGTGGCAACAGAAATGTGTTTATGTTAGAGAAGAACTTTGTTGTGCAATAATTCTGATTACTGTGTCAATTGTTATGCTAATATCCCCTTTTCCTTGTCAGGAATTAAAAAGTGATAAGATGTACTTCTTCTGACCGCTGAACTGGATGCTCTATTTTATTTATTCTGTACCTTTAGCTAGTTTGTAAGTCTATAAATTACCTCTATTCAATCAAAAATGAACTTACTACAAAAAAATTACTGTACCTATAAAAATGTGGGCAGCAAAATTAATTTCCTAACCTAATCTAATCTCGAATTAATAATTACCATTAATTACATTGGTAAGTATAGTAAACACCATGAAATATTAGGTTGCTTGGATAAAAATATTTCAATTTTATTGTACATTTATGTTAGCCTCATCCCTAAAATTTGTTCAGCTAGAAAAGTTGACAATACAGCACGCTGAAGTGATTACCGACTTTCACTTTTTAATTTTAACACCTTTTGTGACAACTTTTGTGGATGAATTTTCTTTATCGTTTTCCGATCGCGTAGGTACCTAAAATGCATCTGCAAGACTGTTTAGCGTCTCGCTATACGAAGTAGGTTATTTTTTTCCAGCCAAGGCCAATGAAACAAGTAAAATAATAAGTGAACAATAAAACTTTTGATGCGAGGGCTGTTTGCGGTCTCGGCGTAACAAAGAACGGTCGGACGCTCGACAGTCGTGCCGTATCCTATTTAAATCAATATACAAGTGTTTTAGACGATAGACTCTCGCCCAGCGTGTAATTGTTCGACGGAAGATTAGTCAAGTAATAAAGTAGATTGCTCGCGAGCAGCGAGCGGACTCGGGCTCGACGTGTGGCCGCAGCGCAGCGCGCACGCCCCTGGCCGCCTGCCCTGCTCTCCGCCAGCCCGCGGGAGGGAAACGCCTTCGACACTCTGTCCCTACCAGGTACCAGATGCCCACAATGCCTCGTGCGCTGAAGACGTCGCTGGCGCGCGCAATTTATTGTCACGTCGCTCATTATGATCGCCGCTGAATCGCAATGCCGCTTATGCCGCGATCTCCGGAACTATTATAGATTTTGACACCATCTCGCATGCGCGAATGCATACGGCCGCCGCGTTTTAAACTCGGCCGCGGCGTGATCACAAAAAACTGAGTCCGATGACCCTCAATGACTATCATCACACACAAAAACCACATTCACAAAAAGATTCCTATCGTCATCCCGTAACTTTCGTAAATCGATACACGATGCAGCGATGCACCATTTCATGTTTACGTGATCCCAGATAAAGCCACCATGGCGTCACCCGGGACTAAATACGTAAAAATGTAACAATAAACACTCACCAGCTGTCTTGGAACTTGTTTTTTAGCATTCGGCAGTGTTTCCGACATGTTTATGTTAGTCAGAAACACTGCACCACGAAATTAACACTATTTTACGTAAATATTTTACACGGAGCACGAGAAAAAGTAACGCAATCCACCATTTGCAATAGTCGACACTGCTGCCAACCGTGCGGCGAGCAATCACTCCGGTAAACTACTGGAGGTTGGTACGACGTAAAATGCCCTATTGGTTTATTTATGAATCAAGATGGCGGGAGTGTTCAAAACATCGCAAAATCATTATGTTTAGCTAAAATCTTGTTAATATATTAATAAATGTAAAAGTATTTCGATTTCACTTGTTTCCTTACAAAACTAAATGTAATACAAAAATAATGTAGTATTGTGCAAATAATTTAACAAACATAGATACATCAACATACTTGTCACAGCACAGCCCAACTCTGCAGTCATACACTACACGTATAACGTATTAGATTTAGGTCAATTGACTATATTATAATATAAAAAGTAAAATAAGTGGGAATCTCATTATTTAAAAATATGTAATTGGCTTTAAATTAATAATAATACATAAATATTTAAATAAATATACTACGTTTTTTAAATTAATTTATACTGCATACTGGATAATACGCTGGGGTGGGCAGAGGGGTCGGCTGATGGCTGTGGCTGATTGTCAGTCATGATCATTTCATGAATGCCGCAACTTTCTGGGGGCTTTACGAGCTGTACAGTATACATAGTGTTTTAGTAGTTGAGTAGATCACTGAGGAAAGTTTGAAAAAGGAGTTCTGAGTTGTTCTCAGAATCTACTCATTATGATTGTAGTGGGGTGATTTACGCAATAAAATTAAAATAATAGAAAATAATTTATATACCTATTCGTTTTACATAATTACGTGCGTTACAATATTTTTCATTTTTCATGAAGGTTAAGTGAAAATATTTATTTACGGTTGGCGCAAACATCGAGCGGAAGTAGCACAGCCGAGCAATTCTGTAAAAATCTCACCTTGAGAACTTAGGTGAAGTGAGCTGTCAATAGTGTCAATCCCTATATCATCCAGTAGAATGACAGCCCACTTCACCTACGTTTTCACGGTGGAGCATTCTTACAGATGTTACATGTGTAGAACTGTAGAGGTCGTCATAATACAAATTGTTATGAGTCATCCTGTATCCCGGGTTCCTTTGATGGAACTTTTATTATTATTTTAGCTTTATATAGGTACTTACTGCATTTTATTCAAGTACAGAATGACCAGTATACTTTCATCGGCACTTAATAAAGAAAAAAATGAACGAACATTTTTAACCGACTTCTACAAAGGAGGAGGTTATCAATTCGGATATTTCTATTTTTTATGTATGTTTGGGCATAACTCCATCGTAAATAGACGGATTTGCAAATTTCTTTTTTGTTCGAAAAAATGGTCCCATTTAAATTTCATAAAGATCTGATGATGGGTTTCCGAGACAGACAACGGAACACTTCAATAAATGCCAGAAAATCAACCGCGATTGCTGCTAACATCATAACATCACGCCTGTATCCTTTAAAGGGGTAGGCAGATGTGTTCAATAGCTTCCTGTCAATGATATTCACATAGCAAGTAGTGATATATTGGGGTAGGTAAGTACAACTAAAAAGTGATAAATAAAAACATTTTTACTAAAAAAAACTGACTAGATTCAAAGTTAATTGGGAAAATTTGACATTTTCAGGTAGCTTGGTGTGCTGGCGTCTATACCTATGTACATGAATAATTATAATAAATAAAGTATAACTACTAAATAAAGAAAAATCATGGTAAGTAGTGTGATGTAAAAGGAAGTTGGAAATCAGGATTCTGTTTGCCTACCTTACTGTTAGATTTTTTAGAAATAGGAACAAGAGAGACACATTAATTATTACGCCCTTTGATTGTATTTTTAGGTCGGTATGGTCAGCAACGAAAACCGCCTTCAAGGTAGGTGGGGAGCAGGGGGGGCATTCGGCTAGTATTTTTTTTTCGTGTAGGTATTTATACCGATTTCTTCGTGATAAGTTAATGTGCACATTTACGTGATTCGTTTTCTATTTGGTAACTAGAGGTTTATTAATATTGCTTGAAAAGTTTATAATTATACTTAGTTTTTTACTTTTTTGTTTAGTTTTTATTTTTGTTTGTAAACTTTTAATTCACCTCGAATCCGAGACTGCTTGAAAAGTAGGCAATAATTGATTTTTGTTTTATTATGTTTGTCTGTTACTAAATAGTAATGACAAAAAAAAACAAGTCATCATGGAATTTCGTTGCTCTTATAATTGTATTGTATGTAATCAATCAAAAAATAACGTAATAATTGATTTTTAGTTTGTTGGAGAAAACAATTTCTGTTTCGTCAAACACAACGGAGAACTGTGTAAGTACAGTCAGACACTCTCACTACAAAAATCACCCTTACTGCCACAACATAACAGCGCTACGAATGTCAAATAGTTACCATGTAGGCGGTTGACTTTGCCTGCAGGTTGAATTTTGAGTGTTTTGAAAAGTAGGGACCAAACCTGAATGAAATTGAAAACAGTAAGCAGCAAGTGCAGTTTTTAAATTTAAAAAAAACTGCAACTGCGAGGCAAAAATGCCGAAAAAAACACGTTTATTGTATGGGGGGAGCCCCTTAAATATTTATTTTATTCTGTTTTTAGTATTTGTTGTTATAGCGGCAACAGAAATACATCATCTGTGAAAACTAGCTATCACGGTTCATGAGATACAGCCTGGTGACAGACAGACAGACGGATAGTGGAGGCTTAGTAATAGGGTCCTGTTTTTACCCTTTGGGTACAGTATCCTGTCAAGGTCACTAGTAACATCATATGCCAAGCCTTTTCCTAACTACCTATATTAGGGCCTGCTTCCAGTTTGACAGGATGCAGCTGAATACAAGTATGTACTTTACATGGAGCAAAATCCTATTTAAATTGGCCTCCACGGCCCAGGTTACACGATACCTCTTGGTAGACTGGTTGATGGACCAAAAGGTCGCTACTACCGATTTCAGGATATACCGATCTATTCTGTAAAAATCTCACCGTGAAAACTAAGTACCTATACAAATTTGCACTTTTTATTTTTATCTGATGTACGACTATTATCTAACTATCTGGTGTATTGTGTGTCTTTTAGTCTGTGCTAAATAAATGTATTTTCTTTCTTAAGTGAAGTGAGCTGTCAACAGTGACTATCCATAGCATCGGTATGCTATTCTCTAAAAATCTCACCGTGAAAACTTAGGAGAAGTGACCTGTCAATAGTGTCAATCCCTAGCATCAGGTGGAATGACAGCTCACTTCACCTAAGTTGTCACAGTGACATTTTTACAGAATAGCACCGCTGGTGGAATGACAGCTGACTTCACCGATGTTGTCACGGTGACATTTTTACAGAATAGCACCGCTGGTGGAATGACAGCCCACTTCACCTAAAATGTCACAGTGACATTTTTACAGAATAGATTAGCTGTAGTCTAAGTCACGAAGGGACCGATTCTTAAGACAACTGAGTAGCCTAAAGACATTTTCTTGCGTTCGTGAATTTACTAGGCGTCTGTAGCAACACGGGGATGACAAAGTAATCGTAAAAAAGTAGGCGCTTAAAAAAATATTACCACGATGCCATCATATAATGACTATTATAATACAGGATGGAAGGATCATTGATGCACAAACTGTAACCATTAATTTAGCACATGATTCTAGACCCCCTAGACCCAACCCCCTAGCGTAGACATTTTTAATTTTATAACAGACGAAAAATTTCAAAACCGAAGGGTTCAGAATCATGTACTTACTGAATTCATGGTAACGGGTTGCGCGTCGATGTCCCTGCCGCTCTGTTTGGACTTGGAGGGTCAAATTTACTAAGTTAGCGAAACTTCAGAGGCGTGTTGGGTGTCGATATCTAATGAAGATAAAAAATCTAAACTCATAATTTCCATTAAATTCACTACCAGCGGCCGTTGACCGCATCATCAGCTGTAGTTACTCGAAATTACAAACACACATAACATCACGCCTGTAATCCTAATCCCCGAAAGGTTTGGCAGGGCTATACCTATAGTACAGAAGAGAGCCTAGTAGTATAGTGTAGTGGTATTTATGAGTCGAAAATCTTTATTTTATTGTTATTCGATAAATCGTTCAAGTCTGTGGACTTTCGTCGGCTAATTAAAATGAGGGTTTTCGTGAAAATTTACGACACCAGTTGGCACCACTATGACAAGAGGTCTTCCAATATAAAATATATGATGACGTTCATCATTCGATTCATTCATTCGTTCATCATTCAGTCATGACTAAAGAAAATAAAGGCTCTTTGACAGATGTCTGGACCTGACGTGTCAGTGCTGCCACCTGGCGAACGTCATTTCAGAAAATCCTCATTGACTCTGTTGGCTGAGAATCTAGCCTCCATCATGCGTCACCTTCGTAACTCCAAGCTAGCCATTGAAGACAAGCTTTCATCTGAGTAAAGATGCCTAATGAAACAAACATGAAAATTTAATAAATAAGAATATTTAATACTTGATCACTATAGGTGTATATCTTTAGGTACACATTCACATAAAACATTCGTAAATAAGGCTTAATTTTTGTTGTGTAAAATTTTACAAATACTTTTATCATTTATACCTACCTACTTTTGGCTATAAATGCATGTATTTTTTGTAAAACATTAAAAATACTTTTTTGTCGGTTTGATAAGCATGGTAATTTTTGTAAGATTTTTCTCTCCTAGTGAGAAAATTAAGGACTCCAACCGCCCGGCGGTGCCCTCAATTTTGCCGCTCTGGGCATTTGCCCGTCTGCCCCCTCCTAGATCAGGCCCTGGTGATAGTCGACTTTTGTTTCTGACCGTACCTAACAAGTAAGAATTAGTTAGGTATGTTACTTCTTTCAGGGAATACGGTGGCACTGTGATCAAGTGCTGCCGTGCATAGTGACGATCAGGGGAGACCCCATTATGGTCTCCCCAGAGACGTGCCCTAACACGCGTTGCACTGAGGGGGTTCCGGATTGGTCTATTAAGAGGTAACGGGCCCCCCTCCATGTGCTGATGGAGATCACCGGGGTGGTTTTAGTGAGGTAAGAATCCCACACTACCTGGTCTTTTTCCCCAAAGTCCATGTGCCATTTGAAGGTTTCCCCCCGAAAACAAAAAAAAAGGTATGTTACTTATATCAAATCAAATCAACTCAGCCTATTGCAGTCTACTGCCGCACTTAGGCCTCTCCCAGGCTGCGCCACAACACCCTGTCATGTTACTTACATAAAAATTATAATTTTCAAGAAATTTACTTTGAGTTCTTAAATACTACCTTCTTTACAATTTATCCACTACTATTGTTTTATACAATTTACGTTGACAAAGGAATTACAGTTCTTTGTTTTCGTTTATTCTATTGCTCTCACAATAAAATAAATCAAACGCCTTGATACTATGTTGACCTACATAATAAATTAAGCATTGACAAATAAGGGCACATCATTTTGTTGATTCACATCACAGATATTAGAGAACTTTACCTCATTTCAAAGAAATCGAATTCCCATCTCTCAAAGTAATTCTGTAATACTTCATAACTGGGTCTTCAATCACATGCTCGCAGTCCACCGCTCCATTTTCTTCCAAAAACTCAGTGTGACCTCTAAGCCAATCTAAATACAACTTTAAATACCTATCGTTAGGGTCTATATCCGTGTGCCCCAAGCAGAATATTCTGTAGGCATCTTCGCCATATTTTCCGATACCATTTAAGTCACTTGCTCTGCGCCATTTTGAAGAAACAAACTGATAACTGAGTTTCCATATCATATGACCCCTTTTCCTTAATCCCAGGTTATCAAAGAATCTTTCTAAACATACTGGAGTGTCGTTTAAAACGTGATAAGGTGTTGGGTACTCCTCGAAAAAGGTCTTCATGTAGGGCCTGGCATTTTTCCCCGAAGTTTTTGTTAGGAATATTGTTGCTATTAACATCGCCCAGGGGTTCGAAGAAAACTCTTCTTCAACTACATAGTGTGGCGATACTGGCATTTTTCGTGGCGTGATGTTGAAAAAAGGTTTTATTACTATAGGTTCTTGTTCCTCTATGGTCAGTTGTGATAGACTGAGTACTTCAGACTCTATGGAGGATTGACTCAGATCTTGAGAGGAATCCAATGATTTGGTGGGTGAGAGAAGCAGCTGTAGAGTTCGAGGACTTACAGCAGTTAGATTTTCCTCTACGTTGAAGAATCTGCTGATACAATCCGAATCTTCCATGATTCTGTAAAGAAAGAAATAAGAGTCACAATCGAAATTTAGGAAATGAATACGCCTATTTGTTAAATTCATGTAATTATATATTAAAAAAAAAACGGCGGGGTAGTTGCATAACACACTTACAGTAGCAATGGATTTTATTTTGACAGTTCAACAACATTCATTGCGTTATTTACCTTGTTGAGCAGACAAATTTCTCAAACATATGAAGCAATGGACTAACAATATATTCAAAATGATTTAGAAAGAGATTGAAAGCGTGTTACACAATTAGATACTTATGGTGCACTACATAACTTTACAAATAACGTTTCCAAATCAACATTATTCTAAGCAGTCATTATGACTGAAACCTACACAGTGTAGCTAATGAGTTTATGAGCCGAATCCTCAACTTGAGTTAAAGTAACAAACAAGGTTTAGTCACAAGAACTAGGTAAGTTTCTGTGTTGTTTTGCTAATATAATGGAGCGTTCACACTGAGGTTTGTTGGAGGAATGATTTTTTAATAATCATAGAAGGATATTATATAATTATTTTAAAAAAAATACAGTATGGTTGGTGGCTCTAAAAATTAACTGTCCTCGGTTCGTAAGAGTTCTTTAATCTCTTGATTCCCGCTAATGAGACACAATTGATTTTCTATTGTATCGTACTACATAGGGTACGCGCGGGGCTTGACCGGCAATGATTTTATGTTGTGCCTGTAATTATAGAGTGCTGACAGAAAGTTTAACGTTTCACTTGCCATAAAATACAATTTTTATTTCTGGAAGTTTTTGATTTTTCAATTTAAGTATAGTAATTGTGGTGTCTACCTGACATACCTACTCGTACATTCGTAATCGTATAAGTACCATTAATTGCTATGTAAACAACAGTGACATGAACTTATATTAACATCATCAACATACACAAAGTGGATTAAATACGTATTATTGAAACTAACCCAAAAACTACAAAAGCAAAGTTAATAGAATTTATATGGGACCACCCTGCGAGCTTCCTTTACCAAATGAAAAAATAATTATTAAAATCGGTTCACAATTGTTGAAAATATCCACATACATAAAAAAAATACATACAGACGACATACAACCTCCTCCTTTTTGCAGTCGGTAAAAAAATAATAATATGCAAAAGGCATCAAAGAAACAAAAAAAAAAAATTCTAACATTCATGTTTCGGTATGGTTAAATAGCGTCTAATGTAAGGCACCTTAAAAAGGTCAAACGAGAGAGGCTGATTAGGCGTGAATATTGCCTTGAAAAAAATATTTTTTGCCAACATGTTTGTCATTCAAAATATTTCCGAGTAAAGTTAATACTTCATGCTCATTGCATATTGTATTTAATGATGTTTTTGTTTCTGTTAGCTTGTATAACAGCAAAATTAATTTAATATGGGTAGATAATTTGTTATTCAAGTAAATTTGAATTTAAGTATCTACTATGTATGTAGTTAAGAGGACTAGTAGAGCAAAGTGTCCTTGAGAAACGCATGCACACATATACACAATCGACGCGTACGCCATCTAACGACGACGCCCATCACAATTATGACATACAGCATACGATTTACGATTACGCCCGAGTATTCCAATAGATGACGCGGAAACAAGTAGTTATGACAACAAAATTATTAACCGATTTCTAAAAAGGAGGAGGTTCTCAATTCGGATTTGTTTATTATTATTTTTTTTATTTATGTTCGGGTCCTATATAGACGACCTCCATCATAAATAGACGGATTTGCAAAATTCTTTTTTTGTTCGAAAGAGGTTTGTTTCGAAAGGGTCACATTTAAATTTCGTAAAGATCTGATGATGAGTTTCGGAGACAGACAACGGAACTCTTCAATAAATGCCAGCAAATCAACCGCGATCGCTGCCATCGCATTTGTATGCATTATTTACGCAATCACACAACATAACATCACGCCTGTACCCTTAAAAGTGGTAGGCAGATGTGTTTAATAGCTTCCTGTCGCTGATATTCACATAGCAAGTAGTGTTATATGAATTTGTGTGGGGTAGGTAGGGACAACTGAAAAGTGATAAATAAAAACTGTTTTTACAAAAAAAAAAACAACCGACTTCCAAAATAAACCACTACAAAGTGAAAAATAACTTTAATTTCGGAAGTCGGTATCGTCGGTTGTAGCTTTGTAGTGTTTTTTTTTTGAAAGTCGGCAATAATAAATTATACGTTGTACGAGTAACTACCCATTCGAACTGCTCCTAAGAAAATATTGTTGGTACGCGTCAAAAGTGCTCTAAAGTGTCGTTGAAAGTGCTGATCGTGTGAATAATATCAATAACAACAATCTACAATTAATAAGTGACTTAGTGCTTTGTGTATCAATTCTAGACAAAAAACGTATCAAAATAGTTATTCATCTACCGTCAGGAGTAATTCACCAGTTATAATAAAACGCGTAAGCGCCGCAGATAGCACGGCGCATACGACGTTCTTCTCGCGATCTCGCTGTTAGTTCGCTCGTTGTATTGCGCAGGGCCTTTATTAGAGTGCACTTTTACCAACAAAGATTGAAGGGGTCTTTAATAGTGTGCTTGGAACAGTATACATATTTTTCTTTTTAATAATTATTTCGGCATTGGAATTGTTGTGAGACTGACTATTAATTAGAATGGCTTCGTCAACATTGTTATGGGGATGCTGTGCTAATGAAGACAGCAAGGATGGAAAAAAATCGATTAATTGTTCCAAATGCAATAAATTGTATCATTTTGAGTGCCTGTCTCTTCCGGAAGTTTCCGAGGACACGGATGTCTACTGTAAATGGAGGTGTTCTAATTGCGGGAGTCACATCTCGAATACCTCCAAAAAGGAATATACTCCAACCCGTAATGTCTCCACCTCTAGGGGGAACAAGAGACCTGCTTTGAACTCGCCCCCTGAAGCAACCTTTGTGACTCGTGATGATGTACGCGATATCCTCCAGGAAGTAATACAGGCTGAATTCGCTTCTATGCTTCGTCAAATAAACAATACAATACTCAATGTCGTAAATAAAGAGCTTGAACCGATTAAGAAAGAACTTACGGAGATGACGGCGTCATTGAATTTTCACATACAGGAGTTTGAAGAATATCAGTCTGAACATAGGGCTTTGAAAGTCTCGGTAAAAGACTTAGAGACAGAAAATACTAACCTTAAGAGGTCAGTGGCGGATATGGGCCAGCGAATCAACTATTTGGAGCAACAGGCACGTTCGACTTACCTTGAAGTTCATTGTTTGCCCGAAAATAAACAGGAGAATCTCTATACAGTCGTTAAGCAACTAGGATCAGTCGTTGGATGCAAGTTGAGCGACACCGATATCCATCATTGCACCCGTGTAGCCAAACTACAAAATTCTAGTGCCCGCCCGCGCTCTATCGTAGTCCAATTGGCCTCCCAAGAACTCGTGACCTACTCTTGGCTTCTGTCATTAACTACAATAAAGGCAAGAATAACATCGAAAAACTAAATACAGCGGACCTTGGACTGGCTGGTGAAAAGAAGCCAATATATGTGCAAGAAAATTTGTCTCCTTCTAACAAAGCGCTGCATGCTGCTACTAGACTTCAAGCAAAAGAAAAAGGATATCAATTCGTCTGGGTTAGAAATGGTAGAATCTTCGTCAGGAAAAGTGATGGGTCAGAACATATCCTCATTAAGAATCTAGAGTCCCTAAATAAGTTGACGTGAAAAAAAACATACTTTATATTTTAATTAAAAATACATGTAATTGTAACTTGAATATAATACAAAATTCGATAATTTACAAATTTATTACCAGAATTGTAGAGGCGTGAGAACAAAAACGCATATTATCATCTTTCGTAATGTATGCTGTAATAACTATGACATTATCATTTTTACAGAGACTTGGCTTAATAATACCGTACTGAGCAGCGAGCTGTTCGACGACAGATACATTGTATACAGAAGGGACAGAGAAAGTTCTTGTCTACAGAGTAGTAAAGAAGGTGGGGGTGTTTTGATAGCCGTAAAAAAATCTATAATTTCCAAACGAGCAGAACAATTTGAAAGTAATTGTGAAGACCTTTGGGTAATTTTAGATCTACCTGCGGCTCGATCTGTACGTCGGGCAGCTCTCTGTTCTGTATACCTGCCACCACCTGTACGTATCTCGTACTTGGAACACTTTTTGGACAAATGTAATGCAGTGTTTGAACAGTTAAACTTATCATATGTCTGCATCGCAGGTGATTTCAATATCGGTGATATCGATTGAAGTATAGTCAATAATTCTGATAAATGCCTTAAGTTGTCCAATTTAAGTCAAACTTTGATAGATTTCACGTATGTTAATAGGCTTAATCAATTTAACAATGTATGTAATGCTTCAAGCCGCATTTTAGATCTTATACTATGTAACCATTCATTGTGTAGAGTGAGTCAAAGTGAGGATCCGATTGCTAATATTGACCAGCATCATCCACCCCTCGATATCGTGATTTCTCTAAATAAGGAAGCTAAACTCCCATATAACACTACTTGCGGTAGACCTAATTTTCGAAAAACGAGTTACATACCAATTCGGAAATATTTGAGTGAAACTGCCTGGGATGAGTTACTTGAAGCACAGCAGGCAGGTAATGAGATGGTGGAGGTATTTTATGACGTTATTCAGAAAGGTATAGAAAAATTTATAACTAAGCGAGTGCCAAAAAAAAGTAAATTTCCACCATGGTTCAATCGAGATCTAATCAAATTACTTAATTGCAAAAATAAGATCAGAAATCGCCACAATATTTACAAAAACCCTTTAGACAGAATTGAACTGCAGATTATAACTAAGCGCTGTAATGACCTAGCAAAACTTTGTTACAACAATTATATGAAGCGATTGGAAAACGAATTCAAAAATAATCCGAAGTTTTTCTGGAGTTACGTTAAAACTAAAAGAGGTGGGTCAAGCTCTTATCCCGTTATTTCTTCTAGTACACGTTTAGATGAATATGTACTTTTATCAATAACTTCACAATCGTGATCTTCCTGTGGTACCACTGTTTCCAATCTATAAAAAAAATAACATCACATATCATCACTTATCATCTATCGCTTTCCATCAGGCGTGATCGAGGTCAAAAGCGGGCCGCCCATTCATCAATAATAAAATGAAAAAAATAGAAGATTTTAAATTACGTTTTTAATTATTTTAAATTAAGTTAAAAGGAGGCTCAATAATTTAAAAAAGTGCATCATTAAAAGCGCAAAAAGTTTTTAGAGGTTCATTAATTTCAAAAAGTGTCCATCATTAGCAGGTCAATAAGTTTTGAAAGAATAGGTTAAATATTTCCTTTTAATAAATCAATTCAATTTCCTCACATAACTTTTTTCTCCAAGTGAATTCAGACATGCTGTCTTAGGATTAATTAAGCAAACTACTCCATGAGGGCAATAAAGATCAACATAGTTCATAATGCTGCATGATGATGATGATGATGGGACTCCCTTTTCCGCACTTAGACTCCCATTTGGTCCGTTGTGCGTGGGTTCATAATGCTGCAATTAACTTTGTGTCTGGGTACGGTCTACCCATTCTCCTTTGTCAAGTAAGTAAGGCCTTTTACACATTATGCCGTGTCTGCGGCAGCGCCGCCGCGCACCGCCCGCCACGGTATTTTTATCTATACAGTATTCTATCTTCATAAAAACGGTCGGAACGCGAATCATACCTACGCGCCTCGATTTCGGTTTACACTCAGTCTCGAATGCTCCGCAGTGACGAGTGGACGCCGGACGGTGTGACGGTTTCGTAAGCAGTAAGCGTGCAATTTGTGACAAATATTCATTGAAATAAGTACAAGTACTTACTTAATAATATGGCAAAGAGACTATATTGTGCTGTTTTTGGTTGTTTGAATTCGTCAATAAGTTTTTTTAATTAAACCTATTGATCAAAAAGACCATGTATTTTTATTGAACTCTTTCTATTCCATTCACAACGTGTTTCTATTTTATAAATGAAAAGTCTTTTTTACAAAAAAAAAAAAACTACGGACTTCAAAAAAAAAAACAACACAAAGTAATTAACTTTAATTTTGGAAGTCGGTGTCGTTGGATCTGCATTTTCGTTTTTTGACACCGACTTCCGAAATTAAAGACTTTATTTTTCACTTTGTAGTATTTTTTTGGAAGTCGGTTGTTTTTTTTTTTTGTAAAAAAGTTATATTTTTCACTTTTTAGTTGTACCTACCCCGCCCAAATTCATATAACACTAATTGCTATGTTAATATCAGTGACAGGAAGCTATTGAACACATTTGCCTACCCCTTTAAAGGGTATAGGCGTGATGTTATGTTGTGTGATTGGGTAAACTGGCATGTATTGAAGAGTTCCGTTGTTTGTCTCCGAAACTCCTCATCAGACCTTTACGAAATTTAAATGGGACCATTTCGGAATAAACCTCTTTTGAACAAAAAAAGAATTTTGCAAATCCATCTACATATTTTTATGACGGAGTTATGTCCGAACATACATAAAAAAAAAAATAGAAACATCCGAATTGACAACCTCCTCATTCTTAGAAGTCGGTTAAAAAAAATATTTACTTATACCTATAGGTAAATATTTTTTTTAACTTCTTGAGTTTCTTTCTAGTTTTGTGACTGTAGGTACAGTCACAAAACTAGAAAGAAACTCAAGTAGGTTGATGAAATTAAAATACTGTAGGCGGGAGGGGTTATCGCGTGTTTACGTACCGCGCGACTGTAGTACATTATAAAAAAAAATTATATAATACAGCGGCGCCGCCGCCGCCGCGGTGCCGCTGTATTGGTTGCCCTTGGATTTGCATGAACCCTTGCACACGGCGGCGCCGCGGCGGCGGCAGCATGATTCGGCGTCGAGTATTGCTACGGTTTTATCAAAACTCGTCGCCTCCGCCGCGGCGCCGTGTGTTCATTATCATACAAATCCAAGGGTGACTGATGCAGCGGCGCCGCGGCAGTGGCGGTGCCGCTGCAGCTGCGGCATAATGTGTAAACAGCCTCAAAGATAGGTACCTACCTAACATTCATACATAATATTATGAATCTATTTATTATAAACGAAATCAATAATAATAAAAACCAAAATCTTGCTTGTGATAATTTTCATCGCAATTTTTAGATGAATTTGTTATTTCGTTATGCCCAATATCAATAAGTTAGGTGCTTTTAGTTTTTTTTTTAATTGTAGTTTCGCATTAGAAATAACTTCCGTGTTGATATTTACGACTGTGTTTCTCCTGTGAAACATAATTACATTGTAGACGTTTTAATTATTATTTATAAAAAAATAATAAATACATAATAATATATAAATTCAAAATACATTTAAAAAGAAAACTTCGGTTAGAGAATCCCTGGGACTCGAACCCGGGGACTCTTGAATACAAATCTACACATCGGCCTCATACGCTAACGTAACAGTTACGAATGTAGTCGAAAAAGTTGAGCTTATGCGTATATGCGTCATGACTGCACTATCTTAGACGTTTCTAAATTCATAGTTTTATTGTTAAAAAAATAAATATTCAATAATAATAAAATGCTCTTATTTTTTAATTTCGTATATACATATCGCACCCTTAATAATATAAAGACACAATTCAAAAAAGTAGTTTTTTGAATTGTGCCCTTATATTACTTAATATAAGGGCGCAATTCAAAAAACTACTTTTTTGAATTGTGTCTTTATATTATTAAGGGTGCGATATATATATAATATGTTCAGCGTTTTATATGAACGTTTTGTAGTCCGAACGGAATTTTTCACTTCATATTTACAATAAATGATAATTGATAACAAGGTTACGCTATTTTAACTTCAAAGTATTTTATATTTACACGAAATAAAAATATTTATGCAAAGAAGATTATGCAAATAATAATAAACAATGAATTTACAAATAAAACTTTACAAAAACATAACAATCTTGGCGGAAATATTGCGGCGAAAAGAGCGACACGTCCGTATAGCATCAGGCCTCGGCCGGCAGTGTCGCTACACAGCGTTTACGCACACATGCGCAAGTATTTTGTTCGAAAATAAGAATATGCGATTTACAAAGAATCTATTGTTTGGACAAAAAAATTAAAACACTAGTATTTTAGTATGTTGCTTGTAGAATAATCTGACAAAAAATCAGAATGATTGTATGTATTTTAGTATGGATTTTATTGTAAAAAGAAAATTTTTAGAGGCATCTTCATGATTTTTTTCTATCGTATCAAATTAGTTGTATTATGTTTTCACCACACTATCTATCTAGCATATATCCTGAAGAATATCATATATTTTTCTGATTTTTTTTACTGTAGTCTATCATATACTTTTATTGTTTCGAAAACTTGCGTTTAGGTCTTGTAAGCCCCTTAAATAAAATACTTAGTTTTTAACCGAGACCTTGTATTTGTAGAAATTTTCGATAACTGAATTGAAACATTATATTATTTATTTATTATATATTTTATTAAATATTGTCAACATCCAAATCAATGGTAAAGATGCCTAAGCATATATTATGTCCGGACGTCAGCACAACAAGCTACCACAATCTATCAAATTTCATTAATAGATTTTCAACTTTATCGCTAAAGTATAAGGTTCAAAGTTCATTGGGAAAATTTGCCAGTTTCGGGTAGCTTAATGTGCTGGCGTCTGTGCTTGGAAACTATGGCTTGGCTAATATAATACTACTATCTTGATTAGCTTTCTTTTGAATAAATATTTTTTGCATACAGTTACTATCACTTTAATTCATGCACAAGAGAGAAGCGGACCTACAAATCTCCCCTGTGGCACTCCAAGCAAAATAACCCTTCAATTGTATTGAAAAGCTTCCGCAAAATCTAGGACAACATTCACAATACACTTCTGAATCTATCCTATAATTGAATATAGATAATAGCTATATTGTACCTGTTAACTAGGTACATATCTAATAGCTTAATTTTACTGGTTTTCTAGGATTAATCATGCATTAAAGGTTGTAAAATGCCTTAGACATCTTCAAGCTAATACAGAGTCGAAAGCTTTTCCTTAATAATTATGTGTCAAGTTTATTTTTAACAACAATAACTACAGAATAAACGAAAAATTCAGGCTTAATTCTCTAGAGATGGTTTAAACAAGTTGATATAAAATAATATATTATGTAGTTTCCAGCACACAGATGAAAATAACAAAGGCCTTTATTTCAATAGCCTGGTTCGGGGCTGGTTAAATGAATATAGTTCACTTCCATTGAGATGGAATCGTAGTTTCATTCAATCAAACGCTTAGTGTTCAGAACAGTGCATCTATGTGTATTGGTGAAAGCTAACGTTTCATTCATGCTTTGGAAACGATGCCTAATTTGATCTCTAGTTTTAATTTGTTGTTCATCAATGTTGGAGATTTAAACAATGTTTTGTAAGTGGTCTATTTATAGCAGTGTTCATAATCTCAGATAACTTATATTCCATTGCCACTTAATCAGTTATCTACCTACTTTAGTAAAATGAATTCTAAGTTAATTTTTGAATGAACATTTCGAATAAAAAGGTCCTAATAAGTTTTTGGTTGCAATTGAATTTGAACTTTGTTAAACATTCAGTTTGTTGTTCCATAACTTGAAAATTCAAATATACTTACTAAGTTAATTTTAGTGTCGTGTGCTATTAATTTTAAAGTGACCTGGGGAAACTCGGTACCGTCAGCAACAAAAGTCGATTAACACTTCAGTTTTTTTAATCTCCGTTTAAAAATACATATTTGTTCAAAATTGCAGCAGAAGTACAATGCAATTTTGAACAAATATTTTGCTCAATAACTGAGATTAAAAAAACTGAAGTGTTAATATTTTGCTCAATAACTGAGATTAAAAAAAACTGAGGTGTTAATCGACTTTTGTTGCTGACTGTACTAACCGTACTATAGTCCAAGCGGAACTAGTTGGCCGCTCCGTAGGTATGTGAGCGGTGGGACGGACGGGCGGGGGCGCTTTGTCATGACTCAGTACGTGCGTTGTGAACAATAGGCAACCCCGCCGCGCGCCCTCACCCCATCCCCACCAAGGCGTGGCCAACTAGTTCCGCGCGGACTATAGATACATTCTTATATTTTTGCCAAATAGATTTTTTACCAAATCGGTGGTAGGTAGGTACTCGTAAAAGCCACGTTCGCTGTTCACTGCGCAAAACTTTCGCTACACTGCACAATAATACAAACGAAGACCCTACATTCGCATCGTTCGCAAAAAAATAGGGATATATCTACTATCAAAAGCCTCTAAAAGATGTACTTCAATAAATTAAACTGGAATTATTTGCAACACAAACTGGTTCATACTGAAAGGGTCTCTGGGGCCCATCTGTTACTCGCGCGACCCTCATTCATACTCTCATTACAACTAGCTACTGTCCGGGCCTTTGTCTGCGAAATAAAAGAATTTACCGGCTTTTAATAAGATAATTAATATTGAAATAGCAGTTTTATAGATCCCTTGACCACTGATCAGAACCGTTTGATATTTAAGCTGCTAATTAACCAAAGAGCTTACCATAAAAATAAAGTAAATTGCAAAATAAAAATGAATTGCAACAAAATTATGGGTGTGGGTGGGGGTAGCAATTTATTCAGGGTAAAACAAATTTGCATTTATAGACTAATAATTGTTTCCCATGATAACTTTTCAAATAAACTTAACCTAGTATTAACTGAAATTAAATAAAGCCATATAAGTTACAATAATTGTACGCAGAATCATAAGGCTTTTTGTTTACTGCTTTTCATCCAACGCTGGTCTTCAAGAGACATATAATAAAATGCGCGCTTCCCTTAGTATTTATATTTACTTTCGTAGGGCTGAGTCTCAACAGATCGCAGCACGACGCTGCTCTACCGAGCACAACACCCCGCCAGGAACGGAAGTCGTCTACAGACTTCCCAGTTTCCCAGTCCCGACATTGAAATGAGGTAAATAGTAAAAAAATTGCAAGAAGGGGACATAATGCTCGTTCTAGTTACGTGATGATTTCTACCAGTTTACTCCTATCACAAGCTTCGTTAAAGGACTTCGTACCAAAAAAGATATATATTTTTTCGTGTTTTTTCTGCCATCTGCTCGCTGAGAAGAATTAAATTCTGAAGCAGTTTCTCACAAAAAAAAAACTGGCACTCCGGTAGTGCCGACAGAAGTGAAAACTTGAACAATTACGAGTGTATTTTGTGAATCGTCTTATAAACAAAACACGCGTGTTAAGGTGTGTTCCTTATTTTATAGGGTTTTTTGCAAATCAGGTATGATGACCAAAGTGACTGGTTTATTTTTCTCGTGAAAGGAATTTATTCAGATTTACAAATAAGCACACAGGATAGACTTCAGTTCGTGGTGTTGGTCGCGGCAGTGGTAAGAGAAGCAAGCCCATGGAGCTCGTCGTCAGTTATATATCCGTGGTTCAGCGCCATCTCGTCGTTGTTGGATGAACTACGTAGTTAGTACGCGAGGCCCTCGTAGTTCTTCCCGATGTGCATAGATGGCGCTGTCCTCAACAACGCGCGTCTTTCGTTTTACGCGTAGACAGAGAATACTATAGACAAATTGATGTCTTTTGTCACGTTCACACAAGAAAAAGAGCAAATTACGCCTATATCGTGTAAAGAAATGAGACAGAACGATGAGATTTTTTGTTTCACGTCGCGTGCCACGATTTTGAAGGTTAGCATAGTACTTTGGTAAACAAAGTTTGACAGTTATCGTGCAGATAGTTATCGTCTTCTTGTAAAATTCAGTTTTTATGTGCTTTATGTTTATTAAGTTATGTTATTTTATGTTGTGAACAATTTAGACTTAATATTTCAATCATTTAAAAAAAAAGCATGGTGCGGTGTAGCGTTTTAAGGTGTAAAAGTGATAGTGGAACAAAAATGCCAGATTTGTCCTTTCGTTCGTAAGTGTAGCACTTTTTATCAGTAACTAGGCTATCAATAACTTTTTACTGTGTTCATACATTAAGTATAATGTACCCTAGACGTAAATTCATCGATAAAAAGCACAAAACTAACAATTATTAAGTTCTGACTTAAGAATTTAGGTGTTGCCAACTTTTCTATAAATTATTACCCACTTTTATGGGAAATCTGTATTCTGCAGTGTGTATCCTAATTCTATCTAATATTATAAATACGAAAGTGAGTTTATTTGTTGGTTTGTTTGTTACGCTTTCACGCTAAAATGGTTGAACGGATTTGGATGAAATTTGGCACATCGGTGAACTATGACCTGGGTTAGGACTTAGGATATTTTTTATCGCAATATTCTCACGGAACCGAGACACATGCGCGTGAAATCACGGGGCGCAGCGAGTTAATTATATCTGAAAGATTAATGGCTTGTTACAGTTTTCCTGAAGGTGGTGATTTACGTCGGAATCATAGCTACAGGACGAACAGATTGGACACCAAAACCGTCATCAAAAATTTGCAGCAGACATAAAAAATGTTAAATAAAAAGAAGAAAAATAATTGAAACATTTATGCGAAGCTTGTTTTATTTAAAGGGCAATCAATCTAATTAATAAAGCTAATTAAAAATAAATTTGTTGTATTATTTACTCACAAAGCCAGATACTACTATCATCTAAGGAATGGCAGGTATGTATTTAGAATCACATCATCATCATACGTCGTCACTCTCTCCTGCTCTTAACGCAATTTATTTGAGTTCAGGAGCATGTCTTCTTCCATACATCACATGCTTATACCGATGATAATCGATTTATCAGTCACTTTCAAGCTTTCTCTTCCACTTTCATAAATTGTGGGGTAAATTTTTCCTCACACGGTAACCCTAAATATGTGACGTATTTTTGTTTTTTCTCTTTCTGCGACACGCTTTGCAGGCGTCTATAGTATTCTCTGTCTACGGTTTTACGTCTTACGAATCTTACGATCAGGGTCACGTGACCTGACGCGAATTTAGAAGTTTTTACCCATTCCAAAAAAAGTACACAGCGCCGCTAAAGAAGTTTTCACTTCAAAAAAATAAAAATTTATATCCGCAAAATTTCTAGTGTTAGCTTACCGGCGTTCCTGTCTTCTGTCCACAGCACTGAAAAACTAACCAGGAAAATTTTAACTCTCTCCCTGGTTAGCTCGGAAGTGCCGTGCTTGTCCGATGCAGAGGACGCCTGGAAAGTGGCTTGCCCGGACACGGATCGGCCCGGGAATCCATTTTCCCAGAGACAGTGGGATGAGCCGCTCTGCAGGTTGGTACGGAATAAACTTATTAATACGTCTACCAATACTGCTGAGCGTGCCCGCCTGCTTGCTGTGGGTGAGTGGGAGTCGGGCCTTTGGCTTCAGGCTCTACCGTCACCTAATATAGGAACTATGTTAGGTGATACAACCTTCCGGCTCACTACATGTTTGCGTTTGGGCGCTCCTTGTGCTGCTCCACATCGCTGTCAATGTGGTGAAGCAGTCGACTGCCTCGGACACCATGGCCTTTCTTGTAGTAAGAGTGCAGGTCGGATAGCGCGGCACGCTAGCATTAATGATCTCATCCGTCGTGCTCTTGCCACCGCCGGGGTGCCAGCTGTATTGGAACCCACTGGCTTGGCACGCGTCGATGGCAAGAGACCAGATGGTATGACCATAATGCCATGGAAGTTGGGAAGGCCTTTGGTGTGGGACGCAACTTGCGTCGACACCCTTGCACCTTCCCATCTTCCTAGCACAGTGTGCTGCGCTGGGGCGGCTGCTGCAGGTGCTGAAAACCTCAAACGGCGCAAATACAATAATTTAATTGGCGATTATGTATTTGAACCGTTTGGGGTTGAAACTCTAGGGCCATGGGGCCCGAGTGCCCACCTAGTATTTCGGGAAATCGCCAAACGGTTGGTCGACTCTTCACGTGACCAGAGGGCGGGCCTATTTTTTGGCCAAAGAATCAGCATTGCTATCCAACGTGGCAATGCTGCCAGCCTTCTGGGCACTTTTCCTGTTGACAGCGATGTGGACTAATTTTTCGACGCCCTGTAACCCTTTTTGATACTTGTAAATATTTTTATTTCTATTATAGAGTTAGTGTGTAAATAATATATCAATACTAGAATGTTAATATATTATAATAAAATAAATAGATTCTAAATTATACAACACTATAGTTGGTAATTTATTTAAGAGATTAATAGAATTTTACTACTAAATAGGAAGAGATATTGTTTCTCACTAAATCAAAGTAATCTTTTTCTCGATAAGCTTAGTTATTTCGATTGTTCTTAGAATCAATCAGTGTTACATAGAGGAAGGTACTTCGATCCGCCTTTCGAAGTAATACTTGCAACTGAGGATTAGATTCAAGGAAACGGTGCTTCAATATTATGTTTGCATGCTTGAATGTTGCTTTGATCAATTATATGCGTAGGCATGTTGTAATTGAAGCTCCATTTCATCTTGTACTAGCTTCTGCTTCGCTTCGCCCACGAGGATATCGGAAATTATCCCACGACAACGTGCTTCTGTGACAAAAAGTAGCCTATGTCCATCTATCTCCTTGCCAAATTTTATCGAAATCCGTTCAGTGGTTTAGGCGTGAAAAGGTAACATCCTACAGACAGAGTTACTTTCGAATTTATATATTCAGTATGGATTGAACTGATAGATAATTATGCTTTTTCAAAATATTTACATTTGTTTTGAAGTTATTTAGAGTGATAAAACCTATTAGGTAAGGGAAGATAAAAGTTAAACTGTAGGTATTTATTTTTTAAGGATTGTTGGAGGAATTTTATTATTCTATGATTGACCATTCGGCACGCAAGGAAAGGAAAGGTCTTCAGCCACATATTTATAACATACCTAGTCGAAAAACGGGGCTATTAGGTACCAGTGTAGCCCAGTTCTTGGATTTAATAACAGTTTTTTTTTTTCAAAAAATCTCGAGTAGGTATAGTTCAATTCGAGATGTGGTATTCATTAACTAAATATCTAGGTTTATGACAATAGGAGTCTAAAAGTCTAAAACCGATAATGCAAGAAACCATTCTCAACAATATTGAAGCAAGCAAACTAAACTGATAGATAGCTCCACTTGTCATGTTAAACAAATACTGGCACGAACAGAGATAAATACATACATCGAACAACAACGTTGGCATTGGCGACAAACGTTGGCATTGGCGACATACGTTGGCATGTTAACAGGTTGGCCAGCCAATCTGGGCCAACTTTCCGAGCGAGGTTCATACAGGATTTATAGAGCGCTATAGAGCGCCCTTTTTCTATGCAATGACCTTCTTTCTAAGATGGGTTCGCTCCAGAACTTTCTTTAGTAGTTTTGAAGTATCAGAATTCTCTATGAATTTCAAATATGGTTGCTTGTTCACTTTGTTGTTTTAACAAAACTAGTACCTATACGCTGGCGTCTTAGTCTATTAAGGCTGCAGTCTTGCAAAATTCACTCGCGGCGAATTATTTGCGCAACTTTGTATTTTTTTTTAAACAAAGCAATGAAATAACATGAAATTTTATTATTGCACATAAATAACCACAATATAAGTAATAGCTAGTTATTTTTTTTAAGTTCATTTAGATGGGATAAGTTAGGTAAATCAAGCGTTAAATACAGCTCTTTCGCGCCCAACATCATTTCGAGTTCTGTTTGGGCGCTTAGTTTAGGGCAATGAAGAATTAATTTGGAAATCTGTTCAGCACATATTTATCTCAACATTCTCGTCTTCAAAATGTGCTGATTAGTTTTTTCTAATTATATTCCATTTTCTTAATTTAGACGTCACAATTTCATCAAAATTCTCTGTTTTTATCACTTAATAAACGTTTTTTTTCATAATAACTATGCATCGTATGTATGTATTAATTAGATTATTTTAATGCCAAGAGTTCAATAAGCAAATACAAAAAAAAAATAGCACCTAAATCACCTTACCCTAACAATAGTAATATTTTCAAAAGACCTACAAAAAAGGGGTTTATAAACAAGAATTGAGAGAGAAATTTTCTTCCCCATCAGTCTGCTCAATGGACTAGGCAAGGTCTACGAGAGGCTTATTTATAAGCGTCTCAGAAACTATGCCGAAACCAAGGGCCTAATCCCTAATGAACAATTCGGTTTTCGAACCCAACATTCTAGCGTCCAGCAAGTCCACCGCATCACCGAACAGATCCACGCAGGGATCCTGCGTGGATACTTGACAGGTGTGATATACTTCGACATAGCAAAAGCTTTCGACAAAGTCTGGCACAATGGCTTACTATATAAGCTATACCAACTCGGTGTGCCCGACCGTCTCGTGCTCATCCTTCGAGACTATTTGTCAAACCGCACCTTCCGCTACAAAGTAGAAGGAGCTATATCCTCTCCACACCCGATCCGAGCAGGAGTCCCCCAGGGCTCTGTGCTCGCCCCGCTCATATTCACGCTGTACACCAGTGACATCCCAATGAGTAAAAAGACCCAGTTGGCTCTCTTCGCAGACGATACTGCCATTCTGTACACTGGCCGCAGCCTAGTCCAGATCTCCCACATCCTCCAAACTTCAGTCAACAAGCTCGCTGACTGGTTTAGGAAGTGGAGAATAGAAGTAAACCCCGACAAAAGTCAAGCGGTTCTCTATTCGAAACCGAGACACAAACTCATCCCCCCCCGACCCATCACCATGTTCGGCAAGCCGATCCCTTGGGAGAAGCAAGCCAAATATCTCGGTGTTATCCTCGACAGGCACCTCTCCTTCGCAGAGCACATAAAGGCGGTTCGCTCGCGCGCCGCCTTCGCCCTCGGTAGCCTCCACTCGATGCTAAATGCACGCAGCAAATTGTCACTTAAGTGCAAATTGCGCATCTACACAGCGTGCATTCGCCCTATCATGACCTATGCCTGCGTAGTCTTTGCACACGCAAAGCCCCACCACATCCATAGGATGCAGACCCTCCAGAACCGTTTCCTCCGAAAGGCTACGGGAGCCCCTTGGTTCGTTCGAAATGAGATCCTCCATGTCGATCTCAAAATCCCCACTATCCACCAATTCATGAAGCGCCTTTCCAAGCACTTCTTCGACTCCGCCCCCAACCATCGAAACCCGCTGGTTGTCGAGGCCGCCAGATATACTCCCTCCCAAATCAGTAAACTCCGCCGTCCAAGGCACGTTCTCACCGACCCAGATGACCCTATAACCGTCCTCCAAGAGAGCAGTAGGGCAACCAGCACGCTTAGGAAAAACAGATACAAGAAACCGACATACCGGCCTCGCCGACGAGGTCCCTCGCGACGTCCCCAAGTAAATGCCCCCCACCGACCCTTGCTCGATGTAGTGCCAGCCCGCGCCGCAGCTGAGCCAGTAGATTTAAATTCCCGACTCTGACCTCTGAGTTTGTTTCGGCATTTCTTCTCAGAGTAGTCAATTAGGAAATGCCGGCCCCATCGTTCGTTAAATAATCAAAATTAGATCCAGCCTGTCCCAACTTGCTGCCCTCCCCCCCAGCGACGCCCTAAGCCGAGGCTCGTACCCCACAGGGGGTGCCCTTAGCGTGTAGTCGCTTAGTTTATTTAGTTAGTTTTAAGCCCCTGGCTGGAGGCTTTGAGTTTTCTCAAGGCAGCCGCAGGATTGTCCGGTTAAGTAGTCACGACCTCTCAAGGTCAACTACGAGATGCCATATTCTAAAAAAAAAAAAAAAAAAAAAAAAAAAAAAAAAAAAAAATTTTCTTAGTGGCCACTGCACGGTCGGAGCGTTCAGACGTGTGGTCCACGACGAATTTTAACTGTTCCCTCTCGCTCTAACTTTGCTCCTGCTCTAACATAGGATGCGCATTGTTGTGTATCTAAAGTTGCTCTACTTTATTATTTTTTGTAATATAATTTTTCGAATTTTTTGTAAATATTTGTATATCAGTAATAGTTTTGTAAATATTTGTGTATCAGTAATAGTTTTGTAAATATTTGACTTCAAAATGGATCGTAAACGTAAAAAAAAATATGCCTGTACAAGAAAAAGAAAATTGGCCTCAAACGTAGAATTGATGAAGAGAAATAGAATCCAAAGGTAAGTAGAACTGTTTACAGTATTCATGTTTAGGGCCTAACTACAAGGTCAAATTAAATTAGCTAGCGAGACTCCACAAATGTGATGGATATTGATATCTCAACACGATGAAACAGATTTTATCAACTCACACTTCAAGTAACAATACTACCAGCGGTCATTGGCCCCAAAAAAATCATCAAATCTTTATTTTTTGTATTTCGTCGTGTTTAGATAATATCGTATACAGGGTCAAATTAAATTAGATAGCGAAACTCCGCAAAAGTGTTGGGTATCGATATCTAAACGTGTGTGGGGGGGGCGTGAGTGTATGTGGGGAGGGCGTGATTATGTGTTGATAGATGTATCTGTATGAGGTATGGGGAGTGAGTGTGTGGGGGTGTGTGTATGGGGGGTGAGTGTGTGAGGGGAATGTATGGGGTGGGTTGTGTTTTTGGTGTTTATGTATGTATTAGATCGCTAGTCTACTATACTTTAGGGCTATTTAGACCAAAGTCGGATATCTTTTAGTACGATGATTTTTTACTAATAGGTACTTCTGAAAACTCTGTTAATAATTTATGACTTTTTTATTTTCACAGGTCCACTGCTGGCTCTCGGCAACCTTTTTCAGATGTTATCAACTTGTCAGAAGCTCGAAATAAATAAAGTATATCGAAAAAAATAAAGTATATTATTTGAGCGTTATGCGGCATTTAAGAGAGCAAATTCGAAGAAAAAGGCCAGATTTGTGGAAAGAAAGTTGTTGGATTTTGCACCACAATAATGCGCCTTCGCACAAGGCCATCTTTGTAAACAAATTTTTGACCAAAAGCTCAACAAATACATGATTCGTGATAATCGAGCAACCACCTTATTCACCAGATATGGCTCCAGCCGACTTCTTTCTTTTTCCTAACCTCAAATTACCACTTCGTGGCACCGTTTTCATTCGGTAAGACAAAGGAATATTCGCGGCGAGAACTAAACTCAATTCCGGAAAAAGCGTTTAAAAATGTGTTACCGAGCGCATACAACCTGAATCTCTTCAAAGAGAGAGTGAATAGGCTTCTTCTGGGTAAGCTCACTCCATCGTCGACTTTGTCTCTGTCACCGTCACCTATGAGCTAGACTAGAGTCAAAAGCAAACCAATTCCAAATTAAAAAAAATGTTATGATGATTGGATTATTCGTTGGCGTAAGTGTATCGTTTCTGAAGGAGCATACTTTGAAGGCGATAAAATATAAGTCTGCGATGAGCATGTGTTGGTGTCTGTGTTGTGTTGTGTCTGATGTGATGTGTAGTGTCTGTGTGAGCGGTTTCATGGCGTTCTCTGGGACTAGCGCATTTATTTTTTCTTCCGTTGAGGGAATTTTTCAATTTGAATATAACCATCTCTCGACGGTTATATTGGGGTAGATTTCTGATAATTCTCGTGGTCTTGTGGGTGTTGTCATTTCACAAAATCTGCGGTAAAAGACGTGGTTCTTATTTCTTTTTACTTTTTTCTCAATAGGTTGAATTATATTTATGGCGGGTCTTTTAAGGCGGGAATCAATTAGCTCAGGGAGCAGACAATGCAAATAAAATTTTGTCAATGGGCCTACCATTTTGTAGTGCCAGAACGTAGGGTCTCTTTTTATATTATTCGACTTTCATTGAGTAGTCCACTCCAGCCCATACGGCATATAAGCACATATCCCCGTAATGTTTAATTGGCTCTGAGTATGGAAATAATAGACGTGGTTTTTGTCAATCGCAAACGTATTTCTCCTAATGTTACATTTCCATTTTTTTTTCTTTTATCGTTTCTTCAGATTGCATATTTTTTGCAGAAAGTGGGCATTTTACTTCTACCAGTCCTGTTTTTCCATCTTTGTGTTTATAAATACCATCGGGACTGGCTCCTAAATATTGGACTGTTTGTTTAATATAAAGACCGCAGCTGGCAATTGTGACGTTTTCCTGCAGAGATAATGCTTTTTGTCCATTATCTCTACCATAATATGTGATCGAAACTTTGGTCTATCGTCTGTTTCTGTAGTTCATCTCTTTTTTGGTCAGAAGGTTCCGTTTATTTAAGGAGTTATTTTTTTGTCATCTGTAAATCTTCATCGGTCGTAACTTGTTTTTTGGTACTTATTACTATCTAGCATGAACGAATTTATATAAAAACCGGAGGCGCGAAGGAAGAGCAACCCCCGCCAAGGTACCATTCAAATATAAATAAATATTGATTATTACTTAGTAGAGCAACTTTCCGACCGTGTCAAATATCGCTAGGTAGGATGAATGCGGGGACTGCAGGGAGCCCGGGGTCAGGGGGCACGGCGCGTGGACTCGCCGCACGCGATTCTTAAATTGTGCAATAGAGCTACGCTAGGGCAGCGGGGTAATTGCGTAACACACTAACAGTAGGAATTGGATAATGTATTAGGAATATTCTTCAGAATGTTTCAGAATGTGATTGATAGTGTCTTAAGCAATAAGGGTGCAAATCAAGGTCAAAGGTGTTTTCACTGGTGTGCGCCTAGCCTTACCATCCGTCCGGATTTGTCCGGTCGTGTCCGGACTTCTAGACTTTTGTCCGGACTTTGTCCGGCTCTTTAATTTGTCCGTACTTTTTGGCTTAGATCTCTTATGGCCGATTCCTATAACATACGGACTGTTAAAGGTTAAAATTAAGACTCTTTTATCTTTACCAATAATGAAGCAAAGACCTCAGAGCTTTGCATAGTAGACCCATAACTATGGAAGCAGCTATCACAGGTACAATTAGCTTACGGATCTATTTATATTCCCAGTTTGGCAACAAGAAAATGCTACTATTGGTAAGCAAAACCATCGTTTTTGTTTATAGGAACCGAGCATTAGTCTTCTACAAAAAAATCATAGACTACTATATCAATAGAGTCATCTGAAGACCACATTACAGGTGGATGGTGCTACTTACTGATCAAAAGTCGTTCATTCAAACTAGGCTGAGAAGCAGCACTTTTTGAACGTCAAAATTACATAAGACAATTCCCCTAAACGCCTGCCCTTCACCACTTCCTAGTGTTTTAGCTGGCAAGAAATGCCTAACAAAACAAACTCCCCAGCACCACAGCACATAAAAATTAGGGAGGTTTGATGTTCATAAAACTAAACAAAAAAAAAAACGGTCAAGTGCGAGTCGGACACGCGCACCGATGATTCCGTATAAAATAGGTATGTAATTACCAGAGATCGGAATTGGGTGTGTGAAAATACCTAAAGTTTGCAGCGAGACATAACATAGAGCTGTTACAACCACTTTTGTTAACCGGTTTTGAATTTTACCGGTTTAGTTTCGGTTTTTTGTTTTACATGTTCTTTACCTTTGAAAAACCGAACTATAAACATTAGCAAGCTGCTAATACTGTTTTAAATTAATTTTTGTTCGTCTGAAACACCGAATTTTACACATCTGCAAGCTGTAATACAGTTTCAGTATTTTTTTTAAAAACCGAATTCCGGTTAACGGAAATGTACAAAACAAATCGTGTCGACCCTGCGCTCGTGTGCACCGCACATAGGGTTGCCAACTTTTTTTAGAAGAAATAGAGTATATCTGATTTTGAGGGAGGTAAATAAAGAGTACGGACGTACAAAAAAGAGTATCATTTATTTTGTACTTTTAAAAAGGTATTTTTTGTACTTTTTGCAGCACATAACAATTTTTCATTGTTCTTAAAGGAATTGTATGAGTCCAAACATTCCAACTCTAAATTTATATAATTATATCAAGAACTCATTTTTGATCAATTTCAATGAAGCTCTATTTCTCTGAAGCTATATTTTCTGGCAAAAATTAAGTCGTTTAAATTCATCTGCTCTCTGCTTATTTGGTTTGAAATTTTAAGCACGATAAATATAGTTAGCAAGGCCCTTCAAAAGTCAGGCGTTGTATTGTCAGAAGCGGTGAAAATTATTGATAATGCAAAAATAAGTTTGTCTGAATTCCGTAATGAATCCGCTTTTGAGGAGCTCCTTAACCGGGCGAAAACTGTAGCGGAAGAAGTCGAGGCAATAGTAGAATTTCCCACACCTGCACGCCCTCGCACTCGTAAAAGGTTTTTTAATTATGAGGCGGAGGATGAACCGATAACAGACGCGAAAATACATTTTAAAGTAAATATTAAGTTCGACGAACGGTTCGAGCTTTTTTAGTGAAATTGTTAAAGATTTCGCTAATGCAAAAAGCTCGCAAAGTAACTTTTTTGTAAATACATTTGTGTATATATATATATATATATTTGTGTGTACGAGCGTCCTGTTTGTTATGTAATTATAATAGTTTTTCAATTAAATATTTTTGAAAGAACTAGATAGTTGTATTCTTATAACCCGGAAGGGGTTATAAGAATAAAAAAATCACAACTTTCCTAAAAAACTTTTTGCTTCCCGACATCATTTAAAATTGCACCATTTGCATCCGAATTTCCGTTTGAAAATATAACTGTTAGTATTTCATTTTGACCCCGCTCCTACTAGACTAGAGGGCGCCAGGGTACTGGCTGCACACGGGCGCCACAAGGGCTAGAGACGCCTCTGCAATTACCCCGCAGATGTCAGGCTCAAGTTACCGATGACTGGAGCACGCTATAATGTTGGTATTAAGAAGATTACAAGTGATTACAGTACATACATTGAAACCCGAAGTCTCCCTTTTTTTTTTTTTTTTTTTCAGGATGGGAAATCATCAAATGACTCCTCCCGCTCTGGGTGGAGCGGAAGGGAGTGTCAGACTCTTACTGACTAAAACCCACCCGTGTTCCTTCCTTCGCCCTTTATGTTCCGGGCCAGCGGTAACCCTTTCGGACAGTCCCGCTGACCCGGCAGGCTTCGGCCCTTACGGGCCCCTTCTTTTAATGCTGACATCTCTTTGAGGCGCGCGTGGAACACGTACGCGCCGTCCGGCACGGGCCTGGTCCTGATCGGACGGTGAGCTACCCATTACTCTCCGCCCGCAGGCCCGCGCCTACGGTGGCCGGGAGTCGTCGCGCGGCTCCCGACGCCCGGAGCGTCTCCCGCGGCGGCTGGGACAGGAGGCTCTCTCCCTCAGCCGTCCCGCCGCCTCCTTCGCTAGCATGACTGCTTCGCAGAAGGAGGCGACTGCCCCCCACTCCCTCTCGCCCCGGACCATGGCTTGAACCAGGCCCGGACGCGAGAGGTCGCCGCCGCTGCCGATCGCCTCTACGAAGACACGGCGGTGCTCCGCCCAAGCGGGGCAGACCTCCACCGTGTGCTCCACCGTGTCCTCTGGGCGATCCTGGCAATGGTGACACCCGGGCGTTTCCTCCCGCCTGATTATGTGCAGGAACCTCCCGAAACTTCCGTGTCCGGTGAGGACCTGCGTCAGGCGGTAGGTGAGGGCGCCATGACGCCTCTCTAGCCACTCCTCAAAGAGGGGTCTTACCGCCGCTATCGTGGCGTGCCCTTCATAAATGAGACTTTAATTTAGAATGTAGAAGTATGATTTAATAAAAATATCTAAGTGTTATCTATTGTATTATTATTTCTTCCCCCCCCCTCCCCTCCCCCTTCCTCCTCCTCCTTGTCTCCCCTTAAGGTACGCACGACGACATATATCAAGCTGTACAATGAGGGTTTTCTGAAATGACGTTCGCGAGGTGGCAGCACTGACAAGTCATGTCCAGGCATCTGTCAAAGAGCCTATTACGTTTTCTTTAGTCATGACTGAATGATGAACGAATGAATGAATCGAATGATGAATGTCATCATATATATTAATAATTGTCGAAATGGAAGACCTCTTGTCAAAGTGGTGCCAACTGGTGTCCTAAATTTTGCACGAAAACTCCCATTCCAGTATAAGCTGACATCTCATTCTATGAAAGGCCTATACAATACGAGGTCAGCGAAAGCTGGAAATGTATAGTTTGATATGTCATCGTGTGTACCTAATAAAGTCTTTATAACGTAACATCTCGCCTGTATTCCCCGAAGGGTTAGGCAGACGTGCACCTATAGTACACCCACATTTTGTAAGCCCACAACTTGTTCAAAGAAAGCATTAAATAAAGATGAGCATCCACGATCTTAGATCACTGTGAAAGTCTCATTACCTGTCGGTCAGTGATTCTTAAGTGATGCGTATGTACGCAAGATAAGAAACTGTTCTAGGTATTGCAGTGTTTTTATTAGCACTAAAGTCAACATGTTAGACGTGTTGGAGTTATTGCCAGTGTTCTGTGTGGAATAAAAACAGCTGGTAAGTAACAATGGTAGAAAAAGTTTAACAAAAGAATGCTGGCAATGACAGAGAATAATTACCTAGGTGCTACAGATTGTTCAGTTTCTTTTTTACATACTTAAGTCTAGCTATGCCCGCGACTTCGGGAAACAAACTGGAACGCCAACAATTTCATGGGTTTTAATTTTTTGCGCGAAACCCTAATTCTTCATCTAAAATTAAAGAATGAATACATTGAAGACAAGACAAGGTAGCTTGGCAATAATTCCTTCTGCACATGTGGCTTCCCTGGAACCTCATTAACGGCATAACTATGTAAATGTCTATTAACTGCTCTCAAATTACGATTTTTATTTGATAGATGTTTATTTGTTATTTATTTTTTACATACTTCTTTGACATAATCTTTTTATTATTTGACGTTTTATACAATTCTTATTTTTCACCTCTTTATTAGTGGTTGTAATAGCAATCATATCACTTGGTTTTAGTAGGTTTTTATATTTTATTTATCCTATTAATAGATACTTATTTTGTAAATGTGAGGACTTTGTAGGCCTTGTAGACTTTAGATCTGTAGACCATTTTTTATTGTATACTTGTTGACAGGCCTACGCTGTTCTCCCATATCTACTGTCATTTGAAAACATTGTAAATGCCAGTTATTTTTAAAAAGATTAACAGTGGAGTTTCTTGCCCGCTCTTCTTCTATAGGATAGTTTTTATCGACATACCTCGTGGGCGAATCTGCGGGCGGAAGCTAGTCAGCCTATAATGTTCCCAGCTTCCCACTAGGATACAGGCCTCCTCTCTGTGAAAAGGAGTGGCCCGTAATCCCATGCCTGTTTGCCCACGATGTTTTCCTTCACTGCTTTGAAAGCAATGGCGATGCAACAATTTACACAAAGCAGATTCTAAAAATAAACAGCGAGCTTACAGGGCTTACAGGACCTAAACGCAATAAACGCAAGTTTTAGAAACAATAAAAGTATATGATCGACTACAGTAAACAAAAATTAGAAACATATATGATATTATTCAGGATATATGCTAGGTAGATAATGTGTTGAAACATAATACAACTAATTTGATACAATAAAAAAAATCATGAAGATACCTCTAAAAACTTTATTTTTACAATACAAACCATACTAATATACATAAGTACTTACAATCATTCTGATTTTTTGTCAGATTATTCTACAAGCAACATACTAAAACACTAGTGTTTTAATTTTTTAGTCCAAACAATAGATTTTTTGTAATTAAATAATTGCTTCTTATTTTGCAATAAATTACCAGCGTTGTGTCATCGCGCTTCTCTTTCTTTTCTATGCAGTCCGACAGTGACCTGTAAAATATAAACTAAATATTCAACTACAACCTATTGAAGTCTACAGAATCGAATATTAAATTGCCTGAAACTACAATAATTACAGTAACAGATACATTTAATAATCAAAAAATGAAATGACGGATGTATTTCATTTTATTCTCAGAATTGTATGAAATTTCAATTATCATGAAAACCTTTGCAACGGGTTTCAGTTCTAGGATTGTTTAATTAATTATCTTTCGTTACTGATGAAAAGTGCTATTCGAGATGCATTTCAAATTACTGTTTTTCATGGAAACACCGAATCAGTTCCTACGAATGTTTTAATTGATACTTTGTAGCAATGCAGATTTTACTCGAGCCAAGTACCTATGCCTTATTTGATTCGATTCGACTGTCCATTATCATCATCTGCCTAGCCTTTTCCCAAATATGTTGGGATCGGCTTCCAGGCGAACCGGGTGCAGCTGAATTTCAGTATTTTACATGGAGCGACTGCCTATCTGACCTCCGCAACCCAATAAAAGGGTAATTATCAAGATAAAAACAAATGGGGGTCCTCCGGGACGGCGGCCTCGGGGATCGGGGTGCTCAGGGAGTAACCCATACGAGGTTACCCCCTGGTAAGACTGATTGTCAGACATTCGGGCTTCTAACGACTCGTAACGACTGTGAAAAATTCGATTCGACTGTCCATGAATATTTCTTACTTACCAAGCAAGCCAATTCTTTGCAAAAAATGCTGCCCATAATGGGCGAAACAACAATAGATCTCTGGCACTATAAAAGGCACACAGGCACAGTCTAAGAACATGCTCATCCCAATTACATCACTCTAAAGGTCACCATTCACATTCGGGTTTGTCCGATCCACTCTGACATGCTTGGTAAACCTTGTGCAGGCTAAGTACACATCAAGTACTTAATCAAAGAATAGAATAATCGTTATTATTACCATATAAATTACAGATACATTTAGGTGTAGAAAAACAAATTGGCCTAATATATTTTTTTTAAATTTCTTCTTATGAGTGAAAAGTTCCAGCTCTCAAAATGTACAACATTTTTTAGTGTTGGAGCTGGGATGGAAAAGTGGTGCAACTTTTCCGTTAACACGTCTTTGTTTCAGCATTAACAAGTAATGATTTTACAATCCGTGAAAAGTGTGAAAGAGGGATTATATGATGAAGAAGAAGCTATATCGACCTCTGACATAACATTATGTATTAAGTTTATAGAGCATCACAAACGTTGGGCGAAAACGGTAAACGAGATGCAATACAATGTTGCTTACACACACTTATATACAGGATCCTGACAGACCTAAAGCAATGGCGGGATAAGTTGGAGAGATTTACTACGAACTGGACAACAATAGCGCAAAATCGAGCAACACCCTCAATCACAATCTGAATAATTTTGAACGATATTGCAAATCCATTGCTTCATTATGTTACTTATACAAAAATTGTCTGCTCAACAAACGTAAATAACGTATTGAATGTTTTTGAACTGTCAAAATAAAAGTCATCGCTACTGTTAGTATGTTACGCAATTACCCTGCAGTTTAGGAAACAAAGAGATGCCTAGCCTAGCTGTGGGATGATAGCACTGGCTAACAGTAAACATGTAACGCACCCCAATTTAGTCCCTATTATATGCAGACAAGACTCAGAACGGTATACAGGTACACCTATATAACATCATCATTATATACACGTGCGGTTATACATGCATATAGCCTGTTAGCCACCTTAATTTAATGAACGCCAGGCTCCGATCAATTTGTTGGTAGGTCGGTGTTGCAATAGGTACGTGTTTATGTTTGTTTTGTGATGTCTCTGCATCTACTTGTAAAAATTTAGCTATTTTGTTTGCATAGCGTAAACTAGTATTTAATGACATATTTGCGTTCAATATTATGATATAGAAATCTCTACCCCTATTTAGAAATAGTTTAGTAAGTACTGCCAACGTTTTTCGTCAGTCGACTTTTAGGTTAGCGTATTACATTGCGGTGTCATAAGTAGTGAACACGAATCCTTATGTTTCAGATAACCCAGTCGACGACCAAGCACCACGGCCGCCGTGGGGCGAATGCCGGGAATGATAATGAAAGGAAAGGAACAACATTCTCTACCAACATCACGAGAGCGGGAGTTTCTGTTCTGCGCATGCTCGCTGAAGACATCCGCTTTCCACAGTTTGTCGAGTAAGGCACGAGGGCAAGTGGAGTCAGTGCGATTTAGTCAGCCATTCGAACCGCATGCTTCACGAAAGAAGATGTTGGAGGCGTCTGTATTATGCTCTTTGTCTTTTAGGTTAGCGAAGTAAATTGCGTCATAACAAATAAGAATAATCTGCGCCATTTTTTAAATAATTGGGCCAGATAGAAAGTAGGGATGTACTTTTTGATTTGAATTAAGTATAGGATGATAAAAAAAATGCATTCCATAATGCCGAATTAAATGTGGGGAAAACCCCAAGAGGCGATCTAGCTCAATTTTTATTCTTAACAGGATATACACATTTTGTGTAAAAAACATATTTCTGAATATTTGATTAGGACATTAAGAGTAGGTTTTAAATTATACAATCCGCCATATTTTCTGGTTATGATAATGCTTCAGGTCATAGTCATTATTAAGAAACTAGTTTTAATAATAATCATTAATTTTCAAATCATAAAATCCTATTTGTTAATTACATACACAACCTGAACACTAGTGTTATAACAAAACATACATTTGCCATTTTGGATAATAATAATGTCAAACTAATTCATAGTAGGTACCTATTCAGCTCCCCGTTGATTTCGAAATGAGTACTGTAGGTATTCGTTTTTATTTTCCCATACATCAAGTTGCAAGTCGTGTAGGTTTTTATAGAACTCGTCAAAGGTTTTTTACTGACCTATCCACTAAAAGGCACGATGTCTACTTGATGTTGTAACGATGCGTAAGTTCTTATATAATTTGTAGTTAATTATCAATTCTAGTTATACTTGTATTTTTTGCGGGTAACTTTGAATGAACCAAGATTTCTTTGTAAGTACCTAGGGAGGTGTTTATTTTATCTAATTTAATAGAAACACGATGGGTGCGAGTTGCGACCATGCAAAGGTTCCGCAGATGCAGGCGCAACGCGACTTAGTAGAACAATTGCTATGAAAACTTAAAGGCTCTCCTAAATATCGGACGATAAAAACGCAACTGTGTGGCAAGGAATCGGGACGCATTATAGCCAATAACTCATCCGATATTATCGACCGATAATAACGCGCCTGTGGGGGAGAGCCTTCATGGAAATTGTTCTACCAGTCGCGTTGCGCCTGTCTGCGGGAGCCTCAATACGTACCTACTCATAAAACGTGTACAGGTATGACTGTACATATTTCAATGTCATTCAAGAACAGTTAAGTACTGAAGTAAAAACAAGTACCTAAGCACAAGGTCCAAGTCCACATGTTTATAATTGGGCATGACTTGTAGTAAACTGGCGAGGTTTCTTTAGATTCTCTATGGTTAAAGTTATAATGGATGATCAATACTTCGTTCTTTCAAAGGAAATTCAAAGGCTTAAGTACCTTCTACCTACTAATCTTTATAAACTTTTAAGTACTTTGTAAATCAACGTGGGAGAGTACCTATTGGGTAGTCACTCTACGAATTATGTAGCAGTAGTAGCTATAAAATCAATTAATCGTCTTAGCCTGCTGGCAACTCTAGGTAGATATACTCGTAACTTTGAAAAAAATAGTATGTACACTATATGCGTTCGGAATCCGGGACAGTAAAGTCTAATGCCATCAAAAACATAACTTGTAAAAAAATACAAGTCTCGCAACTCAGTTCTTCTACCGTAAAAAGTTGTGAGATCCACGTAATACCAAGTCGGTAAATTATAGTGACCATATCAATATTAAAAATCTTTTATGTTTTAAATAAATAAATTAACTTGGCAATCGCACTAAACAATCTAATTTAAATCGAAAATGACCTGAACTGCTCGAGAAAAGGATGGTACGGCTGTGCCGCTTTTTGGTCGACTTGGCAGGGGCACCGCTGTGCCCCCAGATTACTGGACACGGGACAAGACACTAAATTCCAGGACATTCCCGGATGTCCCGGCCATCTGGCAAGCTTACGTCTAACCTCATCATCTGCCTAACCTATCCCAACGCTGTTGAGGTCGGCTTCCAGTCTAACCGGATGCAGCTGAATACCAGTATTTAACATGGAGCAACTGCCTATCTGATCTCCACAACCCAGTTAATGGGTGATGACTGATGACACAATACCTCGATACATAAAACAAAAACAAAAAATATAAGGTGGCGGGGACATCGACGCCTAAACCGTAACCATGAATTCCCCGTGGGAAATTATTCCTAGATAATAAAAAAAAATTGCTGTTCCATACATTTTGACCACGTAGGTTTACTTCAGTCACTCACAATCGGTGATCACTTTTCTATGAAAGAGCAGATTTTTTCGATAACCGACGTATAATTTCGATGCAGCGGGGTTCAGAATGATATAAGCTGAATCCATGTTATGGTCCCTGCCACCCTGTATAAGCCAGTCGGCAGGGTGGTTGCAGGGAGGGGGTGGTCCAGAGTGCGTGGGAGTAAACATGAGTATCTTCATTCGTAGAGGTTATTTTAGATAGCATAGAGCCATATTTAATGATGCTAGAAATAAATTGTTTTTAGCTGTAACATTGCTAGATTACGCACACAGGAAGAGTGCAAATTGTAGCATAGCCTCAATGGCCCCTAAGCCACTATGAACTGGTGCGTTCGCCGGAGATCCAGCTCCTTCCAATGCCTTCCCTAACGAAGTGGCCATCTGGATCACCAAATTAAAAATTCAATAGGGGTTCTTTCAGTCACAAACACAAACCAAAACTTGATAAAGATTCTAAACTTTATTTTTCAAAATAACCAAGAAAGGTAGATTTTATTTATGCTATGTTTTCTGTATCATTAGTAAAGGTGTTTAATTGTTTATCTAAGAATAAGAACCCCATTTTTGGAATTTGTCAAAAAACCGTTCTGTCGCAGAAACCCAAACATAAAGAAATGAAGTTTATTATTAACGCCAGAATCATAAAAGAGACCTATAGGGCCATTCAAACGTTTCGAAAAAAGCGCGTAAAAAATTAAATACTTATTTGGTTTTGCACAGTCAAAATTCAGGAGGAGACACTCGATCAATCATACGTGATTAAGTGTCAAATGAAGTTTATTATCAAAGCTAGAATAAAAAAAAATACAAAGGTTCATTTCTTGTCATGTTTTTTGTCTTGTTAGTCAAGTACATAAAGGTAGTTGTCACAATTAGCAATGCTGAGAGGAATGTGTACAAGCAAGCTGAATGTTGATCTTCCCAAGTCATATGTAAAAGTCTGCGCTGGGAACGAGTTATTCAAATGTCTAGCTCGCTACATAGCGGCTAACAACCTTTTACACATGGGAAAAGATGCATGCGAGTGATCTTGAAGTGTAGACAGTTTCTTAGGTACTAGAGCTTAAACTCTCGTGGCTAAATGTTAACAGCCGCATGAGTCGATCTTCAAGGTTAAGCTACGCTTGCCGCGGTCGGTCCGTGGATGGGTGACCATGCATTACCTACAAATAGAGACCCTCCGTGCCTCGGAAAACATGTTAAATCGTTGGTCCCGGCTGTCATTCGTGATCTACGACAGTTGTTATGGGTACCTAATCAGAAGCCCATCAAAAATCTGACAATCAACCTTCCAAGAGGTATCGTGTTACTCAGTAACCGAGTCGTGGAAATCGAATAGGCAGTCGCTCCATTTAAAATACGGGTGTTCAGCTGTACCTATCCGGTTAGGGTTACACTAGAAGCCGACCCCAACAAAGTTGGAAAAAGCTAGGCAGAAGCAGGGAAAGGTTTTGAGCATTTGGAGCCGTCTTCAAAACAAAGAATGGGGCCGCTTGTATACTTTCTTTTTTTTTACGGACAACGGACCGTTTTTTCTCGCCGGATTCTCAGTGTGGTGTATGGTTTATAATGAATGTGTGCACATGCATCGGACACAGGTCATGGTCGAACAAGTTACGCCGGATGCACCGCCGACGCGTCCCTTCGGCGCAACGGACATCGGACGAAAAACGGACCTATCTTTTTCGATTGTGACCCCGCTTTTTTATGTTGTTTTGCTCTCGGCGGGGAAAGGCTTCCTCCATCTCTATCAAAATCTCTCTATTATCATCCTCGTGCCCTTATACTAATTTAATTTGGGTCGGTGAAGCATGGCTTCTACGTCCATACCCCTTTTTCTTTTTTTCTGGATGAGAAATCATCAAATGACCCCTCCCGCACTGGGTGGAGCGGAAGGGAGTGTCAGACTGTTACTGACTAAAACCCACCCATGTTTCTTCCTTAACTCTTTATGTTCCGGGCCAGCGGTAACCATTTCGGACAATCCCGCTGACCCGGCAGGCATCGGACCGAACGGGCCCCTTCAAATGATGCTGACATCTGTTTGAGGCGCGCGTGGAACACGTACGCGCCATCCGGCACGGGCCTGGCCCTGATCGGACGGTGAGCTACCCATTACTCTCCATCCGCAGGCCCGCGCCTACGGTGGCCGGGAGTCGTCACGCGACTCCCGACGCCCAGAGCGCCTCCTGCGGCGGCTGGGACGGGACGCTCTCTCCCTGGGCCAGCCCGCCACCTCCTTCGCTAGCATGACTGCTTCGCAGAAGTAGCCTAGGTGACTGCCTCCAACTCACTCTCGCTCGAGACCATGGCTTGAACCAGGGCCGGACGCGAGAGGTCGCCGCCGCTGCCGATCGCCTCTACGAGGACAAGGCGTCCATACCCCTCTATTAGACATCATCTTAGTAGGCACCCCATTTCTAGCTATACATATTATTTTTCACACAAAACATTGGTTTCCTTAATCTTCCTCAATTCTCATAACCATCCCTAATCATACTGAAAACTTTCCTGACGAAGTGTTTCCCATTCCTCTGCATCACATGCTCATGGACATGCCCATGGATGGGCCCATGTTAAAGACAACCAAAAAACCGACTTCCAAAAAAAACAATACAAAGTGAAAAATAACTTTCGGAAGTCGGTGTCTTTGGATCTGTATTTTAGTTTTTGTCACCGACTTCCGAAATTAAAGGTATTTTTCAGTTTGTGTTTTTTTTTAAGTCGTTTTTTTTTATTTTATTTCTCGCTCTTAAGTGGGTCTGTTTATAATGTATTTAAGTTACAATCGCCTTTTACAAAATATTCCTTTTACCGATGCGGGGACGTTAATTGTTGAGGAGTTCTCCTAGTATTCCACCATCAGCTCCATTTCACCATTCGCATTGTGACGAGCATAAATTGCTTAGCAACCATATTAAAGTAATCGAATCGCAACCCGTGAAATACTTATTATTGAGTAGTTCCGTTGGCCATCTGTGGTTTTCTTCATCAGTTCCACTCCACCAAATGGTGGTTTCCGAGAGCAAATGCACGAGTTACTATAAAAAATACCCAAATCGCTATAGGTGTGCCTATAATATTTGAGGAGTTCCCTCAATTCCTCATGGATCCTATCATCAGAACTGGATTTTGATAAAAATGAGACCAATCTGGAAGTATGTATATCCTTTTAAATAAGAAAATAATTTTGCAAATCGGTTTATAAATGATGGCGTACTAAGGTAAAAAACATAAAAAAAATACAACCGAATTGAGAACGTCCTCCTTTTTTTTTTAAAGTCGGTTAATAAACCTCTGTGCCCTTGAAAAAAAGGTAAATAATGTACAGATGCCAAGCACATCAAGCTACCCGAAACTGTCAAATTTTCCCAATCAACTTTGAACCTTATACTTAAGCGATAAAGTTGAAAATCTATTAAAGAAATTTGACAGATTGTAGTAACTTGATGTGCTGGCGTCTGTACTTAACAGCCTGAGAGACGCGCCTTTGCTTTTAAAACCAATTTAAAAGCAATGGCGCGTCTATGTGAGATGTCACAAAAGGTTACATAGGTATTCAAAAAACGTAAAAATAAATGACATGGCATTGCCCTTCTTGGCTGTTAACGTCACATGCGACCGTCACACGTTTGTCATTCATTTGTTTTCATCACAACATCACTTTTAAGCGGGGTTTACATTATGAAATTAGTGTCGTGAAACAGCGGAGTAATTGCAAACACACTCACAACATTAGGAATGGCTTTGATTTTAACAGTTCAACAGCATTCATTGCGTTATTTAGGTACGTTGTCGAATTTTTCGAACATAACCAGCAATGGATTAGTAAGATCCTTCAAAATGATTCAGATTGTGATTGATAATGAGTTACGCTATTAGGGTGCAGGTGTTAGTTAGCTTTAAGGCTCCTTCAAACAGGCGCGACACGCGATAAAATCGCGCGCGACACAAAGGCACCGCAAGTCGCGCAACGAGCGGTGCCTTTGTGTCGCGCGCAATTCGCGTCGCGCGTCGCGCCTGTTTGCAGGAGCCTTTAGCCCGAAACAGAACAGTCAAGCAGCTACTGTTTCACGAGACTAGTTTCATATCTAATGTAAACCCCGAGTTTAGTTTAAGTTTTCATTTGCAATTATTATAAATTGAGTTTTGAATAGCTAAAACTTAGAATGTAGTAGGTGCTAATACCTACCTCTACAGAAGGCTCTAAGTACGTAATTCGCACTGGTACTTTTTGTAGGTTACTCTTCAAATGTCCTATTCAAGATAACAACTGTTTAAATAATTAATATTAGATAGTAAAACAATGTAGGTACCTAATACCTATTATATTTATAGTAATGTTCGTACGAGTTGTGTACCTAATCATGGAACGGTAGGTACTCGGTAGACATCAACCATTTTTATTTTGTATACCATTAATTAACATAATTGATTGATAGTCCAGTCAAAATAGACATTTGACTTAGCCAAAATTCGCATAGAGCTGAAAATTGGCAGAGACGTTATCTACATCATTATAAATGAAATGTCAAAAATCCCCTTCGATCCTACTTCTGCAAAAAAAATTATTCAAGGTCAAAAGTACAAAATTAAGGTTTTTTCCATTTTTCTCGAAAACAGTAAGTATTATCGTGAAAATAGATCAGACAAAAGTTGTAGATCATACAATTCTCTACAAAAATGGTCCAGTCACTTTTTCTCTTACGACTCACCATTCGTGAGATATCGCGGTTTTAATCATTAGAAAATTCATATTTTACATAATATGCACACATTTCCGCACCACCTATGAGGTAATAATGTACTTGGCGCATTTTTTTAACGTGGTTTCCCCAGTAGGTATACTCCATGATCTATTGTTATAAAGAAAGTTTGATCAGATCGTATCCTATTAATTGCAGGAATAGTAATATTGCTAATGATCAAAGTGGAATAGGTTGTTTTTCTACATGTTATATTGAAAGAAATACAACAGATGAAGATATTTATGATATTAATGAGGAGACAATTGATGCATCCCTTTTCTTAGAACAGCGAACTTCTGCAAGAAGAAGAAAATAAAGACGAAGAAATAATTGTCGAAGTAGAATTAAACAATTATCTTATATAATGACATGTGTAAAAAACAATCTATTCCACTTTACTCATTAGCAATATTACTACGAGGATTCTTTCAATTAAAAGGATACGATCTGATCAAACTTTCTTTATTACAATAGATCGTAGAGTATACCTACTGGGGAATGATGATGATGATGGGACTCCCTTCCCGTATTCGCGTTGTGCGTGGGGATTCTGGCTAACAGAGCCAGCCTAGCTCCGCCCAGAAGCACAGAAGCTTCCTGGGAGCTTCACAGGCTTCGCGGTGCGACCTCATTATTCCGAGGATTTCTGCACGTTGAGAAGCCACGGCCTCGCAATCCAGGATGACGTGGGCGGCTGATTCCTCGGCATCAAGGCAGCCCCTGCAAAGGGGGCTGTCCGTGGCGCCTATGTTGAAAAGATGTTTGTTAAGGAGGTTGTGGCCCGTAAGTGTACCTATTATTATTCTAAGGTTATTCCTACTCAGGCTGAGAAGTTTTTTGGTTAATCGCGGGTGTATCATTGGTAAAGCCAATTTTGACTGTCTACCTACAGTCTGTTGCCCGTGACCATCTGTTGTTATGAAGTTCGGTCGATCTTTGGCGAATCCACGAACAAAATTATGAGACAGGCAAAGGGAGAAGTGGGTACGGGCCTAGCACCCTCATATCAGAGCCTTTTTTCGCAAGTTCATCTGCAGCATCATTGCCCAGAGATTCACTGTGCCCTTTGATCCACTGGAGAGTAATACGATTAGACGTCGATAAACTCTCCAGAGCTAGATGGCACTCAAAAATTAGCTTATTGTTAGTTTATTTGCTTCCTAAAGCTTTGAGCACAGATAGGCTGTCGGATAGGAATTTAATGCCATAGTTCCGGATGCCTAAGCACTTTACTGCTGTTGCAGCTTGTGTTAAGGCAACACATTCGCATTGAAAGATCGAACTATGTGTGCCTAGTGGTATGTGAAAGTTAATATTTAGGTCAAGGGAGTGTACGCCAGCACCTGAACCGTTTTGTGTTTTAGAGCCGTCTGTATAAATGCGCACTTCATTAACTCCTGACTGATCCCTTTCTTCCTGAACTGTTTGTATAATGTAGTTCTTGTTGAACATCGGTTGGTTTGGTGTTCTTTCACACGGGGCAGCGATGAGAGGCTGGTACTCAATCGCCCGGTCCAGGATTTTAGCGTGTGGACTGGTAATGTTTTTGCCCCATATGCCCAGATGCATTAGCCTGAAGGCGGCTAGCGCCGCTTCCTGCTGTATGTACAAGTCAAGGGGAGTTAATTGAAGGGCTATCTCCATCACCTACTGGGGAAACCACGTTAGAAAAAATGTACTAAGTACATTACCTCATAGGTGGTGCGGAAATGTGTGCATATTATGTAAAATATGAAATTTGTAATGATTAAAACCGCGATATCTCACGAATGGTGAGTCGTAAGAGAAAAAGTGACTGAACCATTTTTGTAGAGAATCTACAACTTTTGTCTGATCTATTTTCACGATAATACTTACTGTTTTCGAGAAAAATGGAAAAAACCTTAATTTTGTACTTTTGACCTTGAATATTTTTTTTTGCAGAAGTAGGATCGAAGGGGATTTTTGACATTTCATTTATAATGATGTATTTAACATCTCTGCCAATTTTCAGCTCTATGCGAATTTTGTCTAAGTTACGACTTATTTTTGTCTATTTTGACTGGATTATGACGTGCCTATGTACCGAGATCTGAGATAAACAAACCTTTATGATTTCTCTGAAGATGATGAGGCAATGCTCAAAGAAACACGAAAGACCCGGCAAAACGTGACTTCTTGTATTATTTATTAGTCTAACACTCGCGGTAACCAATTACAATATCCATATAGGGGTTTGTTCCATAGAAAACCTTTGTAATAACTGTACAAAAAAAGTGTGAAAACCTATGTGTAGTTTCATTCATCAGATAGAAGAAAATCCGGTTCACCTTTTGGGAAAACATCTGAAGCGACTAACAACACCGAACAAATAGAGCAACAAATTACCTATTTCTATTGTTTCCAATCAGCTTTTCCGCGTGAATGCTACTCGGATTAAACAATATTAATCGTGTGAGAGTTCGCGTCCACATGGCATGCTTTTTCTTCGGCTGTGCCGCTAGAGAATACAACCACTTGCTTTATTACGAGCGGCTGTATCGTCGCGGCAGCACGCACGTCGGTCTCCGCCTCCTCGCGCGTTATCCAACACCGTAAAATCAAGAAAAAAAATAAAAACAAAATACTGCCGATAGCATCGATAAATTGATTCGATTCGCTCCGACCGGTGGCGGTCGTCGAAGAAGTTTTGAAAAAGGAACACTGTTTACAAAACGCTTTCCTCAATTTGCGTTCGGTTCGCGAGTGAATTGAACATCGAGTTGGTTTGAAACTATATCGAGTGTATAGTTGTGTACGGAATCGATTTGTTTGACGGAAGCGCGGTCGTCGCTGGACTGAACTTGTGCTACGCTTCTGGAAGGTCAAGGAACACAGGTGGCGGACAGTTACTGATGCGTCGATCGATATGATCGCAAGCAGCTATTTGTCTAATGCACCAAATGGTAAGCTATTAAATAATGTCTCAATATTTTCATTTGTATTGGTTTTATTATGATAGCAACACTATATTGAATGTTGATAATCTAATCGTAGTGATTGAACATCTGCTCTAAACTGTGGTCAGATGTAACTATAACTTTGTCCACTAATAACAAACTATAATAAAATGTTTATAACCTGTTCAATGCCACGGGCATATAATAATTCATTATAATAATAACCGCAGCTAAGTAAAATTCTCTGCACTTAAAAACAGTAGGTACAGACATTATTATGCATAACATACCCATACGTTTTCTTTAAACTTCGTTAACAATTACATACTTATTGAATAATATAACATAATATATAATATAATTATGTGAGATGAGCTGAGGGGCAATTCTCGTTATTTTAAGGACGTTTACAGTCTGATCTCAGTCTCAATCTGTCAAAAATACCACTAATTTCCCTATATTTTGACAAGTTTTTGACATTTGTTTGTCGCCGAGATGAGACTGCTACTATTAGATTTTGAAATTTTACGAGAATTGACCTTCTGGACTACTTATAGGATTAGCCCACAATCGCAGTAGATCGAGAAAAGTGGAAAGAGGGAAGGGAGGCCTTTGCCCTTTCTCATAATGTGGAGACATAAACAAGGTAGTTAAACTGATTTAAAAACCACTTATTGATTTGTTGATAACATCATTTTATTCTTTATGTTACGTGAGCATCTTCGTCACGATCAAGACCAGGCAAAAGCTTAATTATCTGTCACTTATGATTGTTATTTATTATCATACCACTGTCTACAGCGTCATTAATCATGTTAGTGGCCAATACCAATCTATGCATAAGAACAATTTTTATATATCTCCCTGTGAACTCCAAAATACGTGTACCTCCTTTCTTACACTTGTCCCAAAAGAAACATATTGTATGTAGGGATCCACATAATTATGAAAATAATTCAGTGTGACTATCTCAATTAAGAATGAAGTTACCGTGCAATTTCCTTCGTTATAGTTTTTGCTACATTAACTGTAAATAATTAGGCGACACACTAGAATTTTTACGAATGAAGGACATAAAGGTAATGGTTCAGGCGCAAAGGCATAAGATATTGAAAGCTTCACAGGCCAATTACCATCTAGTAAACAACTCTCTTTTCAATGTTAGTTGTTCTTCTACAAGTACTTTGTCGAGTTTCCAACCTTAGAAAACTTTGAACGAATTAACAACGTTGACAGCTGATGTTTGTATAGAAAGTCTAGGTATATATTCTTAACACTATACCACCCATAGTACAAGTAATAGTTCAAGCTATGAAAAATCGTCTGTATAGGGATTTCCTGCCATATAAGTGCTCAACAAGACAGTTCCGTTTAAACTTTAACTTAATAAGAACGACCATGACTTGCTCACTTGTAACATGTTATAATGTCAGTCAAGCCTGTCCGAGCCATTGTTTTTGTTGAGATCTCTTCCGAAGGCCCTGATTTATATCGATTAGATGGCGTTGCCTTACATTAACTGAGTACTCTTATTTCTTGTAGAAGGTGCTATACAAAGATGAAGGTAACTGTAGTTTTTTAATCAAAGGTCTTCCACATTTGTCCTGATATATATAGGTATATCTGTGCCAGGGTAAGAATATGGATTTGGTCAATCACTGATGCAAATAGAAGTTAAAGTAAAACATGCTTAAATCCAATTGTATTGTACTGCAGTAGGAGAGAGATCTACGTAAGCGAAACCGTAAAGAATGTAATGATGACTGGTCTACAAGTCAATGCTAATTTTTACACTTCGAAGAACATGGATTTGATGGGTAGATTGATTTGTTTCGCAATATATGAGCAAGAATCCTAAACAGGTTTAGTAAATAATAATTCTCGTTTTGAAATTGATCACTTCGGACGGCAACGCTTTCTACAAACTGATGTGAGCATGTCTCTTGACATGAGAATAATTTCACGTAGACCAATCAACAGTTTGTAAAAGTTACGAGATCACTCTAGCTCTTGAAAGAAAGAAAGAAAATAGATGCTTCATAGCAGGAAAGTGTGCTTCTTGCTAGTTCTGTCTTCAGCCAGAGACGTAGAGAATAGTAGAGATCAATATAATAATATTATAAAGAGGTAAAATTTGTGAATTTGTATGCAGGTGGTAATCTTCGAAACTACAAATCTGATTCTAAAAATTCTTTCACTAATTGGTAGCTACAACAGTATTGGCGAGTGTCTTAGGATATATTTTATTGTAGAACCACAAATTTCACGCGGACGAAGTCACGGTCAGAATCTAGAAGAGTAGATATCCAAGTCCCCTAGTAGTTGTTGTCTATCGTCGTTAAGGATCTTGAAAGCATTATACACATATTAGATAATTACATTCAAAGCACGTCCCAAGTAACATTTTAAACTGTATAAAAGCTGTATTATGGACTATTTGTTTACTGCAGGCTGTTAAACGTGCTGTATAAAGACTGTATAGCAAGCTATACAGCCCTTGTAACTCTGAAATGGGCCCCAAAATTATACAGCTTTAAGTGTAGATTTAGCTGTATAACAGCTGCATAATAGCTGTACTATTTGGCTGGCTAAGATACTATTTAGATACTTTTATACAGCTTCCATTCTCTAATTTTCTTTTTTATTCTTTTATACAGACTCAGGCTTGTGAAAATCTTAATAAAAGAATAAATATATTATAATTGTGTTCGTGGTTGAATTCATTCTCCATTTTATTTACTATGTGCCATATCTGAAGATAAGTGAAAAAATATTTAATAACCAAGTGGTAAGTAGGTACTCTTTCCTGTTTATCGTTGTTGTTATGCTTGCGACTGATATTTTTATGTGAGTATGTATACTAGTTTTAAGCTCAAAACTCACGCCCCTTCGAAATAAGGAATATACATACATTTTTTCTGTAACAACAAATATGTGATCAAATCTGAAAACAGTTTTGAGAGTAACCCGGACTGTTCTATTGATAGTAAACGTAATTGTGTGTACTATACAGTTAAAATCTTTTGTAATTTTGTACTGAAATTTCAAAAACAAACAAAAAAATATCTCGTAAAATTGCAATGCAATTTATAAATTATTATAAAATGGCGTTCTTAGTTTATACAGCTCTTGCTCTTCTAGTACCCCTTAATACAGCTTTTTGCATAACAGAGTCGTTATTTAAGAACGTATCTCAGCCTAAAGAGTAACATTGTCTGTACATTAGTATTTAAGTACTGTAGAAGCTGCCTTAAATTCTTATTCATATTCATTAATACAGTTAATTAGGGTTCAGTTGAAAATATAGAAAACCTCATTATGATCCAAGGCCCGTAAGGCGGTGAGCAAGGAATCGGATAATAATTTACCAAATAGTAGTTACTGATAGCGAAAAGAAACAATGTATTGTTTTTATTTATAGAGATGTATTGTATCTAATTTAAATACTGAAGCAAACACTACAGAGTGCAACAGTTTAATGTATTTTTATTTTATATATATTTGTATCTTAACTCTTGTTCACTTAACAAATTGGCAACTGATCAAAATTATGACTCCGTGTTGTTATTAGTTGTATCCAATAAATAGACTGATTTTAGGTTATATTAGTTTCAAAATAATCGATAAGCTGGATAATTGTGTATGCCAACACTATAATAATAACTTTAATCTTCTAAAACACGAAAAACTGTAAAAAGGGAAAAATGTACGCCAATCGCATAAGGCTTTAAAAAGGAGTAAATCTAAACTCTTCTACATGAGACAGAATTGAATTAAACTATTATAAAGGGAACTGCTTGCTAAGAGTATCCTAGATTTCCGTTGTACAGCTATTATCAAGCTTAACTTGAAGGCTGAACAATAGAGTAATTTTACACCAATATTCAGGCTATAACAATATTTAATGCTCTTGTGCAGAAGTAGGTTATATAAAAGTATAATTTGAGAGCAGTATACAGTTATTGTCTTATAAAGTTGCTGAACGCAGTTTTTTACGCCGCGGTCTGTATTTTAGCATTTTCCAATGCTATTTAAAAGCTAAAGGTAAAAATTTTGGCTCTATACAGCCGTTAATCAGCTATACTGTATACAGTTGTACAGTTATACTAAAGTACAGTCCTATACATATTTTTACACTCTTGTACATCATTTATTAAGCTTATAGCTGGTAATGCGCTGGTAAATATAATATTTTTCCGCTTAAATGTTACTTGGGGTGCGAGTTTCCTCAACATTTTTTCTATTAATCTTTGACACATAGCGAACGTGTGTTCGTAAAGCCGTTGAAGTCTCACCTCGTCCTATAAATCCAACCCCACAAAGCAGTTAGAACTTCATATATTATAATAACATATTTAAAGGCAGGGGGGGGGGGCTTGTGGCTAAGTAATAACATCCGCACGGGTCGATCGATCAGGTCAAGCTACGCTTGCCGCGGTTGGTCTGTGGATGGGTGACCATCTTTACATACCAAGACCCCTCCGTGCCTCGCAAACCACGTTAAGCCGTTGGCCCCGGCTGTCATTCGTGGATCTTTGACAGCCGTTACGGGTCGTCAAAAGCCCGAAAGTCTGACAACCAGTCTTACCAAGGCGTATCATATGTTGTATAATGTTTTACAGAAATAATAGAATTGAGTAAAATCCAGAATGACTTCTTAGTATTGAAAAGTCATAAACTGATTGAAATCGTAACGCAAACTGAACTTTATGTGTAGGTATTAAAGTTTTTCTTTTCGTAAAAACTTAATTGTTTAAGTACATGTTTGGAAATTAAATCGCGAACGCAGTATATACGATTATACTTAACCTTAATTAGAGCCTTGTTTTAAAAGATGTCTACGATATCGGCCGTCTTTAGGTAATGTACAAAATTTTATAATCAGGAAGTCTTGCAGAGTATATCGTCAGGGTCAAGAGACGGAAATTGCTTTTATGATTGATTTTTGACAAGATAACAGCACAATAAGACAAGAATTTACGAGATACTCTACGAGTTTTGGTAATTAAGTTCTTTTTTCTGCAAAATCTTAGGCATTAGTGACCTTGCTGTCAAAATCATAACGCGTAACGTACAGGATCCTAAGTTTTTTACTGATTCGAGGGTTTTGCGAACTAATGAATAAAGCGTGAAAAAAAGCTACTCTTTATCTCGGGTCATCGAAGATATTATACTAGTTAAGCACAAAAAACGAATGAGCACCGACACTCCTCTTTCTCGGCACTTAGCTGTAGCAAAAAGTTGCGCGAACCATCAAGTTCTCTTGTGAATTAGTGACGTTGATTTTGCGCATTAAATCAATAATGATGTAACCAATGCCGTTACCAAAATCTATGTGAATAAGAAATTAATTGGATTGACTCTTGAATGAAAATTGAAAAGCCATTATGTTTATAATTGTGCTCTTGTCGCAATCAAAGCAAAAAACAAGTTAAAAACAAGTTATAGGTAGTACGTTTGAATGAAAATTACCTTTAAGTACAAGACTTGACATTAACATCGATACAGCCAACATTTCCGCAGTAATAACGTTTACTTACAATAGAATACAATCTATAAAAAAAGCGATAAACTGATTTACCTACATCACTGTAGGAATATTAAAATATTGCAAACAGCGTTGAACTCATTGAGCCTTGTCCGACGATACGTTTCACGGTTGATGGCTTTCACACTTCCGCAGATGCTCGGCTATATGTATAGCCGTTATTATTTACTCTGATAAGATTTGTAATAGTGGCAATTTGAATGACTTTATAAGTATAAAAAAACCGTCCTCTTTTTTTTGAAGTCGGTTAATTACAAACAGTAGATACACAAAATGTGTTAAAGAGGAAAGGTTTTGATACGCACTGTTTATATAATAACCTGCCGCTACAAGGTAAGGCTAGTGGCCAGTAATCATAAAATTATAACAACATAATAATTATTCGTAATTTGAAAACTACCGATTGCGCCGCTCGCCGACATGGGGCTCTCAATTTTTATTTCAATTCGCCTACTCTTTGCACGTTATTCGTTTTAATTTCATTGATGCGATGTTATGATCCGTAACCCCGGCAAATGAACCCTGCGCCACTTGCTCCAAGATGCTATTTTAGAAATTTGTAAATTAAATAAAAATAAATAATTAAATTACATGTTTATAAAACAGAAACGCGAAATAAGAGTAGCTAAGAAGTCATTGTTTCTGGTTTTAATAAAATTATAAATCCTAATGCGAACATAAGCAATAATACTTTGACAACACTTCTGTTTAAGTCGTCACTGACATCAGTCGGAAAAACATGTTTAATAAGCAAAGCTCAAAACAAAATGCCTATAGTATACAAAAAACCATCTAATATCGTCATGTGTCAACCGAGACAGCGCCATGTCATCTGAGGGGCAATTCTCGCAATTTTAAGAACGTTCACAGTCCGAGGGGTAATTCTACTAATTTTAACAACGTTCACAGTCTGATCTCAGTCTCAATATGTCAAAAAATACTTCAAATTTCCCTACATTTTGACAAGTTTTTGACATTTCTTTGTCGCCGAGATGAGACTGCGACTAGATTTTGAACGTTTTAAATTACGAGAATTGGCCTTCTGATCTCAGTCTCAATCTGTCAAAAATACCTCTAATTTTCCTAAATTTTTGACAAGTTTTTGATTATGATTGTCGCTGAGATGAGATTGCGACTAAATTTTGAATGTTTTTAATTACGAGAACTGAAGGCCAATTCTCGTAATTTAAAACGTTCAAAATCTAGTCGCAGTCTCATCTCGGCGACAAACAAATGTCAAAAACTTGTCAAAATGTAGGGAAATTTGAAGTATTTATTTACAGATTGAGACTGAGATCAGACTGTGAACGTTGTTAAAATTAGTAGAATTGCCCCTCTGATCTTTAGGTAACTGCGCAATCATTGTAAGGATCATCATCATTAGACCATGTGATGTATGTCAACGAGCGGAAACAACAAACACCTGTTGCTATCGCTAACTTTCCAGTTAATAAACCTGTGAATCCAGTGGCAACAATATCAATCTGCCAACTATGTTGGGGTCCGCTTCCAGTCTAACCGGATGCTGCTGAACCCTCCTCTGACCTCTACCACCCCGTTACCAGGTAACACGTTACCCCTTTTGGTAAGACTGGTTTTCAGACTTTTGGGCTTCTAACTGCCGTAACGACTGTCAAAGATATACGAATGACACCCGAGACCAACGTGCTTTCCGAGGCACGGAGGAGTCGCGAAATGTTATGGTACCTAACCCATCCAGGAACCGATAGCAGCAAGCATAGAACCTTCTATCAGCCCGTGTGGCTGTTATTATTTAGCTAAGAGGGTCTTGGCAAGAATATAATAGATTTAATCATTGCAGTGCCAGCAGGTTCTTCCGATACATATCAACGATTGCCTTTAAGGTGAACACGGAACTAGACGGGCCGATCATTTGTAAACGTATCCGATAACCGCGAATAGGCACGGAACTGAACAAATTGTATCGATATCTAAACGCGTAAAGGCTCCTCCAAACAGGCGCGACGCGCGACGCGAATCGCGCGCGGCTCAAAGGCTCCGCTCGTTGCGCGACTTGCGGTGCCTTTGTGTCGCGTGTCGTGTCGCGCCTGTTTGTAGGAGCCTTAAAGCGTAATCGATTCTGAGCTCGAGACGATATTGTAGTTCCGCAACACTAGGTACTCACCCAATTTAAATCAAAGAAATCTCTACAATGGCGTAAAATTAACGGCTAAAAGTACAGCAAGTCCGCATGACATACGTTTTGGAAACGTGCCTCATCAAGCCACCGTCAACCACAATATGTATAATCCTGCCCAGTATTCTACTACAGCTGACGAGGACCACTAATGATATCTATAACATTTTTAGATCACTTTGCTGTTCCATAGATTCACACATTGCAACAATCTTCCGAGATAATAATATTATGAGCATTGTATGGTGTACATTTACGATTAATTTGTGTATAAACTAGCAAGTAGCTAAGTACTGTAATATAACATTCAGAAACTATGCAATTTTGGAATAGGTACCACCTTCAATTCGATCAATTAGAATTGATGAAAACCAAGGAAACGGGATATGTGAAAGATGCTATAGTCAAAGTCAAAGCATTTATTTCAAATAGGCACATAAAAGGCACTTTTGAACGTCAAAAATTACAACAAAATAGAATTGATTCTAGTCGCCCATTCCAAAAGGTAGTTTTCGTATGGAGAAGAATGGGCAAGAAACTCCACCGTTAGTTACTCTTTTAAAATGTTTTACAATATTTTGCATACATTCATTATATAATAATAATATGTGAAGACGATGCACCTAAAAGGACTAGCATGTTTCCAAGCGTTCTTATCTTGGATATAATCTTCTAATTTATAGTATGCTTGTTTACAAAGTGTACGTTTAGTGTTAGTTTTAAATTTTCTTTCATTTAATTGCAATATATCACAAGGTATTTTATTGTAACATTTAACACAGTACCCCATAAAAGATGTACCTTGGCTAATCTGAAAAATGGTTGATGTATTTTATCTTTATTCCTAGTATTAAAATTAGGTCTATCGCTTATTTTATTAAAAAGAGTAGATTTTTTCTTACATACATAATATTTTCATAAATTAATTGGCAAGGTACCGTCATAATATTAATCCTTTTAAAAAGTTCCCTGAGCTTTTTTTGCAAAATAAAGATAAAGTCAATGTCAGCAGCTCGACCCCATAGTAAAGTATAGTTAGCTAAAAAGGGTCCCCCCCTTTTTTACTCAGATGACCGATAGAAAGACATGCTGCGCCCTCACCAAATTAATTGGAATATAGGGGCAGGATAATGATGAAATAAACTGAAGCAAAGTTTAGAGCATTGGGCCCGCGTGGTGGATTACGGCCCACCCACAGAGAGCGGAGGCCTGTTTCCTAGCAGTGGGAATATAGGTTAAGTTGATTATATGCTTGATTCTTCCGCACATTCTGAGCTTTTAAGAAGGGAAGTAGTATCATGGATGTTGCCTCTATAATCATCTCTATTTTGCTTTTTTTAATACGTACCTACGCTCAGAGACAGACCACGTCTCTCTTTGTTGGATCGCGAAACAATGAAATTAAAAAATAATGAGTTGTGATTATATCTTCTTTTATAAAAGCCTCTTCCATTGAATAAGCAGGGAGCATTTACATTACCTTAATGATAATATTATATGCTGTTCGATAAAACTATCTTAATAAGTGTACATCTTTGCCGTACAATAATTACAATAATTGATACTACCTACATGTATGAATATAAACAAGTATGCGAGCTTACTAATAATATATATTCTTCTGAACTCCGTAAGCACGTTAATATATTTTGCTTATGATGAGGTCCATAGTGGTATTTATATTGGAATCGTGATGAATTAACATATTCGATTCGCGCCATTCATTATAAACATCTTATTTTCAAGTTATTCCAAGTAACTGTTGTACCCAATGGGTTCTTTAGTATATATTCTTTGGTCTATTTCATGGCGTATTGCCATGTCGACGTCTATATGAACATTGTTTTCGGTAAGCTATTCTGTAGTCTCATCTGTTTATAATGCTTGAACGTTACATGATTTGGATATTATTTTCTTATAAATAAAACCATAACAAGTTTTTGCTAACACTTTTAAAGGTTTTTTGCTGGATTTGTAATGCCTGAGAGAGCTCACGATTTAAAGCTAAACCGGAATATAGTTATAGACAGGAATGATTCGAAACACGTGAGGGAAAAGATAAGCATTATTCTTAGCCTTTTTTGCTAGTTGTGGATGACCTTCACGGCAGGTAAGACCGGGATAAGATTCACACAGACTGTGTGAGTAACCCCAAAAAAGAAGATTCATACTCAGCAGTGGGTTATCAATGATGATGACGTGGCATTTCTACAGTTGTCTTTAATGAAATTTGTAAAAGTTATTTTCCGAGATAATCCGCCAATTGAGTTATGTTTGAGGTTTCACCCAGGTGGGTCAAGTTAATTTTAGAAGTTTGGACGCAAATCTTTTCCGTCCTGAGTATCCTGGCATTAAAAAATAAAAACTATAACAAACGGAGACTTCTGACGTAAACTGGATTTACTTTCATTATATTCTAAATTCAAGAGAACTATAAAATCAAAGGAAGTAAAACGCAAGTTCCAGATATCAGGAATGCAGACCTATGCTGGAAGTTTCAATCATGGCAATTGGATCGTCCAATCAATCAAGCAATCTGGGTCGTCAATTAAAGCACGGAACATTAACTAGGCAGATTACACTTGACCTTTGTATTGTAGAATTATGAGTACATATCGCATTACCTCTTGTATATCGTAATTAGTATTTCTTTTGCACATAGCTTTGTTGGTTTTAAATGCTGTGTTTTTTTGGGTCTCTTACGTTCTTACACACATGTAAACCCCTCTGCTTGACCCTTTGGGGGAATGCAGGCGACATGTTGTGTTACGTTTAATCTGTTAGCAGAAAGCTTGCAATGTAACCTGAATACACATTAACGTCAGTATTTCCCTGGCATATCTATTCAGCATAGATGAATATTTTTTCATGCTCACTTTGCTAGGCTTCCTCCTAATCCGCTCTTTTCGTATGTCGAGATTGTTTGGACACCTTCAATCACCTGCATATTTTAACTGCGTGTGAATCAACATACTGGTCGTTATAATTTTTTGATGCGAAAGCTATCGTTTTAGTAAAGTTTCTTAGTAAAGTTCTCCAAAATGCTATTTTAATTTGTGTTTTGTATACTAATTCGTTTGGGTCACTTGCCAAACTTGAATACAATATCGATATAGAATAGGCAGAAGTTGCATTCATTTGATTCATTCAATGTTAATAAGTGGGCAAGGACACACGTATCACTGTGATAGTGTCTCTGCATATTAGGTAAGCGAAATAATTCATAAATATAGTAGGTGTACATATATGTATCTCGCATAAATTATAACGGGTAAATAGAAAGATCCTCCAAAGATCTATGAATATTAACGACTTTTCGGACAAAACACAGAGTTGACCGAGTTATATTTTTTAACTGTATCAACCCACGTTATAGAACTAATTTCATTTAGTTCTGATTGCCTTCACCCGCATTTCAATGTTCTTTATCAACTCCACTTGCTCCAATTCCAAAAGTTATTCAAGTTGCAAATTCTTCCACCTTTCTACTATTTTCTTTAGCATCTAAAGTCTGAATTCAAACCTTCCCTATACTTCATTCTGCACGTATCATTGTTGTGGGTACATATTATATGGTACAGTAGGGTCAGCAAACCATCAAGATCGTGGGCTGTGCCAGTCTGCGAGGGGGAGCATAATAATATCATAGCGGTTGCATTGACACCATTACATTTCCGGATAAGTGCAGTAGTCTATAGATATATTGATGAATACGACGAATACAGTTCGGTGTATCATTTAACAAAGATTCTTAATTACTTAAAATTGATAACAATAGTATATTTCATTACAAGTGCGGAAAGGTTGTCATTGCAAAGAGTTCCGACAATTAATGTTTACCCGAGCCGAGGCGCAGCCGAAGGCGAGGGTTGACAGTCGGAACAAGTTGCAATGACGATTTCGCACGTGTACTGAACGACTATTTTTAATACATTTGCGAAAAAATGAAGCAATTTAATAAAATAATAAAAACACAATAAACTCAACTAACCAATGGCGCCAACCGTAGAATATAAGCAGAGATTTTTTTTTCTTCACCCATTCTGTTAGGCAAAGGGAACTATGCCCATACAGCCAAGTCTTCAGTAGAATTTTTTACTGATATGAAATGAAAATGAAATTTAATGAGATGAAATGAAATGAAACCTAACCTAACTCATTCAATCAATTCATTAAATCTGATATTGAAACAAATTAGTAGCTTCTTTTTCTTCTGAAATATAGGTACGTATTTGCTTATAAAAACTTCTATGAATTTTTTTAGTCAAAACTTCATGGTTGGTTTTTCTTTTTAATAGACATTATTTTGACAGTTGGGAAAGGTAAAAAAAAGCACGAGTATGTAATAGCCCACATCCCGAACGCTATACGTCCCTGCAATACGCCACTTTTTGAGCAACTGTATTAAAAAATAATATTTCTATATATAGTCAGCCTATAATGTTCCCACTGCTGGGACACAGGCCTCCTCTCAGTGAGAGGGAGTGGGCCCTAATCCACCACGCGTGCCCAGTGCAGGTTGGTACATGTCACATGTCTTCGAATTTTTGGTTCTAAGACATGCCAGTTTCCTCACGATGATTACCTATTCGTTTTGAGAGCAGTGGTGATAACATAATTTAGACAAAGTAAAGCGCTTGTTTGGGTTGGAACCTACGACCCTCGTAAGTCGCGGCCGTTTCCACTGCGCCAACACTGCTCTCTATATATGAATAAGTATAGCTTCATTGAATTTGTGCCTCTCAAAGAAAGACGAGGCCTGTTTCCCAGCAATGGGAGCATTGTAGGCTGAAGATGGTATAGCTTCATGTGTGAACGACGATATTGCTTGGAAAGAAATGAACTCTGAAATGACGGCTAATGGAACGTATCTATTGACGAAAAAGACGTGAAGTCCCAAATAAATTGGGATGAGATACAAGAATACGGCTTAATTGGGATAACAAAACAACTGAAGTCGAAACATAATCTGTTGCTCGTCTAACGCGGGACATTACAGACGCTTGGTTCATAAAGGAGTGTTGTGTGTTGATTTACCGTTTTTCAAAACTCATTATAAGTACTTATATCTAATAATACGATATTTTCAAGTCTTGTATTTTTTCTATTATTCTATCATCACAACAGTATAATTTGCGAGCAAATCTAAAATCTTGCTTATCAAAAAAACTAAGTACAAAATTGACTTAAATAAAGCAAAAATAGCACATAATGACATGACAGACGGGTTCAATGTGTTGTTACGTTCGTATTTAGTATTCTGCAGGCTTACGTGGCGTCGCCATATAATTATGATTCATTTCCTCCCTTTTGATTATACCTTTGCAAAATAATAAACAATTTTCGTTCAGCTTAAGATAATGAGTCCTTTTCATCTCGTGTTTAATGGAACCTTACTTGTTATTCGGACTTTGGAATTTCAGCGGTACTAAAGACTAGCACTTGACCGGTTTTTTGTTCCGACGATATGCTTTAAAATAGGCACGTTGAACTTCGCTCCTCTTACTTGAAGTTTCTGCCCAGAATCGCACGCGCGCGTTTTTACTGCGGCGATTTTTTTTCGCTCAATTAGCGCCGAGAATTGAAAATCCCGTGCATTACCGTTCGTCGCACTGGCCGACGTCCCACTGGTGGGACGATCGGGAATTTAATTTAGTAATTTTATTATGAATTCACATTGGTCCCACTAAATAATTTGAGTTTGGTTGTTCAATGGGGAAAAAACTAAGAAAAAAAAACACTTATTTATCCTAACTAATATTATAAATGCAAAAGTAAGTCTGTTTGTTTGTTACCTTTTCACGCTTAATCCACTGAACCGATCATCATGAAATTCATAAAGCCCTAAAACTCGATATGTAGGTAATAATTTTTCATATATTCCATACAAAAAGTAAAAAATTCCGTATAAAACACGTTACGTTGAGGCTGCCCCCCTGCGTACTAAGGCTCTAAAAAAAATTCACTGGGGGCAAACACACGTGGAGTCGCGATTGTCAAATTTGATTTTAGTTGCGTCAAAATTATTTTTAAATTTAGAGAATATTTTTTGCAGAGATTCTCACAGCCAAAAGTAAGGAATTTTAGTAATAGTTTAGTTTGTACAAGAGAATCGGCGCCAGTGTATGTTTTTTGACGCGCTGAGATGCGCTCTGTTGGATTCTATTCTAAATGATCAGCTCAACACCGTAAGTTGAAAATCTAGATATTTTTACGTCCCAACAGAAGTACCAAACGTGGTTTTATTGTGGATTATATTTCAATTAGTAAGAATTAAAAGCTTAATATTATGCGCTTTTCTACTACTAGACTCTTTGTTGAATAAAGAGTCAGTTTCAAGGAGTTTCAAGAGTCAGTTTTTCCATTCTCCTGCAGATGAACTACGAGTATAATACCACTGATCCTTATACTTTTCATATTTGTCTAGATCCTAACTTTAAAAGAGGTAAAATTTGTGACTTTGCATGTAAGGGTAATCTTCGGAGCTACTGATTCGATTCCGAAATATCTTTCATTATTGGGAAGCTAAAGTATTGCCGAGTGTCGTAGGATATACTTTATATTAAGACAAGAAATTTCATAATACTCCGATCTCTAATACTTTATCATATTTGTCCACAAATGTGAGGGCTCGTGGCTAACTAAAAACAGCAACACGGATCAATCGATCAGGTTAAGCTACGCTTGCCGCGGTTGGTCTGTGGATGGGTAACTATATTTAGATACCGAGACCTCTCCGTACCACGGAAAGCACGTTAAGCCGTTGGTCCTGGCTGCCATTTCTGGATCTTTGATAGTCGTTACGGCTCGTCAGAAGCCCGAAAATCTGACAGTCTTATCAAGAGCTATGGTTTATACCCAATAACTGGGTTATGCAGGTCAGATAGGCAGTCGCTCCATGTAAAATAATGGTACTCAGCTGTATCCGGTTAGACTAGATGCCGACCCAACATAGTTGTAAAATGGTAGAATGATGATGTATACAAATAAAACCATTCAATCATTCACGCGTTCGTTTATTCTGTTACCTGAAGTCGCCAGACACTCGTGACGGCAACATTACGTCAACAAGACGTGTGATGTCACAGTTGGCATAAAAAGTAATACTCTTCAACTGCGTGGGAGCATCGTAATTAACGTGTAGTGTTTAGGTGTTCGCTACACAATGTCAAACTACCCACGTTTCAAACAAATCGTTTCTGAAGGTGTTAAAAACTACATATGTGACACTACGACGAAATATCAAAACTTTGTTAGAGAGGAGATTCACCTTAATTTAAGTTAGGGAATGTACCTAATTATATTAGTTGTAATAATTTTAAATACATACTCGTAATCAGCCTATAATGTGCCAGTGCTGCGACACAGTCCCCCGGGTGAACAGTGAGATGGAGTGGGTCGTAATCCACCACACGGGCCCAGTGCGGGTTGGCAGTATGCACATGTCTGTGAATTTTTGGTTCTAGGACACGCCGGATTCCTCACGATGTTTCCCTTCACCGGTTTGAGTGCTGGCAGTTTTAAACAAGGTTTGGGAAAATGCTGCGGAAAACTCAGTAGAGTTTAATAATCTTTTAGTGGTTGTGATTCCGGGAGAAACTGATTTGCGGGGATAATGCATTAAAATAATAGTAGGGTAGGTACAAAATACCGTTTTCTTTCAACCAAGTAGTAATGTTATCATTAATTACTACAAAACCGATCAAAAAGGACGTATTTTTTGCTTAGAACCAAAACAGTGCAGAAATGTTGTATGAAATCTCATGGTTACACATTTTTTTCATTAATGCACTGTTTTTTATTTATATATAAATTTACCACAGAGTTTGCCTTCCATTAAGTTTAATATAAAATGTATGCATTAGATCAAAAAGATACTGGCTGAAAATAAAAATCGGCTGAATAAAACACTCAGTGAAAAAATAAATAAAAATGGCGCGCATTTTGTTACCATTGTGAAACTTTGATACTTCATGTTTAGCAAGAAAGAGAGATTTAAAAAATGGAAATAGCGATAGCGATATGAATGCAACTCCAGAAAGTATAAAAACAGCTGCAAATGAAATTGTTAATAACTGTTTGCCGCAAAAGTCGCGGGATAAATATTTAAAAGCTTAGGAAAACTTTGTTTTCATTAACTTGAGATTTTATTTTGAGTAGGTATATTTTATCATGCTAGGTAGATTGGTAGTTGAAAGAAAAGTAGATTACGCAATTTACGCACCTTGCTAAAGTGAGTAATTAATGCACTCGTGTTAATTTAGTGCCCTCGCTTGCGCTCGGGCACCAACATAACTCTCGTTCATTAATAACTCACTTTGCGCTCGATGCAACAATCTACTATAAATTTTATACGTATTGGGAAAAGGTCAAAGACTGCTATATGGCTTCTTAAAAACTTTGGTTAATAATAGTTATTATTCTTTACTTTTGTTAATAATATTGTTTTTATTATATCATAAACACAAGGTATTGATAAATTATTATGAATAGATAAAAATAGAGTACCAAGGTCGAATATTAAACAGCAGTGCGATTCTGTAACCATCTCACCGTGAAAACTTAGGTGAAGTGAGCGTGGAGTGCGCTGTCAATAGTGTCAATTCCTAGCAAAAACAAACTCACATCACCTAAGTTTTCACGGTGAGATTTTTACAGAATCGACCGGCTGCTCTCAAAAGATGGATTTTTTTTAAGTAAATTGAAAACTACAGGTAAGAAAGACATTTTTAATGATGCAACACCAAAACTGACAAATATTAATAATCCCGCGCGACACAAAGGCACCCCTCGTTGTGCGACTTGCGGTGCCTTTGTGTCGCGCGCGATTTTATCGCGTGTCGCGCCTGTTTGAAGCAGCCTTTACCCTTACGGAGCTAAGCAGTCATTCATGACATAATTATTTAAAATAGGCTATGTAAGTCAACTTTCAGCTCAAAGGTTCGATGACTGCTTTGCAAACCTAAGTTCGATCTGATTTTTTACATTTTGTTATACCTACTATTAAATGTATAATTTTGTATTATGTTGTTTTGACGCGAACGAAGTTGCGGACAGAAGCTAGTTATTGCATAAGTCGTCTTCCAAAAACTTATTTATTATTCGTGTTTAGTCTCTCAAGAACGTCCTCCAGAAGAATTACGAAGATGACATTCAAGCTAGTGATGAACCGTCCTCTATTAATTGTCTGCGAGATCTGTAATCGGCTTGTTTGGACTTACGACCTCATAATCAACCTTTATTGTTCCCACTGCTGGGACACAAGCCTACTCTCGGTGAGAGGGAGTGGGCCGTAACCCACCGCGCGGGCCCAGTGCGAGTTGGCAGATGTCACATGTCTTGTCAAGCTGAACCTTCACCGTTTTGAGAGCAGTAGTGATGAAATTACTTACAAAGTAATAAGCGCCTGTCTGGTTTCGATTATACGACCTAATTCGTAAGTCGCGGCGTTCCGTGGTCGTGGCCGAGAGCTCACAACCTCAGTCACGGAAAAACAAAGCTATTGCGAAAAAAACTGAAACCCGATAATTATAAATCAAATCATGTTACCTACGCAATGTATGCAAAATCTTTCATTCCCGAATCATAAAATAAAATATGTGTGATTTTGTTAGTATGCATGTGTGAAGGCTTAGAACTAACCTATTATAATTAATAGGTTATAATTTTGTGAAATTTAGGTTAGGTGTAATTGCCTTCGAGGGTTACGAAAGGATCGTACGTTCCCGCGACCCCCGGCGTAGGTGTGAGATGGAACACCGGGGTGGTTTTTAGTCAGTAAGAGTCTGACACACCCCGCGCCCGCCCTAGGGCGGCGGACATCCATGAGGTTTTTCCACCCCGGAAAAAAAAAGGTATAATTGACTACCCGAAGTTTTACAAAATTGTTTGTAAAACAACGTTTTCTTACAAATAGTACACAATTACACATTCTTAAAACCTATGCAGAAGACAGCCTTTTTTCTGTGGGGCAATCCTAAAGGATAACCCTCCGTCTGGGGAGAACAGAGGGTTAATTCGGACTCCTACCGACTAAAACCCCACCACGGTTTTCCACAACCTGACCATGACACTAGGGCCCGGCACCCTAATTGCGTAACACACATTCTAAAGGATAATCCATTGCTTCATATTTTCGAGAAATTTATCTGCTCAACAACGTGAAGAACGCAATGAATGTCGTTGAACTGTTTGTTGAACTGTCAGAATGACAGCCATTCCTACTGTTAGTGTATTACGCAATTACCTCGCGGGAGATACGTTACTCGTACATTTTACGCACAACAGAAAACATCTTAGCCAACACACAGATGCAAACAAATTTTGCTAGTCACCGGTTTGTTATGTTACCGGCCTCGTCTTAGATGCACTCTGTATGAGGCATATTAATTGTGATACAGTCTGTTTATCTCACGAAGCGACGCGCGCTTTACTTGTGTTAACCAAGTGTACAAACACGCTGTGAATGTGTGCGTGAGACGAGCAGCGTCAGCATATACACGCACACACACACACACAAACACACACACAATCTCTCTCTCTCTTCCGGCTTTGCCATTGGCTCGGACGGTACCGAGAGCTCCTGCGCACACACATTCACAGCCTACACTGCTCTCAAAAACGGTGAAGGAAAACATCGTGAGGAAACTGGTATGTTTTAGAACCAAAAATTCGAAGACATGTGACATCTACCAACCCGCACTGGGCCCGCGTGGTGGATTACAGCCCACTACCTCTCACATAGAGGAGGCCTGTGTCCCAGGAACGTTAAAGACCGATTATGCTAATGTTAATTTGTCACCAACTTCCCCTCTCTCTTATCGTATCCATACCATGTAGCTGTTAATAAATTTAGTCGCAAATCGATTCTCTATACATCGAAAAGCAATTGGTATGTGCATTTTAATCGATAACGTGCGGATCCGATTGCTTTTAGATTAACATAAACTTCTCATAACACCGCGCCTATATTCCCCGAAGGGTTAGGTAGAGCTGTACCTATAGGACACCCACATTTCCCAGTTATGTTTAAGTCCCATGTAATAGCGGCGATCCTATTGTCATCAACCGGGCACAAATCGAGACTTAGAGGCTCCTGCAAACAGGCGCGACGCGCGACGCGAATCGCGCGCGACTCAAAGGCACCGCTCGTTGCGCGAATTGCGGTGTCTTTGTGTCGCGCGCGATATTATCGCGTGTCGCGCATGTTTGAAGGAGCCTTAATGTTCAAAATATCGATATTCTGTTCGGTGAGATGCGAGTTTTGATTATGTGAATAACGTTAACTGAGTAAAAAAAACTGTCGCTTTGGCTGCTTATGGCAAGATTTTACAATAATGAAACTTCATGGCCACTCTTCGTAACTTTTTATGGTTTCAATAATGACGCTTTAAACTGCTAACTATTAGCCAAATTCAACGTTTTTTACATCTGACTATGGCATTGTGACTTGAGACTGTAATCGATTTCGTATTTAAGTGATAAAATGTCTGCTAAAAACAAGTGTCTATTTTTTTTTAATAAGAGGTTTTTAATAGGCACGTTGCACTTTGTCATTGGGGGAAGAGCCAGCTAGAAACTTCATGGTTATTATTTTTTTGCGGTCATTTGATGCTTTATTCTTATCGTGCAATTATTAAGTTACAACGTGAATCGACGCCAGAGTGGTCTCTTGTGGAAAGTGCCAGGTGTCAATTAGTAATGCAGCATGAAGAAGAGCATGTTTTTCATCTATAATTAAAATAAAGCTGAAGTTTGTTTGTTCGTTTGAACGCGCTAATCTCTGGAACTACGGATTTGAAAAAAAAAGATGCATATGATAGCCCAATTATTGAGGAAGACTATAGGCTATTAACCATCACGCTATGAACCTTAGAGGCCGACCAAAAAACAAAAAACGTCGGAATTAACGCTATGCAAAAACGAAGTGGTGCGACTGGGTGGGTCAGGGGAACAAAAAAAAAACACTGGCACTCCGGTAGTGCCGACAGAAGTGAAAACTTGAACAATTACGAGTGTATTTTGTGAATCGTCTTATAAACAAAACACGCGTGTTAAGGTGTGTTCCTTATTTTATAGGGTTTTTTGCAAATCAGGTATGATGACCAAAGTGACTGGTTTATTCTTCTCGTGAAAGGAATTTATTCAGATTTACAAATAAGCACACAGGATAGACTTCAGTTCGTGGTGTTGGTCGCGGCAGTGCTTCGTTAATCATTTCTAAAGTGGTAACTAGATAAACTAATAAGGAGCCTGTATGAAATTTTACACAATGTTACCTTTGTTCGATTACCATAATGTTTGCAGAGGCGTATTAGAAGAGGACGTAGATGGTACGATTGATATTAGTTACATTTTTACATACTATTGGCCTTGTACATAAAATGTATTTGAGCTCGTCGTCAGTTATATATCCGTGGTTCAGCGCCATCTCGTCGTTGTTGGATGAACTACGTAGTTAGTACGCGAGGCCTACGTAGTTAGTACGCGAGGCCCTCGTAGTTCTTCCCGATGTGCATAGATGGCGCTGTCCTCAACAACGCGCGTCACTTCTTACGAATTTTCGATCAGGGTCACGTGACCTGACGCGAATTTAGAAGTTTTTACCCATTCCAAAAAAAGTACACAGCGCCGCTAAAGAAGTTTTCACTTCAAAAATTTCACACGGACGAAGTCGCGGGCAGAAGCTAGTCAGTCATAAGAATAAAGTCTAAACTGGCTTTCCCTCTAGGGCAGCGACGTGAGATAATAATTTCCAAAATATATTATTAAATGCCTTCTTCTTAGCGTGTCACGGTGTCAATGGCAAAAATAACACGAAAATATACATATACCTACTTACAGGGTTATTGGTAAAACATTAACAACCTCTTAAGAGCTCACTGACTCATCATTATGAACAACTTTTACTATGAGACCAAAGCTGAAATCGCGAAAAAAAAATCAGTTGTTCCCTACATTTTGACAAGTTATACGAACATAAATGTAGGTTAGATTTTTTTTTCGCTATTTCAGGTTTGGTCCCATAGTAAAAGTTGTTCATAATGATGAGAACAATGAGCTCTTAAGAGGTTGTTAATGTTTTACCAATAATCCTGTATATTATCGTTTTTTAAATTTTTTCGACCCAATATTCAGCAACGCGAATACTGTTCGCTGACGCAGCCATTAGGTCTTCACGTGTGCAGGTGACAGGGCATGCGGAGCAAGATGGTAGGTGAAGTTGTATTGAGTTTCATGTCATTGTCTGTGTAGAGACGCACGGTGGATCGAAAATCGGCTGTAGAAGACATAGGATCTCGATATCTTAAATGTTATTTTTTTTGCTGGAAATGACTTCTGCCGATCATTACTGTTCTATAAAATGTCATATGAAGTAATTGTGTGCACAAATGGAAGAGTTATAATTTTTATAAGAAAAAAATGTATGGAGCTAACATGAAAAATGAGGATATCTCTGGAATCGCAAGGTTGGCCGTTATATCCTTGCACACTGTTATAGTACTATTTATTTGTGAATTTTTGACATAATTATAATCGCGGCATCACTTGCGATTTTTTTTTAAAAAATCTTCAAAATTTAAAAAAAAAAAGAAAAGTATATGATACATTTCAATGCTTAAATATGGCTATACCAAGTGTAATTTACAATATTTTTTATGCTTAGACCAAAACATTCTAAGAAATCACAAAGTCGTATTACCTACTTTGTGATTTTCATTTGAAATGACATGGTAATTATGAATTACGTAATACGTAATCTTGTCTAATGCTTCAAGTCCACATTAGCTAATGATTAATAAAACTTAATACCTATATACCGTACCAAAATAATTTGGGGTACTCGCTAATTTAGCAATTAGTGCAGGATTAACTTAATGAAAGTAATTAGATAAATGTGATACCATCATTAGTCAATAACAATAAATAGTCAAACATTGGATTCACAACTTCAGTTCATTTAGAGCATTTCTAATACTAACATCTATCCTACCGTGTCTTTTTACTCAGTGATCGTGAATAATGGAAAGCATTATTACAAATTTGGATTTGTTTGTTATTCTGAGCAATCAGGATGCTTCGTCTTTCAATCACGAAATATTGTTCAACACACTTGTTATTCGACTGGGCTCTAGCCTTTCAGATGAAGACAGTGTTACCGTGAAAGAATTTTGTCGAAGATTTACACGGGCAGTTCAAAAGAGATGGTTACGATCCCACAGGAAAAGTGAAGTTTTTAGACGTGATTACAGTAATTGGCTTGAGGCAAATATTGACTGGCCAAACTGCGTGCAAACCAATTTGCTCATTCAAGAATCAACAAGTGAAAATATTTCTACTGAACCTGTACCTGAACCTGTACCATCAACTTCAACAATGAAATCAACTTCAACGATGACAAAAAGATCTCGAAAGCCGTTTGAAGATTTAAGTAACAAGCAGAAGAAGAGACGATCTGATGAATATATAGGCTATGACCCTAATGAAGTAGCTTATTCAGCTGCAGCACTTTTGAAAGGAGATGGTCGTGAGGATATTGCATCTGTTATTGAACATATGCTCCAAAATCCAGAAGCAGCAGCAAAAATCAAGGAAACGTTGAACAAACCAGCTCCTTCAACAATACTTTCACCAGAAAAAGCACTGGGTTTGCTACTTTCATTAAAACTATCGAAATGGCAATATATCACATTAAGGGAAACGACTATTCGAGAAGGTTCAAAGGAGATATATCCGTCTTACTATAAAGTGCAAAAAGCTAAGCTACAGTGCTACCCTCCGAAGACATTTGTGACTGTAACGGATTCATCTGCTAAGATTGCACTACAAGCGTTACTAGATTTAACAGTGAACAGAATTTTTGAAACTATTCGTAGTCCTGATGCGATACAAGATAAACAATTGATATTAATATCAAAGTGGGGATTTGACGGTGCATCTAACCAAAGTAGATATAAGCAAAACATAGAGAGTGGTCAAGATGATTCCAGTATATTTATGACCTCTTTGGTTCCATTAAAATTGACAGCTGACGGTGATACCGTATGGGTGAATCCAAAACCCTGCTCACCTATGTATTGCCGTCCAGTCCAGTTTAGTTTTATGAAAGAAACCAAAGACGTTGTCATAAATGAAAAAACTGCAATGGATAACGAAATTGAAACTCTCGTTCCCTCAAAATGTCAAGGACATGAAATTAGTCACAAATTAATGATGACGATGATTGACGGCAAAATTTGTACATATCTGTCTGAAGCTAAGTCAAATGCGGCCTGCTACCTGTGTTTGGCTAAGCCTACAGAAATGAATAAGTTAGATGTCATTGCGTCAAAAACCATTTCTTCTGGTGCGTATGAGTTCGGATTATCATCACTTCATGCCCGCATTAATGTGATGGAATGTCTTCTACACATAGCGTATCGTCTCGACTTCAAAAAGTGGTCTGCAAGAGGAGAAGGTCATCAAGAGTTACTGCATTCACGAAAAAAACTCATTCAAGATCGATTCAAAGATGATCTCAACCTTTTGATTGACATCGTTAAGCAAGGATCAGGCACAACTAACGACGGGAACACAGCAAGGCGGTTTTTTGAATTTCCTGATAAAACTGCAGCGATCACTGGATTAGATGAAGACCTAATACGCAGATTTGCTGTGATTCTGCAAGCTATCACATCTGGAGAGATTGTAGACGTGCCGAAATTTAAAGAATACGCTAGAACAACCGCTGAAAAATACGTGGAACTGTATGATTGGTACTACATGTCATCAACCGTCCACAAATTGTTGATTCACGGAGGGGACATAATTGCAGAAAATGCTATTGTACCAATTGGAAGTCTTTCGGAAGAAGCTTCAGAGGCCCGAAACAAAGACTTTAGGAGGTTCAGAGAACACCATTCGAGGAAAAAGAGTAGACAAGCATCAAACGAGGATATCCTCAATATGCTTATCGTCTCTTCTGATCCTCTAATTTCTTCCACAAGACCAAAATTAGATGCCCACAAGAGGCAGACATACTTTAAGGAAACAGTAGAACTACTGAAACTTCAGGATCAGGAAGCTCCGACAGAGTTCTTAGAAGTTATATCTATTGTAGAGCCTGATTCTGAAGTGGATTCTGATGGTGACGAAGTATAAAATAAGTTAACTTTTCTTGTTTATGTTAGGTTAGGTTAAGTTAATATTTTTTTTTAATAATTTGCTTTTATTTTTAATCATACAATAGTTTACCATTTATTGTTATTGACTAATGATCACGTTTATCTAATTACCCTCATTATGGTACGTATCCTTTTAACAGGTATATAGGTATTAAGTTTTATTAATCATTAGCTAATGTGGACTTGAGGCATTAGACAAGATTACATTATTATGTAATTCATAATTACCATGTCATTTCAAATAAGTAGGTAATACGACTTTGTGATTTCTTAGAATGTTTTGGTCTAAGCATAAAAAATATTGTAAGTTACACTTGGTATAGCCATATTTAAGCATTAAAATGTACATATCATAAACATTTTTTATTTTTTAACTTTGACGATTTAAAAAAAAAAATCGCAAGTGATGCCGCAATATTATGTATGTCAAAAATTCACAAATAAATAGTACTATAACAGTGTGCAAGGATATAACGGCCAACCTTGCGATTCCAGAGATATCCTCATTTTTCATGTCAGCTCCATACATTTTTTTCTTATAAAAATTATAACTCTTCCATTTGTGCACACAATTACTTCATATGACATTTTATAGAACAGTAATGATCGGTAGAAGTCATTTCCAGCAAAAAAAAAACATTTAAGACATCGAGATCCTATGTCTTCTACAGCCGATTTTCGATCCACCGTGAGACGCCGCAAGCACACCGGATGTCTGAGCCTTCCATGAACCCCCACTTGTGGAGGTTGACCTTGGTGCGGCCTACTTGAGTACGAAGCCTATTTAAGGTCCTCCAAGTAAGCCAAGGTAACTTGTGCCCGGATGGGAGACTCTGATTAAATGCTATATTTGACAGACATTATGTAGACAAAATTGGAATAAGGCTGTTTGTCCCTTCATTTCTTTTTTGTTGCGAAGGTACAGACGAGACGCCAGCACATCAAGCTACCCGAAACTGTCAAATTTTCCCAATCAACTTTGAATCTTATACTTTACCGATAAAGTTGAAAATCTATTAAATAAATTTGACAAATTGTAGTAGCTTGATGTGCTGGCGTCTGTACATAACGTTACATGACATCACGCCTTGTTTCCCGAATAGTTGGGCAGAAGTGTATCAATAGTACACTCACATATCGCCAGTTATGTTTAAGTCTGTCTTAAGTCTATTGCCATCAACTGGGCACAAATTTACACTCCAGGCAGATAAATTCCAGACAGAAAAACTCAATAATCTTTGCCCGACTCGGGAACCAAACTCAGAACCACATGCTCAGCTGTTTGGGCCCACTGGCTGGCCACGTTTACTGCCGAATCAGAGGCGTTGTGCAGATCATTAAAGACAGGTGAACGGACATTTGGGACATTAGCAGATGTTACATAGTTTACACATGTCATCATGTCATCTACACATGTTTTTGCAAATAAATAAATCTTTATCTCTTTATCTCTTTGTTCTTACCGATCACAAAGATAATAGTAAAAGTTCAAAAATACACGTAACACGGAAGTGAGGCACTTTCACTCAATCACATCTCTAATAATATGACCATTAATAATCAGATTAACAGCTGCGGAAACATAAATAAATAGTCTAATACATGGGTCTAATAATCTACCAGGTAGCGATACAATTTTCCTGTCGTAAATGGAATTTCGTGTAATCGACCGTAGTCCATAATCTACTTACAGCGAGAAAATTGCCGCAGTCCGTCCACTGTCCGAAAGTGTTACCGCCCAAGTAACATTTAAGCGGAAAAATATTATATTTACCAGCGCATTACCAGCTATAAGCTTAATAAATGATGTACAAGAGTGTAAAAATATGTATAGGACTGTACTTTAGTATAACTGTACAACTGTATACAGTATAGCTGATTAACGGCTGTATAGAGCCAAAATTTTTACCTTTAGCTTTTAAATAGCATTGGAAAATGCTAAAATACAGACCGCGGCGTAAAAAACTGCGTTCAGCAACTTTATAAGACAATAACTGTATACTGCTCTCAAATTATACTTTTATATAACCTACTTCTGCACAAGAGCATTAAATATTGTTATAGCCTGAATATTGGTGTAAAATTACTCTATTGTTCAGCCTTCAAGTTAAGCTTGATAATAGCTGTACAACGGAAATCTAGGATACTCTTAGCAAGCAGTTCCCTTTATAATAGTTTAATTCAATTCTGTCTCATGTAGAAGAGTTTAGATTTACTCCTTTTTAAAGCCTTATGCGATTGGCGTACATTTTTCCCTTTTTACAGTTTTTCGTGTTTTAGAAGATTAAAGTTATTATTATAGTGTTGGCATACACAATTATCCAGCTTATCGATTATTTTGAAACTAATATAACCTAAAATCAGTCTATTTATTGGATACAACTAATAACAACACGGAGTCATAATTTTGATCAGTTGCCAATTTGTTAAGTGAACAAGAGTTAAGATACAAATATATATAAAATAAAAATACATTAAACTGTTGCACTCTGTAGTGTTTGCTTCAGTATTTAAATTAGATACAATACATCTCTATAAATAAAAACAATACATTGTTTCTTTTCGCTATCAGTAACTACTATTTGGTAAATTATTATCCGATTCCTTGCTCACCGCCTTACGGGCCTTGGATCATAATGAGGTTTTCTATATTTTCAACTGAACCCTAATTAACTGTATTAATGAATATGAATAAGAATTTAAGGCAGCTTCTACAGTACTTAAATACTAATGTACAGACAATGTTACTCTTTAGGCTGAGATACGTTCTTAAATAACGACTCTGTTATGCAAAAAGCTGTATTAAGGGGTACTAGAAGAGCAAGAGCTGTATAAACTAAGAACGCCATTTTATAATAATTTATAAATTGCATTGCAATTTTACGAGATATTTTTTTGTTTGTTTTTGAAATTTCAGTACAAAATTACAAAAGATTTTAACTGTATAGTACACACAATTACGTTTACTATCAATAGAACAGTCCGGGTTACTCTCAAAACTGTTTTCAGATTTGATCACATATTTGTTGTTACAGAAAAAATGTATGTATATTCCTTATTTCGAAGGGGCGTGAGTTTTGAGCTTAAAACTAGTATACATACTCACATAAAAATATCAGTCGCAAGCATAACAACAACGATAAACAGGAAAGAGTACCTACTTACCACTTGGTTATTAAATATTTTTTCACTTATCTTCAGATATGGCACATAGTAAATAAAATGGAGAATGAATTCAACCACGAACACAATTATAATATATTTATTCTTTTATTAAGATTTTCACAAGCCTGAGTCTGTATAAAAGAATAAAAAAGAAAATTAGAGAATGGAAGCTGTATAAAAGTATCTAAATAGTATCTTAGCCAGCCAAATAGTACAGCTATTATGCAGCTGTTATACAGCTAAATCTACACTTAAAGCTGTATAATTTTGGGGCCCATTTCAGAGTTACAAGGGCTGTATAGCTTGCTATACAGTCTTTATACAGCACGTTTAACAGCCTGCAGTAAACAAATAGTCCATAATACAGCTTTTATACAGTTTAAAATGTTACTTGGGCGCTGGCCCGGAACATAAAGGTTACTAAGGAAGGAACACGGGTGGGTTTTAGTCAGAAGAGTCTGAGACTCTCTTCCGCTCCACCCAGAGCGGGAGGGGTCATTTGATGATTTCCCACCCTGGAAAAAAAAAGTCCACTCCTAATCAAGGGATATAATAACCAGAACAATGAACATAATCATCTTATAACGTTCCCATTGCTGGGACCCTCCACTTTGTGAGTGGGAATGGGCCGTAATCCACCACGCGGGTTGGTAGATGTCGCATGTCTCCGAATTTTTGGTTCTAGGACATGCCGGTTTCCTCACGATGTTTTCCTTCACCGTTTTTTGAAAGCAGTGGTGACCAAATAAAATACACTAAGTAATGTGCCTGTCTGAGTTCGAATCCACGACGTACAACTCGTAAGTCGAGACCGACCGTTACCACTGCGTCACCACTGCTCTCTTAATGAACGGTTTTAGGGATTGCTGTCACACAACTTTGAATCATTGTAAGAGCCTAAGGAAATACTTTGACAACCTGACCTAAGTAAACGTCAATTATTTTTGAAAGAGTACCGTGGAGTTTCTTGTCGGCTTTTCTCCATAGTAAACGACCAATTGAAATCGTGCACCAGCTTCTGACGATTCATAAGTGCCCAGGCTAGTTTTTGAGAAAAAAAAAATTGAATTTGAATGGACACTACTATGATCCTTCACAGTATTTTACAACTAAGTTTTAGGTAGATGCCAATTCTGTACTCTAAATACGATGCAGCAGGTTCCACTTTTTTCTATTGAGCGTCATCTCATGGTGCTCCTTATACCTCGCTCTCTAAACCTACAGTTTCTCAATAATATGTTTGTAATCTTTTCTGAATAGAGGCAAGTATTTTTCCATAGCTACGAGTTATACGATAACTGAGCCCACCCACGGCTATCAAGTGTAAAACATGTTTGAAAAACACGCTAGAAATGTTAAACAATTGTTACATTTGAATACAGTTTGCTATGTAATCTGTAACAGCTGCCGCGTGCATATAGCACTACAAACTAGGCATTTAATGAACCAATCAATGTATACCTTACATTATGGATAGGGATTGTTATTATAAATTACTTATTATGATCTACCTGCCCTTGACCTTTGTTATTTGGTGTCGGCGCAACACGTTTGCTTCTTCCATTCTCCACTATCCTGCACTCCTTTTCTTTCATATCTTTCCTGACACTATATATCCATCTTTCCTTTGGCCTACCTCTCCCTCTCCATCCATCCAAATTTATATTCATCACTCTTTTAGTCATATGCGTTTTATTCCTCTTTATCACATGCTCATACCACGACAAACGGTTCCCTTTCAACTTTTCTGTCACTAGCACGTGACCACACCGCCATGCCACCACCATGTGGCACCATGTCTACCATCATCATTATATTTCAGGCTTCAGCCGAAAGACGTACACTGCTGGACATAGGCCTCCCCCAAGCACCTCCACTTCGACCGGTTCTGTACTATACCATGTCTAGGAAGTATCTGTATTCAATACATTTTATAAATTTAAGTCGCTTGTCGTGCCTGTGTGACCGCGTTGTTCTTATAGACACGGTTTCACCATCACAGAATCTAGAAGAGAATTATTCGAGAGAATTTATTCCGGAAGGTTTATGATTGTTAAACTTAAATTTATTTTAAAGTCGCGTAGCGCAAGGGTTGGATCGTGGTGGCCCTGGAAAAGGATGCTTGTAAGGATTTGGGGGAGGCCTTTGCGCAGCAGTGGGAAAGTGTAGGAAACTATAAAAATATACAGTGAAACCTGGTTAATTGGGATCTCAAGGGACCAAGACATATGTGCCAATTCTTGAGGGTTTCCAATAATCCAGTTTTCCAATTAAGCAGGTTTAAAATTATAGTTGTCTCATTTACAGAGGCCCCCGCTTACAGAGGTCGAAATGTGCCGTTATTCCATTTTTAGAAGTGGAAATGTTAATAAAAATCAATACACTGAGACCGAATTTTCTCGTTGTTTTTAATAATTCTACACAGGGTTGACTTAGGTATGTTATTCTCCCTACACAGTTCATCACGCGACTTTCCACAATCATAATCTGATAGAAGTTTTAATTTTTCAGATACTGATAACGTTTTATATTTACGTTTGGACATTTTGTACACTTTTATTCCCTTGTTTTTAGGTCAAAACCTGAGAGAGATAGTACTGACAAACAAATCATGCGCGAAAGACGACGACGCGAAATGTATATAAACAAACACGTCAAAACGTGTTAAAACCTGATTAATTTGTCTCACTTATACAGGTAATTGACCTACAGAGTCTCAATTATAGAGGTAAACTTCGAAGAAGAGAAGAGTCTTAGAATTCAAATCTCATTTAACCAGGTTCAAAAAGTCCCATTAACAGAGGTAATTTAATGAAAAAGAACCGGGACCTCATTGCAACTCTCAATAATAGAGGTTTCTCACTTATCCAGGTCCCACTTAACCACGTTTCACTGTATATGAAAATTTCTCTATGTTTTGTCCAGTCATAATAACACTGCGAACTTTTTGCCAGTTCAATTATAAATAACTAAGTAATTGCATAGAACTACTGTTTGAAAGAACTTTTTTGCGGTCTACTCGGTGTGGGATGGGAACTGTCTTACTAACTTGGATTGAGTCTTGAACATCGGAAGTTCTAGATTGTAGAAAAAATGTGGGGCGAGGCTTTTAGTTCCAATCATGTTAGATAAGTTCTGTGTTGGACGGCTTGCTGAAATTAGATTTAAGTCTCAAAAGGTTTTAAAGTAACATCATTTATCACTGTAGTCAAACTGCTCGCAAAACGGTGAAGGAAAACATCGTGAGGAAACCGGCATGTCCTAGAACCGAAAGTTTGAAGACATGTGACATCTACCAACCTGCACTGGGCCCGCGTGGTGCATAACGGCCCACTCCCTCTCACAGAGAGGAGGCCTCTGTCCCAGCAGAGGGAACATATCATTATAGTCATAGATTATGTTATCACTGTAGTCAATCAGTCCATAGTGTTAGTATTCTTTAATCTTTTTACATCATAATCATGAAAATAACTTCAACCCAGTCATTACATTACTCTAACAAGACATATCTCGCGAAATCTACCTTCTTTGAAGCAGCAAATTACAGCCACAAGGAGACATATAATTAAACAAATTATAATCTTCATTTACTCGAAGTAACCTGGGTTTACCAACTTTATCGAGTGTGTTTCGTGTTGTATCTAATCTATAATCTATACTTAATATTATAAAGCTGAAGAGTTTAATTGGTTGAACGCGCTAATCTCTGGAACTACCAATCGGATTTGAAAAATTCTTTTTGCATTTGATAGCCCAATTCTTGAGGAAGGCTATACCTATAACATCACGCTACGACCAATAGGAGCGGAGCATCAATGAAAAATGTTGCAAAAACGGGAAAATGACTCCTTTTGAGGGCTTCCGTTGCGTACGCTGCGTAAACGGTTAGTTACGAAAAAATCATGTATGACGGATTTGTTTCCCTTTAAAAGTTAAAAAAAAAGTCCGTGACAGCATTTATGTGTCTATCTTTTAAGGTTGACTCACTATGACCTTTTTTACGGTAACCAAATATGTTCTAAAATAAGTACCGCATTATTTGCAAAGGTGTTTTTATAAACATGACATTAATCCCTATCCAAATAAATACGTAATTCATCACAAGTAGGTATTTAATTTTGAACAAAATTTCCCTTGACATCATTTGATTCCAATAAATATCTTAGGAGATATCAGAGTTTTAAAATAACTCCGCAAGGCGGCCGGTCATGAGGTTGAGGGGGTGGAATATATTTTAGTAAGTTTTTCCTGAAATTAACGCTAGTGAAACCGCGGGGCACAGCTAGTTCTTTTATATTTTGTGTATCTGAGAACATTGTAGGCCTTGTAGACTGTAGATTTGTACAGACGCCAGCACATCAAGCTACACCTAACTGTCAGATTTTTCCAATCAACTTTGAACCTTAAGCTTTAGCGATAAAGTTGAAAATCTATTAAAGAAATCTGACATATTGTGGTAGGTTGATGTGCTGGCGTCTGTACATCAATTTTATTTTATTAAATAGATACCTGGTACCTACTTGTTGGCAGGCCTACACTGTCCTCCGAAACCTATTAACACTGTAATTTGAAAACATTGTAAAAACCAATGTATTTTTAAAAGAGTTAACGTGGAGTTTCTTGCCGGCTCTTCTCCATAGGAAACGACCAATTGGAACCGTGCACCTAGCTTCTGACGTTTCACACTGCCCATGTAGGTTTATATGCAATAACATATTTTGATGTTACATAATGAAAATAAAAACCGGTTAAAAAGATACATCAAGAATTCAAGAGTAATTTTTTGCCCGACAACGCTAATTGGTATTTCCCCTTGAGAGCAGGCGGGTTAATAACTGATGTTTTTTAGGTCATGCTCAATCGTGAGGATAGATTTTTCTTTGAATTACAATAAAGGCTTTTGTATAAAACTAATATTATAAAGAGAAAAGTTTAGATTTTTTGTATGTTACGCTTTGAACGGATTTGGATGATATTTGGCACAATGGGTAGACCATGATTTATTAGGACATAGGATACTTTTTATACCGTTATTCCCAAGGGATTGAAACTTATACGGGATATGCGGGTGCGCAGCTAGTAAAGAATAACAAAAAGACGCAAGTTTTAGAAACAATAAAAGCCATACTAATGTATGTACTTACATACAATAATAATGATTTTTTGTCAGATTATTCTACAAGCAACATACTAAAACTTTAATTTTTTTAGTCCAAACAATAGATTTTTTGTAAATAGATAATTGCTTCATATTTTGCAATAAATTATCAGCGTTGTGTCATCGCGCTTTTCTTTCTTTGCTATGCAGTCCGACAAAGACCGCGCTTTAGGTCATGTAGTCGCCTTAAAAATGTTATCTTGTTTCTTTATTCTGACTGAGTATATACTAATATTGCTTATTATTCCACTATAAAACCTCTATTAAATTGCGTAATTTCTTTATTTTGTTCGACAACGGCAACTAATACCGATGAAGTGGGAACTCTTCGGTCGATCTGTACCTACTTTAATAGAATAAAAGGTTATTTTTTGTGGTAAAAGCTTTAAGTTTTTTTGTAACCGACTTGAAAAAAGGAGGTTTTGTATTCGATCCGTATGTATATATGTTTGTATGTCCGCGATTTTCTCAAAAACTTATGAACCAATTTTAATCATTCTTTCACTAACGTCAGGAAGGTTTTAGTATACCTACATATAATACATTAGGTAATTATTCTTATGTACGAAGTTATATGCATAAATGTACGGCATCTCCGGCATTTCTATGCGAATTTTGATGATTCGTCTAGTCGGTGTCTTCAATTCTTCAATGCACCGCTTCGCACTGCTTGTCTGCAATTGTATATCTATGTATTGTTTTTAATGGACAAGGTATGCCTCAGGGGTGGTCCCATATAAATTTGATTAACTTTGCTTGGGTAGTTTTTGACATGAATACGATATTTTTCCACTTAGTTTATTTTGATGATGTTTTAACTGATATTAACATAGCAAGTAGTGTTCATTGGATTTGTGTGGGGTTGGTACAACTAAAAAGTGAAAAAAAAACAACTTTTTTCCAATAAAAAAACAACCGACTTCAAAAAAAACACTAAGTACAAAGAAAATGCGAACCCAACGACACCGACTTCCGAAATTAAAGTTATTTTTAACATTGTAGTGTTTTTTTGAAGTCGGTTGTTGCTTTTTCGTTGAAGTTCAAATTTAATTACATTATTCACCAGCGGGTCATAATGAAATTCAGTACAATATTAGACTAGGCTAGAGCCTGGGACTTTAATGACATGCTGTAAGTTTGGTTTGCATGACATATAATTTGACATTGGCGCGCAGGTGGTGTGAAAATTGATTTATATTCCTTTCATTATTCATTAAATAAGCTGACGTTACATTGCTTTCTCCATCACTCTGTGGCATGGCCTGCACTTAACACATTGTGAAACATTTTCATTATGTGTTAAATGCAGGCTAGACCACTGCAAATGTTTTAGGTAGTACAATAAAAACACATAACTCTCCTTTCCGCGCTTTCCTCCTTTCTGCTTCGCCGCAGTCGGGTAAAAAGAACAATACAGTTTCTTTTGAAAATGTTATTAGCACAAGAAAAGAATACCTACAGTGGCAAGTTTGCGGACAAAACAATGATTCATGCTGATACCAGCCAATTTGACAAACACAAGTCATAATAACATGGAACGAATGAAAGGCTGTGTAGACAGGTGCAAACTGCATAGTGATAGTTGCTCATTTATGCTGGATGTTAAGGTAAATTGTGCTAGATTAAAAAAGGTTACCCCACATTAACTTCTCGTGTAAGTATTTTGGCCATTTTGGGTGCGTTTTGTGAAATACCGGCTGATGAGTCGATTCGCACGAATTTACTCGCTCAAAACGGGCGAATCGTCACTTTTAAATAATATTATTTTTTCTACGGCGACTCGCATGATGTATATTTATTTGTAGGCGAGTCGACAACTCCAGAAATATGTAGGTCAGGTATTAGGGCACTTGGCACATTTTGAATCGTATGCAATAATGAATAAAGTATAGAAAAAAGGACACTAGCGGTCAGAGTTAAATATTATAAAACGTGTATCTACTTTTTTTTTAACTTCATTGCATTATATTTATTGCCAAAAAAGATTTTATTTTTACTATGTCGAGAGCTTTTGTTTTAGACACAGCGGTGCTATTCTGTAAAAATCTCACCGTGAAAACTTAGGTGAAGTGAGCGTGGAGTGAGCTGTCAATAGTGTCAATTCCTAGCAAAAACAAACTCACTTCACCTAAGTTTTCATGGTGAGATTTTTACAGAATCGACAGGCAGATTTTTAAGATTAATTCCATCACTTTTTATAAAATCATAAAAAATAATATGTGAGTATCCATAATTAGTAATTATGCGGGGAGCTAGGTAGCTAGTGTATTAGTCTTCGAAGTACCGACTTGGAACATAAATTATAGTTTACAGTAACTGATTATTGGCAGCGCCGCCAATTCCTTGACCAAATTGAGTGACACCTTTACTAACAGAAAGGATCGTCATACTAATTAACCTACTTCATGTACAGACAACAAAAAAAATACGTAACCAGGCAGCTAACTCCTTTTTAATAAAGATTGACCGATAGAGAACTTTCATTTCAGCCGAAAATGGATATTACGGCCGAGACCTGAAAACAAAACTTGCGGGGTAGTTGCGTAACTCACTAAATGTAGCAATGGTTTTCATTTTGACAGTTCAACAACATTGATTGCGTTATTTACATTACGTTGTTGAGCAGACAGATTTTTGTAAAATATGAAGCAATGGATTAGCAATATCCTTCAAAATCATTCAGATCGTAATGAGGTTTTTCTGAAATGACGTTCGCCAGGTGGCAGCACTGACACGTCAGGTCCAGACATCTGTCAAAGAGCCTATATTTTATTTAGTCATGTCATGACTGAATGATGAACGAATGAATGAATCGAATGATGAACGTCATCATATATTTTATATTGGAAGTCCTCTTGTCACAGTGGTGCCAACTGGTGTCGTAAATTTTTATGAAAACCCTCATTGAAAGTGTGTTACGCAATTAGTGTGCTGGTCGGACTCGACTTTTTAAACCATGCTACGCACGTGCTCAGTACTGAGCAAGTTAGTAGAGCAACGATTGTTATAGTAATTCTTGACTGGTTACTAATTTCTTTTGAACATTGTACAGTTGAAAGCAAAAGTGCCAGGGCGATCAAAGGAGCACTGCTATCCGTTTGAGACCGGTTCTTATTTTTAATTTTCAATTTCGTTTTTCTCTTCGGGCTAAAGTGCATTGACCATCGGTTGGAGATATTTAACATATTATGCAAACTACTGATACAACTCATATGTACATAATATGATATTTGGCAGAATATTGTTATCAGTTATTCGGGTTTCGGGTTTAAAAATTGGGGGTTGATTTTATCAATTTTAAAAGTCTTCGCATGCCGACTGTACATCATGTGTACCGATAACAATAAAATTTCTATTGTGTCTGCTAAATAGACGTGTGACGGGCTAATGAACAAACAGAATTGTAGGTACGTTACAAGAATGATAAAATAATTTATGAATTATTAATGATTGTACTCGCATATTAAATTTAGTGTTTACAATAAAATAACCGTTACCTACGGTGAACTTTGTTGGTTACGTCATACCAGTAAAAAAATAAAAATGTGTTTTGATCCCTGTTTTTTTAGTTAGGTTTATTTATTTGGGTCTTCAACAACACCCGTTGTTGAAGACCCAAATAAATTACACTATTAATTTACAATTTGTACATTGTAAACTTAATTCGAAGCGCCCCATTTTTAAAGAAAAGCACAGTATGTAGGTACTCAATGTGCGCAGATAATATAACACTATAAATGAATTAAAACAACTAATACATGGTTCGAATACGACTATTAGCTAATTTTATTAGTACTGGTATTCAGCTGCATCCAGTGTGACTGGAATCCCACCCCAACAATCAATTTGCCTAGCCTTTTCCCAACTATGTTGGGATCGACTCCCAGTCTCAGCGGATGCAGCTGATTAGCTGAATACCAGTATTTTGTATAGAGCGACCGCCTACCTGACCTCCACAACCCAGTAAGCCTATTTTTTTTTTTTGATCCGGTTTGGAAAATCCTCATGGATGTCCGCCGCCCTGGGGCGGGCGGCGGGGTGTGTCAGACTCTTACTGACTAAAAACCACCCCGATGTTCCATCTCACCCTACGCCGGGGGTCGCGGGAACGTACGATCCTTCCGCAACCCCCGACTGGTGCCGGCCCGCCGCTGCGGGCTTCGTCTGGTCAGGGGGGGAAGTGAGGTGTTTGACTCCCCCCGCGACGTTTAAGAGGGGCGCGCGTGGAACACTACGCGCCACCACCTCGGGTCCTTATGTGTGGGGAGCGACGGACGTCCCCGAGTCCGTCGCCCCTGGACCCATTTAGGGGGGCTGGAAGAGGGCGTTGTCCGCCCTCCGCTGACGCCCGGTGCGCCTGCTGCGGGCCGGGTGAGTGGACGAGATCTCCCTCTCCCTTTCCGCAGCCTCCTTCTGCGAGACGACCGTTTCGCAGAAGGAAACCACCGCGTCCCAGGACTCTTCGCTGCCGACCATCGACTCGACCACGGCCGGCAGCGAGAGGTCACTGCCTATTTCTGAGATGAGGGCACGGCGCGCCTCCTCCCAAGCGGCACACTCTGCCAGCGTATGCCACGCCGTGTCCTCCCGGCAGTCGACGCAGTGGTGACACCGGGCGTCCGGCTCCCTGTTTATGCGACACAGGTACTTCCCGAAGCAACCATGCCCCGAGAGCACCTGCGTCACCCGAAACGACAGGGAGCCGTGCCTCCTCCCGAGCCAGCGCTCGAGTACCGGCCGGACCGCCTCGATGGTGCCGAGGCCGGCGGTAGGGCGTGAGAGCCTGTCCCGCCATTCCGCCACCAGGATCTCGCGAAGCTGAGACCGACGCAGCAACATATAGCGCTGCGTCAGCCCTTCGCCTCGCGCCCGCGCTTCCTCGCGCCACCGCACCGGTACAGCACGCGAATACTTTCGCCTCCAGGTCCCAGGGCGGGGATCCAGCCAGTACGCAAGCAACCCAGTAAGCCTACCCCAACATAGTTGGGAAAAGGCTAGGCAGATTGACAACGATTAACTGAAATTAGATTCTACATTTGATAAATTTGTCTACAGAAAAGCTTCCTATTAGAACTTCTTGGTCGATTACGTGGCACGTGGTATAACACACTATTGAGAACATCAGGACAATTCAGAGAGCCTGTTACTAACTTCTTAAGGAAAACCAAATCTCGCCTCATGTTTCTGCTTTTCTCCATCGACACCCTCTTTAAATACTAACCTAAGTATTTATTGGTACGAGTTTAGCTTTTGCCCATATTAGGTACTTATTATGCGTTGAGTAGATGCCACGCCTTAAGAACACTTTTTGCAGACGTTCACATGCACTTGATGTGCACCTTACACTCAGGTGACCAAACCACACTGTAATACTCCAGATGGCTTCTAACTAGCGAATTGTATTTTTGCAGTTTTACACTTTCTCACAACGAAGCCAAGCATCTTTGATGTTTTTAATATAATTATGTACTTTGCTTTTTATTGAACTGTAAGCCTAGGTCTGATATCGTTTCGACTTTCTCACCATTCAATTTATAAACTGACTCCACCATATTTTATTTTTGGTAAGTTTTATAAAATGGTTTTTTTTTGAAGTGAAAACTTCTTTAGCGGCGCTGTGTACTTTTTTTGGAATGGGTAAAAACTTCTAAATTCGCGTCAGGTCACGTGACCCTGATCGTAAGATTCGTAAGACGTAAAACGAAAGACGCGCGTTGTTGAGGACAGCGCCATCTATGCACATCGGGAAGAACTACGAGGGCCTCGCGTACTAACTACGTAGTTCATCCAACAACGACGAGATGGCGCTGAACCACGGATATATAACTGACGACGAGCTCCATGGGCTTGCTTCTCTTACCACTGCCGCGACCAACACCACGAACTGAAGTCTATCCTGTGTGCTTATTTGTAAATCTGAATAAATTCCTTTCACGAGAAGAATAAACCAGTCACTTTGGTCATCATACCTGATTTGCAAAAAACCCTATAAAATAAGGAACACACCTTAACACGCGTGTTTTGTTTATAAGACGATTCACAAAATACACTCGTAATTGTTCAAGTTTTCACTTCTGTCGGCACTACCGGAGTGCCAGTTTTTTTTTTTTGTTTCCAAGAATATCCTCCAAAACATCAGCTATTAGTTATATTTATATATGTATATTTTTATGTCTTAGAAGTATAGATGTCGGAATCAATAAAAACCGTTATAAAAATACCTACTAATTGACTCATTCATAAAATGAAGGTTTATTGTTTTCTAAGAAAACATTTAATTTTAAAAACAAGCTATTTAAAGACTGAAATTATTGAATACAAAATACATTATTTAAATAATAATGTGAGCGTATATTTGGTTGGTATCAGAGTGTACAATCAACAAAATAAACTAGTAACCAAAAAGTATCTAACTCCACACAACGCGGCATCGTTCGTTAGAAGTAAGTATAGTTTCGGCTTTATAATTTGTTTTCAAAAAGCAATTATTCGAAAATATAATGCAAGGTTGTATACACACCTAATCCTTTTGCCGACTGTACGTTCTAAGTTCAAAGACAGACAGACATCCGTTACTGTGTCCAGCCAGCTATTACGCGGCAGGTTGGACCGGTCCGGTCCACCAACCGAACCTAAACGAATCTTCTTTGAAACTTTGAGTCAATAATGCCATTTTCATCAACGTTAAGTGTGAAAGTTCTTCTGTGATCGGACCGGTATGAAGTACCTTTTTAACCGTTTTTCGGTGGGGTTATCAAAGAAATTGACTGTATAAGATATTGATAATGAAATGAATTTTGTTAGATATTAGCTTGCATAGTGACACAACAACAACTATGCAAAGGAACGACAATGGCGAAATTTTGGGCCAACAAAATTTGAGTAACTGTCGCGCCAGCTACACGAAGAAGAAGAAGAAACTACGCAAAGTACAAAAATGTAATGCCATGCCATACAGAAAAAAAGTTCCCTATTTCATAAATTCCTTGTATGCAGCTTGTGTTTAAGAACTAAGAACTTAATGGCATCGTAAAATTCTGCTTACTCTATTGACTGCCTCGATAATTTGCATGCACATAAATAAATAAACATGTTTTAACGAGAATTTCCGTGCAAACTATGAACTCAACCGAGCCATCCGCGCATAATGCACGTTGAAACGGTACATAATCGTGAGTTGTTATTATAAATCACGTGTGACAGGCCAGCGCACGCGCATCGCCATTAAAAAAGTATAATAATTATACTAAGGTAATGGCTGTACAGGGCAATGGGAAGACACGACATACTTAGGTGCTATTTATACAGCTAATTGTAATAGTTAATTATCATTGATCCCATGGCCTCGGTTTGGGCAAGACGAATGATTATGTCGAACATTGATGACTAAAATCATCTATCCTATCGAAGGGAGCCTCAACGGCTCCAGGATGACTGATGGAACGAGAACCGGTGACCTTTCTTGCCCTGATGACACATGGTTTAGGAATAGCCTCCAAAATAATTCAGATTGTGATTGGATGGATAGTGTGTCACGCAATTAGAGTGCCGATTGAATATGACATAGAGACAGTAAAAACAACTTAGTCACGGAACGTAATAACTATGCATTAGATAATTCTCGGTAGTGTTTTATGACGTGTGTACGTCCTAATAAATCTAAAATAAAACAAATACACAATAGGACATAATACGAAGATTATGAAGTAAGTGCAGATTGCGGTGGTGAATCACAAAAACTTATTAAAACAACAATAGCTTATAAGTCGTCCAATCATCGCCTCGTCATAACCAGTTGATTGAGATATAATAATGCAAAATGAACGATATTTTTCTTGGAATATTAGATTATTTTTCTTACCAGCTAAAAATCTAAAAAGTGGCGAAGAGCAGGAGTTTTGTGAGAAGTCTTTTTCTGTAATTTCTGACGGCCAAAAAGTCCTGCCAATCTACTCAGGTGAATTGTGGTGGTAGTTGGTGGTCAACAGTGCCAATCCCAAGGGATCCCTACCATCAGGTGGAATGACAGCTCACTTTAAGCTTACTTCACCTATGTTCTCACAGTGATATTTTCACAGAATAAACGAGCTAGTAATTAGCCTTTTTTAGTACGAAACTACGTGTAGGTAATATTGTAAATCAAAACAAGCATAAAAAGCCTTTGTCAATTTATAGGCACCTTATTGTTACTTTCCAAAAGTCCTTGTAATAACGGGTCTCTCATTAACACAGGACTAATATAATAATAATAAGGTAAGTACTACATGTACAGACGTCAGGAAAATTTGACAGTTTCGGGTAGCTTGATGTGCTGGCGTATATACAAAAGGAAGAATGTGAAATGTGAAAAATGCAATTAATACTCCCAGAGCCACAACATAATACATCTATGGCAGGCAGAATGAGAAAAATCCAGTTTATAATTACGCCAGTCTATGCTACAGTTCACATGCCAACAATACCTGGCGACAAGGAAACTGTTCTTAATTAGCAAAACTCCGCTATCCGTGACAGAAACCATAGATAATATAAATCTATATCTATACTAATAATAAAGCCGAAGAGTTTGTTTGTTTCAACGCGCTAATCTTTGGAACGACCAGTCGGATTAGATTTTTTTTTTGCATTTGATAGCCCCATTCTTGAGGAAGGCTATAGGCTATTTAACATCACGCTATGACCTTTAGGAGCCGAACAAAAAGAAGAAGAAAGTCAGAAAGAACTCTAAGCAAAAACGAAGTAATAGCGCGGGCAGGCGATGCGATGCGACGGGGTGGGTCGGAGTAACAAGAAATTTCACGCGGACGAAGTCGCGGGCAGAAGCTATTAATATTATAAAGCTGAAGAGTTTGTTTGTTTGGTTGAACGCGCTAATCTCTGGAACTACCAGTCGGATTTGAAAAAATATTTTTTGCATTTGATAGCCCAATTCTTGAGGAAGGCTATAGGCGATTTAACATCACGATAGGGCTCTAAGGAATTGGGAAAAAAGAAAAAAGTCAGAAAGAACGCTAAGCGAGAACGAAGTAATAGTCCAGGCAGGCGATGCGATGCGACGGGATGCGTCGGAGGAACCTGAAATTTCACGAGGACGGGGTCGCGGGCTGAAGCTATTAAATTAATAAGCCGTTAGAACCGCGCATTAGACACAGTAACTAAACAATCAACCTGAACCATATGTGGTTCAGGGGACAGAGAATGGGTTAAAATGTAAAACTAAACATTTGTACCTATGTTTTCTTTTCCAGTTATTCCTACCCATAGAGCTTTTGGGAAAAGCATTCAACTTTCTAAGTAAAAATTCCCTTATAGGCGGCTTATAGGCGGGCGCCTGGCGACTCTGGCTGAGGACTGGTTTTGCTAGTTCTTTATCTGTTGTCTATCTTGCGTGCCAACTTTATGCGATTCCATTTTTAGCGAAGCCATAATATTTAATGGCATGTATTTAATTGAACCTCTAATCATTCTCAGTGTGCGCTTCTAAAAATATTATTGAATACTAGTATAATGATTGCGCCTCTTTTTGTGAACCTCAAATAATTCCTATTTTGAGGTCCTATACCAAATACCTACTAAATAGCCAAGTGACTGCGAGCTGCTTAGGTCGCGTGGGTTGGCCACACTTCTGACCTCACCTAACCCATTTGGTCCAGGCACCCAGTACCCTAGCTTAGTTACTGGAACTAACTGAGGCTCAATAAATTATTTCCCACTATTTAATGGAAAACAAATCTGTCTATCTGCTAAGATAGTTGAAGCCAACCGTTTAGCGTAAGGTTTAAAAGTTACAATGATCCACAGGCTTTCATTACAAAACACTAAGGCAGTTTTTTTTTATTCATCCCTTGAAGAGGGTAAATAGGAGATAAAAGTTTATATGGAAATTCGTAAGTTTTGCCGATGGAAAATGATATCAGGGCGTACGAAGTTCGTATATCAAAGGATGAATTTTCAATATCTTTCCTTACTACTCATTTTCCTTAGGTATAAGGACCTCTTGTGCAAAATCCATGTTTCTAGAGATTCAAGACCCAGCGGTTCAGTACGTGCGTTCTATGATGTCTATCAGAGAATACATTAATTTAAGATTTTTAATAGATATAATATTTTTATTTTTTTCAATAACCTGTCTTTAAGCTGACCGTGTGTGTCTAAACAACGAAGCTCCGGAATCACACGAAAATATACTGCGTTCGCGATTCAGTTTCCGAACATGTAAACAAATATGTGTTTTTGGAAAAAGAACTTTAATTCCCACACATAAATTTCATTTTGCCCTACAATTTCAAACATTTTTATGACGGTTTCAATAGCGCTAGTCGTTCTGAAATCAATTTAAAATCTACTGTTTTAAAGTTGGTATTCGTTTAAGGCGAAAGCGCCAGGGTAGCCCGCGAAATTCATTTTTTTTTTTTTGTTTTTTGGAATTTGCTGGTCATTTTTAAGTTGTACGTTGATTAATATATGAATCGCGGCCGTAAGAAATATGTGTTTACAGAATTATAATCATTAAAGTCATCAACACGACTCTCTAAGACCACGTATGTCTCAAGAATAACTGTTTCATGAAATCATCATTCTTTGGACTTACGTGGTCTTAGAGAGTTGTGTTGAGGACTTTAATGATTATAATTCTGTAAACACATATTTCTTACGGCCGCGATTCATATATTAATCAACGTACAACTTAATGCTGACCAGCAAATTGCAAAAAACGTAAGAAAATTTGAATTTCGCGGGCTACCTTAGCGCTTCCCCCTTAAGTGGAAATAACACCGATTAGAAACAAGGATTTCAGCGGACCGGTTTTGAATTTTTTTGGGCCCTCTACCATCATTTGATCATAAACATCTTCTTCAGTTTTAAGCACCACTACTGTACATTTGTGAAGAGGAAATAAAATAAACTTATTATTATTAGGTATCTGTCTAGAGTTTTCCTATAAGGTCTGTCTATGTAGGTACCTATCATGGGTAAGTTATTGTTAGATTTGATTTTTTACTACAGGTAGACACTATAGAGGTATTACTTACCTTTTTCTGACAAAGGGCGAACTTGCAATAATACATCAGTTCATAAAAGAACACATAGTTACGTAAACAAACAAACCATTATGGATGCAGTGTGTAATGACACTAGTACAATACAAACCAAACATTATCATCTGAACAAGTCATAATAATATCATTAATTTTTCACACATTTTTGTGATTTATACAATTATTTATATTACCTATGTTCGTCGTTTAACAATCTGCGAATGAATGAATAACATATTTTAAACCGATATAGTAAACAATGATAATTATATATACATATAATAAACGTCATTGATAATTTTTCTTTCTTTGATCGTAATTATAATAATGACAGGTAAAATAAAATATAAAAACAATTTTATTTTTACTTAAATTAATGTAATTCGTACGTACATATATTTTTTAGAAAAAAAACCGGTCAAGAGTGAGTCGGACTCGCGCACTGAGGGTTCCATACCATCATGTTTATAATTTTTCTTCGGCGAGGCCTATATTCGTCAGAGAATTTTAACACTGTGCACTGCGGTGTAGAATATTGCAGTTTTATGTCAGCGCCATCTCTTGACCGATAGTGGAACCAATGTATTTTTTTTGATGATTTCTGAAAAAGTGTGCTATTTAGAGACTTCGTTTTATTTTTCCTGTAAACTTTACTTGAACTTCTATCACATAGGGGGTCTGAATAATTCGAAGGGAGCCAAAAATATACATTATATTTTTAGTTCTTTCTTATTTGCAAAATAATTGGGCAAACGTCATCTAAAACTATTCCAAATTTCAAGTTGATAGCATTAGTAGTTCTTGAGATATCCAGCTGCGACAGAAAGACAGACAGACGGAGTCTCACCATAAGGGGTCCGTTTTACCATTTTAGTACTTGCGGAACCCTAAAAAATATGTTCCGAAATACCAACCTAATTTATGCTCTAGGTATGTGAGCAGTTATCGTCTTTAACATGGTTTTTACCAGCTCTGGCTCTTACTAACTGGTGTCAGTAACGATGTATGTATCGATATTTATCTGGCAGATAATTTATAAGCATAATATTTACATAAAACATTAGAAAAGGGCTATTATATAACCAGAAGCTCGATTATGATCGTGGTAACTAGAAAGTAGCTCAGGGCCACTTTCATTGGCCCTTCGAGGCTGGCGACACTAATCATAGACAATCATTTTAGTATTATGCAAGATTGGGACGTCTGCCGGCTACGACATAGGCAAAATGGCGCGAACTTGCGGATTGCGGATATTATTATGCAAATTGAATTGAGCATTTATAAATATCCATAATAGCATTCCTGCAATGTTTTTTTTTACATATTATATCGTATTAAGTACGTACCTATTAGCTAGCATAATAAATATAATTTGTATAATATTTGCTTACCTACGCGATATCGTAATTCGTTTGACATAATCACACTATTTTAATTCTAATGTGCATACAATTCAATGTTGAGGCCGACAATTAAATTATTTTAACGTAAGAATTTTGATTCAATATTATAAATGTCTAAGCTAGTTGTCAAAATCAGAGGGACAATTCTCGTAATTTCAAGCATGTTCGCAGTCTGATGTCGGTCTCAATCAGTCCAAAATACCTCTAAAATCTCTGCATTTTTGAATAGTTTTTAACATTGGTTGTCGATAAGATGAGATTGTGGCTAGATTTTAAATGTTTTTAAATACGGAAATTGGCCTTCAGTTCTAAATCTTAGCTATAAAAACGTTAGTTATACATATAACACTCTATTTTTGGGCTGTCAATTAGTCATAATCCCTTTATTTATAAAAATTGCTTAAAGTTAAGAGACATTTAAACATAAAAAGTGTATGGATAAACAGTCCCTAATCATTACTTAACTAAACAATGTTTATAAATAAACCCCATTATGAAAAACAGTTAAGTAACCCTTATTATTTTTCTGAAATCCATTTCTATGTTCTATTTTTAAATAGGATACCTACTAGATTTATATAAATCCTATTCTTCCATGCATTATTAATAAGAGTGGCAACACAACATAGCATTAGCATTGACAATATGGACCTCTGCCAGCTATACGAGGTTGTCTGAACGAAGCAAAATTAAAATATACTGTTACAGTATATCCTGATTGTATCCAGGATGTTCTAATAAGGAAGTGTTGTCTAAAGAATATCCTCTTTTGCTTTATGTTCCAGAAATATATTAATATGTAGTCTTACTTTCAGTAAGTCTAGGCTAACATTTTAACTGATAGTTAGACCTACTACTTGCAAGTCAAAAATAATTCTGTATATTATGATTTCTTTCGTGAGTTTTAAGAAATATTCTTTTTCTTTTTTTGAATACATATTTACGTTTCTTTATGGTCATGTTCCTTAACAAACTCCCTAGACCCTGGTTAAACACCATTTTAGGTTTTTAGTATTACTTGTAAAGTTGTAATTAAGTAAACCTATTGGATGTGAAATGAGTTTAAAAACAGTATTGCTCAGAACATAGTAATTATTTTGCACAACTTTAAACAAAATGCGATGAAAACATTTTAAGGTCATAGCACACCATATCAAACTGGAAGGGGATCTGCACCATATCAACTCGAGCCATTCAGTATTCTTTGTATGAAACTCTCTACTGCAACGCACACTAATCGGAATTGTAACGTAATCGCCTTGCCCCGGGGCAAGCTCACGAACGCGCTTTACGGCTCGTCGTCCCCGCGCTTAAGGCTCGTCATCCCCGAGCTTACGTCTCACTGTACCCGAGCTTACGCCTCTTCGTCCACCCTTGCCTTCTCACCCCTCCGGCCTACCTGCTGCACCATCAACCAGCGGTGGGCGAGCCGTAAGCAGTAAGCACGGCGTCTCCTAGCCATAGCCGAGTCGACGTATATGAGCTTCTGATTTGCTTTGATTACGTGCTTACGTTAGGTTGACGCCTCTTTGACGGCGGTGAGGCGAAATGCGATATGGTGCCGATCCCTTTCCGATTTGATCCGTGCTTTATTACGAAACTTTATGCGTACTTAGGCGAAAGTTTTTAATTTGTTGATATAAATTATGAAAAACTATTTACACAGACACTTTGAATGATACAATAATAAAAACAAAATATGACATTGTGCTCTAGTTTAAACGTTGTTGACCATAATAAAATAAATGGTAATCAAAACAACGAACTTTATTTACTACTCACCGACAAAGTTCCGAGCACACCGGCGCAGGCGGCACATTAAAAATTCACGAAATTCCAAGAAACTATATATCAGCTTTAAGTAGTAAACACAAACTTGTTTTTTAATCTATTTCAACTTTAATTTACATCTAATTATTGACTCATATTTTATTTAAAAAAGCTAAGAGGTAAACTGTAAACGAACTTAGCATACAAATACAACTTGTTTGGTAAACAGCTGTGTTATGTTATCTGACAGCAGTCAAGTCAAATGTCACTGTCAACAACGTTTCAGAGAATGGTTTACAAATGCTGTTATATATTTGCAAGAACAAAAATATTCAAGATGTTTGTCTTATTTGTCGCAAACCTGGATTATATATAATAAAACTATATGTTCATTTGAAAAATTAAATACATACGCAAACAAAAATATAGAACATTATCTCGTAGTTATTGTAAAGTTTTTTATTGTTTTTATTATTTCTACTTCAGCGAAACCAACTTTGTAAACACCGTTTGATACCTTTTTAATTAATTCTATTGATTTAGATACTAGGCTTTTTAGTCTATAATTGATTCTTTATAATTATTATGTCTGTGAATTGATACTGGTATTAAAATGTTTATTGTTTGTTTGTGGTTGTTTTTTTTAAGTTTATGTTTCAGAAATTTCACGATATTGAAACTCTTGAACAAATTAAAATGTGTTTTATTTTTTCTTTCCAGATTTAATCATGTTCTTCAAGTTTCCCCGATTATGATATTTCCTACAAGCAAAATGTTGGAAATACCAGATAATGTGAGTATCCGTTTCTGCCTCCTTTAACTCCTACCAATAATCTATTTGATACTAGTATTGAGATATAAGTAATTAGATTACACAGCATTGTTTATCGGCAGGCGCACCGCGCAATGACTGAGCAATTGGATTGAGCGATATGTGTGACGGGTTCAATTCCTGCACTAAACAAACATGTTATGCATAGAAAGAAACAAAATAGAAATCACTTGTGTTAGTTTTTTTATTTTTTATTTCATCAAGTGGCCTTGAGTGGTTGTAATAATAGTCACCAGTAGGTACGTTTAACAGCATAATTTCGCTATGTCTTTAATTGGAAGACATCCAATCTCACCCACCTTAGTTCTCGATCGAATTATCGATTATTTTTATTCATGTGAATCTGAAAATTGTTACTTAAACAAGGCATTACAGAGAGCGGTTCTTGTTTTAATTTTGTACCAACGCAAAATATGTTAAATAAGAAAATTTCCAATAATGAGTATGTAATAGATGATGAAGACTCAGAATAAAAAGTATTAATCATTTATTAGTGTTTCATTTCATAGCATATTTTTGGCAGAAATATGGATATATTTTAGCATATTTTAGCACAGACAACCCTAAATTTTGGCAGATGTCTTGATTTGAAAACGGTCACACTGCGCGCGACGTCTCCAGTTAACTCTTGCGGGTCGTAGACGCCTAAAGTCTAATTTGAAATTACCATGGTTAGGAGCAATAAATTAGCTCAGCCATAACCAATTAGATAATTAACGAGATCTTTGGAAATACCTAATAATAGTGTATTTATTTTAATGAGTAGGTAGGTAAATATGGCTGTCTGTTTCCGGTACCTACTTTATTAGCATAAACTTATTATACAATTATATCACTGTTCAAGACTTCGAGCAGGCGTAAATATTGACATAAGCATTTAGCGAGCGTTCATCTAATTTTTACTCATAGCAGTAGGTACCTAACACCGTTTCAGAGCTGTTAATTCGTCATTGTTTATTTTATTACTCATATACAGCGTGTTCTAAAAACGTTGACAGATCCGAAAAGGTTCTGCATTATGTGTAGAACGTACCCTAACCTCTACTCCATTTAAAATAACACTAGAAAAATAAAAGTTATCACCCGTTCGTTATTTCCTACTACTGTTTGTCTCTGCATCACCCAAAGGTTGACTGGTAGAAAATGCCTATGGCATTAAGTCCGCCTCTGTACATCTAAGTGTTTGAAGTATTAAATAAATGTAATCTATTTACCATTTACATCACACTAATATTATAAAGGCGAAAGTTTGTGTGTGTGTGTGTGTGCTTATATGTTTGTTACTTCTTCACGCTCAAACGGCTGGACCAATTTTGATAAAATTTTGTATGGAGGTAGCTAACACCCTGGATTAACATGTAGGCTACTTTTATCCCAATATTCCCACGGGATCGATACTTATGCGGGTCAAACCGCGGGGCGCAGCTAATGTTAATTATAACAGCTCTAAAATGCAGAGCATTTCAAAAATTTTACACAATAAATTATTTCTAAGTATTATTAATGATTTTGACATAATTGATAGTGGTTTTGACATTATTTATGGTGATTTTGACATTATTATTAGTGATTTTGACATTATTATAAATTGTTTGGACATTATTAGTAATACCAAAATTTTCGAAATGTATACTAACACAGATGTGTATGTAATTACGTCTTATTTTTAGGGTGTTACGGTATTATGGTGCCGATTCTGTTGTGCACAAACTGAACTAAATTTAAGCTTAGTGCATCTTTTTCTTTCAATTTCATTAAGAAAAGGACAGAAGATAAATTTAAGGTTATTCCTGTCAAATTAATTAGCGCCTATGTCTTGTGCTATTTAACCAAATTGTTGGATTGTAAAAATAATCTAGGAACGAGAGGTCGGTAGGGGCGGCAAAATTTGAATAGCCTACTGGCGGCAAATGTGTAAATCCGCCACTGCTCCTACAAACAGACGCGACACGCGATATAATCGCGCACGACACAAAGGTACCGCTCGTTGCTCGACTTGCGGTGCCTTTGTGTCGCGCGCGATTTTATCGCGTGTCGCGTCTGTTTGTAGGAAGAGCCTTTATTTAATACACCCTCTATCTGTGTGACAAGGGACAACTACTTAATGATAGCACAAAATGTCGGAAAATACAGACTTTTCACTAGGTACAGTAGTAAACATAATTCCTATTGGTCTCGTCACTATATTTATTTGGTTGGTAATACGGACAATTATCTAATTACCTACATCACCAATCACCATTTATTTTGGTAGCGCATTCTCAGTAAACTGCTTGTGTTTGCTATATTTAGATAGCATTTGTTATAAATAGCGATATAGGACAATAATAGTATTTGGTCAACCGTTTATTTACCAAATTGGTTGGTTATTCTATCAATATTTAAAAAGTTTACTTATTTCATTTTAATTTATAATTAATATAATAATTCAATTCATTTAGACACTTACTTACTTAATTACCTAGTGTTTTTTTTTTTACGAATCCTAGGTACAGACGCCATACATCAAGCTACCCGAAACTGTCAAATTACCCCAATAAACTTTGAACCTTATACTTTAGCGATAAAGTTGAAAATCTATTAAAGAGACAGATTGTAGTACCTTGATGTGTTGACGTCTCGTCTGTACATCCTTTTCTCTATTGGTAGCTAGGTCAATTAATCTTCTTCCAGTCTAACCGGATGTAGCTGAATACATGGAGCAGAGATTTTACATGGAGCGACTGCCTATCAGGGATGGGTATCGATAGGTAATGAATGGTCACCCATCCACCAACCGACCGCGGCAAGCGTAGCTTAATCTACAATGGGACCCGTGTGGCTGTTATTATTTAGCCACGAAGTCCTATTTTTACCTAGGTATATGCCAGGAAACATAACAGACTTCCTTCTGAAGGCCAATTCTCGTAATTTAAAACGTTCGAAATCTAGCCGCAGTCTCATCTCGGCGACAAACAAATGTCAAAAATTTGTCAAAATGTAGGGAAATTATACATAGGTACCTATAGTCCGACTGTTATTAGCTGCAGTAGAATGATATTTCTTAATAACTCATTTCGGACTGAGTTTAGAGATACCCATCTCTAATCTCAGTCCGAATTGAAACAAACGAAACTTATTTGACATGCATAAATACGGACGCCAGCACATCAACCTACCACAATCTGTCAGATTTCTCAACTTTATCGCTAAAGCATAAGGTTCAAAGTTGATTGGGAAAATCTGACAGATTGTGGTAGGTTGATGTGCTGGCGTCTGTACCTACTTATGCATGTCAAATAAGTTTCGTTTGTTACACTATTCTGTACCTACTAGGAAAACAAGATTTGGTTGATGGCCGCGAAAAAACAAAACGACGCCAATTTCAGTATTTTACTGCAGCTAATTATAGTCCGACAATAGGTATTTTTGACAGATTGAGATCAGACTGAGAATTTTCTTAAAATTACGAGAATTGCCCCTCTGATATCGCACCGTAAACATTTGTATGTACTATGTACTTGAGGTAGGTACCAAAAGCCATATAATTTATCATGGCCGTTTCAGCCCTGAAATTATCGTAAGACTGTAACTAGGTATTCATTGGCTGCACAGGCATTAGCGTCACTCGTTAAATCGCCTACAGTTTTGTAAATAACCCACACAGTATAAGATTAACATCGCGAACCGTTGCACGAAAACTTAACTAGAGACAACGGTACATATTTTGCTTATTCGTAAGATTATTATTGACAATAATTATTTACGCAGCCTTATAAATCTTGATTTAAATAATAGTGTTGAGTGACGTGACTATTTGATAATCGCAAAAAGGGAAAAAAAAACTAAAGTTTGTTTTTGGAACATGTGGTGTTATTTCGAACTGGCTGCTTCATAGGTAAGAGATGCTTTGTTTTTTATATCAATGAATTTTCCTCGCAATGCGTTACTTTTTAAACTCAAATACTACGCGGTTTCGGGATAATGAATGTATAGTGTGCGGAAAATCGCGGTTATCGCATAAATATCCGCTTTTATGAAAACAGATATGAGTAGTAGGAAATCTACCTACTTAGTCTTCTGTAACAACGTGAACGATGACTTTCCATAATTGACTTGCATAAAGGCAGGTAGTCAGTCATTTGTAGTAGTAAGTATATAATTATGTAGGTTAAAATCAAAATCGTCATTTATTAAATTAGGTTGAGAATGAGCACTTTTTGAACGTCAAAATAACATAAGACAGTCCCCCAAAACGCCCGGCCTTCACCAGTTCCTAGTGCTTTAGCTGGGACAAAAGTGGCGTAACAAACTCCCCAGCACCACAGTCTCAAAGGCACATGATGCTCTATGTATATCCATCCACGTCGAAACGGTTTCTTTCCAGTCTTTCTACGTCTGAATTTTAATCTATTTAGATAACTCATCATAATATAACACATCAAGAGTTATTTGAATAAGCAAAAAACTTTGAAATCCCTCGTAACATGCAATCAGGTCATAAAATATTATTATTACCATAAAAATTGTCCAAAATGATAAAAATATTTACTTTTTAGTCACATGTTGAAAACTGCAAATATTTTTCAACACAATTTCAGTTAAATTGTGTTGAAATTAGGACATCTTGTAAGTTAAATAATTATATCCTTTGTATGCAAACCTCTTTGGCAGGACAGTGGCGATGACCGTCATATCTTATTCATTGTTTTGTGTTGCTAATTTTGTGACGTTAGTGCAGTGCGTGCCACGTAAGAAGAGACTTGACCCCGCCTCCCCCGCTCTTTCCGCTGCCCCTATGACGTCCGGTCCCGTCCCGCACTCGGACCTCATACCGCTAAAGATACCTAAAATCGTGTTCTGCGCATGTCAGACCCCGTGGTGTGTCAAGTCTCTTCTTACGTGGCACGCACTGTACCTAGTTCTTGTTCGTCTAGTGTACCTAAATAAAGAAAAACACGGACTGTCTTCGCCTTATTATGATTCATAATGTTATCCTTTTATGATTCTGCCAAAGTGGCCTTTTTAGGCCCCTTAAGAGGCAATTCTCATAATTTTAACAACATTCACAGTCTGATCTCAATCTCAATCTGTCAAAAATACCTCTAATTTCCCTACATTTTTTACAAGTTTTTGACATTGATTGTCGCTAAGATGATATTGTGACTAGATTTTAAACGATTTGAATTGGCCTTCAGATAGGCAGTTACTCATGTAAAATACTGATATTCAGCTGCATTCGGATAGACTGGAAGCCGAGGCCAATATAGTTGGGAAAAGGCTTGGCAGATTGAACAAGAAGTTCTCATAAGTAACGTTAATAATGTCGTCCTTTATTTTTGTAAAATAGGTACGGTAACGTGTTATCCTCGCTCCGGTTAAAGAACGGACCTATAGTCCAAAATGTCACTTGAAATTAAGGCGACTACATGACCTAAAGCGCGGTCACTGTCGGACTGCATAGAAAAGAAAGAGAAGCGGGATGACACAACGCCGGTAATTTATTGCAAAATTTATGAAGCAATTATCAATTTACAAAAAATCTATTGTTTAGACTGGACTAAAAAATTAAAACATTAGTTTTTTAGTATGTTGCTTGTAGAATAATCTAACAAAAAATCATAATGATTGTATGTATATTAGCATGGTTTTTACGGTAAAAAGGAAGTTTTTAGAGGTATCTTCATGTTTTTTTTCTATCGTATCAAATTACATAGTTGTATTATGTTTTCAACACCTCTACCTAGCATATAGCCTGAAGAATATCATATATCTTTCTGATTTTGTTTACTGTAGTCGATCATATTATTTTATTGTTACTAAAACTTACGTTTTTTGCGTTTAGGTCCTGTAAGCCTCTTAACAATAATTAATCAATTCATTTAGCGGTCATAAAGATTTGTGAATAAAAAAGGTAAAAGTCAGGTTAAACATTGACCCTGCATCGAAATTAATGATACCTAATGGTCTAGTGGTCGCAAGTGACTGCTGAGCATGAGGTCCTGAGTTTGATACTCAACTCGGGCCAAGTTTTATTGGGAATTTCTCAGTAGCGATAGTGGTCCGAATTTGTGTCTACAGGCTGAAATTGTAAAGATACAGCGTGGCTAAATAATAACAGCCGCACAAGTCGATCGATCAGGTTAAGCTACGCTTGCCGTGGTTGGTCTGTGGATGGGGGACCATCTTTACATACCCCTCCGTGCCTCGGAAAGCACGTTAAGTAGTTGGTCCCGGCTGTCATTTGTGGATCTTTGACAGTCGTTACGGGTAGTCAGTCTGACAACCAGTCTTACCAAGGTATATCGTATTACCCACTAACTGGGTTGTGGAGGTCAGATAGGCAGCCGCTCCATAAATACTGGTATTCAGCTGCATCCGGTTAGACTGGAAGCCGACCCCAACGTAGTTGGGAAAAGACTATAGGCAGATGATGCAGATGATGACAGAGATGCCTATTGTTTGATCTCGTTGCAACATTGTACATAGGTACATATACAAATTCGAGGTATTGTTGAAAAGATACTTCTTCTTTCTTCATTTGGACGGTACCTACATCTTATACTGTTTAGGCCCAGTAGGTGGCCACGTTTATTGCGGCGTCAGAGGCGTTGCCTTTGTTTCGTCTAAAGGCTCCTTCGAACAGGCGCGACACGCGATAAAATCGCGCGCGACACAAAGGCACCGCAAGTCGCGCAACGAGCGGTGCCTTTGTGTCACGCGCGATTATATCGCGTGTCGCGCCTGTTTGTAGGTGCCTTAAGATGCAGGTGAACGGACATTTGGGACACTAGCAGATGGTGCATAGTCTGTTCAGAAGCACCGCACTCGCACTGGATGAATTGATAATACCCATTTGCCCCAATATATTATGTTTGCAGAAAAGACACAAAAATTCACTGAATAAACAAAACATTGGCATTACGATTTTTGGCAAATAATTTCCATTCATTTCTATCGGGGTAACATTCACTATCGTACATCAGACCTATAAGCCTTAGCTCCGGATTTATAATTATACCACGTGAAATGTGAACGATAAAATATACACGTGATTAGTAAAGTTTACCTTTTATACCTAACCGAAGCAATTCTCACGAATATTTTCATTGTTTCCGACAATCGTTTTTAAGGGTTTTTCCCTAAATTTACAGTTTCCTAGAAAAACAGTGGCCGCACTTGTTTTCTGCTTAAAAAACAAGACATTGCTTAACTTGCTGCACGATTGTATCATTCATTGGGTGATTGGACAGTTAAAAGTTCTCTGCAAATATTTAGGTTATTGTTTCGAAGAAAGTAAGTGCTTTTTTAAAGACAAAAAAAAAACCTTTGGTTTTCTTCAACGTTAAGTAGAGCTTGCTGGTAAGCGTCTAAAATGGTTTATTTTTCAGGCTTCTACTGGGTAAGCTCACTCCATCGTAGACTTTGTCTGTGTCATCTCTGACCTAGATTAGAGTCAAGAGCAAACCCATTTCGAATAAAAAAAAAAACATTCGTATTCTAGAGGCGAATGCTCGTGGGAATCCTAAAGTCAAAGTCAAATCATTTATTTCAAATAGGCACATTAAAGGCACTTTTGAACGTCAAAACTTACAGTAAAATTGAATTGATTCTAGTCGCCCCTTGCAGAAGGTAGTATTCGTATGGAGAAGAATGGGCAAGAAACTCCACCGTTACTCTCTTATGTGATAAATACATGGTGCTCACATATTTACAAATTATTTACAATATTGTAAAAGTAGATGATTTTCCTAGAATATTAACAAGTGTGTGAGTTACTGTACTGTACTGTCACAGATTGTAAAAATCAATGACATAAAAGTTTAAAAAATATAAATTAAATTAGGAACCAGTTTGATTTTGTCTAGACTCTTTGTCTTATGGAGCAGGACCAGCATGTGCAAATATATGCAAATATAATGAAATACGGTTTTTTCTACGATCTCTCTTTTTCCCGTCTAATAATTTGCGATCCGATATTATACAACAGCTGGCATTTCAATTGACTAGTGACTTGGCATTATTATCTGCTTCATACTCGTACATCAAGTTAGAGACGCCAGCACATCAAGCCTAACTACAATCTGTCAATTTTTTTTAAATAGATCTTCAACTTTATCGCTAAAGCATTTGACAATTTCGGGTAGCTTGATGTGCTGGTGTCTGTACATAAACTCACGCCTTCATAAGGGTAGGCAGAATCTACGGAGCGCCACCTGCTACGATCCTTACATACTCCTACATACAGCTAGGGTTGCCAGGCGTCCGGATAAAGTCGGACACAGTCAGGCTTTTTGTTTGCGTGTCCGGTCAAATCAGAGGGTGAAGACTGATTCATTAAATTTTATTGTTGATTCATTAAAATTTAAGAAGATTTTATGGTAAACGATAAAAAAGCCAAGTTACTTCTTAAAAAAGTTGTCGTGTTATACTAACACTGAAAAATTAAGGGTGTCCGGCCTTTTTACCCAAATGTCCGGCTAAACTGGATGGTCTGTCCGGCTTTTCGGTTTGAAGACCTGGCGACCCTACATAGGCAATAGGTAAATAAAACAGATATCAACTTTATGATTGTGGAATTCAGGTTGATTTTAGAATGACATAAAAAGTTGGAAGTAGCGCAAAATTAACTTTATAGTATGTAGGTTTTATTTTTCCAAAAAATCATATTTGTTGTGACGTTTGGAAACTGAACTGCGAACGAAGATTACATCTAAAATTCATTTTCAAGCTCTTTTCCAATGGCAGCAGACAAAAACTACAAAAGGTTAGTTGCTACAATATTTACATACAAACTCCTCCATATTTAGTAGGTAGGTACTAGATCATTATTACAATATTATTAACTCATGACTTGATGATGAGTCAGTTAAAAAACAATAAGAACTTACTTTTTATAAGTTTCCAAAGTCCAAGGTAATATCAAAAGTCCATGTTTAATATCGGGTTTTAATAAAATCGTCACTATCGGACTGGACAATGGACTTTGATTATTGTGATCATAATTGATTATTTTTTATAAAATCTTTTTATAGGTTTCCAAAGTCCAAGTTAATATCAAAAGTCCATGTTTAATATCGGGCTTTCCTAAAATCGTCACTATCGGACTGGACAGTGGACTTCGATTATTGTGATCATAATTGATTATTTTTTAGATTCTGTTAATTAACTGTGAACACACTCGGTTCGTTATGACATTGACGTACCTAATTCGAAATACCACAGGGTAGCAGCATATATGCTGAGCGATGGACGCGCGACGCGAATCGCGCGCGACATAAAGGCAAAGGCAACGCTCGTTGCGCGACTTGCGGTGCCTTTGTGTCTCGTGTCGTGTCGCGCCTGTTTGAAGAAGCCTTAAACAATTTTTCTTTCTTTCTTTAAACAAGATATAAATTAAAAGTTGAAATAAAACATCTAGGTAAATACTCGTTCAGAATTTCAGAGGCGTTCAATTCCTCATTCATTCCGGAAGACACGATCGAGAACGGAAATTGCAATTTATGGCTTGGAAAGTCGGACCGGACCAAGTTCCAGTGCTTCGATGCAAAAGTAGTGTAGTTAACACTTCTGCAAGTTTTCCCATTTTATAACAACTGTTACCAGCCGCCCTACTGAAGCCATAATATATGGGTTAAATATTAATATTATCTGCCTAGCCTCTTTCCAACTATGTATGTTGGGGTCGGCATCCAGTTTAACCGGATGCAGCTGAATATCAGTATTTTACATGGAGCGACTGCCTATCTGACGATGACGTCCACAGACCTGTTACTGGGTACTACGATACCCCTTGGAGACTGGTTGTCAGACTTTCGAACTTCTGAATACCCGTAACGACCGTCAAAGATCCACGAATGACAGCTGGGACCAACGGTTTAACGGTGCTTTCCGAGCCACGGACGGGTCACGGTATGTAAAGACGGTCACTCATCCGCAGACCAACCGCAGCAAGCGTAGCTTAACCTGATCTATCGACCTGTGCGGCTGTTAGAGCTGATTGGTGATGTTCTTCAGAAAGGTCAGGTGCGTATGAATGTAAAAGAACCAAACCTTTTAAACAAAAAAAAACAACAGACTTCAAAAAAAAAAAATTGGTACAAAGTGAAAAATATCTTTAATTTGGGAAGTCGGTGTTGTTGGTTCCGCATTTTCGGATTTTGACACCGACTTCCGAAATTAAAGTTATTTTTCACTTTGTAGTGTTTTTACCCCCACACAAATTCATACACTTGCTATATATATAAATATCAGTGACAGGAAGCTATGAAAACATCACCAATTATTATTCTTTCGCGTTCTACATACTTTCTGTCTACCCCCATGTGAAGAGGACGTGAGTCTAAGTATGTACTTAATAAAACCACCTCGTAATAGCAGAAAGTCTTACTTACAAGCAACATAAATAAACTGTGCAATTAATAATGTGTCTTATGTATGGATGAAGAGAATGTCCAATGACTTCCGTAGGCAGTACTCTGACCGACTGGCGACAGAGTCGGCTTTCCTCCAAGCATTGTGTATGCCGCTAGACTACTAACTCGGCAGTGATGCGTCGACCATTCACGCGGGAACATCCCACTAGCCAAGAAACCCGGTTACTTACGTAGATTCCATCAAACAGATTCCGTCAGACCCGTCAGTACAATTACTTTACCTTTCTGAGGTCTTCCTCTTAACACTAGACGGGACAAGGGTCTTGGATGTTTCGACAGCTATTACTGAATAAATTACTTTCACTAAAAAAAATTTGCCCGAATGCATAAAGGCTCCTTCAAACAGGCGCGACACGACACGCGACACAAAGGCACCGCAAGTCGCGCAACGAGCGGTGCCTTGGTGTCGCGCGCGATTATATCGCGTGTCGCGCCTGTTTGTGCCGCGCCTTAATGTTCCCACAGCTGCGACACAGACCTCCTCGCAGTGAGAGGAGTAGGCTGTAATCCACCACGCGGATCCAGTGCGTTTTAGAATATTTGGCTTGTTTTGGTTTCTTCGATTGGTTTCTTTCACCGTTTTGAAAGAGTAGTGATGAAATAATTTACAAAAAGTAAAGCGCTTGACTGGGGTCGAACCATAGATATAATAAGAAACGAACCTACCATCTACAATTCGTAAGTGACACTATACCTGTGACTATACTGTTCCCCTGATTTCCCCGAATATAGCCACTAAAAGCTAATAATATTATCCGATGATCTGTCCATCAAAAGTTCATTTATTATACTTGGCGGTTAAGCCTCGTGCCTAATCTAATCTTTAACAAAAAATAATTGAGTACCTATTACAAGAATTACACAATAGATATTGATCACACTACAATTATAGTAATATTATGTACATTTTTTAATTGCTAGAAACGTATCCATCATACAGGTAGGTAGGTACCATAATCACACTAATATTATAAAGGCGAAACTTTGTGTGTGTGCGTGTTTATATGTTTGTCACTTCTTCACGCTAAAACGGCTGGACCAATTTTGATAAAATTTGGTATGGAGGTAGCTGACACCCTAGATGACATAATAGGCTACTTTTTATTTCGATATTCCCACGAGATCGAAACTTATGACTTAAATAACTTATAACTTAAACTATTTTGAGAGACTTGGTGATGAAATTAAATATACAAAGTTAAGTTTCCTGCCTGGGTTCGAACTCACGACCTACAACTCGGTAAGTCGGGGACGATACCACTGAGCCACCACCACCACGGCTCTCTTAGGTCCTTCTACTGGAATTCTATAAGGTGGGCGCCATATGTAACGTTACTTAACCATAGATTTCTTATGATCACCCGCTGTACGTAACAAAGGAAATGTAGCAGGTCAATGGTAGAAGATAATGATGATAATGGTACCGACTTACGAGAAGTAGGTTGTGGGTTTAAACCCAGGCAGGTGCTTTACTTTGTGAAAATAATTTCATCACCACACTCTTAAAACGGCGAAGGAAAACATTAGTGAGGAAAGCGACATGTCCTAGAACCGAAAATTCTAAGACATGTGACATCTACAGCAACACTGGGACCGCGTGATAGATTTATTAGCCCACTCCCTCTTGAAGAGAGGAGGCCTGTGTCCCAGCAGTGGGACATTATAGGCTGATTATGATGATGATTATTAATGATTATAAGATCCCAGAAAGTGTTTTTTTAATTAAAATATTAAGTTTTCGTACAACAATTGATGATGTCGTTTTCGACAAAGATGAAGAAGAGGTTGAATGAGTCTTTCTCATTCAACCTCTCCATGACTGGAATCTGGAAGTAAAGAATGGGCAGATGCGTCACCAAATTGTATTGCGTCTGCGATCACTATTATAATCCCTTTGATTAGAGTCCCGCACTTTTTCAATCATTATGGCCGTCCATTACGAATGATTCCAATCATCAATCCCTTTGAGTAGCGTCCCGTATTTCAATGTCTGCTTATAACCGTTCATTGTTGCTTCGCATGTGCTCCTCTAAATGACATATTTTCAGCAGTGCAGTTTACGAGCTGATGAAACGATAATCACCACATGAACTACAACAAGTACTCGTTGCTAATTCCAGACTAAAAACACTAATTACAAATCTCTGTAATAACACTATAATTTGGCCATGTAGATCGCATCTCTGCTTACGCCTCTGGGGGATTTCAGGCGTGACGATAACAAAACTTGCGTACCTATCTGTTGTTCAAATTGAAATGCTAAGGACCACGACCAACACAAGTAATCATTTCGATGCTTGATTATTTAAAACGTCGATCTTCTACTAACGCGGAGTCAGTCAGCATTTCCCTGTTGGTGCGCATGCTCGTGTCACCTCGAAATGTTCATTTTTCCCGCCCTTTGGATCGCGGCGAAGTTCTATTGTCTATGTGCACATTTCGAATTTATATGTAAACGAACACTTTAGTAACTTTAAAGAAAATCGACTATTTTAGAATGATTTAAGTGAAAGTGAATTATTACGTTCTGTGATTTTAGTGAATTATGCAAATTATGTGAGATTTTAGTGCATTTATTTTTCAGTGGTTTTTTTCACCGGTGCGAAATGAAGGAAAAGGTGACTGATTTTTTTTTCAATTTCTATCTTGTTCAAAATAATCGTATCTTGTTACAAATTATTTTACGCATTAACACAGTTTTATTTCACTGCTAGACAACTAAACGGCGACCGTAACCTACAACGGTAATTTATAATTAATGACCCAACAGATTTAAAAGAGATAAACCCTAAAATAGAAAAAAAAATTACAAGGAAATTATTATAGAATAAATAGACTTTTTTTTCTTCTAAATAAATACTTACAATAGTCTTCTACATACTTCTACGTACTTCTAAATACTTAGTACATAATAGGATAAGAATCTCAACAGGCTCTGTGCAGTCTTGCCCTATGCAACGCGTGCCTGAATTTTTTAAACTTTTAATATGACCCGAATACGCGACTTCACTAATTAACCCTAACCTTTCTGTGGGTAGGTAGAGAGGTACCTAATATAGCCTAAACTTACTAGGTGCAGATGCCAGGACATCAAGCTACCCGAATCTGTCAAATTTTCCCGCTCAAATTTGAACCTTATGGTTTATTTTACGATAACCTTTCCGGAAAATGGCTCCCATTGCCTATAAAATTCTACGACATATTGATATGTTTGATTACTATACGGAAATATTTAATAACAAACATAAGATGACAGGCAAAAAGTACGGAATTTTATATCTTAGGTTTTCATGTCTAGACTACACGTCTGAAATATACATAAGTAATAATAATAATACTTTATTTCAGACCATGGTGTCCATTTTGTTAGTAACAATGTTCTTATAGACTAGTGTCAGTATCTTATACTTAAAACTACCCACAACAACACATAAAAGAAATAAACTCAAACAATCACTACTACTAATGATTGACGTAGCTATAGTCTAGCCGACTAGCTATCATGCTAAGGATGCTGTTGGCGCTGCCACGTACTCTACGCACCAGGGATGCGCATCTCTTACGCATCGTAACGTAAAAGCAGTCTACGCGATGTTCAGCAAACTTCCCTGATGCACTACAGAATCACCGCAGCCCCAACAGCACCCTGAAGGCATTAGATATTAAATTGGACTCGGAGGGCACTGTAAGATTTTTGAGTTTATTCGGCCCACAGGCTGCACGTGTAGAATGATGTGTAGTACAATAAGACCTAAAAAGTGTAATTTTGACTTCTGTCGAACAACGTGCAAACCTGCGAGCTATCATATTCGCCCGCACTGCCAGCGCCCTCTGTTCCCTCTCGATGTCATCATTGTCCTTGAGGCCAGAGGTCAGCATATGTCCTAAGTAGGTACTTAAATTTAGACACCCTACGCAAAGCTATACCATTAAGCGTAATGTTAGGAAATACGTTACCTGTACTGTTTTCTCTAGCCTCAAAGACCAAGACTTCACTTTTGAGTGGATTATATTTTAATCCGTGTTGCACGGCATATGCTTCACAGGATGGTAAGCAGTTTCTTAATCCCACATACCGAAAAATAACTTCAATTTCGGAGTCACCGACTTCCGAAATTAAAGTTATTTTTCACTTTGTAGTGTTTTTTTTGGAAGTCGGTTGTTTTTTTTTTTTTGTAAAAAAGTTTTTTAGCTTCGAAATTGAAGTTTGACCCAATTTTAAAACGAATGTTCTTATGATGACATCAAAAACTAGTGCGTATAACTATAGTTTTTTTTTTATATTTACCAATAAAAAGGTTCTACTTAGTAAAAACATCAGGATATAACACTCCCTGTGTTATAAATGAAATGTTATTCGTTGGTATGGGCATCACTTGAAAACGGCTGGACCGGACTGGATTTGGCAATTTTTTATTTTATATTCGTAATAGTCTGAATTAGGTTTTTATCATATGTCAAAATTGACAAGATTCCCGCAAAATTCTCAAATACTGAAAAAGCTGAGCGCCCTTTTAGGTTTCCGTACCAAAATGGTAAAACGGAACTCTTATGGTGAGATTCAGTCTGTCTGTCTGTCTGTCACAGCTAGATATATCAAGAACTATTAATGCTATCAACTTGAAATTTAGATTAGTTTTAGACGACGTTTGCCCAACTATTTTGCAAATAAGAAAGAAATAAAAAATTATTTTTTTTGCAATAGGGACTGAAAGGGTTCTGAAAAATTCAAATTCATACTAGGGCATGTGGGGTATCAAATGGCGCTGACCTAAAACTGCAATAATCTACACCGCAGTGCACGGTGTTAAAATTCTCTGACGAATATTATTATAGGCTTCGCCGATGAAATTTTAAAAACATTATTTTGTTGTTACGGAACCCTCGGTGCGCGACTCCGACTCGCTCTTGACCGGTTTTTTATTTAAATGTGTCGCTCTTTCTAACAAACTCGCTGTATACCTAATTGTAAATTACCGTTGGTTGACTTAAAATTCCTTCTTAGTCTATCTTAACTTGATAGTTGATACACCACAGCCCAGACACAGTGAGCTCCAGATGGTGACGCAAGAAAACTTCAAAACATAAAAATCCACAAATCAAACAATTTTAGTAATGTTACCACATATTACGTAGTTACCGTCATTCCATACAATCATTGTACTGTAGGTACTAATATTTGTTCGGTTTCGAGACTTCACAACTACCAGACAGATTCTAAGATTGAGATAAAGAGGTACCTAAAACATGATTGTGTTTGACAATCAACATCGTTATAATTTACACAAACGAATGAAGTGCTCTTAGGAATGTTTGCGTGAAGATTTCATTTATTGTTACGACTAGCGACTGTCAGTGTCAACTCAGGAAAGTTTGTTACTTTGTCTAGTCTAGGGCAATATAATAATTATTATGTTATGCCCACAGATATAGATAGACCTAGATAACGCAACTATCACGAACTGTATGAAAACCAAGCATGCCATTATTTGACTACCTAGTATGACGTCACAAGCTCGCGCTCTCAGCCAGCAGGACTAAGCGTGAAAGTGGCGGCTTACGATTTTTGAACGTAAGCTGGTGCGATTTTTGGGACGCGAATTAGTCGCTCTTGCGTTGCCTAGGTGTATGTTATGTGTGGTTATGCCCTTGAAGACTGCTCAGAGCGGGCCTAGACCATAGACTATGACCTAGACAAAGTGTCATTCTCAGCGATAATGTTGATGGAAAAGACAAAAATGATTGATTGACATAAGCTACCGAAAAACTTTTGCATAGAAGAAAAATTTAACTTATGTCAATCCTGTTTACCCACAGGTGTAAATTGCATCTAGTTGACGTAGCCACGAGCCCCTTGAAATCATCTGCTTACAAATAAACCCAATGAACATGATATAGATGTAAAATCAGGAAAAGCCTAGGCTGAAGAAAAACGTAGGTATTAGCTACAATAATGTACTAGTTTTCCTTTTCTATATAAAATAATAATAGAAGCCTGAGGAAAATGTACTTAATGTATTTACTTGTGAGCAATAATAATGTCTTAGGCCATACGTGTTTATTTAAATTAATGAAACCCCCGGAACTGTCATTTCCGCATGGTTACATTATTAAATTATTATAATAATATTCAAATTAAGTATGTTTATTTCTTCCTTTACTAACTTTCTATTTAATATGGTCGCTTATCCCCTTTTTATGAAATATATTGTCCTGAAATTCATTATTCGAGAAGCACAAAACCGGTCGAAGTGGAGGTGCTTGGGGGAGGCCTATGTCCAGCAGTGGACGTCTTTCGGCTGAAATGGTGATGATGAATCACAACATGTTTCAATACACTCATTAAAACGAAAACTGTTTCGGCAGTTCAAAGTCAAAACATTTATTTCAAATTGGCACATAAAAAGCACTCTTGAACGCCAAAATTTATTATGATAATATTAATATAATTTATAATTGATTCTAGCCGCCAAGTAAAATAATTTATTTCAAATAGGCAAGACAATTTTGAATGTCAAAATTTACAAGAATTGATTCTAGACGCCCTTTCCAAAAAGTAGTTTGGAGAAGAATAAGCAAGAAACTCGAATTGCCTCCAGTTCGCATGGGTACCTATGTGCATTTGCCTACTTACCTACCTACTTGTTTTTTTTTTTGACATTATGAAATAAAAATAACCCATCTGCCGAATGCCAACATAATATTAAATTTTTATCAACATCTTGTACAGACGCCAGCACATCAAGCTACCCGAAACTGTCAAATTTTCCCAATCAACTTTGAACCTTAAGGCTCGTACACAAAGGCGCGACGCGACACGCGACACAAAGGCACCGCAAGTCGCGCAACGAGCGGTGCCTTTGTGTCGCGCGCGATTTGCGTCGCGCATCGCGCCTGTTTGCAGGAGCCTTCATGCTTTAGTGATAAAGTTGAAAATCTATTAAAGAAATTTGACAGATTGTAGTAACTTGATGTGCTGGCGTCCCGCGTCTGTACCATAAGATCTCATTTTAGCCCGAAAATAAGCGGACTAAAAATTGGGATTAGAAGAAAATTTCATCTGGTTTTACCAGATGTAAAAATTGGTGGATATGCACAGTCCATATTTTTTCTGTTTAGAGCATGTAAATTAGTTTGGCATTACTACTTACTTAGAGATAGATTATTGTTTTACTAAAATTTACAACTATGTTCTTTAAATATAAATTGCATCTACCTCAGAAACTACAAAAATTCAAATTTATTTAAATGTATTTATTATTAATAATAGATACATTAAAACACAGTAATTAATTACAAGAATAGTACAATGACCCCAAAACTACAGGCAAAATATGCATTTGCTACTGTATCCAAATGCATATAGTTTGGGGGTCGGAATCGCGACATTTTCAGATTGAGTTTATTGCAAGATAGGAAAAACAGAAAAGATAGGAAAAACTATAAAAACTACACACTACAGACACACACACATACTATAATTATTATTATCTATTACAATTCAACTCAAACTCAAACTTTTAATTGTTCTACATCTTTTCTTAAAATCAACTTTTTATCATAAGAATGTAAATCACCCACTTTCGATAAAAAAATTGTAATAAGAAATGTTAGGCGTGAATTATACACAGAGGGCGCGGCGGGGCGTACGTAAGGCGCGAATTACACAGAGACTGCGTAAGGTGAAGGCGCGGCGCAGGCATGATGCCGCTTCAAAATGTTTTCATACAAAAATAGAACCTAAAAGATAAACCTCTAACAATCCAGATTTTTGATCAAAAACCTGAACTAGTTTGGCTTTATGATAAAACGAGCGCGCAGTATTATTTCTAACGACGTCAGGTCGACGGAGCCCCGCTGCGCGGGGCTCCTATTTCTGTCTTCAGGGTTTAAAGGAACCTAACCAAACCGAACCTCGGGGTGCCCCTGACGTCGACCGTCTTCTTCTGGTTCAAAAGCACAAAAATAGACAAAATCACGTTTTTAACCGTTTCGTTTTTCGCCGTTTCACACACACATCACACATATTATTTTTTAAATGTAGGTATGTAATTTCATAACAAATAAATCATTGTTTATTGTTTCTTAATTGTTTTATTTATTTAAAGAAATAGCAACCAACATTGTTTTTATCATAAAACTAATACAGTCTAGGTTTTTGATAAAAAAACTGGATTTTCTCAGGTTTATGATAACATAAAGTAATAATTTTGTCTTCTTCCGGTTCTTGATCAATAGCCTAGGTCAGGGGTGGCGAACCAACGGCACGCGTGCCACTGGTGGCACGTAACAAAATAATTTGGGCACGGCATCATTTCAGAAATTAAGATACCTAAGTCATCTAGTTTGCAGCAGCAAAAGTCGCACTAATTTGTCATTTCATTTAAATAAATATAAAACTGTTAACCTTCCCCGCCCGGGGGTTGTCCTTGGGTGAACTTGCATAGTGCGAACAGGACACGAACAGAGTCGGTTGGTGTCTCATTTAATTAAAAACGTCTAACGGGCCTCTGCGAGTTGTTGTTGCGGCTCCTCGTACGCCTTCCAAAGATCCGGGACCCCAGGGTCCCAGGAAATGTCAAGAGAGATTCAAAATTATAATAATAATACGAAAGTATACAGCTTTTTTCAAATAATCACCAAGCCATAATGGTTTTTTGGCACGTCATGGCCGCATGAAATATTTATTTGGAAAAAATGGCACGTAGGTGTATAGAGGTTCGCCATCTCTGGCCTAGGTTTTTGATCAAAAACCTAATTTTATGAAAAACCTACGACATATACAAGTTTGGTGGAATGCGCCCTACGTTGTTTTTTTTTTAAACAGAGATATAGTGCTGGCTTTTACTCCTTTCACCCCCTTTTCACCTTTTATACCCTGTTTTTGTCGGGACGGAAAAAAAGTCAGCCAGTATAATATTTATTTTATTTTATTCTATTCGGGAACCTTACAGCTACTTACATAAACAGATTTGAAGGCCATTTATAGGTTTCCACTGATAAACACTTGGAACAAAAAAGACAACAAAATAATATAGATAGATAGATAAAACGTTTATTCAGTGCAGCAAAAGACACAATACAAGTATTAAAAACGTCAAAAAAGGTGAAAAAAAAAGGATTAAAAAGATAAATTGACCCATAGACACCTTCAGCGGGATTGTCCGAAAGGGTTACCGTTGGCCCGGAACATAAAGGGCGAAGGAAGGAACACGGGTGGGTTTTAGTCAGTAAGAGTCTGACACTCCCTTCCGCTCCACCCAGAGCGGGAGGAGTCATTTGATGATTTCCCATCCTGAAAAAAAAAAACATAGACACCTAGCTTATAAACATCTAACTCATAATATCGATCGATCTGTCGTTTGTAGCTCATAATATCGATCGATATAACCCTGACCGTCATCGCGTTACCGCAAATCATCTTAGGAGCACTGACAAATCGGATTATGTGGAACTAATCCTTGACCTTACAACATAACACATAATAATATGTCACTATTTTATTTAAGCCGTTTTTCCTGCGCGTGTTTTTTTTAAATATTACACAAAAACATCAAAACAAAGAGGCGTGGCCATACACATATTGTGTATGAAAACACCATGTTTTTGTTTTCCGAGCTGCAGGGAAAACATTCCCCGTACTGGTTATGAGAGGATGGGTTTGTTTCATTTTTAACCACCACGCGCACCGCGCACATCATCTATCATTTAGCATTTTGAAAGCTTATCAACTGACTCAGGTTTTGAGGTTATAAATTGTCTTGTGAATAGTTGTCACTAATCTACAGGAAACAGTTTGTGTGTATGAAAACATATGTTTATGTGTAAGGTTTTTTTTGTATAATGTTTTCAAAAACACGCGCAGGTGACACGGCTTTGTCATTCTCATTATTCTTATTTCTTATGTAGATACTTGGGTTATTTTTCATTTGTTTCCTGAACACAGCGATCACTAATAAACAACCCTGAACATCATGGAAATGTACGAAAGAGCCGTAAATATGCAGCTAACAATGAATAATAAATATCAAATATTAGTCTATGTACAATTCTGCGCATCACATTATGCAGGGGCACGTACCTACGTACCTATGGTTTCAGTGTCCCTTGCAACAACATGCATGAAAATAGTCTATAGTCACAGTAATCGTATCGCCATCGATAAGTTTTGTACAGAAATTGTAAATGCGACATAAGTAGATGCGTTTTATGACTATCGTGACAAACATAATTATAGGAAAAGCTCATCTAGCAACATCCACGGATCACTCCACTCCGACTGTTCCTACTCCCAAAGTTTCGCAGAAAAGAAAAGCCAATGGACTCACCTTTACTTCGGCTTTTTTAGTTTCTGATGGCGGGAAACCCAGTCTCTACTTAGTCAAACTTTTGCCATTATTCATATGCCAAAATTCAGACTTTTTTAATACGTCCGCAATGACGACATTTCAAGCAATACATTTCCAGTAAGTTACCAGTTATTAGCTAACTTCTCAATGTACGAAAAGAATAGGCTTTTCGCATTGTATAGACAATGCGAGGTCAGCTAAAACTGGAAATGCTTATGATGTCGCCCGGCCGTATGTACAGACGCCAGCACATCAAGCTACCCTAAACTGTCAAATTTTCCCAATCCACTTTGAACTTTATGCTTTAGTAATAAAGTTGAAAATCTATTAAAGAAATTTAACAGATTGTAGTAGCTTGATGTGCTGGCGTCTGTACCTAAGGGAGTTTTTTAAACCATGTCCAGCACCCTAATTGCGTATGAATCATTTTGAAGGATATTGCTAATCCATTGCTTCATATGTTCGAAAAATGTGTCTGCTGAACAACGTAAATAACGCAATGAATGTTGTTGAACTGTCAAAATGAAACCCTAGTGTGTTTTGGATAACCGCGAATTTATATTTTTTCGGTTACATTCCTCATTTATAACATAACATCACGCCTGTATTCCCCGGCGGGTTAGGCAGAGATGTATCACGTAACTATAAGTAGTACATCCACATTTCGCCAATTATGTTTAAGTCCCATGTAATAGGGGGTGAGCCTTTTGCCTTCAACCGGACTCCGGACTGCTACGGAAAAATTCCAGAAGGAAAATCCCAATAACACTTTGCCTGACTCAGGAATCAAACACAGGACCTCAAGTTCAGCAGCAGTGCTTGCGACCACTAGGCCACTAACTCATTCATGTTTAACCTATTTAATCGCATATAGAGACGCCAGCACATCAAGCTACTACAATCTGTCAAAATTCCTTAAAAGATTTTCAACTTTATCGCTAAAGCATAAGGTTTAAAGTTGAGTGGGAAAATTTTACAGTTTCGGGTAGCTTGATGTGCTGGCGTCTGTACCTATTTAAAATTAGTAGGTAGGTATTAGTACGACATTTCGTAGCTGAACTCGGCTCATGTGCACGCGCACTATAATTGTCCCCTTTGTGTGCACCATAATGTTCCACGTTCGTGTAGCCTCGCGTTATCAGATGAAGAAATAATTTTTATTATTTAATTTCATAGGTACCGTGCCCGTGCGTGCATCATGGCGGAATGTATGAATCACCTATGTATGCCAGTCGTGCGCTCAAATTGTTTACGTGAAGACATCATTAAGTTACATGGTCGTTGCTAGGTATTTTAAGCTTAGCAGTTAAACTCACTTTTTTTGGTATAAGGCCAGGCAAGTTTGAAAATTGGGATGTAGCTCGATTCAAACTTTATGGCGGCTCTGAAGGGCGCTGCTCGCTGCGCAGTACCTCACCCCTCACCCCCGCTGACACGTGAATGTGTTACTACGCAGCGACTCGCCTCGTGTTCCGAGCTGCCAAAGTTTGAATCTGGCTATACACCATGTATCAGAAATGTACAGACGCCAGCACATCAAGCTACTACAATCTGTCAAATTTCTTTAATAAATTTTCAACTTTATTGCTAAACCATTAGGTGCAAAGTCGATTGGGAAAATTTGAGTTTCGGGTAGCTTGATGTGCTGCCGTCCGTCTGTACCTAAATCCTGTAAAAAAATTCTCTTTAAATCATTCACTGACAGACAAAATACAGCCTACATGAGTTTCTTGCCCGTTCTTCTCCATAGGAGCCAGCTACTACGCTTCGGAATGGCTTCCAGCTTCATGTTTCTGACCGACCTACCCCTTGACAATTCAAAGGTAGCTGTAATTGGTTTCATTGGAATAAATGGTTTGAGTTTGATACCGCTGGAAGTCTAGAAGCATGAAATATTGCACAAGAGTTCCTATATGTAGGTAACGAATGTCAGCACTAAGGAATGGATTATTGAAAATGCATTGTCTAAAGGGGTCAAATAGGAAATTAAAGTTTCTATGGGATCTTGTCATTGTAGCTGATGGAATATCCCATTCCGCAGACGTACAGACGCCAGCACATCAAGCTACTACAATCTGTCAAATTTCTTTAATAGATTTTCAACTTTATCGCTAAAGTATAAGGTTCAAAATTGATTGGGAAAATTTAACAGTTTCAGCACGTTTCGGGTAGCTTGATGCGTCTGTACTTACAGCTTGTTTGTAATCCCCTAAAAGAATTACAAAATTTAATATTTGAACAGTTGTAAGCAATTGTTATTTATATCATGTGATACCTAGTATGAGTAATTAGTTGGTTATCCATACCAATATTATAAATTCGAAAGTAACTAAAGTAAAGTAATATAATATAACGCTTCACTGTATACATATACATATAATTATAGATACTTCGATATTGAGACTGACTCGTGATAGCACAAGTTTAAACCTTAGTGGTTTTTGGTTGCTGTTTAATATAAATAATCCTGTATTTTGTATATACTATAAACGATTATTAAAAAAAAAAAAAACTGTGTCTGTCCGTCTGTATGTTACCTTTTCACGCCTAAACCACTGAACGAATTTCGATAAAATTTAGCAGAGAGATAGATTGCATCCCGGGGAAGGTCATAGGATAGTTTTTATCCCGATATTCCCACGGGATCGACACTTATGCGGGTGAAACCGCGGAGCGCTGCTAGTTATGAAATAATTGTTTCACTAGGTATCCTTAGTTAAACAATTCTCATGATCATGCATGTAAACAAATAAAACTCATTCCATTAAAATATGACAACACAAAGAATACAATAGATAACGAACACGCTAATAAGAAAACAATTAAAAGAGACGGAGAAAAAAGATCATAAAGTAAACCTAGTTATTAGTAAGTAAGTAATTAGCTATTACGTATCCTCGTGGACATCTTTTTTATCTTACTACTAGCTTCTGCCCGCATTGCATTTGCATCGCATCGCATCGCCTGCCCGCGCTTCTATAGGTACCTATATGTACTTCGTTTTCGTATACCGTTTTTTCTTACTGGTCCGTACCTCAAAAGGAAAAAATGGAACCCTTATAGGATCACTCGTGTGTCTCTCCGTCCGTCTGTCACAGCCAATTTGCTCAGAATCTAATGGACCGATTAAGTTGAAATTTGGTACTTACACATATGAATCTCTGTGACCCAAACACAGATTTGTAACGTAAATACCTAAATGAATTTTGAATAAGGGCGTAATTTTTGGAGGGCAAAATAGAAAATGTGAATAAAACGTTTCGCAAACTGCACCGTGTGATAGGTATATCAAATGAAAAGGTTTACTGTGAGGATCTCAAATATAGTTTTTTAATCATTTTAAAGTACAAATTGTATTAAAGTTATTTAAGAAAATAGACGAAAATTGACCGTTCCCCCTTTATCCGAAACTACAGAGCCTAAAATTTTGAAAAATATACGGAAAATAGTTCTATACCTATAGATTACAGGAAAACCTATAAGAAGTCTGTGGTCCAACATTCCCCCGCCGACATGTAATCGAAAAACACTTGGTACCTTTAGAAGTCGATTGCGGCAGTATCTAAAAGTAAATAAAATCATATTATCTGATTGACTCTCACATATAAAACTGGGCTTGACCGTCAAAACACGTCCATAATATAGCAGATGGCTGGGGCTCTGCTCCTCCACCCACACGACAAGTATAACAATATATTATTATTATTTATTATACATACATCAACGTGTAAACTCGTACACATACTCATACACGCTTAAAAACATAAACTAGTCATTCATTACATAACATATTATTACCTACACTATGATAATCAAGTAAACTAGTATACATTACACAAATATATTTCAAAATCTTTCTTTCTGTCGGTTTTTAAAAGCAAGTCAACTGTGGGTGCTTACCACCTTTATAATATACGCGCCGCACTATCTCGACATCCGTGTCCGTGTGTCACTAACGGGATGCAGCAGAATACCAGCGTTAGGTATTGTACCTGGCATATGCGGAGCTAGACTCCCATTTGGTGCAACCATGAGACACACACCGCCCAGTAGTGATCGGACGTTATATGTGTTTATGAGCTAGGTGTCTATGGGTTAATTTGTCTTTTTAATCTTTGTTATTTTTTTTTCACCTTTTTTGATGTTTTTAATACCTGTATTGTGTCTTTTGTTGCACTGAATAAAGGTTTTATCTATCTTCTTGATAAAACATTAACAACCTCTTAAGAGGTCATTGTACTCATCATTATGAACAACTTTTGCTATGGGACCAAAATTGAAATCGTAAAAAAAAAATCAGCCGTTCCCTACATTTTGACGAGTTATACAAAATTATGCCTAACTTATTTGTGCCTCGCGGCTGCGCCAAATAGGTCCAGTTCAGCAAAAATGCCAGTTAATTAGTGCGATGGTGGTTTTCACCTGGACCTGAAGTGTGAGGTGTCTCCTACATGAGTCCAGGGTGTTAACGTCCTACGACCGGTTTTCGCCTTTTCATTTTCTTGAAGCAAACCAATGCAAATCACGTAAGCTTTTATGTAAATAAGGTTTTAAAAAATGGTTGCACCGTGTAGGTACCTAATTATACCCAATAAAGTACACTTGCATTTTGTCCCACGATGGATGATTTCAATAAATTTGCTAGAAATTTATTGAAATCGTCCATCTTTACAAACAAACTACCGAAAATACAGGAGTGTGTGTACCTATGTAACTTAGGAATTGAACTCAAGGACCAAAAAATATTAAAGAAAGTGTTAGTTTTCCTGAAAATAATGCTTCAAGGTGTGTGTGTCATGTCATCATGTGTGAAAATAATACATTCCTTCAGGCAAAATAAACGACTAGACAGTTGTTGTAAAGTGTTAGATGCTCTGTGGTTGTTGTAGTGCAGCAGCTGTAGTCGTACGTCGGTCGACGCGCACGCGGTCCAATGCCAATGTCACTCGACAATCACCGGCTAAGCTGCTGCAATCAGTGAAATTACAGTTTTCTATCATTTTCCCACAACCGCCCAGTGTCACGGCTCGATGACAACGTGTCAACAACGTTTAACCACAGTTTAAGGGGCTTCATGACCTAAAACGTGGTCAATGTCGGACTGCATAGAAAAGAAAGAGACGCGTAGACGCGCGATAACACAACGCTGGTAATTTATTGCAAAATATGAAGCAGTTATTTAATTACAAAAAGTCTATTGTTTGTGTAGGGGACTGTAGCTGATCACCACTGCTGGTTACTTTTTCCTACAATCGGACTATTCGCTATATTTTAAAGTAAACGCCGTGATCGCCGGTGGTAGCCTGATTTTATTCGTCAAAAAAAGTATCAAAAATAAACAGTATTCGAAATATAAAAAAACACTGTACAAAATACATTAAAAAGTAACTAAGAAAAAGGTGCGTCGCGCACATTCCTCCCCCCAAAGTTAAGCCTTCAGCTTGAGCAGCTTTTTCAAGGGCCTCCTCAGTGTGCCCACTGCAGTCCTGACGTCCGCCACTCGGATCACCCCATCGCGGCCCGGGTAAGTCGCTGAGATGCGCCCTCTCGGCCAGGAGCCCCTCGGTAGGTTGCCGTCAGCCACCAGGACCAGATCGCCCACAGCCAACTCTGGAACATCGCCTTGCCCTGGTCTGGGAATAAGATTCGGCAAGTACTCTTTAACCCAGCGCTGCCAAAAGTGGTCCGCCAGTCTGACCGCTTTGCGCCAGCCGCTTCTTGACACCAGATCTCGGTCCGTCAAGGTTGCTGGAACAGGACGTCCCGACGAAGCTGCAAGGAGAAAATGATTTGGAGTGAGCGCCTCTTCACTGCCGGGCTCTACCGAGACGTGCGTTAGGGGGCGAGAGTTGATGAGCCCTTCTGCTTCTGCCAGCACGGTTCGGAGAACTTCTTCAGTCGGAGCACGTTCGGTGAGGGTCGCTCGGAGTGCCGACTTCACACTTCTCACCAGTCGCTCCCATACTCCACCCATAAACGGAGATGACGGGGGAATGAGGCGCCAACTGATTTTCTCCGTCGCTGCATATTCCATAGCTGCGTTCCCGTAGAGTGAACGGAGTTCTTTTCTTGCCCCGATGAAAGCGGTACCATTGTCAGACCAGATCTCAGACGGCGTTCCTGTTGACAATCTGAGACGATACCCCTAGACCGCCAATAGATCTAGCCCTACGAATAAGGTGACTATCTTTCACGTGACGACCCTTGATGTAGAAGTCTACATAACGCACCAACACGTTCTTATTAAGGCCCCCTATGCAATCTACGTGAACGTGTCCTCCTGGCCCAATAACACCTATCTTAGCAGCGACCTCCGCATCAATAAAAGTAGCGGTCGACCCGTCGTCCAACAAAGCATAAGTATCGACACTACCAGACGGACCAGACAGAGTCACAGCAACAACTTTCAGTAACGGGCGAAGACTCAGCGATCGCGCCGGGCTTTCAGCTGAAAAAGAAGTTGACGCGTGAGACAGGATCTCTTTCCCTTCAGGAAGAGAAACTACAGGTTCATAGCTCGACGCGCACGGGGCGGAGCTCGACGTGGACGGCGCAGGGCCGTCGTCCTCTTCTACGCCTACATGAGCCGCGGCCGCGCGCTCACTAGCACTGTGCAACAACCTATGATGGCGGAATTTACAATCGCCAATGTCGCACAAACTTTTTGCTGAACACAAACTTAGTCTATGCCAACCTTCTTTGAGGCACCTGTGACAAATTCTTTTCTTTTTTATAAAATGCCACTTGTCATCTATTGACAAGGAAAGAAATTTGTCACATTGTGTCAATGAATGCTGTTGTTGACATAAAACACAATGAATTTTGCCTGCAGCAGCCGTGGATGAACTATTTTTAGATTTTGACCGAGTTTTCTCTCCATCAACGACTGCGTGCACCTTATCCCTGACTCGGCTATTACCGTCAAACAAGCCAACTTTGCCCGTTTTTTTAAGAAAATCGAATATATTACAAGTTTTTTCTATGGGACTTAAGTATATTTTTTCATTTACTACAACTATATGACCATATGCACGCATTTGCTATGTAAAACATTAAAAAAATTAAAATTTAGACCAAGATTTGTTCGATTTTGATGGCGGGCAAAATAATCCGGACTTTTAGCCAACATTGCCCACTCGATTTTTGACGCAAATCAAGCTCTTATAAATACGTAGAAAGCACCACGAGTACAATTTAAGGCAATCTTAACCTAAGTTTTAAAATACTGTTTGTAGTTTAAATATTTTCGTGATAAAAACAGTGGGCAATGTTACCTAGCGGTTAGTGCCCTTTTCCATACAAGGCCCAACAAGCGGTTTAAGATTTTAATGGTTGTCACATTGCAGTAAAATTATTAAATAAATGTTATTTTCACTTTTCTTTTGTGGGTGTTGGGTGCATTATGAATAGACGTTAAAATGGTAATGAAATGAAACATTGTGTTCAAAATTAAATGTATATTCCAATTTCGTCGACAGTTCGACATAAGATACCGTTGTTCTATTTTGAACATTTCAATAAAGTTAGCTTTAACCTGTAAATGCTATATCAAAAAATGAGATCAATATATGTCCAAACTTGAATCAACAGCAAAACAAATCAACAAGTAAGTACCTAATGACAATAATAAAAATCTTTTATAAGTTCCGTATGCATAGAGCCCATGAGGAACAAAATCACAATTAGTAGATAAATCACATCACATGGTATATATTACAAACAGTCAAAATCACCGCTAGGAATCGTAACAATATTCAGTCAATAATAATATTAATCAATACCGTTGTTCTGTTCTGAACACTTTAATAACTGCTTCGCAGGCAAGCTTTAACATCACGTCGGAGTCATTTTTATATGCTCGGGACCCAATTTCACATCTTGGCTTCTTGGTCTAATTCTAGACTTGTGTTTGTTTTTCTGAAATTAAAAATAACAATAAAATTAAAGCTAAGTGGATCTGCAATGTACAATAAAAGCTGCCATCTACTCTAATGAAATATATACCCTATATCCTATCCCTATACACAAACAAACATACAATCACAAACTTCACCTCTATACATATACTGGGTGAAATTTTAATCACTGTTTTCCTCTTACGGGGTCATTGTACTCATCATTATGAACAACTTTTACTATGGAGCCAAACCTGAAATCGTGAAAATCGTTTCTGTGTTTTTGCGTTAATTCAACCTGTTACAAAATAACTAAAAGTGACAACCCTGAGTGCTTTTTGATAACGGGCAATGTTGGCATGGATGGGTCTGAACAATTTAGGGTAACTTTGCCCATCATTAGAAGTTTTGATTTATAAAGTCCTGAATAATGAAACTATATTTAAAATACTCAACAACTAATATTCTATAACATACAGTAAAATACACTTACCTGTGTTTTCGCCATGAGGTAAAATCCACAAACACTTTTCATAGGAAATTTGCCCGCAAAAAAATACACCGCATTCGACAAGTTCTGGCAAGTTACTAAATGAACTTTGGAACGAATGCGTTAGATAGTGCTGCCACAAATATAATCAACTTTCCACCCAAATAATAAATGTTGCCATAAAACTAAAATTGTTTCTTATGTTAGCGGATTTGCTTATAAATTGCTTTTAGGGCAAAGATACCTTGATTGGCAAAGTTGGCTTGTTTGACGGTACCAGCGGAAGTCGAACTCGGCGCGCCAGCCGATTCAGGGAGGAGGCCGAATCTAGACTGTAGCTCGACTATGTCGACCAGGAAGTCGGCGAACATGTCGAGCATGGGTAGCCCACTGGCCGCATGACTGCTGGCGTAGGCCACCCATTGTGCTCGTAACAGTGGGGGGACTTTCGAAATGACCGATTGAATCAGCTCTGGCGATGTTAGGTAGTGAGGCTGGTCGAGTAACCGAATCGCTTCCACACAATTACGAACACGACTAGCAAAAATAGCAAGGTCTTTACCTTCACCCGAGACGCGCGGCAAAGCGCGCATTGCAGCTGCCTCCTGAGCCACTATAAGCTCGGGGCGGCCGAAGCGTGTATCGAGCGCGCGCAGCACTACATTAGGCTCGCGCGCCGTTGCCAGCAGCATCATGACCGCTTCACGCGCGCATCCCTTCAATGCTTTGTTCAACCTAGCTAGATTTTCCACTGCAGAATGCGAGTTCATCGTATCTAGAAAGGCTCTTTTAAAAGAAAGCCATTCTAGATGCGATTTACCATCGAAAAATGGCAATGGAAAGTCTCTATCACCCCTACGGTGGCAAGCGCCTTTATTAACATTATCTATGAGAATGCCTAACGACTTCACAAGGCGGTCTGAATTGCTGGAACAAAGATGCATGTTAACATTTGTAGCTGTGGTGGCTAGGTCAGCCGGTTTTGTAGGCGATACTGGGGTTGGGGTAACTAGAGCCAGGCGAGAGGGGCCGACCGAGATAATAGAATTAAATTCAACAGGGTCAGCTAGGCCAACTGGATCAGTTTTCAGAGCAGCTTTTGAATTCTGTAGCCAGTCACTAACCGAACGGCTGCTTCTCGAACTACGACGACTGGCATCGGCATCTATAGCCGCCAATTCCGCTCGGAGTTCCAACTCCGCTGCTTCGCGCTCTCTCGCGGCGACCTTTTCCGCGGCGACGGCGACCTTTTCCGCGGCGACCCTCTCTGCCTGCCCTAATTCAACCATACGGCGAGCATGTAAAGCCTCTGCGGCTAACTTTCTAGCCACCATTGTAGCAGAAGAACGAGATGAAGTTCTACTTACTGGTCTCGACGGAGTCTGGGTGGTAGTGACGGGCCTCGGCGGGGTCTGATTGCCGGAGACGGGCCTCGAAGGGGTCTGGACTGCGGCCGCCACATTGGCGGGTGGGTGGCTGGGCTCTGGTTGCTCCAGCTCCTTTTCCACAGTGTTCCCTTCAGCTCCCATCTTGGTACCCGCACGAGTACGCACCATCACTACTATCTACTATCACAACTATTGGCTGTCGAAGGACCACGATGTAGGGGACTGTCGAAGGACCACGATCTACTAAATTGGCTGTCGAAGGACCACGATGTAGGGGACTGTAGCTGATCACCACTGCTGGTTACTTTTTCCTACAATCGGACTATTCGCTATATTTTAAAGTAAACGCCGTGATCGCCGGTGGTAGCCTGATTTTATTCGTCAAAAAAAGTATCAAAAATAAACAGTATTCGAAATATAAAAAAACACTGTACAAAATACATTAAAAAGTAACTAAGAAAAAGGTGCGTCGCGCACAGTTTGGACTTAAAAAATTAAAACACCCTAGTGCTGTACTATGTTGTTTGTAGAATAATGTGACAAAAAATTAGAATGATTATATGTATTTTAGTATGCTTTTTATTGTAAAAAGAAAGTTTGTAGAGGTATCTTCATGATTTTTTTCTATCGTATCAAATTAGTTGTATTATGTTTTCAGAACACTATCTGCCTATCAAATATCCTGAAGAATATCATATATTTTTCTGATTTTGTTTACTGTAGTCGATCATTACTTTTATTGTTTCTAAAACTTGCGTTTTTTGCGTTTAGGTTCTGTAAGCCCCTTAACATACGTTAAAGCTTATGACATCATCAGAAAACGAACAGAACATTTATCATTCAATCTTTGGCGGCTTTGTATGAATAATTTTCATAATAGGTGAATAACATTTTGAAACGTGCGTAATAGAACTTGTGATAATTTTTTGATGGATTTATGAAACCAATTAAATAGGTACTTAGCTGATTTTATGACTTATTCTATGAACACTACCTGTCATGCCTACATCCTTCTAAATTTAAGATTTTTCACAGTTTTTGTTTAACTTTATGGTTCTGCACCACACCACATACTCTTCCACTACCTATATCTTCCATAACCAAAGAGTTGTAATGGAAAAAAGATGATCGAAGTTTATCCCATACTGGCGGTCTGCGCTGCCACCGACAACGCCGCGGAAGTGGCAAAGTTTTGGGAAAACAAGATTTAAAATACAGACGTGCCAGCGACACGAAGAATTAGATGAGCAGGGCCACTTCTTCTTTCGTCTCATCATTGAATTGAGCAGAAGTTCAAGCTGCACCCTAATTTCGTAACACACTTTAAATCACAATCTGAATCATTTTGAAAGATTGCTTTAGTAATCTTTCAAAATGATTCATTCATTTTTTTTTCATCCATTATTGATTCATTCATTCAAATGGTTTACCATTGCTTCATAATGTTCGAAAAACGGTCTGTTCGACAACGTAAACTACGAAATGAATGTTGCAGAACTGTCAAAAAAAAGCGATCCCTACTGTTAGTGTGTTACGCAATTAGTTATCCCGCTGGACATGGTTTCATAAACGGGCAACGTCTTGCGATTCCCGCGACCTCCACCAGGTCGTCGATCCGCCTTTTGTTCATCTCTAACCACGGATACTAACAACACATTCTAAATTCCAGATATCAGAAGCAAGCTTCGTAACGAGCGTCGAGGAGGCGGCCCGCGTCGACCAATGCACGCAGACGCCGCCGAGCGGCAAGGCGCGCCCACGCACCCTGCAAAGGTACCACACATCAGACCACATCTACGAGAGATCTCACAGAACCTACCGCCTCAAGCACGAACCCAGGCCCAAGAGCCTAGGCCTCACTGAATCCTACCCATTCATTGCGAAGCCGTCCAGCTATGATTATCCAAAGTAAGGTTCAGAATTACAATTTTTAGGCTTATGTGACTAACTTTTGAGAGAGAACGTTGTCTATGTTTATGTGTTGTGGTTTTAATTTTGTATGACAGCGCAATGCAGATTACGTTATTTAGTAAAAACATATTGGTTGACTGTGGTGTACTCCGCATAAACGAGCTTGAGTGAGGCTCAAGCCTCACGTTGCCGAAACCAAAATAATAAAAAACATGATTGTATAAATAATAATAATATTCGTAGGAAATAGTCATACTGTCGCATTAGTTCAATTACGTGCACTACAACAACAAGTAATTTTGTCTGTTTATGACCAACTCAACAGCTTCTGTCGCCTGCATCCAATAGCCCCCAGCTCTGCTGAGGACAGCTTTCTGTACAGAAATTATCTAGAATTTGAAACGACCTCTATTTAAAGTGCACACCTAGATGTTTGCGGGCCTATTACTCCTTTATATATTGATGGCAGAAATTATATGTATACATAGGTAAAGGTAACTTACCTACATAAGTATGCATTCGTGAAGTCAGTTACCGAAACTAACAATATTGATAATTGGAAACGTGAATCCAAAATATTCATTTCTTAATCTATTATGAATTATGATGTTGAATAAATAGTTCATCAATAAACAGTTAGCAACAAACATTTTTTTTATTTAGGTAAATAAATTTCAAACAAATAATGGATTCAGTTAACATTTCCGTTGAAAAAACCTCAAAACGTACGCTTTTATGTATTTATCAAGCAAGAGACGGTAGTTGAACAATAGTTAGTGACATCGTCTACCCAACGTTTAGATAGACTCAGTGCGAAAAAAAAAGTTAACAAGAACAGTGGTAACTCGTCAGTTAAAATATATGTAATTTGGAACATTATTATAGCCATTATCTACATCTAGTGACGTCTTTATGGTAATCTTTTCTATTGTAATGCTATAAACTCACAAAAAATATGTGACTTAAAATGTGTTCAAAACGATTATATTGTGTCCGACGCGCAACAAAAACTTAAAAATTATGGTCAAACCACTGCATATCTACAAAAAAAAAAAATTGTCAGTTTTCTGAAATACTTCGACAGTCATATTTCAGAAATTCCTTTATACCGCTGTAAGTACCTACCACTGCGTAAAAAGAAAATTCCATTGAAAGTGTCTTACTATAATATATAAGCGTGAAGAGGTAACAGACAGACACAATTTCGCATTTATAATATTAGCATGGATAGATGTAAAGATTAGGTAAACTTCAGGTATGAGTAATTATAACTCGTTAATTTATATCAAACTAGCTTCTGCCCGCGGCTCCGCCCTCGTATATGACGGAAATCATCCCACAAGAACGTACTACAAGAACAAAAAGAAGCGTATGCCATCCCCAGGATACCATCTATCTCCTTTCCAAATTGAATCGAAATCCGTTCAGTGGTTTAGGCGTGAAAAGGAAACATACCTACCTACAGACAGACTTACTTTCGAATTTATAATATTCAGGATGGATTCTTCTTCTGAAAGTTGTTAATGGCATGAACCATGAAGTGCAAAATACGCAGCTGGGCTCTTGACGCGGAAATTGAAATTCATGAATTCCAGTTTTTCTTTGTTTAGGTACCTAACTCATAACTGTTGTATTGAACGAAGACAGTTTTGCCACGGATAATGTAACGAAGATAACTTTTATGTGCACTGAGCACTACATAGGTACGATAGGCAAAACCAATACCAATTTATATACAGCGTGGAAGACGACCCACTGACCCGTGGCGCTACAATGGCGACCTTATTTTACACACGGGTAGGTTGGTTCTCGCCTATTTCCTCCTCCAATATTGGATCAATCTGAATAGGAAGGATACTGTGGCCCTATGTTGTTCTTTTTTCATTAATAGTTGTCAAATTTGTACGACGAAAACGCGAAACCGTATACGTGTGTTAAATTAGTGTCGCCATTAAAGCTCCACGCTGTATACAGCACCCTAATTGGGTAACACACCTTTACCAACAAGCTGAATCATTTTCAAGGATATTGCTAATCCATTGCTTCATATTTTCGAAAATTTTGTCTGCTCAACAACGTAAATAACGCAATGAATGTTGTCGAACTGTCAAAATGGAAGTCATTGCTACTGCAGTTAGTGTGTTACGCATAACCCCGCCTGGTGGCATTCACAGATTTTAACAAAAAATTACATTCAGCCGGTCGATTCTGTAAAAATCTCACCGTGAAAACTTAGGTGAAGTGAGTTTGCTTTTTCTAGGAATTGACACTATTGACAGCTCACTCCACGCTCACTTCACCTAAGTTTTCACGGTGAGATGGTTACAGAATCGCACTGCAGCAAGAAAAGGCAACTTTTATAAAAACTTTTTATTTCATAAAAGGATCAAAAACCTCTAAAACGGGGTCTAAAAAACTAGGTCTAAAACGGGTGCACTGCCACATCCCCGCATGTCGGTTTATCTGCACGCCACTGTAACCAAATAAGTCTTTACACACATTCTAACAACTAACTACTTTGTGACACTAACAATGAGAAGTACAGTCACAGTCAGGGAAATTTTAATTAATTGTTAAGTAAATTGACACCCTAAGTCAATTTGCAGTGTTATCTTATCACCATTTCGGTTTAAGACTACTTATTTCAGACTACTGTCAAAGTTTGACAGTTGTGATTTGAATACAGGGTGACATCCCACATCGACGTGCAACCATGTTGCTATGTATTCAGTGCATGGCTATGGATCTCCGAACCTTGAAACTATTTACCGGTTTTTAAAAAAAAAATAGCTGTTCCATACATTTTGACCGCGTAGGCATTGCACTTTTTCTTTTTTTTATAAACGACGAAACATTTCTACTCTAGGGTAGGTAGTAATTAGAAACATGTGCTGAATACAATATGGTTACACTTTGCGCGTCGATGTCTTTGCCACTCTTTAATCTGACAATTTGAGATCGTATTCAATTTGCTTACCAATTAATTTCCCTGACGTAACCTAACTGTGGTTCAGCGGTGCTATTCTGTAAAAATCTTACCGAGAAAACTTAGGTGAAGTGAGCGTGGAGTGAGCTGTCAATAGGTAGTGTCAATTCCTAGCAAAAACAAACTCACTTCACCTAAGTTTTCACGGTGAGATTTTTACAGAATCGACCGGCTGATCCAAAAACACAGCTAATTTATTCCTCAATTTGTTCCCAGATGCAAGGTCAGCGTGACAGACAGTCCCACGATATCTGTGACCCCGCCCCACAGCTTAGAATACGTGTGTACTAAAGGCGGTACCAGTCCAAACGGCAGTGTCACTCCTAACGGGATGGTGTCCAACAAATCAGCTGCCACGGTGTTGCTGAGCCCTAGCTACTTGCAAGGCCACTGTCAATGTAACCAGTCTATTAAAGTAAGTTCAGAAGTAAGTACACCTAATCTGCATTCGAGATTTATTTGCCAAAAATGTAAACAAATATGAGTTTATGGAAAAATAACTTTAAACTCTACACAATAAGGTTCAGTTTACGCTACGACTTCAAACATTTTTCTAACTTTTTCAATAGTGCTAGTCACTGTGAAATCCAAACCACTAAAATAAAGTTGATATTTGTTTAACTCGAAATAATATTAATTTGAAACAAGTTTGAATAGACTTTTCATTCATCTTCTGGGTACGCGCACGCTCGTTTCATCGAAAACCTAATCCATCGCTTTTATCATGCAAGATCGAGTTCAAGAGCTGCTGCTTTTGTTCTTATTGCGTAACACACTTTCTATCAAAGTCTGAATCATTTTGAAAGATATTACTAATCCATTGCAATTTTCGAAAAAGTCTGCTCGAAAACGTAAATAACGAAATGAATGTTGTTGAACTGCGGTGCTATTCTATAAAAATCTCACCGTGAAAACTTAGGTGAAGTGAGCGTGGAGTGAGCTGTCAATAGTGTCAATTCCTAGCAAAAACAAACTCACTTCAAATAAGTTTTCACGGTGTGATTTTTACAGAATCGACCGGCAGAAATGAAAGCCATTTGGTACTGTTATTACTGAATGCTTCAGTCCAATGGGGATTGTCCAAAATTTCTAACCATTAGATTTTATTTTATTTTTTGAAAATTTAGAGTATATTGAGAAACAAATTTGAATATTTTGATGATTGACTCAATAGTTATTTAAAAAAAATATTGAACTATTTTAAGTTTTTAAGGTTGGTGACGTCATCAGTGGCATAAAGATTAAGTGCCGTTGCCTGACAAGTACATAATAAAAAAATTTAATCTGTCAACACAACGTCATCAATCCAAAGAGTACTGTCACATCTGTCAAAGTGTCAATAGGCCGAATAGACGTCTTAAATAATCAAATCCTATCTTATTGTATTTATTTACAAATGGTTTTTTTTTATGTGTAAGTGTCCTCCAAGGAATATACTACTTTCTATCGTCACTAGAACAATCGACGCGGCGACTTAGAAATAGAATAATAACGCACGCGGCGACATTATTACTATTATTGCTGCAAGTTGGATCAAAGCACTTCCTGTATTCCATAACTCTTCCAGTATATTAAATATTGTCTAGTGTTGTAATAATGTATGTAATGTAACATAAACAAGAATGTTTATATTTTTGACATATTTATAATAATTTGACATTTGACAGATTGTAGACAATCTTACTTTTTTTTTCTGAGGTAACGATACAAAACTGTACGGCCAAAGCCGACGTAATTTGAAGGGCAAAGAAGGTCAATCGTATTTTATCAAAAATATCAGTAAAACATGACTATTTTTCATAATTAATTAGTCCGTAATGATCAATAACGCTATTCCTCGAAATGGTTTTTCAATTACAACATTTAAAAAAATATGAACAATGCCCATTCAGTCCCAACCTCCCATTGGCTAGTGTCCGAACTTTCAATAAGTCGTTCTATTCGGTATTTGTACCTAATGATGATGATAAATCATTGTTTATTCAGAAATTTCTTTATGAGGAAAAAGACGTTGTTTTGATTAATTTCGATTTCACACAGGTGCAAAATTAATTTGAAATTACCGCAAGTTCACGCCAGATGTGCAAACACTGAAAAAAAAAAACAGTTCCGTCTTCCGTCGTACTGAGTTGATATTTGGAGAAAATAAACTCCTTCATTTTCGTAAAATAACTACTGAATTTAACTAGAGCTTTAACGAAACCGATGAATGGAACCCCAAATTAAAAAGGGCGGGAAGATGACGATGCCCCTACGAATTTAACTCCGTAACCATCCACTTTCCCCCTACAACCAAAAGAACCATTAAACATTATCATACTAATTTCCTATTCCCTATTTCCAGAGTGTAAGCGAGGTAGCACTGGCGATGCCGGTGTCCCCTGCCTGGAACGAGGAGCTGCCTCAGGGTCCCGAGGGTCTCTCGTGGCGGAGACTTCACATGTCCCGTGCCAAATTGAAAGCCACTGCCACCACCTCGGAACTGCTGTCAGGTAAATAGACGCTAATTTGATGCAGTACTGCCCCTGGTTCGCACGGTTTTTACGACTTGACAAAACATTGAGTGATACCATTCCCAGAATAAAAAGCGCTTGTTTAAGGGACTACATGACCTAAAGCGCGGTCACTGTCGGACTGCATAGAAAAGAAAGAGACGCACAATTTATTGCAAAATATGAATCAATTATCTATTTACAAAAAATCGATTGTTTGGACTAAAAAATTAAAACACTAATACTTTAGTGTGGTGCTTGTACAATAATCTGACAAATAATCAGAATGACTGTATGTTTATTAGTATGGTTTTTATTGCGGAAAGAAAGTTTTAGAGGTATCTTCATGATTTTTTTCTATCGTATCAATTTTTTTCATATATATATTTTTTAGTAATTGTATTATGTTTTCAACTCACTATCTAACTAGCATACCTATATCCTGAACAGTATCATGATATTTTTTTGACTTTGTTTACTGTAGTCGATCATATACCGAGGAAACCCGCATGTCCTAGAACCAACAATTCGAAGACATGTGACATCTAACAACCTGCACTGAGCCCGCGTAGTGGATTACAGCCGACTCCCATTTACTGAGAGTAGGCCTGTGTCCCAACAGTGGGAAAATTATAGGCTAGTTAGGCTACACACATAAATGTTCGGGAATAAATTCTCTAAATGATAGTGAAAACCGCACCAATATCCGTCGCGCGTAGTTTAGAAACAACGCGGTCTCACAAACAGACACGCGACTTGAATTTAAAATTATGTATATCCTATCTATGCATAGAAGAACATGGACTTACCTAGTAGTTAAATGCCTTTTTTTTGGTGGAAAATCCTCATGTATGTCCTCCGTCCTGGGGCGGGTGGAGGACTGGAGGTGACTAAAAACCACCCCGGTGTTCCATCTAGAAAAGAACAAAAAAAAAAGAGCGCAAAATTGCTTATTATGTGTTTTCTAAAACACACAGTGTTGCTTGATGAAGAAGCTGATGTAAATTTGCCTTTATATTGATATCTATGGTTAAAACTTACCGAATTATCCATGGTTTTATACCTGTCTCTCTCTCACACCAGCATGCGTCCTTTTCTAATCAAGAAGGACGCTTGACGCGAAGCTGTCAATGTCATAGCGTTTGTAAATTTTGCCGCTAAAACATCGAAAAATTTTCATATTTAAAAATTATGTGTTAAATACAATAATTTATCGTATCAAATTAACACACAGTGTCAATACAGTATACGTGTCGGGTTTTTCCGTTGTGAATAAGTGTACAACATAGAAAGCTCCGTCAGGTCAGGAGTATTATTGTTCTGTGATGAAGTGTTGGAAGGAGTCCCTATAATGCACGTCACTGTAATGCACGTACCAGCAATGCACGACACTGGATTGTACAACACAGGAATGTACAACACAAGAATTGGCGACATCGCGATGTCTCCAATTCCTGGGGTGTACCTTGATGGTCCGACCCGAGAGTGTACAACACATGAATTGGCGACATCGCGTGATTGGCCGATTGGTTGGCCAATCAGGTGACTCGAAATTTTGGGACTTGGATACTAGGTAATTGAGCTAGATAGTGCTGTTCCGAAAGACGATTGATTGCGCGATTGATAAGTTTTTAAGCAGAGAAGTCTTTATAAAAAGAGTTTTGTACAGCATATTAATTATATAAGCTGCAATCAGCTGCTCATGTTTAATAAAATTTTGGTAAGCACTCAGAGTGTAAGATAGGTCGACGGAGCCCCGCTTCGCGGGGCTCCTACTTCTGGGTGGTTTAAAAAAAAATAACCACGAAGGCTAAGGCGGGAGCTCCGCTACGCTTCGCTCCCGCCTTAGCCTTCTAACCTAACCTATCCGAGTCGGGGTACTCTGAGTTGGGGTGTTAACCATAATGTAGCGGCACAGTACATATCCTTCTTATCCAGTTTATGAAATATCTTTTAAATTGGTTCAATATTGGTGAAGAAAATAGGCGAGAGCCAAACCTCGAAAATGTGACTTTTTACTTAGGCTATTCAGTCGGATCTGCAGTTGTCCTTATCGCACGCATTAGAGGGCGGGGGCTCGCAGAGCGACAGCGATAGTTTCTTCAAATACCTAATTTTCAAAAGTCGTTCCGCCCGTATTTCCTCTTAACGAATAGTTCACAGATTTACTTCAATAATAATTGATTGAACGTCAACCACACGTCAAATGAAACAAAATCAATCAAAATCAATCCTTAATCAATCAAAATCTCATCCCTAGTTTCACATGGCTTTTTACTTTTTTATTGTGACGTCGCTGTTTGTTTTGATTCCAATTCCCGTGCTGTACATTATCAAGCCGGACACTCTTGGTCCGGGCCGAGAATGCGCGACATGACAATGTACGTCATTGGAATTCAAAACACGTTCATTCCAATGTCGTGCGTTCTCGTGCCGTGCATTGCTGTGTTGTGCATTGCTGGTTCCCGTTGGAAGTGAGCAAAGTTCGAATGTTGAAGTTTCTGATGGAGTTCAGTACTCGAATAATACGAGATCTAATGACTCATTGTCATCATCTTCTTCATCCTCGGAGGATGAGGGAGGAGGGCATAGCATTAGGTACCTCTGCCCAACAAAACACGAAACCTTTCATGTAAGTACTGATGTGTCCGGACCCGCGTGTAGTCGCTCATGCAGCAAGTGGGGTTTACATCTAGTTACTTAAATAACTTGCCGTTACTAACGACTAATCTTAGTACTTACATCAATGCAGGAACAACAAGAGAGTGCCAAATCCAACCCCATCTACATCTCATTTTTTGAGAAATCCGACACTTATTGTAAACTTTTTTGTTTAGGTGTACTTGTACAGAGTTTTATGAAAAAACCATTATTACACAAGCTGACAAAGAACAATTAAAATAATTAGTTACCCGAGTAAAAGAAAAGCTCTACAATCTTGCTTTGCTAGTCCCAGTTTTGTAGGTCTTAATCTTAATGACGAGTTGTGCCATTTTAGTAAGAGCAAAGATTACTTAGCTTCCACATTTATCAATAAAATTATTAACAGTCTTATCCAACAATATTTTGGAACAAAGACAACTTGTTAAGTCAGGCTTACAAGAATTGCTCGACTGGACATCAGCAAACTGTAATAGTTTAAATATCAGCACATTGTCTGAAAGAAAAATTCTGTTACTTTTGGTTCAGGGTCCCCGTCTTATAAAAATTCGGAGATTGCAATGCAGATTGCGTGTGGTAAAAGGGCGAAATGCATTGAAATTAAACAGGGTCGTAATTTAAAAGAAATTTGAAATCCAAATTTAAAAGATACTGTCATACTGTACATGATGTGTCTCCTAGCCAGGCATATGTTTATAGCCGAGATGCTTTGCAGATTAACATAGCTTCTTTAGGTGAATCTCAGGATCTGATGTGCAAAACAAGAAACATCAGGCCCCTTATGAAACACTCGAGATAAATGATTAACAACTGACTATCAAACCAAAACTTTCAGAAAGGGTTGTCAGCAGGACCATGGCAATTTATGGCAACAACATACCTGTTGTTCCTCTCGGAGACAATTATTTAATGAAATTATTAACAGGTGGCCGCATCCCATTCTGAAAGACTTCAGTATCCATACAACCATGTGTTCAAAATATTTGCAAGCAACATAACAGAGGAAATGACGGACATGATCCTCTTCATAAAACAAGATAAATTATTAGAGACGCCGCCAATCTTAATCCAGGTTTTCTATGGAGAATGTATCCAATAAAAAAAAAAAAAAAAATTGATGGATGACTACGTCCCATCACCTCAGGGCCTCAGGCCCTCAGTATGACCAGTATGACCAGTATGACCTCAGGGGTCTCAACTCATATGTGTCAGTTAAACATTTCTATTTCGCAAACAGATGTAGCCATCTTCCTACAGACAATCGATTGCTTAGGAAAAATAGACATTCACCAGGCCTACAGGAGGTTCCCCTGAATGATTTGCAACAATGAAGTGCTACAATTGGCAGCCTTGCCATTTGGCCTGTCATGGGCCCCAAAGATGTTTGCCTGGGGATTGCGGAGATCCTACGAGCATTAGTTTTCCGCATAATTGTGTATTTGGACGATTTTATCCTGGTCAATCAGGATCGGACCATACTGGTTTCTCAGGTTTCGGAAACACTGAGAACGTTGAAAACTGCTGTCCTAAAGTTATTACAAATCTGTTATGGAGCCCTCTCAGGAGGTAGAATATCTTGGCTTGGCTTGGAACACTCAGCAAAACTGAGTAAAACTTCCTCCCAAGAAGACAAAAAAAAAAAAAAAAAACCTAATTGTTGAGCAATGGAAACAGTTCTCTGGGACAAGCTCAGAGTATATTAGGTTTGCTGACCTTGGCAAATTACGCAGTATCAGCGGATCGACTGCGCTGTCGCAGAGCCTAACTTTTTCTAAAATTGTTAGACCAAAATAGATTAAGATAAAGAAAAGATATTCCTCTACCCATTCCGCAACCCTAAAATGGTTGTGGTTAAAAGTTGTAGATACAGCTAGACACCAGTAGTCAAGAAAAGTGTGATTCACTTCCTGACCAAGAATGCTGCAGACTTAGGGTAGGGAGCTCAATTAAACATCACTTACCTATCAGGAAAGTGGGCCCCATATCAAGAGCACCATCAACAGTCAGCGGATGACTCTGAAAGGTGTGCACATTCATAGTCAGTCGGAAAACTGGACCCTGGTCCCATACCTTAAGAACGAGGGGGGGGGGACATTCCCTGGCACTGCTAGAGTCCTAAAACTTGCAGAATAGTTACATTTAACTCTCTCAACCACTACCTCCCGGGGAGTCTAAACGGAATTGCGTATCGCCTATCAAGGGGTCGCAAAGTACTAAAGTGGTATTTTCTGCCCCAAACCACGGAGTCTATATTCAAGTTGTGGGGTGTCCCAGACGTAGATCTGTTCACGTCAAGAGACACGGCTATCGTACCAAAGTACGTAACATTGGATACCAGAGATTGTTCAGCAGTCTTCTGTAACGTATTGAGCCGAAAAAGGGACTATCATCTAGGGTGGGCATTTCCCTCACCCAGTTTATTACCGAGAGTACCGGCTCTCTTGAACAGTGCAAAAGGAATTTACATCCTAATAGCACCGGAGTGGATCAAATGTTTTTGGCTACTCGACCTGCGAGCGAGAGTCATAGTAGAGCCACTTCCTACAAAAAACCTGCGGAAGGTCCTAAGAGATCTAATAGATCGGACGACAGGCAAATGCCCTGCACAATGGGACAAGTTAACTTTTTTTGCCTGGAAAATTGGGGGTGGGCCGATCATGTTGCTCACTGGTCCATAGAGGAACAGAACTTCTTGTTAAAAAGTAGCTGGCGGACATCTACTTTAACAACATAATTATAGTACCCCTATTAGAAGATTGTTATTGTGGTATGATACCAATAAAATTAACCCAAAAACACCTGAGGACCAGCAGGTAGCTAGATTTTTGGCAAAGTTATTTTTAGAATATAAGTTAGCTTATGAAACTATTCTTCTTTATAAATCAGCTATTTCTACTTACTGTGCAACAAAAAAAAAAAAAAAAAAAAAGTATATAAGTATGTCAAAACATTTTTGATGTGAAACATCTATAGCCGCACGTAAAAAATAAATTTCTGGCGTGGCGACGCATGCCGTGGCGACGCGTCGCCATGCTATATGATGGTATATACAGTCACAGTCTTGTGTACTGTGTGGCGACGCGTCGCCATGCGCAATCGACTGCGATGTCGATGTTTCACATCTGCCAGGCGTCCCGTGTTTCGTTCATCAAGTTCTAAAAGCCATTTCACTTGCTAAACCGGCAATACAAAAACTACCAGTTTGAGACACTGCAATTTTGTTTAACTGGCTAAAGACTACAACAAATTCGAATTGTTTATTTGAAATCGCTAGACGCACAGCTTTAATACTCTTGCTGTCCTCAGGTCGTGGGATTCATGATCTCACATTTTTAGAAAATAACCCTGAGAATCTAATTACTATGGAAGATGAGATTACTCTGTGGTCAAGGTTTGGCTCAAAAACAGTTTCGAATACACACTGACAGTCAGGTTGGTTGTTGCGGAAACACCCAGACCATCGTGTCTGCCCTGTCAAACACATTAACAACTTTATAGAAAGTTCTGAAATTAAAAGAAGCGCAGACGGGACTGTCTCAAATCTTTTATTATTTTTTCTCTATCAGGGAAATTAATGCACGTTGAATTCATAGCATTTTTAAAGATGCTAATATTGATGCCCTACCAGGCAGTATCAGGTCAGCAGTAGCCTCTACAAATTGGTTGGAGAATAGACCTGTTAAAAAATACCAAAGGAAACTAGTATTAAAACTTTTCAAAAAATTTACTGTTGTCCAGTAAACAAAGCTGATAATACAACTCTAATGTTGATTAATTGTATTTTTTTTTCCAGTGTTGGTTAGATTTAAATACATAGCTTTTATAAAGAGATTTACTTAAGTAATTTATTCCTTGATAAAGGATTATTTGAGAATTAATTATTTGTTTTCTGTTTGATTTTAAAGAAATTTATATGGTTTCGTTACATTTGGACATACACAGATGTTATTATAAAAATTGTAATAAAACTTATCTATTTTCTAGAACAGTTGTATAATCTATTCATCATAGCGTTTGTATTTACCACCAGCAGATACCAAACAGGTCTTCATCAAGCAACACTGTGTGTTTTAGAAAACACATAATATGACTGTTTTGCATTCCAACAAAACAGGTATTATGTGTGAATAAAACACACAGTGTTGCAGCTATTCTCTAGCTGGTGAGCTGAAGACTCTATGACATTGACAGCTTCGCGTCAAGCGTCCTTCTTGATTAGAAAAGGACGCATGCTGGTGTGAGAGAGAGACAGGTATAAAACCATGGATAATTCGGTAAGTTTTAACCATAGATATCAATATAAAGGCAAATTTACATCAGCTTCTTCATCAAGCAACACTGTGTGTTTTATTCACACATAATACCTGTTTTGTTGGAATGCAAAACAGTCATATTCTGCACAAAAAAAAACTGACATTGCAAATAAACATTAAAAAAAAGACAAAATATACACACACAACGTAGTCAAAAGCCTCGTACTCAAGCTTAAAAAATGTCACACCACACCACACCATGCATCGCACACCTATAACGCCGGGGGTCGCCGGAACGTATGATCTTTCCGCAACCCTCGGCTGGTGCCGCCTCCTCGGAGTAGTTAAATGCCTGTATTATTTCAGAAGGTATATTAGATGCCACACAATTAAAATTAGAAAGGAAATCTGATAACATAAATGGATGTTTTTCCTTGTGCAAGCTGTATTTCCCGATTAGTTAAGGAATGTGAAAAGGGACTTGTTCCTATGCTTGTTCTACTGTTTGATATGCAGTGCACGTTATCGAGGTCATCAGAGGATAATGCCACATTATGCGTAGGTATAATGTATCTTACATGAGTAGATATCTATTATTATAAGACGGAAAGGATTTCAAAGTTCCCACATTCAAAGGTAGGTTTCTAGTATAAAAAGCAAAATCAGTCAATAATTTTCCCACTCCTGGGACACAGGCCTCCAAAACTCCAAAGACCCTTCAAAAATGTTTCAAATATCTCGAAAACTATTGAATTTCGGCCGTACATATGGAGGTTCAATTTGTTACATTTTGGCCCCCTATCAGCTCCTGACTGATATATGTCGAATTACAAATTAACCCTGTGCAATAATCGATCCGGATTCCGGTCAAATCAATTGTTCAGGGGACACCCGACAGTAGTTAGTTATCTATATAACTAGTGTGTTTTGCAAAAGATGTTGGATTGGATCCAGCACAATTAAAATTTGAAAATAAATCTGGTGAATTATTATGATTTTCCTCGTGTAAGCTGTATTTTCCGATTATAATAAGGGTTTTAAAAAGGGACTTTTCTAACTGTTTTGTATGCAGTGCATGTTTTAGAGGACGACGGAGGATAATGCACGATAATATACGATGCGTATTGTGTCGATAGTTATATCAGAGACTACTTTCATAGTTTGTTCTCCCCCTTGTACCGAATACGGTATGGCGTTTGCTATACCAACCTCAGTTCGCAACCACCTAACAACTTAACAAACACCTTCCAAATTCCAGGTTTCGCGATGGTGGCAATGGTGGAACTCCAGATCAACGAGCCGACGAACGTCCCCGAATGGCTGTTCGTGATGTTCGCAGTCTGCACGACGGTTCTCGTGGCCGTACATATCTTCGCACTGATGATATCAACGTACTTGCTGCCGAATATTGATGCAGTCAGTAAGATGGAGATGCCCAGGGCGCCCGCGAGTGCGTTGAGAGACTCGCCTCATGAAAGGATGAGGGGATTCATCGAGCTGGCTTGGGCTTTTAGTACTGTATTAGGTAAGAGATGGAAGATAATCAAAGACTTCAGTAGGTAGGAAGTATTATATAGCAATCTCATCGGCCATACTTCTGCATTGGGACTTTAATGCGTGATCCGTTAAGGTTTCCATGACATCTTGATTTATAACTTTGTGACTTTTGAGGCGCGACTGTTAGATTTTGCAGGAGCCACGTAAACGAATGCGTGCTCTTGTCCTTTTCGCATTTTAGGGGATCATCATAAACCTAATGTTTTTACTGCTGGGAAACACGCCTCCTCTCTATGGGAGGGAGTGGGCCGTAATCTACCACGCGGGCCCAGCTGACATGCACGCATTGGTTGTTCTCGTAGGCGTTCGCTCAAAGATTCGGCTTCCCTGACCCAGTTAAGAAGACTGTAGCAAAAATCATTCATCTGTATCTGTACCCCGTTTTTATATGTTTTTTCTGTCCATTCCAGGTCTCTTCCTGTTCCTGGTAGAGATAGCGATCCTGTGCTGGGTGAAGTTCTGGGACTACTCGTTCGCGGCCGCCACCGCCGCCACAGTCATCGTTATACCAGGTACAGTGATACCACTTATCTTTCTGTGAGTGCATGCACATTCTGTCTCCTTGTCTATTTCTGTCGGTTTGTGTATCAGGTATGTTACAATATAACTTCATTATCCATTTTGTATTACTTAACAAAACGTAAGCTATCTATAGCTGCTGCAGGCTGCTAGCACAGAAAACAATACTTTACTGAAAAGTTTGTGTGCCCTTGCACCATTTTTGGACCTCTAACTGCATGTAATTAGCATCTGTAGTTTTATGTAACTTGTACTAACAACAACATGATAACATGCCTATCAATATAAAGTTGATCAAAGATTTTTAACCGGATTTTAAAAGGAGGAGGTTATCAATTCGACTGAATAGTTTTTTTTTCTATGTTCAGCGATATCTTCGCCAAATTGTTAACTGATTTTGATGACTCTTTTTTCAAAGATTCCTTATAATTAAGATTTAAATTGCTCTTCCATGATAGTATTTATTTAATCATATAAAGAGATGCCGTAGGTAAATACTACGATTTTTTCTGGACCCTTGTTTTCTCCTATTACTCACACTTTTCGTTTTTGAAGTGAAAACTTCTTTAGCGGCGTTGTTCACTTTTTTTGTAATGGGTAAAAAATGTTAAGCTCGCGTCAGGACACGTGACCTGATCGAAAATTCGTAAGACGGATGGCCGTAGCCGGTACTGCGCGTGTTTTGTTTACAAGACGATTCACAAAATACACACGTAATTGTTCAAGTTTTCACTTCTGTCGGCACTCCCGGAGTGCCACTGTTTTTTTTCTTATGAAATTCTTCCTCGTGTTTGTTTTTTTTTTTCGCTATGCAAGCGTCCCCCCTTGGCCACTTCCTTGACTTCCTCATCTAACCGTTCTATTTCTTTTACAGTATTAATCGTCTTCGTGGCGTTCGCGATTCACTTCTATCATTCTTTGGTGGTGCAGAAGTGCGAGACTTCGGACCAAGACATCGAACAGCTGGAAAGCATGAAGAGGGACCTGGATACTGCTACCGTCAAAGTTAATATGTTCTGAGCATGAGGCAACGGTGAACTAAGTCCATTGACAGCGTAAAATAAAAGACATTTTGATTAGGCTATAGGCAATTTCTGATCGACAGTTCAGGACCCTATTTGCATGGTGATATTTTACCCTATTTTCCATTAGTGCCAATAAAATTATCGCCATGCTGTTGGATTGCGGTCAGAATAGTTTTTTGAGTAGGTAACCAATGCAGATAAAAAGTGGTCATATCTGCGATAGCCTAGCTGACATTCCCGACGATAATGCATGCTAAAAAGCCAGTATAATTTTAAGTGGCATGGCCTAGGCACAGTTTTCTTACAATAATTGTTCCCTGTGATAATGTCCTTGCGAATCTTTAATATATAATCTTTTATGCGAAAGTTTCCCGAAAAATCGAATATTATTAGGTATGTTACAAACGCAACGAGTTTTAAAACGAATTAGATCAGATATTTTAAGACTACGGTGAAGAAAAATCTGAAATCCCTATTATGTAAAAGTAGGGTCTGGTACCTTTTTTTCTCTAATTAAAGGGAAGTAAACGTGCATGCATACAGAAGATCTTGTATTTGTTGAATCCACAAAATTATTATTAATAGCAGTTTCAAGTGTTGTGTTGTATGACGTAATTGCAAGACTACCCACACAAATTTCTTTTAAGTGCTAATTACTGATGAGGAATTGTGGACACAAGCACATGTTCTATGTGCATGATACACGTGTCATATAAAACAATAGAATTATCATAAACTTGTGAAATCTCTAAAACAAATAAGCGTAGGCCGTTAGGTACCTACCCAAGCACATTACAAGTTTCAAAGACAATTTAATTATTATAAGAAATGTGTAAATATTTAAAAAGAGATGACTCAGAAGTCGACTAAAAAATAACCTAGTTATTTATAAAACTATTGGGAGGGAGTGTTAAAATTTTCAAAAGTACAATGAGATTTAAATTTCTTCCTTATGTCAACGTCATAAGGTTTAAAATTGATGTGCTTTTGTTTTATTTTTTATATATTTGATGGTGCTGACTGTGTAACTGATATTCAGATTATTTGTCAATAAAGGATCTTAGTATTGAAAATATATTAAAAGATAGTTTTTTTTTATATTTCCACCAAAGAGTCTTCCAGATTTTTATTTAATGTACAATTAGAATGACTGTGTAAGGGAAGAATCTAAAAATAAATAATAAAATATATTCAGAATAATAAAATGTATGGACCAACATAGTGAATGTATACTTCGAGCTGTTGAACCAGTATTTATAAAATGATGTGAATTTGTTATTATGAGTGTTTTAAGAGATAAATAAATAAATTAAATATGTTGAAAAAATTGTTTTCTTTTCACCATCTTAGATGGCAAGTGCATGCATGGGCAAGGGTCGGTAAAATATTCTACAACAGTCCACTGCTGGACAAAACATCGAGGGCGAAGTGTGCCAATAAATTGTTGAAGTGCCAATAATTTACATCCTTACATAGTATAAAACAAAGTCGCCGAAATGTCTGTACGCGCATAATTAAAAATAAATAATAAAATATATTCAGAATAATAAAATGTATGGACCAACATAGTGAATGTATACTTCGAGCTGTTGAACCAGTATTTATAAAATGATGTGAATTTGTTATTATGAGTGTTTTAAGAGATAAATAAATTAATTAAATATGTTGAAAAAATTGTTTTCTTTTCACCATCTTAGATGGCAAGTGCATGCATGGGCAAGGGTCGGTAAAATATTCTACAACAGTCCACTGCTGGACAAAACATCGAGGGCGAAGTGTGCCAATAAATTGTTGAAGTGCCAATAATTTACATCCTTACATAGTATAAAACAAAGTCGCCGAAATGTCTGTACGAGCATAATTTCCGAATGACTGCACCAAATTGGATAATATTTTTTTTTTTGTTGTGTTCGGTATTGCCAGGACAAGGTGTGTATGAAAGAAAATTTCGGAAATTCGAAAAATAAAATTGCACACGTGTGAAGCTGGGGCGGACCGCTAGTACTTACTATAAATATGTAATTTGTTTATTTAAGTAAATACCTATTCCAGAGATTAAAAAAAATCAAAACCTATGTTCTAGCCATGTCATTATTTTTTCTAGTTTGACTGAAAATTTTCTGTCGCGAATTACTTTGTTTCGTAATTGGACAGTGGAATAGTGCAAAATAAAAAGAATCATCAAACAAACCTTGTCCTGGCAATACCGAACGGTATTGCCAGGACAAGGTTTGTATGAAAGAAATTTTCGGAAATTCGAAAAAAAAAATTGCACCTGTGGGAAGCTGGGGCGGGCCGCTAGACCCGAGGTTGTGGGTTCAAATCCGGGCAATAACCAACGTGACTTAAAATCGTATGTATTTTCTGAGTTTATCTTGGACATTACAGGCATCGGTGAAGGAAAACGTGAGAAAACATGAAATTTATATTTAACTAGCAGCGCCCCGCGGTTTCACCCGCGTAAGTTTCGATCCCGTGGGAATATCGAGATAAAAATTATCCTATGTGTTAATCCTGGTTATAAACTATATGTGCGCCAAATTTCATCCAAATCCGTTCAGTGGTTTTTGCGTGAAAGAGTAACAAACATCCATTCATCCATCCTCACAAACTTTCGCGTTTATACCTAATATTAGTAGGATTATAAAAGCAATTTTTTTCTGTCGACGTCGACATGTATCCTATAAAAGTTAGGAGGTAATGCCATTGTCATGCTGGTTTAGTTAAAGCTGGTAGGTATTTCTATTTTTATTAATGCTGTTGCAATACTTGCAATTAATAATGTTGTTAAGAAGTTTTACTAGAACAAGCGAATTAGACCTTGTAAATGGGACCTGGCTTTTTGAGGAATATACCAGAAACAGTTTGAAGATAATCTGTCAGGCTACACGCGTCTCTAAGCTCCATCTGTCCTGCGGGTGTCCTGTCTAGACTACGTTTGGAGATTGGCGGTGAGCCCACAAGTCCACAACTCAAGAATTCATCTGCCCCAATGGCCATCGGCTCTCCAGATTACATGTCCTCTTTAGATTTTTATCCTGTGGGCTATGTCGACGAGCATGGTTCTCGTCCAAGAGTCGACACTCCAGATAAATTTCGAGCAATTTCTGTAGCCAATTGTGGATTCACATGCTACTAATTCGGTAGACAAAGGGTTTTGGTAATCAGTATCAGTAAAAGAAACAAAAATAAACATAACCTTACATTTATTTCTAAAGACAAACAAGTACAAAATCTTCCATCCTTACTCACACGTCTAGCACAACTTACAAACCAGGCTTTAGAAAGTTTGACAAGCAACAATGCTGCTCTAAATTCAACGCTAGCCGGGCCCCGCAACTTTGTGGGGCCCGCAACTCTGTGGGGACTCGCACTTCTGTGGGCCTTAAAATACGCCATTGATTCAAAGCAACATTGATATTTGCCAATCATAATCAATATGTATTATACAAACACTAAACCTATGAATACATTCAAAATTATGTGCGATTGATATTATTATTACATAGGTATTTATTATAAACCTCATTTATTATTATTTAAACTTGATAATATTGTAAGCCTTTGGCAGACGACGGACAGGCGTTGAACGTTTTTTAGAGAAAATGGTCGAAAAAGTATGTAGTTATGTGATATGACAATGTTCAGGGCTCATTCCTGCCATTTGCTAAAGGTACACAATTATATTGATTTTTCGTAGATAAATGGCGCCGATTCCCTTTTTCACAAACTAAACTAAATTTAAGTTCAGTGCATCTTTTTCATTCTATTTTATTAAGAAAAGGACAGAAGATAACTTTTAGTTTAGTCCTGTCAAATTAATCAGCGCTTGACACGTATACTCCATACAAGTTTAGACGTGATTAAAAACTTGCCTACTAAAATTACGTCAGGCGCCGACTAATTTGACAGGACTAAACTAAAATTTATCTTCTGTCCTTTTCTTAATGAAATAAAAAGAAAAAGATGTACTGAACTTAAATTTAGTTTAGTTTGTGAACAAGGGAATCGGCACTAATGTCAACATATTTTCACAGAAAGCTTTACATACATGCTTAATTTGTTTAAATTCAATTATTCAGAATATTTAAGATTCATTATACTTACACAATTTAGAGGTTAGTACATTTAGCTACACAAATTCTAGAACAGTAAATTGACGACAGTCGCAAATGCACGTATAGTGTATTTTTTTACTTGTCTTATTTGGTACATCTCGGCTTAATCCTATGCGTATTACATGATGTTATGCCTTATGTTAAATTTAATATGGATTTCTAAGTTCCGTATTACAGAACCTCACTCAAGACTCGAGCATTACTTAAAACTAGTTTCAACCAATCAAATGGCTCTAAACTATAGGGCGCGCGGAACTAGTTGGCCGCGCCTTAGGTATGTGAGCGATGGGACGGAGGGGCGGGGGCGCTTGCTGTCATCAATCTCATGTGCGTTGCGAACACTAGGCAACCCGCCGCTTCACCCCCGTCCCGCCCTAACACGCGGCCAACTAGTTCCGCGCGGACTATAGTTTTAAGTAACGCTTGAGTCTCGAGTGACGTCCTGTAATACGGGACTGGTTTTGAGAAATTAAACAGTAAATTCGAAGCAGGTGTTATTAATTCCATGTGTTTTTTTGAAGAAAAACTTCTTTAGGTGCGTTGGGCATTTTTTGAGATGGGAAAATACCATTGAACTCGCGCCACTGTTACCGTAAGTGACATCGCGCGTGTTTTGTTTTTATGACGATTAAAAAAATACCCGCTTCGGATGTGTTCGGCTGTCCTAGGGATGTACACGGTTTTAATGTATATTATATCCGGTATGTCAGTGAGTGATGGCAAATTATTCTGCTTGTGTTTTGTTTTCATTTCTGTCGGCACTCCCGGAGTATACTTGTGTAATAGGCTCAAAAACCGTTTACAAAATAGGTTAGGCAAAGAAAAATACACTATATGCTTAAAGGTTATTATAATCAATGTTCTACACTTATTAAAAAATGGGGCATTTGTGCACAATATTACTTACTATGTAAATAGAATAATTTGGTTAGATTTTGTAATACATAACAAGACTATTAGGTGCGACATTACTACTGTATATAAACAACAAAATGGTCATCTACCTTTATTTTTTTAACATTTAATAGCTCGCAAATGTAACGAAGATAATTCCAATAAGTTCCTGTAAATATATCTGTAACTATCATTTAAAATATTACTACACAAAGGAAACATTCATAATCTTGACAATAATTAGGGCAAAAAAAAAAAATACCAAGCAAACTACAGCTACAATTAGGGTTGCCAACTTTTTTTATATCAAATATAGTATTTTCAAAGCCTTGCTTCTAAAAATATAGTAGACAGCGAAAAAATGAAAACAATATAGTACTGTATATTTAAAAAATATTTTATTTTTTAAAAGCCTGTGTTTTGATACTTCGAGCCTTTACTAACGGGTTCTTTTTTATAAATCAGACTAATATTATAAAAGCGAAAGTTTGTTAGTGTGTTTGTTACTTAAAACGGCTGGACCAATTTTGATAAAATTGGGTACAGAGGTAGCTGACTATCCCGATATTCCTACGGGATCGAAACTTATGCGGGAAAAACCGCGGGGCGCTGCTAGTGTCTAATAATTCTAATTAAATATCTCGCCATTTTGTATTGAAATAAAAATATAGTAATTTCCCCCAGTATATATATTTTTAGAAATATAGTATTTAGGCCTCTAAGTGTGCACACACACGAGCAATATACGTCGACGACAGAGCCAACTGAAGCCGACGACGCGTCGGCGACTGCCGCCAACATGCTACTCGTCTATTTGAGTACGGTGTCGCCGACACGCGTCGACGGTTGCACGACGCTCGTGTGTTTGCACACTAATATAGCAGGATACTACATTATATAGTAGGGTTGGCAACCCTGGCTACAATGCAAAACATAGATACTTAACACATTATCATGATATCGACTTACATACAATCTTCATAAAGGTACACAGTGTCAGAGTCTTATACATATTTATTACATCAATATCACATCTCAACATCTTCTAATGACTGGTGGGCGGGAACTAGGAGTCCATTTCTCCTCGGCTGCTTTTCTGCGTCCTTCTTCTCGTCGTCTTTTAGGTCTGCTAGGATACTCTCTCTGGGCTTCCAAACTACTAAAGACATGTGAGGCTTCTCCAGTCTACAGAGAAATGAGAGGGTTATGTCAATATTGTGAAACAACCTCATTGGTCGAGAGTGAAAGTGATTGTGTAAACCAGTTCTATCTTAGTGGGATTTTGGTGAAATTCCATAGGAAACTGAGTTTCTAAGATAGAGCGTTTGGATGCACGACTAGGGTTATCCTTCAGACGGATGAGAAGCGTTCTCGCCCCCCGTTCCCAGTCCGGACTTCGTCCGGCATCGAATGTGTCCGGACTTTTTGAACAATGATGGATTTATCAGAAAAAAAGATGATTAATTAGGTACTGCTCTCAAAACGGTGAAATGAAATGAAATTTAAATTGAATTGAAATTGAAATTGAATTGAAAAAAATTAAATTGGTGAATGAAAACATTGTGAGGAAACCGGCATGTCCTAGAACCAAAAAATTCGAAGGTTCGCGTGGTGGATAACGGCCCATTCTCTCACAGAGAGGGGGTCCTGTGTTCCAGCGTTTGGAACTTTATAGGCTGATTATGCAATCATTACTGAACAATGAAACGTTTTTTGCAAATGTCTGGCTTTTTGATAGGATTTTTCTAATTTCGAAATGTTAACCCTGTACAAGACACGTCCAGATGTACAGATGCAGCTGACGGCATCACAAGCACAATTCACTCAAATTGCTTTAAACTTTCATGGAAATATACATCTTATTTCTTGTGAAATAAGTACGATATTGGATAGTTCGCGGTTCTCGCTAAAGTACCGAAATGCTAACACTCAACCTTTATGTTTGGTTCAACATTTCAAGAGGTTATACATCTCAAAATAGTTTCACTTTTCGCAGCTATGTCTGCAGGAAACATTACAATTCGTTAATACAAAGTAGTAAAAAGTACTAGCTTTTGTCTGAGAAACAATGAAAATTAAAGCTAATTATAAAAATGTGTGTCATAATATGAAACTGGATTGCAACCCAGTGAAACAATAGATTAATTATCTACTTCGTTTAATTGAATAATGATACACTCACATCTTTAAGTAGTGTAGTTTAGATAAGATAAAAATCTTAAGGATTACCTGAGTAGTTATAGACTGTTAGTTTGTGGTTTTTTTTTTCATAGCAAAGAGATTTTTACCTACATGAGATCTTTATTGAGCTAGGTCCTGATGATATTAGACATCTAAGACTTAGTGACCATGAGAATTTCAATACAATAGAGACAGGGCCAATTTGAACTAGTATTTATGTCAAGGTGAATAGCAATCAATGCAAAGGATTTCATTGTTGAGTTGGGTTTTGACTTTTTGAAATGCATGCAATCACTAAGATTTTGAAAAAATGGCTCAAATAAATTGCATAATTACGAATACCTACTTGTACCTGCCTGCCAGCCTGCCTGCTCTACTAAATATTTTTTCTTTCTTCCATTTATTCATTGTTGAATTGAATTTAATCAGTAAGATTTTACAGAAAGCTTCAAAAATTTGCATACAACTGGCAACTCCATGAGGCTTTTGGAAGTGCCACTAGTCAATCTCCCTAGCCTTTTCCCATGTATGTTGGGGTCAGCTTCCAGTCTAACCAGATGCCATAATAAAGAGTATTCTATCCTGTCTCACCTTTCAATAAGCGCCGCAGGCAACAGTGGTTCCTCCTGCAACTTCTTCAGCTCTTCGGACAAAACTATTGTATGACCCTTCAGCTTTTCACTGACTGGCTCCATGCCTACGTCCATGACTTCATCAGCGGCTAGTGAGTGTGGAGTGTATTCTGACGATATGTGCATGCTACTCATGTGAGCGGCCATTTTCTCTTCTGTTATTAGTTGCTTTGCAGGTCTGTAAAAAAAATAGCCTATTGAATACATAGGGATCTATCTATCTATATTTTATGTTAAAGGGGTTTGGTTTCCACATTTAGTACTTAGGTGGACCATTATACGTAAGCCATGGCAGCGGGCAGCCACTGGTGGTTATTGCAACCAGCCCACGTCCCTCCAGAAGTTGATTAGATCTCCTGGTCTTTAGTATAGTGATCTATGCAAAAGATCTTACATAAATATAACATAAACTCACTATCAATGGCAGTACCTTCATAGAAGCAAAATAGCCGGGCTTGCCTAATAAAATCGTAATTCACAACAACAAACGTACATAAACCTATCAATAAAAATATATTAAAAAAATGCCAGTCAAATGAAGTCGAACACAAACATTCTTTTTTTTTTATTTTTTTTTTTTATTTGAAATGAGTTTGCTCTTGACTCTAATCTAGGTCATGTCATAGGAATAATAATACAATTTCGAAATCCGAACTTGCGCGCACTGGGCTAGGTTGCCAGATATACGCACTCATTGATCTCAACCCTTCATAAAAATTTAAATTACGCGCTTTGTTGCCAAACCTACGCGCCAATTTCGCCTCTAAACGCTATACAATGCGTTCATATGCACCATTACGCTGGCTCATTCGCATTCGCTCACAATTAGTCTGGCTTTTACCTGGCTTGCCTTTCCTTTCTCTATCTCGCAGTTTTCACCTACAAATGTAAACAGAACTACAAAATAAAATAGTGGGAGGGTCTATTTTTGTTTACAATGATAGAGTGTAAACAGCTATACATATTTTAGAAAGAATCTGAGCATTCGTATAAAACAGGTTTTTCATTAGGCGGAAAGGAATGGTATGGTACCATTCGACAAAATGTTCTTTTGTACAGTACAATATTTCTATATGTTTTGCAAAAGTGCCATGCAATATATAAGAAACCTTTTAATAGAGCACTTACATGGCCGGTTCTACATCCAAACTCTTTCTCTTGCAGTGGATAACAGGGCTGATCTTCTGGTCCAATGCTGGATGCTGACCCGTGAACTGCACCAGTTGAGGCGGTGAAGACATACCCCATGTCAACCCCTGCACGTTCCACGGCGCCCCCGTAGGCGCAGGCATTGCGTGCGGCTCCGACATCCCACGATTGAAAGGCATCGACGACGCCAGTGCTTGATGAGCAAACATTTGTTTCGCCAGTTCATCTGACTGATTATACGGAAAACCGGGATACCCATATATATCCATTTTCCCTGGAATCAAAACTGCACAATCTCAACACAAATATTTCCGATTACCTGCACTTTCAGGAAGAGTTTTTACGTTTTTTACTAACACTCACAACAACAAGCTATATCGACACAATAATTGACATCTGATTTTTTAAATCACAAAGTAGAAGGTTCTTGAAAATTCTATCTTTCATGTAATATTTTTTCCGCTTTTAGTCGATTTCTATATTCGCCTTCATTTATAGTACAGATGGACGACAGATGATCAGAGTTTGGCCCCACAAATCTTAAGGGGGAAGCGCTAAGGTAGCCCGCGAAATTCAAATTTTCTTACGTTTTTTGCAATTTGCTGGTCAGCATTAAGTTGTACCTTGATTAATATATGAATCGCGGCCGTAAGAAATATGTGTGTACAGAATTATAATCATTAAAGTCATCAACACAACTCTCTAAGACTACGTAAGTCCAAAGAATGATGATTTCATGAAACAGTTATTCTTGAGACTTACGTGGTCTTAGAGAGTTGTGTTGATGACTTTAATGATTATAATTCTGTAAACACATATGTTTTACGGCCGCGATTCATATATTAATCAACGTACAACTTAATACTGACCAGCAAATTCCAAAAAACCTAAAAAAAATTGAATTTCGCGGGCTACCCTGGCGCTTTCGCCTTAAAATAACAACTTAAGGGGCTTACAGGACTTAAACATAAAAAACGAAAGTTTTAGATTCTATATGATAGACTACAGAAAACAAAATCAGAAAAAAAAATCTTCAGGATTTATATGCTAGGTAGATAGCGTGTTGAAAACATAATAATTATAACTAATTTGATACGATAGAGAGATAAAGAAAGTTTTTAGAGGTATCTTCATAATTTTTATGAAGATACCTCTAAAAACTTTCTTTTTACGATAAAAACCATACTAATATACATACAATCTATCTGATTTTTTGTCAGATTATTCTACAAGCAACATACTGGAACCAGTGTTTTAATTTTTTAGTCACACAATAGATTTTTTGTAATTAAATAATTGTTTCATATTTTGCAATAAATTACCAGCGTTGTGTCATCGCGCTTCTCTTTCGTTTCTATGCAGTCCGACAAAGACCGCGCTGTAGGTCATGTAGTCGCCTTATGGGTATCATTAGAATCTTTAAATCTTTCTAAGTTAGATTTGTACCATAAGAACAAATCATTTATGGAAAAGTGCTTATGGTACAAATCTAACTTAAAGAGATATTTTAATGAGTTTAATTACTATAATTCTGTAAATACTTGTATAATAAAGTCACGAATCATATTTTGATCAAGATACAACCTGATACTGACGTGCAAATTGAAACGTAAGAAAATTTGAATTTCGCGGTCTACCACTGCGCATTTACCTTATTTTACTGAATCACTTCTTCTTCGTAGTGCAACTTAGCACGCCAATACTGCATCACTAAGGGACCCAGTAACATCGTCATTGAAGAGACCCCATTATTTTAGGTGCAGCGCAGACGGCATACTTTTTGTGCGATCAAGTCTGCGGCGCACAAAAAGTGTGCATGGCGCGCAAAAAGTCGGTCGCGGATTTTTCACAGACTCAACGCACACGACGCACATCTTCGATCATTCTGTCGGCAGAGCTGTAGGGACGTAGACGCTATGAAAATCGTGCAGAGATCGCGAAGTATTATTTAGTACATGAAGTACAGAAAAATAAGAAGAAATAGAGAATTTTGGGTACATCCTATACTTTTGGAAAGATTACCTACTGAAGGGACAGTTTGCCGACTAAAGTGTGCGCCGTCTGCGTTAGCGCGCGTTGAGACAAACGTTCAATTTTTTTCACACACTTTTTGTGCCGAGCGGCGCGGCACGGTGCGGTGCGGTCTGCCCGAATTACACGGATTTTTTGTGCGCCGGACTTTTTGCGCGTCGTGTGCGTTACTGCATATAATTGCGTAGGTTCTATTTTCACAGACTAAAAAGTGCGTCACGGATAGTCTGTCGTCTGCGCTGCACCTTAACTGAAACATGACCCTTGGGCGGCCGGGCTTGGTTGCCTTGTTTTTGATCAATCGTTAACTAATAGAAAACAAAAGTAAACACTATGGTACGAAATCTTATACAATCGACTAACATAAAAATTTAATAAAGAAGTTGGTTCGTTGGTTCCTCACTATTTGACAAGTAAACCACGAAGTCAAACAAAAAATTAAAAAATAATTTTGCGCCTTTCACTTTCGTGTTTATAATAAAATCATATTTATTTTGCTAAATTATGTTCTCACTCTGTGTTAACTTTGATCAGTGAATGTTGTGTAAATAACTATAAACAATGCTGGTACTTCTTTAAGGAGGAGTGACCTAAAAACTTGCAAAATGGGCTTGGACTTTGATGTCTTTGAATTTTGCAAAAAACTGCGGCAAAACCGGCCGCCACCGTATCAGTGTCCTTTAGAAAAGTGTGACAAGGTGTACAAGAGTTTATGTGGGCTACAGTATCACTTGGTTCATTATGATCACGATAACCCAACCCCGGCGACGCCAGCGGTAGCTAGTCATCGGAAGAAGGGTAGAGGCAGGGCGGCCGTGCCAACGGGTGACATTGCTCTTCAAAGTCCACCGAAAGAGGCTCTAACTTTCGCAGAAGCTCAAAAAGTAGTCCAGTTTGAGATAGATGGCAAAATCAGCAGAATTCCAATTGATCAGCCTTTACCAATTATGTCTCTGGAAGATTGGGAGAAGACAAATGCTGACCTGGAGAAACCTTTGCCCATTGTGGAACCTCCAGCTGAACCTCATGTCAAATTACCTGAAGCAAGCTTCAAGGTATGGTGCATTGATTTTTTTAATAATGTTATTAAATTTTTTATTCCAAAGTCATGTTTACCTCTCATGAAAAATGATGATTAAATGACTTAATTTTACAGTATTTTTATTGCTATAGACTTGGAGTTTTTATATCTGTTGTAGAGCAAGATTTTCTCATTTTAAATTGGCAGATGAATAATAATGGTATGGATATTTTTGTTAGCCTGTAAGTCTTCTACAATGAAACTTAACTTGGAAGGCTTATCTCATGACATAACATCACGCCTGGTTTTCACGAAGGGTTGGGCAGAGGTGTACCAATATAGTACAACCACATTTTCATCACATTTCACAAGTTATGTTTAAGTCCCAGGTGACGAGTCTAGGCTTATTTCAGGTATTTATTTATCCATATCAAGATAAAAAGTAGCCTATATGTTAATCCAGGGTGTCAGCTATCTCCATACCAAAGTTTATCAAAATTGGTCCAGCCGTTTGAGCCTGAAGAAGTAACAAAGATATAAACACACACACACTCACAAACTTTCGCCTTTATAATATTAGTGTGATAGGCACATAAAAGGCACTTTGAACATCAAAAATTACAAAAAAATAGAATTGATTCTAGTCACCCTTCCAAAAGAATGGAGAAGAATGGCGAAGAAACTCCACCGTTACTCTTTTAAAATGTTTTACAATATTTTGTATACATTATTTAATATAAAAGTATGTGAAGACGATGCACCTAAAATAAAATTACTATACCACAATAGGTAAAATAATTATGACATACAAAAATAAACCATGACATAAATTAATTACAGATTAAAATCGTAAGGCATTGTACAGTGCAATTCACAAATAAAATTTAACACACTTAACTACAAAAGTAGGTTACGCAAAATACAATTCAAAAGAATATTTCAACACATTATTTCTAGAGAGAGACCAGTAAATAACACCATGGCTCTCTGTTGCATTATTATTGTAGCTGCAAACTGCTGATTTTTGTCAGGTTTAAAAAAAATTGGTTTACTAAGGGATAGTTTTCAGCTGTCTATTAGGGATTGGGTTATCAGTCTGAAATACTTTGCCAAGTCAAAGTTTTTTTTCATCGAAATCTTTCCTATATCTATCTGACTTCGGCTAAATCATCCTTGAAAACTACATTTGAGAGTGTTTCTTAGTATTTCTTTTGGAACTGACTGTATCATAGGTATCAAATTGAAATACTATAAGTTTGCAGATTCGTCTCAGAATTAAGTTGTTGCAGGTTTTCTTGTTTATCATCTCTCATAACTTTTTTATTTTATATTTTGTTGTATGTATGTATATATGTATTTATTATTATGTTCTAGTTATAAATATTTTCTAAGTTGTTTTCTGGTATTGCACCTACTGTGTATTCTCTCTACATCACCCTAAGGTAGACTGGTAGAAAATGCCCAAGGCATTAAGTCCGCCTTTGTACAGTTTCACATGTGTTTTAATAAATAAATAAATATTTATTTATTTAAACTTTATGCACAAGCAAAACTGTATAAGAAAAACAGTTTGTTATTTGACATTCTAAGAAATAGCTAGGTAAACTCTAGGTAATTACTTTATCTCTAGGGATATTTTGAAACTGTAGTTTTAATTAATCTAGGAAAAAAACTATCTTAAACCTAGAGGAGATCATATTTCAGCAAAAATTATCATAGAGAGCTTATACACCTTCAGGGCCATCATTACTGTTAGTTTTCAATTGATCAAAGTTCACTACTAGCCCAGTCATTTTAGGCATTTTAAACCCCAATCTACGGAAAAATTCCTAGTGAGCTGAATTTTTGTACACACCTTTATTACGACGTTGTAATGAAGATGTGAAAAATCGACATTAATATCGTGCCGGCTAAAAGAGTTATAAAGGTCAAAAGGTCACGAAAATCAGTTTTTTGCAAATATCTCGCGACCTATTGCTCGGACGTCAATACAGGTCATTATAAAATTGTTTGTCGTGAAATTATCTACAAAAAATGCCTCTTGCAATTTTCTGTAAAATTAGCCGTTTTTGAAGTAGAGTGCTGAGAAAGCGACTAGAATGCACTTACATACAGTATTGTAGGCAAGGCGTAAACTCTATTGTTTTTTATTTATGTTTTTAAGTATCTTAAAAACTTCTATCTGATATTTGGGCGTTTTGTGAAAAGTATACTTATATTATAGAGGTTTGGAACTTAGTAAAATCTACTATATTATACAAACGACCTCCGGCTTTTAAACGACGCCAAGAAGAACCGAGTACATCAATATCTCCGCGGAAGAAAAGAATTAGAGCTTTTGATTTAAAAAAAATATGTTTATTTTGTGGAGAAGAAGCGAGTGAAGAAGTTGAGAGAAAAAGAGAAAAAAAATACAGACGCGTTATTAGAGAAGTGAGACAGTAGCAGGTATAAAGGGACGGGTCTCGGAACAATAAAATACAGAACATCTGCCAGCGGAGGTCGTTTGTATAATATATATATGTAGTAGATTTTACTAAGTTCCAAACCTCTATAATATAAGTATACTTTTCACAAAACATCCAAATATCAGATAGAAGTTTTTATGATACTTAAAAACATAAATAAAAAACAATAGAGTTTACGCCTTGGTATACGGTATACAATACTGTATGTAAGTGCATTCTAGTCGCTTTCTCAGCACTCTACTTCAAAAACGGTTAATTTTACAGAAAATTGCAAGAGGCATTTTTTGTAGATAATTTCACGACAAACAATTTTATAATGACCTGTATTGACGTCCGAGCAATAGGTCGCGAGATATTTGCAAAAACTGATTTTCGTGACCTTTTGACCTTTATAACTCTTTTAGCCGGCACGATATTAATGTCGATTTTTCACATCTTCATTACAACGTCGTAATAAAGGTGTGTACAAAAATTCAGCTCACTAGGAATTTTTCCGCAGATAAATCTAAAATGACTGGACTATACTGGTTTTCTAGCTATTAGAAAATTTGGCTATGTTTATTGTACCTATTTCTGAATATTTAGTACCTCAATCTCCCTAGCCTTTTCCCAACTATGTTGGGGTTGGCTTCCAGTGTAACCAGATGCAGCTACTATCTGCCCTCCGCAACCAGTTACTGCGTAATACGATACCCCTTGGTAAGCCTAGTTATCAGACTTCCTAAAAGGACAGTATCAAGGTATGGCTGTTTATAATCAAATCAAATCATTAATTGCAGATAAATATCCATATAAATCAAATCAAAATAAAATCGCAAACTTATGAAATATGGGACATATTTATGCTATATCTTTGCTCATATTATACTCCACTCCTTAATTCGCTGGCCATTATAACACATAGTACAGGATCATAATACTCAATACTCAATACTTTATTGCATTCCATAATGTGTACATAGTAAATGGTTGGTATTTTAAAACATTGAATCAATTATGGACCCTGTCGGGCACAGCAAAGTTAATTTTTAATAGGAGAGAGGATGAAGGCGCTTGTTATAAAAAAAATAATAATAATATAATAATATGAAATTAAAATAAAATTAAAATAAAAATTTAAAATAGTATTAAAATAGTATCAATAAATAGTATCATTTGCTGTTATGGTATGGTATGGTATTTTATTCAAGTAAGTATTTGGTTTTAAGTTTTATTTATATATTGCACGATTTACATTATTAACATTATAAATTATAATAAACTAAATATTTACAATTTTATTGAGTCTTGTAGAATGTTTTATTATTAATTGCGCGCTGTTTAGCATATATTAATTTTTAAAACTGACATTATTTTAGTGTTTTAAAATAAATTTATATTCAAAGTGAAATTTAAAATTAAATGTAGGTTTTGTGTAAAATATAGTTTTTATTATTGCTGAAATTTATCGCTAAAATATTCGTCAATAGTGTAGTAGCTTTTGATTATCAGAAATTGTTTTAATTTATTGTTAAAGATATTATTTTTATTTATGTTTTTAATGTATTCCGGTAACTTATTGTATATTTTTATGGACATAACAAATGCACTAGAAGAGTGCAGTTAATTATAACTAGCTTCAAGCCCTCGGATGTAAAAGGACATACTACCATCTACTACTTGGCTAGTCAGCTTAGAAATACCAGAAAGCAGAATCAGCAACATTCAGTGTATATTCAGTCATTAACTTTTTTTGGTAGCCGTCCTCTACTTACTAATGGCCGGACCATTATTAAATCAAATTAAGACTTTTGTATCTTTACCAATAATGATGCAAATATCTCATAGCTTTGCACAGTAGACTCTCTCGTAGCTATCACAGGTAAAATTAGTTTACAAATCCCAGCCAATCCCACACCAAGTTTGGCTAAAAAATGCTACCATTGGTAAGTAAATCTTAGTTTTTGTTATAGGAACCAAGTATAAACTGGGCAAAAAGCCATGGCTCTAACATAGTAAGACATGATGTTTCTTTTCTTTGTACCTACAATGCTATTTGCATCATGTCTTTATGAGAAAACATTGCACTAATCCATACTATAATATTATAAATGCGAAAGTGTGTCTGTCTGTTACCTCTTCACGCTTAAACCGCTGAACTGATTGAGATGAAATTTGGTATGCAGGTAGTTAGGAGTTCCGGGAAAGGACAGAATAGTTTTTATCCCGATATTCCGGGATCGACACTTATGCGGGGCGCTGCTAGTAATAAATAATTATATATACTTATCCAAGACCTAAATACATAATTCAACTTGTGAATGTGGCAAATAAATGATTTTGATCTACAATTTCATAAACTTATTCAGGATTAGCGTGATCTAACACTACTGGTTAAAGCTACACACAAATGTGCTATCACAATCTTCATTGATTCTTAAATGAACATTCAAAGATTGATGAATGTGATGACATACATAGTTAACTCACACCTTTTCCCATGGTGCGGGTCAAACACTACACAAAGTGACCTATTACAATCCTCACTACACTCCTGTGATGAGATTTAGTATACTTCTACTTCCAGCTTGTTGATGACTACAATGAGCGAGTATGTGACGCCCCAGCTCGACCAAACGCCTACATTCGCTTCATAGAGAAATCTGCCGAAGAGTTGGACGGCGAGGTGGAATATGACGTGGATGAAGAGGATACTGCTTGGCTGGCCATCATCAATAAGACGAGGGCCAAGCAGAACTTGCCAGCAGTCACTGTTGATACGCTAGAACTGCTCATGGATAGATTGGAGAAGGAGTCTTATTTTCAAGTAAGTAGTTGTGTATTCATAGTTTGTGACCTTTTTATACAGACAAGGTCAATTTTTTTTGGAGGCAACGCCAACCTAATTGCGTAACACTTTCAATCACATTCTGATTCATATTGAAGGACTAGCTTCTGCCCGCGACTTCGTCCGCGTGAAATTTCTTGTTACTCCGACCCACCCCGCCACATCATATCGCCTGCCCGCGCTATTACTTCGTTTTTGCTTAGCGTTCTTTCTGACTTTTTTTTCTTTTTGCTCGGCTCCTAAAGGTCATAGCGTGATGTTAAATAGCCTATAGCCTTCCTCAAGAATTGGGCTATCAAATGCAAAAAGAATTTTTCAAATCCGACTGGTAGTTCCAGAGATTAGCGCGTTCAACCAAACAAACAAACTCTTCAGCTTTATAATATTAGTATAGAATATATTGCTAATGGCTTCATATGTTCGAAAAATTTGTCTGCTCAACAACGTAAGTAACGCATTGAATTTGGTTGGCAGTAATGAAATGCTGTTGTAGACAGTGTATTTTGTTTTTAGGGTTCCGTACCCAGGGTGCCAACGGGACCCTATTACTAAGCCTCCGCTGTCCGTCCGTCTAACGAACGTCTGTCGTCGTCAGCGGGCTGTATCTAACGAACTGTAATATAGACAGGGTACCCGGTAGGTACTCGGTAGACTGTTGATATTTTCACAGAGTGTATATTTTTATTGTCCCTTTAATAACAAACAATAAAAATAAATTAAAGTTAAATATTAAATGGGGGTCTCCATACTAGAAACGTGTGTTTTTCGGCGTCTTTACCTTGTGGTACGGAACCCTTCGTGTGCGAGTCCAACTCGCACTTGGCCGCTTTTTTTATAACAAGCCTACAAGTTCACCTTCGCCATGTTTCTTTCGTAGGCATCTCAGAATGGCCAGCAGACAGCAGCCACAGTGGACGAGGATGCGGTGTGTTGCATCTGTATGGATGGCGAGTGTCAGAACACCAATGTGATTCTGTTCTGTGACATGTGCAACTTGGCTGTGCATCAAGACTGCTATGGGGTAAATCACTCTTCTTTTGTTACTTTATTCAATAAGATACATCAGTAATCCATCTCTTCTTTTAAAAAAGTCTCTGTCGTGAAAGAGGGAGAAAAAAGTATTCATTGTGACTCGCACAGGAAGAACACAAACTAAATAGAATGACACAAACATAAAAAAATTCAAGAAATAAAAATGGTATAAGTATAAAAAATAAAAAAACAAACGGTCTCGGGTGATTCATGATACGATAGTCAAAATTCTGAAAGTATACAGTATTTGAAACTGCTTTTTTGTCGACAGCATAAATATTCACAAAATCTTTTTATTGTGAGTACAGATTATACCTACATTCAAATGCATTATTATGAACTGGTTACTGCAAATAAATCTTCTACTGTCACCGTATAAAAGATTAGTAAAACAATGGCCGCCAAACTGAATCAGCTTGCGTGACGGTTGAGGTTCTTGCTATGGAACAAAGAAAATATAAACCCATTTTAGGGCAATGGTCATTCATCTTTGCCTCTGTCTTTGCCGGCCTCTCCCTGTAAAAGCTGCGACTTTCATAATAATCATATAAACCTGTTCTAGGTGCCCTACATACCTGAAGGGCAGTGGCTATGCAGACGATGTCTGCAATCACCCTCGCGTCTTGTCAACTGTGTACTGTGTCCTAACACTGGAGGTAAGTATTCGATAAGTAAAGGTAATATGCACCTTATTGATTACGAGTAAAGTTATTCTATTGTTGTCTAAAAATTGGTTTTGTTCGTCTTTTATCACGTAGTTGCCAAATTAAACTAATCCTTATTTACTTCTTTTATATGACTCCATATTGTTTGTCTTTAGGTGCATTCAAGCAGACGGATCAAGGCACGTGGGCTCACGTGGTGTGCGCGCTATGGATACCTGAAGTGCGATTCGCTAACACTGTATTTTTGGAGCCGATAGGTGAGAAAATATATGACGTCATTATTCCCGCATTATGTTATTTTTAGGGTACCGTAACTCAAAAAGCATAACGGAACCCTTTTAAGATCACTTCGTTGTCCGTCTGTCTGTCCTTCTGTCAAGATCCTTTTTCTCAGGAACGCGTTGAGTTACAAGTTACAATTAATATCGAATACTCAAGACTGCAATCCCTTGGGCTTGAAGCAGTGAAAAAATCAAACTTCTAAGTCAATGCAATCAAAAGATACGGGCGTTAATGTTCCGTGTATGCCGCATATATTTTGACACTCGCAAGGGAATCAAAACCTTTAGGGTACTTCCCGTTGACCTAAAAAACCCAAGAACATGAAATTTGGCAAGAAGCAATGTAAAAGGAAAAAATCGAAAACATGGGAAAATTATTCGAGACACGGTTCCCGTGATAAACTACACATAACAAACCTTCAAATTTGTACGGAACCCTCTGTCCAACTCGCACTTATACGGCTTTTTATCTCAAAAATGTATTGCAAAAGGTCCAAGGTTTTTTTCTAATCCAGTGATTTTTTTCAACCAACATTTTTTTCTCTTAATTTTTTTTACGTATTTGCGCTAAAAATCTCGTTATTTGAGCAATACTAATTTAAGCCAATTTCTATTGTGATAAAGTTAATTTTGTAAAAGCGAAATACGCGAAGAAAAGTGCAGTGGCGGACTAACAGGGGGGCGGAAGGGGCGGCCCGCCCAGGGCCTCCGGTCTTGGGGGGCCCCCAAATGCCTCCGCGTTCCCCTGATAAAATCCTAAACAAGACTTTAAAAATGTGCTTAGTACCTACCTACATAATTTTATCAAGATCAAAACACTACAGCCATCTAGACTTTTTACGTGGTATTAATAGGGTAGTTGACTAAGAAAATATATTTAGTCCATCAGTTAGATTACTAAAAAATATTGTATACGTATTTTTTCTTTTGTCTGGCAAACAAAAAATTACGAAGATACAGCGCTTGGAAATTTCGTATGACGTCACGCCGTGCTACAAATTTTAGCACGTTATTACGTCAAAGCCCCCCACTCCTGAACTTTGATGTGATATATCTTTGTAATTTTTTATCTAATTGATAAAACAAAAAATACGTGTTCAATATTTTTTAATAATCTTACTGAGGGACTAAATCGAATCGATTTATTTTTACCCAGGCAACATCCCTATTCGCGTCCAATATGCTGGGAGAATTCCCGGGTTTGTAGCGGGTACTTCCCCAGGAATCCCTGAATGAATGAAGTGCAAGTAATTCACTCTTGTACTTTTACTATTTACATTCACTACATTCTATTTACGTCGAAAAATAAACATAGGCCTCATTTAACAAATATTGAATTTCATTACGTTGTTTTTTCAAATTGTAAAATAATACACGCGATCTGAGGGGCAATTCTACTAATTTTAACAACGTTCACAGTCTGATCTCAGTCTCAATCTGTCAAAAAATACTTCAAATTTCCCTACATTTTGACAAGTTTTTGACATTTCTTTGTCGCTGAGATGAGACTGCGACTAGATTTTGAACGTTTTAAATTACGAGAATTGGCCTTCTTATCCGTTCAAAGTAATTTCATTAAAAAGTGTAATAGTGTTTTTGATTTTTTTTGTGGTATAAAAGTAAATGAGTTCAGATTTGAGTTAGTGCATTTTCGAATACTTATTTGAAAAAAGCAAGTAATTTTTCGAATAATTTAACCTAGCAATTATAATCCGTAGTTTCTAGTCAATATGCACCTACGAGTACATTGGTCCTTATAGTACGGGAGGTGGCGCTATATTTGAGCAAGTCATTTTATACCGGCTGAAAATCATAACAATAATAGTTTTCCCCTAACACATAATAGCTCCGAACGTCAGCTGCTTCGATAGCGGTGGAGCTGAAGGAGACAGCATGAAAAAGTCATTGGAAAAAAATCCGCTCCAATGATTTTTATACCGAGCAAAAATGTATAATATTATTGTTTTAATCACATTTTTTCAAAAAATAGTCGTCAGCTGTATTGACTAGGGGGGATTATATGAACACATAATAGCTCCGAACGTCAGCTGCTTCGATAGCGGTGGAGCTGAAGGAGACAGCATGAAAAAGTCATTGGAAAAAAATCCGCTCCAATGATTTTTATACCGAGCAAAAATGTATAATATTATTGTTTTAATCACATTTTTTCAAAAAATAGTCGTCAGCTGTATTGACTAGGGGGGATTATATGTCAGTCACGTGCATGAACCTCATTGAAAATTTGAAAAAAAAACTAATTTTATACCTTATGAAATTTATACATCTCAATTTTTATACTTTTAAAATAATAAAGAAAATCGTCAGCCGTATTTTTGACGGGGGTAACACCGTCAGTCAGCCTGATAAACATTTTACGCGCTCAATGCATTTGAGCGTTGCATAGGCTTTTTGGAAAATAAACTGACAATCTTCACGCCCATAAACAATTAGCTGACGACGAGTTTTTATTTTTTAACATTTAAATCATCTTATACTTCGAATTCAATAAGTATAACATCAATTTAATATAAAAACACCACATTTTATTTATTTATTTTGTGTCGGTTTCTAATCATATTAATATGTACTGTAGCATCAAGGAATTTCAAGCAGTTAAAGTCTCACGACTCTAACATACCTTTTCTAAAAATTATTTTTCTAGCCCTCAGGTAGACTAAAGTAAGTATACCCTACTGGAGTGAGACAAACTTATATGAATAAGAGAGAAATACTACCATCTGCTACAGAGATTTCGAATGTTGCCAACTTAGTGCTTTCGGCACTAGATCTAGTGCATTTCTTGATGTTTTAGCGCTCAAAATTCCATAATAGTGCCTAGTCCCCTAACTAGCGCATTTTTAATAGTCGACAATTTATCACGCACGTTGGTAAAAACAAAACCAATCAATGGCACGCTCTAAAAAACAGTTAAATTTCAGAACGCACCTCTAATCAATTAATTATCTATGGAAATGCGTGTCGTGTATCCGAATTCTATAAACACTGAATTGCATATGACAAGGATAACATAGCTGTTTCCGTGGAAAGTGGAACAAGGACGCCCGATCTGAGTTTTGTTCTCTAGGGGAATTCCTGAATTGTTTCTTTAGCTGATCTTTTATTCTATATTTCTCTTATTAAGACGGGTCTTTGTTAGTCAAAGACCCGTCTTTGTGTAATAATAGTGTCCGTTCATTGTGTGCGTTGTGGAAAATAAACAATAACTTTTTATACATATACAACACGGAATTGGTGCTGAATCGGACGACGATCTAATTTTGTAATAACAACTTAAGGGGGAAGCGCTAAGGGTAGCCCGCGAAATTCAAATTTTCTTACGTTTTTTGGAATTTGCTGGTCAGAATTAAGTTGTACGTTGATTAATATATGAATCGCGGCCGTAAGAAATATGTGTTTACAGAATTATAATCATTAAAGTCATCAACACAACTCTCTAAGACCACGTAAGTCCAAAGAATAACTGTTTCATGAAATCATCATTCTTTGGACTTACGTGGTCTTAGAGAGTTGTGTTGATGACTTTAATGATTATAATTCTGTAAACACATATTTCTTACGGCCGCGATTCATATATTAATCAACGTACAACTTAATACTGACCAGCAAATTGCAAAAAACGTAAGAAAATTTGAATTTCGCGGACTACCTTAGCGCTTCCCCCTTAAGATACAATATCGCTCGCCATACAATTCAATGGACTATCACACACGACGAAGATAATAAATAATATTTCATATTTTCGTATCTTAAGATGAATTTGTAAATACTAATAATAAAGCAGAAAAGTTTGTTTGTCTGAACGCGCTAATCGGTCGGATTTTTCTCGGAGTCGATTTAAAAAAATATTTTTACATTTGCTAGCCTAATTCTTGAGGAAGGCTATGTAACATCACGCTATAACCCTTAGGAGACGAGCAAAAAGAATAAAAGTCAGAAAGATCGCTAAGCGAAAACGAAGTGACAGCGCGGGCAGGCGATGCGATGCGATGCGACGGCGTGGGTCGGAAACAAGAAATTTCACGCGGACGAAGTCGCGGGCAGAAGCTAGTAAATATATATTTCTGTATACAGAGTTGATATGACAGAGGGGCATTAAATTACACTACGTATACTATACGTGTATAGTATTAATTCGATACAGTACAAAAATAGAAAGCGCCAAAAATGAGTTTTTTTTTTTTTTCAAACAAACTAAATAGCTTAAAGTCAGAGTGAAACGCAACCACCCTTTATAAATAAATTTGACTGACCTTAGACGCCTAGGTAACAAAGTCGCGCAGGAGCGCGTGTGTGTGCGTGTTATCTCTCTTGGCGGGGGCGCGGGGGGCGGGCGGTTTAGACCGCTCGCGCCGCCGCCCGCGCCCGGCTGGTTGTTAAGTACGCGCACACACAAAAACACAAAATTTTTAAATTCTCGATGTGTCCTCGATTCATATTAATGCACAAATTATACCGACGGAGAATATTGTTATTTATTAAATCACTGTCCGTCGCTAAGCACTTTAATTCCCGTAATCTTTGTACTGCCAATTGTATGGTGCCGGCGCGCGGCGTTCCTAGGGCTATTGCGCCGGTCACCATACCTTTCTCGGTATGTTCGCAGAGCTAAATCTGCGTTTCCACGGCATTCACCGTAAATTAAAATCATGTAAGTGTATTCTGACGCCGTGTAAGTTACACGAGGCATTGCTGAACACTTTAATGATTACACACACACACAACCAACGTTTAATTACGTATCCTATCACAATAAAAACAGTCAAACACAAAAAAACACTAACACTAAATAATAATATTCCCAAGTTAAACTTATTTAGTGTCTATCACAATAACAAAACAAAATCACAATTATTGTCAGCGAGTTCGACAAAACATAAAGGCGCGGCGGCGGGGGGCTCCCGTATTACGTAACGTACGTCCCGAATGGATGACGCTTGCGCACTGTCCACTGAAAGAAAGTTTTTTAGCAAATTCGCAAGGATCTAGAATGCAATAGCAACACTATTTCTATTCCTTTTACGCGACCTATTTCTATTCCTTTTACGCGCGGGAAAAAGGCGCGGGGGTTTTGCTATGATTGTCACTCTCATAGTGAAAGTGCAAGTGTGTGTGTATTTATTGCTTCGTGAAATATTTGGTTGTACTTGTGCGGCAACAATGTATCTTATACTCAGATTATCGTTTTAAGGTGCATGACCTATGCGTATGAGATAATCAGCTGTTAGGAAATATACATCGTGTTCAAACGTAGCAAAAACTTCAAAAATCATTTGTGACTAAACTACTGCTCCTATTTAATTGATTTTTGGTACAGAGCTTGAAAATGGTATCTAGTATAGGCAGTTTAAAGAAAAGCCCCTCTGTCGTATCAACTTTGTATAATTTGAAACTGACACAAAATAAATAAATAAAATGTGGTGTTTTTTATATTAAATTGATGTTATACTTATTGAATTCGAAGTATAAGATGATTTAAATATTAAAAAATAAAAACTCATCGTCAGCTAATTGTTTATGGGCGTAAAGATTGTCAGTTTATTTTCCAAAAAGCCTATGCAACGCTCAAATGCATTGATCGCGCAAAATGTTTATCAGGCTGACTGACGGTTTTACCACCGTCAAAAATACGGCTGACGATTTTCTTTATTATTTTAAAAGTATAAAAATTGAGATGTACAAATTTCATAAGGTATAAAATTAATTTTTTTTTTCAAATTTTCAATGAGCTTCATGCACGTGACTGACATATAATCCCCCCTCGTCAGTACAGCTGACGACTATTTTTTGATAAAATGTGACTAAAACAATAATATTATACATTTTTTGCCCGGTATAAAAATCATCGGAGCTGATTTTTTTCCAATGACTTTTTCATGCTGTCTCCTTTAGCTCCACCGTTAGTGCGACAACTGACGCTCACTTTACCGATTTCTGACCATTAAACAACTGTTTGAAATAAAATTTATTCGGTATAAAATTACTAGAAAAAATGCAGCGCCACCTCCCGTACTATTATTTTATTTGTAGTGCACGTTTATTAGGGATGTAGGTATGTACTTGTTCTCATCGTGAGACTCAACATGGCAAAGTCTCTGTACATTTGTAAGTATATCTATATCGTCAAATCAATAATGAGGCTTAGTTTAGCTATCTTTTATAAAAGTTTCTTATTTGTCTCATTATTTTTATTGAAAAGGATTCAACCATCTGGCTCTCAGAAAAGGAAGCTAAAAAAACGAAGACTGAAGAGGCAAAATCGCTTGCTGAATCTTTATCCAATTACTTTTCGAATTCTGCGGTGCAATTCTGTAAAAATCTCACCGTGAAAACTTAGGTGAAGTGAGCGTGGAGTGAGCTGTCAATAGTGTCAATTCCTAGCAAAAACAAACTCACTTCATCTAAGTTTTCACGGCGAGTTTTTACAGGATCGACCGGCTGAAGAGAAGAAAAGTGGCGTTGCCGACGAAATTAACGAAATAAACATAAAGTCACTTATTTATACATACAAATGTGAAATGAATAAAAAGCTTGTAAAACTACATTTTTTTTAAAGCTGGGGGGCCTCATTCAGCTTTGCCGCCCCGGGCCTCTGACGGGCTTAGTCCGCCACTGGAAAAGTGCCAGCATCAGATATTTCTTTAGGCTGATATTCGGCTTTGGTTGCTCACAACTTAGTCTGTTTTTCATTGCCTCACAGATTCAATCGAGATGATTCCCCCGGCTCGATGGAAGCTTCAATGCATGGTGTGCAAACAACGTAGCGTCGGTGCGTGCATACAGTGCCACAAGACTAGCTGTTACTCAGCCTTCCATGTCACCTGCGCACAGCAGGCTGGGTAAGTCCTTTATTAATATCCAAAGTGATTTTAATCTGTTAAGGTACTCTTGCGAAGATGACTGCAAGCCAGCACGTCACCCAATCGTAATGACAGACCGCTGGGACTCGACATGCCGATGCGGTTTTAATTCCGGAAGAGACGTCACAACTTTGACGGAAGCGGCAATTTGTGCATTAGTTTCGCGATAGTCACTTGTCAAACAAAAAATAAATGTCTTGTCGCTCTGTTAGTGAGAGACAGTGACGGCATTGCATTGCTGGTTTGCGCAGACCGCAACCAGCTGCTGTCTGTCAATCAGCCGTCAGCGGCCGTCTGCGGTCTGTCACTGCCTGTTTCGGTTGCGGTCAGCTCCGGAAGAGCTCTTTTACTAGCTGGAGTAATTTGAGAAAACAAAGGAAGATTTTCTCATCATCTATTGATGAAACGGCAACAATGCTCAGCATAATGGCGGATGACAACACAAGGTGTACCACTTGACGCTGATTTTCAGCTACAACCCACGAGTGCCATACGCTGGAATAACAAACACATAGGGAAGTGTGTGTCCGTTATAATAAATTAAGAGAATTAATTAAGAAGGCATGGGCACGACGCTTGCTTGCCATAGAATGCTGATTTCAGACTTATATTTTTTTACAAGTCCAGGTTTAATCACGATTTTTGTGCGAGGAACGCACGGTTAAGAAGTGCGTACTAAGCCGTGTGATGGTTTCAGTCTGTACATGAAGATGGAGGCGGCGGGTGCGGGGCGCGACCCCAGCCAGCCGGTACAGGTCGCCAAGATGGCGTACTGCGACGCACATACTCCTGCGCATATATTACAGGTAATGTCTCATTAGAATTACTGGCAATAGTGCGGCTGACCTGGGTAAAGAATTTGGCAAACACTGTGATTAACCCCTATTATTATCAGGGTATGTTTTCTGGCATGCCATAACTGTAACGTATTTCATTTTTATCTATCGCGCTTCTTTATCATATTCTATGTAAATTGAAAGGTCTGGCTCTTGAGTTACAGAAACTCCTAGTACAAGAGCCAGGGCTACACTGATGTCTGTGTCTTGAAGTAAAAATAAATAAATGAATCATTTGTTTTTGTAAAGGGATAATTTATGGGTCAGAAAGTGACATTATTCCTTTTTATTCTGGACAAATGTCCGAAATATTTACATATTTCTGTTATGTGTTCCCTATTTGCCAGGAGCGTCGAGCCCAAGAATCAGAAGGAGATACAAAATCAACCGATCTGACAGCGATTCGGCTGAAAGGCAGAGAGAAGATAAAACAAGTATGTGATGGAAAAAAAACTACCTCGTTAAAAGTACATGCACTTTTCTTTATTTTCTTCTAATTTTCAAGCAAATCAAAAAGATTAACCCCTGAATACACTCAAGTGTTACAAGACTGTCCGATATTCTTAAAAGTCTATGCTTTACATAATCTGCCTATAATGTTCTGACTGCTGGCTGATCCACCACGCAAGCCAGTGCGGCTTGGTAGATGTCACATGTTTTCGAATTTTTAGCTATAGGACATGCCGGTTTCCTCACGATGTTTTTCTTCACAGTTTTGACAGCAGTGGCGATGAAATTATTTACTCAAAGTAAAGCGCCCGCCTGGGTTCGAACCCACGACCTGGGCGACCACTGCTCTCGTATCTATACTTAATATTATAAAGCTGAAGAGTTTGTTTGTTTGTTTGGTTGAACGCGCTAATCTCTGGAACTACCAGTCGGATTTGAAAAATTCTTTTTGCATTTGATAGCCCAATTCTTGAGGAAGGTTATAGACTATCTAACATCACGCTATGACCTTTAGGAGCCGAGCAAAAAGAAAAAAAGTCAGAAAGAACGCTAAGTAAAAACGAAGTAAAAGCGCGGGCAGGCGATGCGATGCGACGGGGTGGGTCGGAGTAACAAGAAATTTCACGCGGACGAAGTCGCGGGCAGAAGCTAGTGTTTTAATACATCTTAAAGCTAAGCGCACGTACAGCCAAATTGCGCTGTAGCTCATGGCATTCCAACAATACAAAAAAGCTCATTAGGTACTGCCTGCCTGTAATGTGTGACGGTTCGTACAAAATATAAGTTAGTCATGTAGGAAGACTTTTGCAAGGCGCTGCGGTTCGCCCTAATGAGCGTTACCCCTAAAGTGAGAATGAGACGTAACGGCGCGGCGTCTTAACGTTGAAATAACATTTGAGTACTCGGTCGTAAAGCTGGGTTACCCTAAAAAAAAACCGAACCGTCACATAGCGGGGCGGCAATCATAAAAATCCGCTATTTTCAACAATAATTTGACTTTTAAAAATACCCTCTAATAAATGGATGCCCTTCATTGTAGGACCGCTAATGTGCCACCGTTTTCTCAGGAGTTTTAAGTTTATTTTATTTTTTTCACAAGGCACATTAATTTGTAAAATCCATCAAATCTTTCTCCATGTCTAAACCATCCATATTCCTCCAGGCTCGTCGCGTCCTAGCCCTCAAACGCACATGGGCCCCTGTGGTCCTGGTCCCCACATTACCCGCGGACAGGGTCGCTGAGGTCGCTGCCCTGGCCCCTGGAGCACCTGCTGCGAGGGCGCAGCTTATGAAGAGATTGTTGGCTTACTGGACGCTGAAGAGACATAGCAGGAATGGGGTGCCGCTGTTGAGGAGGTTGCAGAGTCTTACGAGCCATCATGGTTAGTAACTTTAAAGACCATAATCCTATTTTAGAATGATGTCTTTTGTGGGACACATTTAAGGTGAAAGCACCAGGGTAGCCTGCGAAACTACTTTTTTTTAGGTTTTTTGCAATTTGCTAGTCAGTATTAAGTTGTACATTGATTAAAATATGATTCGCGACCGTAACAAATATGTATTTACAGAATTATAATCATTAAAGTCATCAAAATAACTCTCCAAGACCTAGTAATCCTACTGAATGACTATTTCATCAAATCTTGACATTTTAGGATGTAACTTAATAAGTTGTATGTTTTATTCGCGTTCTTTTCGAGCTTTACCAGTTCTTTTCAAACTGAACGGAACACAATTTTTTCATGAGGGGATCATGCACCTCATTGGTTACCTATTACTTACGACAACTCACCTATTCTCTACTACATAGACTTCTAATTTCTATTACAATATCCGGATTTCCACGTTTTGTATCTAGACGTTAAGCAAAAAAAAAACTACAAATAAAAACAAATGACGAATTATGCGAACTTATCAGTAATAAAATAAAAACGAATAAAAAATATGTTTTTGCCCACAGGAAGTCGAGGTATACAGGATGGCACGGTCAATGTAAGAGAGCTGTGCAACCAGCTCAAGTACTGGCAGAGGATACGACAGGACTTGGAGAGAGCAAGGTAACATATTAGATGAATTATACAATTTCTTTAACAGGCGGGTCTACTCAGACATACTATGAATTATAGCTTTTATACGTAAACTATGCGCACACGTTTGAAGCGGGAGTTTGGCTTCTATAAGAAGGTAATTGCTTTTCTGTTACAGCTACCCTAGCCTGTTTATGATTGCTTACTTTTCTTGCCACCAGATTACTCTGCGAGCTAGTGCGCAAACGCGAGCGTCTAAAGGCGGAGTACACGCGCGTGTGGGAGCGCTGCGTGCTTCACTCGCTGCAGCCCGAACGTGCCGCGCTGCACAAGCTCCTGCGCATGCTGAGGCAGAAGGATGCCAGCGATATATTTACTGAGCCGGTGGACCTGCAAGAGGTATGATATCTAAGGGCGGAGTACTTTACTAGCTGCAGCCAGCTGTCAACAAAATTTGAAGTTTCCCACAATACTGTTAGACAAGTGCAGTTGGCGCCCAACGTGGGACTTATTTCTAACTTTTCAAGATAATTTTTATACGGTTCTCAGTGTGTTAAGTAATATGTATTTCGCCCTTTCCAAATACCGCATATTATAAATGGTGATGAGTACATAATCTTTAAAATAGCTTTTACCGATTTAAAATTGATTATTTATTTTCAGATTAATTAGATAACATCAAAATGTTTTATACACCACTGAAAGCTGTCATATATTTCTATGGTATCCTTAGAAAACATCTCGAATTTATCATTTTCCTAATCTACATTTAATCCTCTCAGGTACCAGACTACAGTACCATAGTGAAACACCCAATGGACCTGAGCACTATGGGCAAGAAGTTGGACCGCGGCGCATACGCAACCATAGACGATATAGAGGCGGACTTCAAACTCATGATAGAGAACTGTCTCACTTATAATAACAAGGATACTGTGTTTTACAAGTAAGTGGATTGAAAGAATATCTTTCATTTATAAAAAATTTAGACACCATGAATATTCAAATATTTTAGAGTTTGTAAGATATTATTTGGCTAAAAGTTTAACCGGAACTTGTCCGAAGGTGGTGCGATAAATGTCTAGTGTGCCCTCTTAGTAAGAGGTATGAAAATGAGGGCCTTCCATCTGGCCGAATTTTCATAAGGAAGGAGGTAGGTAGGTGGCGTTTTGTAGTTTCTGCCTATCCCAATGGGAAGAAGGCGTGCGCGTGAGTTTATGTGTTCATACTAATATTATAAATGCGAAAGTGTGTCTGACTGTCTGTTACCTTTTCACGCTTAAACCGCTGAACCGATTTAGATGAAATTTGCTAGAGATAGTTTGAGTCCCGGGAAAGGAGATAGGATAGTTTTATCCCGATATTCCCACGGTATTGACACTTATGCGGGTGAAACAGCGGGGCGCTGCTAGTGTATGTATAATACAAGTCGCAGTTTGTTTTCCTGGCAGACAGAAAAGCAACGAGCTTTGTGAGAAGAGGTATTCCATTTGACCGTGCTTGAAAACGCATAGTGATACAATAAGTGTTGTTTAAAAAAAAACAGTGGCACTCCGGGAGTGCCGACAGAAGTGAAAACAAAACACAAACAGAATACTTTGCCATCACTCACTGACATATCGGATATACATTAAAACCGAGTAAATCCCTAGGACATCCGAAGCAGGTATTTTTTTAATCATCTTATAAACAAAACACGTGCGGTGTTGCTTACGGTAACAGTGGCGCGAGCTCAATGATTTTTTCCCACCTCAAAAGAAGTTTTCACTTCAAATAACTACTGTACTACTTTAGCAGAACTATTTTTCCTACAAACACTCTAGGATAACTCGTCAGTGTTCTACCGCGATTTGGTGATACTAAATTCTGTTCGTAAAAATGTTCCAGGGCCGGTGTAAAAATGCGTGAACAATGCATACCGCTGTTCCGTCAAGCTCGACGGGACGTGCGCGAGGCCGGCTTACAGGCGCTGTGTGTGGGCACTGACGGCAGTCCGCGCGCGTCTGACAGCCCGCACCGAGCTGTGCCCAGCCCTGGGAGGAACAGGTATGGATAGATTAACATAGCGGAAAGTTCCAGATTGTCGCCATCATGGCGCTTTGGGGAACTTTCAAAACTCACTCACGCTGCAATATTAACATAGTTGGGAAAAGGCATCTTGACAATTCAAAAGTGCCTGTAAATGGTTTAATTGAAATAAATGCTTTGAGTTTGAGTTTTGAGCATATTGATTAACATATGCAGGGTCAAATTAAATTAGCTAGCGAAACTCCGCAGTCGTGGTAGGTATCGAGATTTTAAAACGATAATATAAATCGTTTTGTTTTTTGGGTCAACTACTATAATATGTTACTTAAAATGTCAGTTTAAAAAGTCTGTTTTTTTTATAATCTTCACACACGTGATGGCTATCGTTATTTGAACAAGGAAAAAAAAAACGATTTCCCCAACTCATATTATACCACCAGCGATTGTTGACCTCAAAAAAAGCTATCATCAAATCAATTTTTTTTTTGTATAATCATGTTTTGATTTCGATACCCATCACGCCTGCGGAGTTTCGCTAGCTAATTTAATTTTACCCTGTAAATAGTGCCTAATGCTTTATTAAAATAAGAAACCCATTCATTTTACTTCCAACGGTTAGCATAAACAACCCTGTCAAAACCCATCCTGTATATTGTATGGTTCAGTATCGCCAGCCCGCGCCGCGCTAGTCCGCCTCGCCGCAGCATGAGTCGAGCCGCCAGCCGGCCGCGCTCCAGCAGTGAGAGTGAACGGGAAAGGACGCCAGGTAACCTCTATGATAATGACTATAGATCCAGTATGGTTATTTTTAAATGACGTGTTGAGAACACGAGACGTACAGAAAACTGAGAAAAGTTCGTAATTTTCTTTAGTGAGAACAAGGAATGGCGCCCCACGTTCTGCTTATAGTTGTTGCGTTTTAGCATGGCAATAGCTCGCATCTCTGTTTTACGGACTGGAGAAAGCCTTAACGAGATTTTGTGATGATTCATTGAATATGTGACGTGTTGGGTGTACAGAGAGACGTAACGAACGCAGTGTGTCGAGGGCTCGCAGCGAGAGGCGGCAGTCCAACGCGATAAAAGACTCGGATGATGAAAATATCGCTGTAAGTATTACATTCCCATACGGAGCACTTTTTTTAAACCAAATGTCAAATTGTGTTGCTCATTTAATAAGTTCAGAATAAATAAATCTGTCATCAACAGAAAGTTTGCCTGTACGATCGGGGAATAAAATTATTTATCAGCTTTCAAATTCGTTTCAGTGCAGCGCTAATCAGGTGAACGCGCACGCATCCTGTTCATCTGATTAGCGCTGCACTATGCCAAAGTGACCTTGACAGCCGTACGCTTATGACGTCACAGAACGACTTCTTTAATAGTCCGTCGCGCCCGGGGCACTGACAACCAATTGTTTTGTAGAGATGGGAATATAATTATCGACAAGGATTGCTAACAAATATTTAATTCCGAATCGGCATCCATCTGAACGTCGAAATACGTCTATTTTCCCTTTGTTATAAAGTAGTTAATCCAGTTCATATTTTACTGACCTCAAATTGTTTTCGATGCTAGTATTTATAAATATTTCAACCGGCGAAATCAAACAGTTGTAACTTTCGCGTCACATCACTGGCCGACTTTAAATAAAGTCCTTGGCGTTCTGGGGAACATTAAAAATATGCGGAGTTTTTGTTTTTGCCGATTTTAAGACAATTATGGGCTTCTTTTGTGTGGAAACATATAAAACAGGGTATTAGACAGTGCTATATTAAATAATAAAATGAAGCAAAGCTTTTAAATACAGTAAAATCATTTTTATAAGATAGTTAAAATGGAGAGCTTCTAATGAAGTCGTGGCGCTGGTGGCACGAAAATCTGGAACTTCTATTGAAGTCCATGGCGGTGAAAAGGTTAAAAACAATCGTGTTTGCCACATGGCTGCGCTCAAAAGTTCCATTTTAGCATTAATGTCAGACATATTCTGTCTGATGCTGGTTTTTTTAACTATAAACAAAAAGAAACAATCAGTATTCAAATTCATATTAAAAATGACATAAAAGCGTCGTCTTATTAAAACCAGTTTCATACAAACAGACAGAGATAAAATAGAGTCCACTCTTGTATTAAAATTTCATGTCTATTCTATAAGGGATGTAACAAGTGTACATTGATATCCCCAGTCGCCCCGCGCCACGTCTCCCGCGCCGCGCACGCCGGCAGCACGCGGGCGGACGCGCGGGCGTGCGCGCGGGCGCGGGCGGCGCGGCGCGCGCGGCCGGCCCGCTGCGCACGCGGACCGGGGCAGGGATAACGGTACGATACTCACTGAAATACAGTAACTGCCTGTTTCTGAGGTTTTTTAATAGTTTAATCTATTCAATAGTGCTATGAGATCGATATCGTACACTCTGTCAAGGAATAATTTTTGCTTAAATTGATAACGTTGTAGAATGAACAACTATTCTAATTCTTACTTATTCCGCGGGAAAAAGAGTGCTTGTATACATTTTGTATGGACTAATGTCAGGGCTATCAGTGTACAACCCGATTCATACTTTATGGCGGCTCTAAAGTGCGCTAGTCGCTGCGCATTACCTCACTCCTCACCCCCGTTGACAGGTGAATTTGTCTGGTACTGCGCAGCGAGCCGCCTCATGTTCTGAGCCGTCATAAAGTTTGAATCGGTCTGTACCGGAGCATGGTCTGTGTAAAAAAAACACTGACTGGAACTGTGTAAAAAGAGCTTTGGGAAACGTTGATTTGGGAAATTCAATATTGTAAAATATTAACTATGTAAACATCGACCATTTACTTAACAGTTATGTAAATAGCATTGTATGCTGTGTGGTGTGTTTTGCTTTCTTTCATTATACTTTTCGGACTGTTCGACTTGACAGAAATTCGTCTAGTTGTTCATAGAAAAACATCAATCTTACAAATATTTGAATTTATTTTATAACTACAGATACACCAACGTCAGGTTCCGAGACACCAGTGCCTCCAAAACCAGTGGAACGCACCCTCAAACTGGCCACACCAGAGAAGTCACCGGTTAAACAACCAGAGACAACACCAAGTTAGTAAATAATCTCCTTTCATGTTCAGCGCGATTTGTTCAGGGTCCACCTTGGCAGACCAATCTTCTCCATTGTCTGTGATATTTGATAGATAATAGTATTTTTATCTCGTGAAAAACCACATACTATTTTTTATACATAAGTAATTTGTTTTTATAAAACATACTGTTTTTTTTTTGTAAAACATCTGTTTTTTTTTGTAAAACATTTGTTTTTGTTTTTATATTAAACATGTTTTTTTATATATGAATGGCAACGATAAGCACATGGGTATGTGCGATATTACAGCAAGACTTTTTATTTTTAATTTAAAACAAATATAGCCGTCGTGTTGATCACTCTTTTGTTTGTAATTTTGACGCGTACTATGGAGGTTTTTGTCATGTAATTTTTTTTTACTTCGGTTTGCACAGGTGATAGAAATGATACCGCTTTATAACTGACCTCACTGCTATTAAAAATACTTGTAATAGGTGCGAATGTTGCCAGTTACAGGCCTGGGGCTCATGGGTGGACTTAGGAAGCCCACTCTGCTGGTGTCGCCATCTACCGTCGCAGCGCCACCCAAGAGCTTCGGCTCTGATGGTAATTATAAACTCTTTTCACACTCCAATTGGACACTATTATCAATTTACTATTGCAGAATAAATACTTATATTTTGTTTAATTTGATTTTTGTAATTAAATCTGTAATAATTGATTTTGATAAGGCCTGAAATAAAAAAATGTTTTGGCTGGTGATAACAAAAAAAAAAAATGTCCGATCCTATCGGTCAAACTGAATGAAAAAAAAAAAAGATTAATAATCATTGGGTGATGCAACTATCTGTCGGTGGTTTTTTTTAGCCTTAAACAACTTCTCTTTACTATTTATTTTTACTTTTAAAACATTACGAACAGCGTCGTTGCCGACATTATCAGCAAGTTTGGGTCGCTCCAGCTTAGAGCCTTCGCCAAAGAAGAAAGGTCGCGGCAGACCCCGGAAACAAGATAAGGACAAGTCCACATCCTCACCAGATCTGTTTAGGTACATTATATAAGACGGAAATATCTGTGGTCCTTGAAAAACCCCCACTTTTTCGCCTGAAACCCGTTTTTCGTTCGTACAAAATAACACAAGAACTTCAGAGTTCAGAATCAAAATGGCCCACAGGTATTTTCGTTGATTTTATTGCACGATTTTGAAATTGATCTCTAGCACAATTTTTGGAGTGGGAGAACTCTACTGAAGGCAAGAAAAGTATGTAATCTAGGCTTTAGCGAATTTGATAGATTTGTACGAACAGTTAAGAAATAAAAATTCATTTCTAAGTACAAATGCTTCTATTTTATTGCAAATGTGGAATCATAGATTTCATGGAGAAGATTGTGTCTCTAAGCGGACCTTGGCAAAACCGCTTACGTTTTTGTACGAAAAAAAAGCTTTGCACCGCTTATAATATGTATCAATATTGCTTATTTTGAAAACGGTGCGCATGAAACATAAGCCCATACGCACGGACGTAAAAATATCGCGGAGGCATTTTATCGCGCACTGGATTTTCAACTCTTCAAGTGTTGGGTCCGAGCATTGAGAATCCATCAGAGCGCATCCCAGCGCGTCATGAAAACACACTGTTACATTTTCAACTCTCGGCCCTATGCAGTGCGTTCAAAATCCAGTGCGCGAAAATAAATCGCCGCGATAAAAACGCGCCCATGCGAATTTGGGCTAAGGCCTAAAGTTAAAGCTACTACGTTTTTGATCGAAAATATTCAAATGTTTCTCGGACATCTATAGAAGTTTGATTTGATAGGTGCAAAACTTTTTTGTACGAACTACCTCGCCGTAAGCAATATTTTAATGGGTTATTTACACGAGCAGAGTCCTTCGTCTGGAATAGGCGATTATCGAAAGAAAATTGTCCAGCTAGTGTAGTATAATAATTGTATTCGAGTTTTTTGTTTTTCACTTGAGTTAAACGCGTTGTGAGTGCGATAATTAACTGGCGAGCCTCGCCAATAAGTCGGCGTATGATCATTTTCTCGCCTCTCGTTGTTTTTGAAACTCTCCTCGTGTAAATGAGCCTTAATATCATCTGCGTCGAATATCAATGACGCTCTGAAAAAATCTGTATGTAAGATGTAATGAAATGGCGTAGAACAGCCCGAGAAATTAATTGTTTATCAAATTGACACTACGTCAATTTAAGTTGGTTGTCAATTCGCTAATCAATGAATCTCTCTGACTTTACAACCGTACTGAAACTTTTGTACCGAATTTTATGTGAGGAAGGGTGACCATATAGACTCAGTTTAGGGGCTCGCGAATTCCAAGAGCGTCATTAATGTTTGACCAGCTTCACTTAGCATTTGTTTTTTCTTATAATACAATGTAATTAATACCTTATGATGTGCTCAGGTCGTCACAAAGCGGCGAGGGCAAGAGTATGTCGACGCCGGTTGCCGCGTCGTTCCTGCAATACCGCGGCCCACCAGGGGAGGTCGGCTCTGACAGTGACCTTGCGCTCTCCAGGTAAACACTTATACCCATTTTCCCCCCATTTACCGTCAGTCAGTACGATACAGTGTCCCTCGGAGAGCATGTCATGGAGAATAGAAGTAAGGAGAATAGACTCTGTTGTGAAAAAGTGTCCGTCAACTGCGTTAAATTAGGGTGGCGCCACAGTAGCAACAGGGTAAACTCACAGCAGTAATTTTAGGTTATGTTCACAAAATTATTTTGTACTACGTAAATAGTTGAGGTTTGGTATACTCGGCTGTCACTAACTACTCTAGTCTCTAAAAATAATAAATTTTCTAACTCGGCATACTTCAATCCGTCAACAATTGCTACATTCATACCATACCCTTTGCCTACGCTAGCGCCACTGTGGTGGGTTTTAGAACTGTTATTTACTGCTGGACACTTTTTCAACTTTCGCCCCATAAGAGTCAGTACTCATTACTTCTATTCTCTATGGAGCACGTAAAGCCGTCGATATTGTGCCTGAGCTCTTCCGGTAGTTTCGGATTGCCACCCCATCGGGCTGTGAGAGTGAGGGAAGAGAGTGCACCTGTTTGCACACACACTTGTGCACTACTATAACTCCTGCGTATATAGTTGACTAATTTCTGTAGAGATTGTTCGGAGATGATGATTGAGATGTTCGAGATTGCCTTTGAAGCGGCAAGTCTATTAATATTTTGCAATCGATTTTAAGATTTGCGACGGCAAAAGCAAACGCGTAGCATTTTAAAGTATCGGGATCAAAACGGGCGTTCCCGTACAGTACCCGGCGATAAATATTGCACATCGACCTATTCGATCTTATACAAAGAATAAAAATAATTATCAAAAGAAGCAAATCATAATTGTTTTAACAGCTCCTAATAGATACCGGACTGTTTGTATTTCGTGCGACAGAGATAACGCTCTACCAAGCCGAAATTAGCCGATTGTCTCTTTCCAAAGGTCGATGTGCAATATTTATTGCCGGGTACTGTACAATATCCGTCACGGTCGCTCCGCAGCCTTTGAAGCCGCAAGTCTATTAATATTTTGCAATCGATTTTAAGATTTGCGACGGCAAAAACAAACGTAGCATTTTAAAGTATCGGGCGGCACAAAACGGGCGAGAAAGGGGCCGGGCGATCCCGTTACTCTTCACAGCTTACTGATAATACATAATCATTACAGATCGTCGTCGAGCAGCTCGGCGTGGTCGCAGTCGTGCTCTTCGTGCACGCACTACGAAGACGAAGGCTCCCACCACTCCTGCTCTATGAGTTCTACTGACGGGTGAGTACTATACACAATCGTGTTGTAGATCGTCGGCACAGCCGGCCTCGCTGTCGTGCACGCACTACGAAAACGAGGGCTCTCAACACTCCTGCTCTATTAGCTCCACGGACGAGTATAACTTTGTGAACTACTCTAACCACTCGCAAGAGCAAAAAAAAACTGACACTTACAGGGTGGCAGGAACATCGACTCACAGCCTGTTACCAAGGATTCGATACATGATTCTGCTGAAGCTGTCGGTGTTCAAATTTATCATGTATTACTTAAAAAAAAAATTGCTGTTCCATACATTTTGACCGTGTAGGCGCACCTTTCTATGGAACAGCAGTTTTGTTTTTTGTAACTAACGAAAATTTTCTACGCTACCTCTAGAATTGCGTGCTGACTTCGTGGTTCACCCCCGCTGACACATAAATTGTTTACTGCGCAGCGACTCGCCTCATGTTCCGAGCCGACATACAATCTGAATCGGGCTGCACTTTATATCGTCGCTCGCATGACTAAAAGTCCTATCTCATTTTTCCCATTTTTTGGCTGTTTATGGTTGGGACAGCTACATTTTTCTATTCGTGATTCTTTACACTTTCCACTAACCGTCGTACCTCTATGTTATTTGGGTCTCAAAATATAACCAGTTTGAAAGGCAACAAAATGTAAAGAATCACGAATGGAAGAGTGTAGTTGTCCCGACTCAAATCGGCTAAAAAATGAGATAGGACTTTTAGTCATGCGAGCGACGATATTACAGTACAGTAGTGGGAATCATCATTTTGCCCGAGATGATGATACAATATTTGACGCCTGTAATCTCCTCCAGGTCAAGCTTCAACGAGCCGCCCGAGTCCGCGCGCTCGAGCAGCAGCGGGCCCGAGCAGCGCCGGCGCCGCTCGCGCCGCTCCGCCGCGCACACCGACGTGTCCGACGCCGAGCCCGCCACGCCCGGCAAAGTGAGTTGTGGGGCTTTTGGAGGCTATTGTCTTGTTAGTCATGCTGAAGTAGGTAAATAAAAAACGAAAGAAAAAAAAACAAAACTCATGGTTGATTGTAGAACCGTGGGTGTCGTAGGATGTCACTCAACATCGCAAAAGGGTAGTCTACAAAATACTCTGTCAAGGAGACATAAAAAGTAAATATACAGACCATTACCGTGATGGTTAGGTATAGCAAATCGCTATACTACGTTCGCGATTTAGTTCCCAGACATGTAAACAAATATCTATTTTCCAAACAACTTTATTGCCTAAACTACTAACTTTATTGCATAAACCCATATACATAAAAGTAATAATTATACATAAATGTTGATAAAAGTTATGTAGTGATTAGCGACTGTTTAGCCATACATTTTTGTCGTTTGAACGTCACCTAACTTCATTTTTGTTGTTTATAAATAAACCCCAAAGTTGCAAAGAGAAATATCTTTAGTAACCACAAATAAAGTTTGTGAATGATAATATTAACCTAACATAAAGTTGATATTCGTTTAAATTCGAAATAACAACAATTAGGAACAAGAATTTAAATAAACTCTATGGAGGCTATCTAATAAATAACACTACAATAGTGTGATACTGAACAGGGCCGAGGAACAAGATCTTCAACGTCAAAAACCCCCGTCAAGTCTGCGCAGGCGTCGACTTTACAACTAGAACCGTTACAACTCGTCTGGGCCAAATGCAGGTCAGTAAAGTCAGTAGCTGTATACCACATTCATTATATATTTTTATGTAGCACAGTATTTAGTTAACATATTAACCTTAATTTATACGAAAGATTCTTGCTTATTATTATTAAGGGGAATTATGACCAAATGAGGGTAGATATTTTCATCTTCGATTTAGTAACTTGGACATGCTTTTATTCTAGGTAGACTAGGTTTTAGGGATTTTAACCCCTCACTTCTGAGTGCCAATTTACACGGGAAAGCAACACATCTAATATCGAAGTCTGCACGAGATCCTCGATTTTCATTAAACTATTTTGCATTTGTTAAAAATCGGTGTTACGAACCAATTTTAACCCAAACTTTTTCAACAGAGGCTACCCCTGGTACCCAGCTCTAATCATCGACCCGAAAATACCGAAAGGCTTCATCTATAACGGCGTCCCTCTCCCGGTCCCCCCTCAAGACGTGCTGAACCTCAAGAAGAACCACTCCCACGAGCCAATTCTCTACCTCGTACTGTTCTTTGACGTCAAACGCACTTGGCAATGGCTGCCCCCCAACAAGCTTGAAGCTCTAGGACTCGACAAAAGTGTCGATCAAGCGAAATTAATCGAATCCCGAAAACCAACGGACAGAAAAGCTGTAAAGAAAGCGTACGGTGATGCCATGCAGTTCCGTAAGCAAGTCCATGGAGACGATAAATGACAAAAGTTTAAGTACAGGTCCCGCCGGCCTCCGCGAAACAGAACCTTCAGCTTTGGGCACTTTTCTACGATGCACATACGTACCCCAGACACCACCGATTCCAGTGATGATTGAATTAAGTTCATAAGATTTTTCGCTTTATTTTATGCTTTTATTGAAGTAACCCTCATTCCATTTTATTATTTGGGAAGTGCAAGGTCTGATAGCATTGGCGTGATTGACTGTGAAAAATTAACTCGAAGAATTGGACGATAATATTGTAGCTTAAATAACAGTTGAAAGGGTGACTCGAATTTCGGTAAGATTGTGTGTAATATAATGGTAGGTCAAAAGTGTAGCTTTAACCCTCGATGAATGAGGTGAATTTGGATAAAAATACGTAAAATTAAGGAAGAATTATTAATTATTGCAATTTAATATTGTATACGATTATAGTAGTATGGCCATGTGAAGACATACTGCGTTTGTCTTCAATGAAGTATACCCATAAGTTGCGTCCATTTGAGTTTGATTCTGTCCCACATTTCTATTGGGGCAGCTACAAAGATGCGCCAATCACAGCCATAAAAATCGTTGAACGCAAGACGCAATGTGTAGAATTCGCATCATAATGTGCAGCTATAATAAAATTAATCTCTTTATTCTTCTAATTGTGAAATATTAACATGAAATTAACCAGTATTTGTAAAACATAGAATTTGAAATGTATCCAATTTATATCTAGATGGTCGAGCTTAGTGAATGAATTGTATCCATTATATTGTAGACAAGAAAAAGCATAATCATGTGTATACTTTAAAAAATATTAATAATATACTAAATTGAATATTGGGATGTAGGATAGACTTTGATAAAATAAGGTATGTATATAGGTTGCATGCACGTGTGTTTATGAGTGTTTTCGGAGGGCTTATTGTGAGTTCATATTGCCTGATAGAGGTTGCATATTTACATGCAGTACCTGGCCGTAAATATGGCATATCTGTCTTCTATCTAAATAAATATGGCACATCTATCTTCTAAAATGAGTTTTTGAGGGTGGGATTTTGAGGTTTTATGTATTTTTCTTTTAAAATGAGATGCTGTTTGTTAGTGAGCTCTCCGCCCCGACCCTTACTCGAGCCAGCCCGCACCGCTGAGCCTCTAGCTTTAAAGGAGAAAGGAAGGGCTCCATAGTTTTCTGGGCCCAGGTGTTAACTCAATCAAACTAGCCTTATTTGTAAGAGGATATAATAGCAAGGCCTCACTGAAAATTTGGTGAAATTTGGCTATCCAGGAATCAAGTTATATGAACTATAGTAAAAGTGAGGTTATATTATAACATTGTACTTTTTTGATGTTATTTGCGAAATATTTTACAATGGCGTCGGTTGTGTAATGGTTTTATGCATGGAATGCATCCGTCGAATAGTTCTTTATAATATGCAAAGCCGAGGTCGAGGGGTTAAACAATAAAACATGGAAAATACGTGCGCACTCTAAACGAAAGAAAACGAACGGTTTTATCCTATCACTGTCAGTCGATGACCAGTGTTGCTAGCTGAAGAAAAAGTAAAGGAACTTGATTCGCCATGAATCGATTCCACGAAACGATTGATAAACATTTGTCACTCGATTTTCATACATATTCTGTGATTTTAGCGATTTATTCAGTATCGATTATTAAGAATTCAGTTGTGTTTAATCGATTATTTAGTTTCAAGACTTAATTTAACTTTTCTCGCTTCCTAGATAGAAACATGGTACTATATTTAGTGATTTACTTTAGAAAAATATAACGGTTTTTTTAATACACATTTCAACTAGTTAGCTGCTGGGCCCAGAATTTCCCTCCTCCTTTATCCCTAAATAATTTTTATCCAGCCTGGCCCTTGCTACCCTCCCCCAGCGATGCCATAAGCCGAGGTCCGTACCCATAGTGGGTGCTCTTAGCGAGTAGTCGCTTAGTTTTTAAGTTTTTTAAGCCCTGACTGGAGGCCTTAATTTATTGAGCCACCTACGGGCAAGACCGGTTAAACAGACGACAACCTCCTAGGTTGAACCGCGAGATATTAAGCCCAAAAATAAGATGTTGGTACGCACATAACTTGAGAATGGGTGTACCGATTGATTTGGATATTTTTTATTTTAAAATGTTGAAAAGTTGCCCGAAAATTGGAAATTCGGGAAAAACTGAAAGTGCTTTTGATGTGAAACATCTATAGCCGCACGTGAAACAAATTTCTGGCGTGGCGACGCATGCCGTGGCGACGCGTCGCCACGCTATATGATGGTGTATATATACAGTCACAGTCTTGTGTACTGTGTGGCGACGATGCGCATGCGCAATCGACTGCGATTCTCTTCCCACTGTTCTTTTCAATCATATTACTTTTACAAAATAATGTCGATGTTTCACATCTGCCAGGCGTCCCGTGACGGCTCACTTTTTTTGTTTATGGGATTTTTGTATGAACTATTGAAAGTATAGGACAATGTCTGTCGGGTCAGCTCGTTATTGATAAAAAAAAACACTGGCACTCTGGTAGTGCCGACAGAAGTGAAAACTTGAACAATTACGAGTGTATTTTGTGAATCGTCTTATAAACAAAATGTTATATATCCGTGGTTCAGCGCCATCTCGTCGTTGTTGGATGAACTACGTAGTTAGTACGCGAGGCCCTCGTAGTTCTTCCCGATGTGCATAGATGGCGCTGTCTTACGTTTTACGTCTTACGAATTTTCGATCAGGGTCACGTGACCTGACGCCAGTTTAGAAGTTTTTACCCATTCCAAAAAAAGTACACAGCGCCGCTAAAGAAGTTTTCACTTCAAAAAGTTTGGGTATTTAGAGTGGTGTCTGTCACTTCTACATCTGTGTGACAGTCTTTTTCCCAAGCTCGATGTGTCATATTAATGTCCAGGTACTATTATATGAAAAGTTAGAGCTCTAACTAAAGCCCCTGATCTAATAGATGTTTTTGTAATATTTTGCGTATCTGATAATATGAAACTATTTTGACATGTCTGGCCAAGTTTTGGCAATATTTCTTTATAAGAATTGTAAAATTTAAACGTTGTTATTGTTTTATGCATTGCCTGTTTGTAGAAAAATACATAAAAGTGTATTTCAATTTGTTTGTATCATTTATATACATACATACAATGCAAATCTCACACCTTCCCACGAGTATGCAGAAACTACAGAATGCCACCTGCTACATTCATTCCAAACATACTCTTTTTGACTTGTTTACGTCCATACATCTGGTCCTACACGCACGCAAGTTGCGAGTACTAAACATCTGACCTTTCTGAATTCTGAAAAGCACAAGAGCACATTTTTATAGCCAACTGGCACAGAAAAATTAAAGGTTATGATTTGAAAGGAGTTCTGAACATTAAAAACCATTGGCCCTTATTCTACAGAAACTTTATTTAAATTAAAATTGCATAATTATGTTGTTGATATTCTATTTTTTAATGTCCTACAATTCATTCATAGTGTTTGTCCCACTGGTATACTGGGCCAGGAGTTGGTCTTACATTAGCTGCGGCCTTGGGTGCTCTGGAAACAAAATTACATTGAATGAACAATTTTATAACATCTACTAAAAATACAATGGCCTATATTAGATTAAATTAACCTATTGACTGCCCGTCGGATTATACGCAAAATGGTGGCACGGGCACGAGAGCCCGTGCAACCTGAGTTGGATTTGTACGACTGACAACCTGTTTGTTTTATGTTTCATTGCACTACCTACCCTATTAATTGTAGTTTATTTTTCAATTTATATTTATGACCTGGGGCATGGCAATTGACATGAGCTAAAATCAAGTGGTCAATAGGTTAACAGCTTCATACTAATAGATTGAGGCAAACAATGAGCCTGACAAAAAATAAGGAAGAAAGGTAAATTTTTGGTCTGCATTTTGAAATCTTGGCCAACTCCTGCCTAGTTAAAAATGGCAAAATCAGGCCTGTTACTGGTGGAATACACAGCTCATGCATTGAGCTTTTCGAACAAATTAGAACCATAACTACACAGATTCACTACATCACTAACTTTATGAATGACTGGATCTACATTTAGAATTGTGTTGTTTTGCTATAAATGATATTTACCCCTTGCCATCACCAGCTGCTAGAAGCTTCTTGGTAAGGTCCATAGGTGGTGCTACTTCACGACGTCCATCTCGGGTGTAATAGTAGTTCTGAGCATGCCTGCAAACAAAACTCCCTTAGCAGATGTCTAAACAATAGATGACAGTCTTGAACTCTTAATTTTGAAATAGTATATGAATATAATGATAGCACTGCATTGCCTTTCACGAAATAATAATATTAGGAACTGCTAATGATTCTGTGTTCACCTCCACAGTAAGTATATTTAGTGTTTGCGCACAAGCGCTTTTTTAACGCGGTGTTAATTACAACGCACTGTAAAAGAAGTACTCATATAAAATTGGTATACACTTCAAACAGAGTAGACCTTAGACCGAATGACTGACTAAACCTCTAAAAGTGTGAGGTTACATTTGATACTAACTTGTGAGAAACTCCATCAGGAATCTGCGGTTGGGGCTGAGTCCTGTCCGCCAGCAGCGGCTCGAAGCGGAGCGCGTTCGTGTGTTTCCTCTAATATAACAAACAATACAGCTGTTTACAAAAACCTTTACCGTTACATAATGGACCAAAACAAAACGATTGATACTCACACCAAGAAGGAAATCTCTAAATCTTTGCATTATTGGCGATATATCGCGCAATACTACCTTCGCTTTACTCATTTTAAAATATTGTTTTACTAGCAAATTGGGGAAATCAACACTTTTACGCTATTGCGATTTTCACAGAAATAGGATATAAACATCTGATTTGAAGTTTAAATTTTGACGTGTCGTAACGTCAGCTTGACACTGACAAATTGCATTTCGTTCGGAATTGTTTGAGGATAACATCACGTCCTAGATTGTAGTCTGTGTACTAAGCAGCTAAGTGGGAGAGGCAAACTTAAGGCGAAAGCTCCAGGGTAGCCCGCGAAATTCAATTTTTTTTAGGTTTTTTGGAATTTGCTGGTCAGTATTAAGTTGTACGTTGATTAATATATGAATCGCGGCCGTAAGAAATATGTGTTTACAGAATTATAATCATTAAAGTCATCAACACAACTCTCTAAGACCATGTAAGTCCCAAGAATAACTGTTTCATGAAATCATCATTCTTTGGACTTACGTGGTCTTAGAGAGTTGTGTTGATGACTTTAATGAATATAATTCTGTAAACACATATTTCTTACGGCCGCGATTCATATATTAATCAACGTACAACTTAATACTGGCCAGAAAATTGCAAAAAACGTAAGAAAATTTGAATTTCGCGGGCTACCTTAGCGCTTCACCCTTAAGGGGGAAGCGCTAAGGTAGCCCGCTTTCGCCTTGAGTCCAAACTGATGAGCAGTAGACGTAGTTCGGATGAAATGATGATGATGATGACATACCAACAAGTATTTTGGCACCTTCTACACGGGAAAGAGAATCCATTAAATTATCGCCGCCGGCCGCGATGATTGAGATTGAATTTTATGCCACGGCGAGACTATCGAAGTCACCGCGATTATCATGCCCACTATTCCATGGTGAGATAGTTTAAAATAAATCCTTCTTCTCTTTTATTACCTTTTTGTTTTTGTAATTTATTATAAATTAAACTTGACATTGACAATTTTAATGTTGATATGTAGTCAAAATTACTGGTTATTTTTTAATCCTTTTGCAGACCTTTTGCGCAAATATGTCTAAATATATGATTGCTCGAAATGTATGCAATGTGCTTGTAAGTATCTAACTTTTATAGTTAATCGGTAGCAGTCGCCCGTCTTTAACCACCCCAGACCACACTTTGTAGGACAAACCATCTCACCTCTCACTCACTATCCATTGCTTCTTCATCATAGAAACTCAATATAGAATCATCATTTTCCTGCCTTCTTCTCTTAATTTATTTGGGGTTGGTGCAGCATGTCTTTTTCTTCCATATCTACTTCTCGTTATCTCAGTAGTCTAGTCATCCTCTGACTAGCCATGTCATTTTTCAGCACATTAGGAGATGCGTCGTAAGCTACATCACTGTCATCAATTCACATTAATTTATAATCGGGCACCGTGTGTGTGATGGTCGTCGCTCCACCTATTTGTGACAAGCCCTGTGGCTTCACATAAATACTAACCCGTATTATCCCTTATGACTTAAACCTAGGTACCTACAACATGGAGAGTGGTTTACAGTATAGTCAGGAGTAAATATTATTAGCTTTTGCTTCGCCAGCATGGAGGTCAGAAATTGTCTCACGGGAACCCACTACCAGAATAAACTCTAAGTAGTACCTACATATATGTTTTTCAAATGTCATCCTTGTTTCAGAGAAATAACTCCATCCCATCTACGGCCATAACGAACGTTAATATAATGCCAAATCCTTTAAACAGTTTAAACATGTTACCGTGTATTCCTGAAAAGTATGTGATTTTGTTTTTTTTATTTTAGATGTTTGATGCTCAGACCAAATAGACCAAGAAAGAGGACTGTCAACAGTAAAGTGAGGCCGGTTTCGTAAACATTTGTGTGCACATAGTAAGGTGTAGTTTGATTATAAAATGTAAATGGTTGTAAATGTGTGCGTGTGAGCATGTATGCACAGGCGGAGGTGTAGTTTTTGCATGCTTCACTGTATTGTTCGCAGCGCTATGTCTTGACTTTTTATTTGGTCTGAGGCTTGATGATGATGATTAATTCTGACTTATTAATTTACTAGTTTCTGTCCGCGTGCAATTTCTTGTTTCATCTTAATACTCGTATCTTATGAGTTATGACACTCGGCAATACTGTAGCTTCCGGCTATTTGGCGGATCTCACAATACATTGATACACGCGACGGGGCGCGGGAAACGGAGCCAAATCCGCGGAAACGCGTTTTTATGGACGCGGGGGTGCGTTATCTGTGCCCAGTCGCGTGTTCTAATTTGAATTTTCAGAATCGAATCAGTCATTCCGATGATATCCCCTTGCATTCAAACTTACAAAGGAGATTGGACGAATCTGCCGTCATGAAATCATCAAATGACCCCTCCCGCTCTGGGTGGAGCGGAAGGGAGTGTCGACTGTTACTGACTAAAACCCACCCGTGTTCCTTCCTTAGACCTTAATGTTCCGGGCCAGCGGTAACCATTTCGGACAATCCCGCTGACCCGGTAGGCTTCGGCCGTAACGGGCCCCTTCAAATGATGCTGACATCGCTTAGAGGCGCGCGTGGGACACGTACGCGCCGTCCGGCACGGGCCTGGTCCTGATCGGACGGTGAGCTACCCATTACTCTCCGTCCGCAGGCCCGCGCCTACGGTGGCCGGGAGTCGTAACGCGGCTCCCGACGCCCGGAGCGTCTCCTGCGGCGGCTGGGACGCGAGGCTCTCTCCCTCAGCCATCTCGCCACCTCCTTCGCTAGCATGACTGCTTCGCAGAATGAAGCGTCTGCCTCCCACTCCCTCTCGCTCCGGACCATGGCTTGAACCAGGGCCGGACGCGAGAGGTCGCCGCCGCTGCCGATCACCTCTACGAGGACACGGCGGTGCTCCGCCCAAGCGGGCAGAATTCCACCGTGTCCTCTGGGCAATCCTGGCAATGGTGACACCCGGGCGTTTCCTCCCGCCTGATGATGTGCTCAACCTCCCGCAAAATCCGTGTCCGGTGAGGACCTGCGTCAGGCGGTAGGTGAGGGCGTCGTGACGCCTCTCTATTAGCTACTCCTCAAAGAGGGGTCTTATCGCCAACTTAAAAAGCTCTTTCCATTGGTGTACATAATTATGGCTATTGGGCGCCAAGAATATTTCTAAACTTCGGTGCCCAAGTTTAGTAGTCACCTATTTAGGTTCTTAACTCCGAACTGACTAACATACAATTGACGTGTTTGTAGCAAATGTTGTTCTTAAAAAGCTCTTTCCAATCCAATGATGTATATCTTATGGCTATTGGGCACCAAACTGACTAACAATTGGCAAAAAACGTGTAGGTAGCAAAGTTTTACCTTAGAAAGCTCTTGCATTGATGTATTATTATGTCTATTGGGCACCAAGAATTCCTTAACTTCGGTGCCAAATTGTCACCTATTTAGCTCATTAACTCCGAACTGACTTACAATTGGCAAAGGTCTTGTTAGAAGCAAAGGTTCTATCTACTTGAAAAGCTCTTTCTATTGGTATTACCTTATACCAATAGAAAGAGCTTTTCTAGAGGCTATTGGGCTTCAGGGCAGAAACCCATAGTACGGTGCCCATTCTCCTTTTACCTCTTTATAATATTTATTTCTACTGTTCTAAGTAATGTCCGCAGTTCTTCGGATAGCATTATGCTTCGCAACTTGCGTATGGCAGTGACTCCCAGCTACGGACAAGGATCAAATATTTATGAAACTGTGAAGACAAGTGCTTGTTCATCCTCTCTCGCTGGCGATCCCAAACGCTTAAGGAGTTGCCAGGACATACGGTTAGACATGAACTGTACCTTTACCTAGTAAAAGTTAAATTCATTTTTTTCAGTGTGTAGGTAGTATAGGAATACTTCTAAGTTCTAACATATCCTCAGAAGTCAAAAACGTTTCAGTTCTAGTCACAATCTCATCTTTAAAAAACTATATATATATTATGGAAATGAGAGGTATTTTTGACAGAAAGAAACTAAGATTCATTTGTTACGGGAATTGCCCCTCTGGTTTCAGGGCGATATCACCGGTTAACCGTGTGTGAGATAATGGTGAAACGTGAAACTATCAAATAAAAAGCTTGAATTCAAAATATAAGGTGCTCAATGACATGATCAAATGGATCATGACGACAAACGATGTTCGGGATCTATGATTGTAAAAAAACTACTTTTGTCTATTTACAGAGCGGAAGTACTTGACAAATGGAATAAGACACCCAAACCAGACACACAAAAGGAGTGGATTAAAAATATTATGTTCAACAAGTTGGTCTTATAATATATTCGACCATTATTTACATGAAGAAATATTCTATGCTCGTATGAAATAATAATTGAAGATATATTTTGTAAACAGTTAAATCCCGACGCGTCTCTTCGTCTCAGTCCCTCGTTCATATTTTTTATTGTTAAACATTTGGTTGATTTGGGTAGTACCTATACGCTGATAATAACATATTTGCACAGAATAAAACTAATGTTTATATACAAATATTTTGTTTATCATTAATACAGGGTTATGGGAATTCAAAGAGCAGTGGAACGGCCGTGACTTAAGAGTTGTAGGTCGTAGGTTCAAACCCAGACAGGCTCTTTACTTTGGGTAAATAATTTCATCACCACTGCTCTCAAAACGGTGAAGGAAAACATTGCGAGGAAACCGGAATGACCCGCGCTGTGCCCGTGTGGTGGTTTACGGCCCACTCCCTCTCACAGAGAGTTCTGTGTCCCAGCGAGTTAGATAATTATCGTACAACATTCAAAACATTTTTGATCGGTATGAACAGGAAGTTCGATTTCTTTTTTTTTATGGATTTTCGGAAAGAAATCTATAAATACACTTGGAACCAAATTAAACAAAGTTTTTTAAACACCGATATGTATATTATTGAAATAATTCACATTATTATAAAGTCTTCGCTTACATACTAATTATGTACATAAATTTACATCTAAATAATAAGTATATCTTATAAATTACAGTGGGTACTAAAATAATTTAACCTAATACTCGATAGTGATGTTTTTCGTCTTGAGATACTCGTTGAGCGCATCCTGGCCTGGAAACGAATGATAACATAAGTTAGTTAGGCATGGTAAGGTTATCAATGTCATGTCTCGTATGTACTCATTATTGATGCCAATAAACTCAATGCTTTGCTATCACCAAAAAGTAAGAAGGGAAGTAGGTTTATTTTTAACCAACTTCAAATAAGGAGAAGGAAACTCATAGCATTTATTTCAATTAAACCTTGTACAGGCACTTTTGAATTGTCAAAATTAAATAGTCTATCAGTTAGTCAGAAAGTTGAAGCTAGTTGCCCATTCCAAAACTTAGATCTCTACGGAGGAGAATGGGCAAGAAACTCCATGGACACTCTTTTAAATCAAGATATTATAATATCCTGGTGTACATTATTCTTGTAACAATCTAAATTTCAGTCGCAACAGGTCGGGGTGTAGCGTTTGGTACGCGCTAATTGTAATGTAATCATCATCAACATCATTCATCCGAAAGGCGTTCACTGCCGGACATGCCTCCCCCAAATGTCCAAATTACGTTCTTAGCCAGCTTATAGGCGTGTGATACGCCGTTTCACTTCCATACAAAGCACTATTTACTTTTCTAATATGGTACAAGCTTTCGGAAACCGTTTATACGAGTAGTTACAGTAAGGCCATTAGGGGCTGTCCATTAATCACGTGAGGCTCGAAAGGGGGGGAGGGGGTCCATAAAAAAAATCACGAAATAACACAAAGGGAAGGGGGGGTGTGTAGTAATAATATATCACGTGTATTAATTTTTTCGGCAAACGCGCGATTGTACAAAATCGAAAGCGGCTTGTAGAGTGACCTTGTGTACTAAAAAATACACGTGTCGTGATATAGGTTAGTCGTAAACCTCACCATGAATCACCAAGGGGGAGGGTGGTTAAAAAATGCCAAAAATAACATCACGTGATTAATGGACGGCCCCTTAATGGAAAGCCTTTTCTAAACTATTCAAAATTATGTCTTTCGTAATTTATATGGTGATTACAGTGACGACCTTAGTGGAAACGTAAAATACATACCTAAGTCCTTCCCAAATCCAGACTGTTTGAACCCTCCGAAGGGCGCGGCGACATCGGTCTTGTTGTAGGTGTTGACGAACACGGTGCCCGCGTCGATGCGCTCCGCGAACTGCAGCGCGCGCGACACGTCGCGAGTGAACACGCCGCTCGCAAGCCCGTATTCTGTGTTGTTGGCGCGGCGGATTACGTCGTCCATGTTTCTGTGGGAGAGGTTATTTCATTAGAACTTGTTGAAGAATAAAATTTATAACTTTTTAAATTGACTTATATTTTTATTGTTTTACACGGACCAGCGCAGCGCCAGAGAGACGTGTATTGCAAAAGCTACACATTCAGCTACAGGCTTATTATTATTTTTTTCGTAAATTGGAAGTTTAATAATAAGTTGGGACGAAATCACAATCAACTGCTTACTAATATTGAAAAATTTGGTTCTTTTACAGCACAAAGTAAGCTAATACAAAGATTATAAATGAGCAGCCGACAAATTGTGTAAAACTTAGGTGAAGAGAGCATGGAGGAATGTCAATAGTGTTAATCGTTAGCATCGTGTAATGACAGCTTACTTCACATAAGTTTTTAGGGGCTTCGCTCACTGGTAAGTCGAGGAGGCGTCGAGGCGTGGTCTCTACGTAGAATCGAGGCGCGGGCAGCTATGCTTCCTTCACACATTCCAATTCATTGAACATGTCGTTGTCAGAAGATAAAAACGTACTTGCACTCATACAAGTATAATCGTACAATTTCGATGAATTTCACGTTGGTTTCAAAATCGTCACGCATTATTTTAACTATAACTAGCTTCTGCCCGCGACTTCGTCCGCGTGAAAATCTTGTTACTCCGACCCACCCCGTCGCATCGCATCGTCTGCCCGCGCTATTACTTCGTTTTTGCTTAGCGTTCTTTCTGACTTTTTATCTTTTTGCTCGGCTCCTAAAGGTATACCTATAGACCATAGCGTGATGTTAAATAGCCTATAGCCTTCCTCAAGAATTGGGCTATCAAATGCAAAAAGAATTTTTCAAATCCGACTGGTAGTTCCAGAGATAAGCGCGTTCAACCAAACAAACTCTTCAGCTTTATAATATTATAGTATATAGTATAGATAATAAATACGTCTACGCCCGAAACAAAATGGCGGTGGGGTCGCGTTGCCGTCGGACACAGCGCCCCCGCGACCCCGCCGCGCCCGCGGCCCCACCGCGCCCTCGGCCTCACCGCGCCCCCGCCACGCCCTCGGCCTCATCACGCCCCCGCCGCGCCCTCGGCCTCACCGCGCCCCCGCCACGCCCTCACCACGCCCCCGCCGCGCCCTCGGCCTCACCGCGCCCCCGCCACGCCCTCGGCCTCACCACGCCCCCGCCGCGCCCTCGGCCTCACCGCGCCCCCGCCACGCCCTCGGCCTCACCACGCCCCCGCCGCGCCCTCGGCCTCACCGCGCCCCCGCCACGCCCTCACCACGCCCCCGCCGCGCCCTCGGCCTCACCGCGCCCCCGCCACGCCCTCGGCCTCACCACGCCCCCGCCGCGCCCTCGGCCTCACCGCGCCCCCGCCGCGCCCTCGACTTCACCGCGCCCCCGCCGCGCCCTCGGCCTCACCGCGCCACCACCGCGCCCTCGGCCTCACCGCGCCCCCGCTGCGCCCTCGGCCTCACCGCGCCCCCGCTGCGCCCTCGGCCTCACCGCGCCCTCGGCCTCACCGCGCCCTCCGGCTCACCGCGCCCTCGACCTCAACGCGCCCCCGCCGCGCCCTCGGCCTCTCCGCGCCCTCGACCTCACCGCGCCCCCGCCACGCCCTCGGTCTCACCGCGCCCCCACTACACCCCCGCCACGACCCCGCGCACTGCCATTTATTCCTAAAGAAAACTTAGAAGCGGTTGACGCTGCCTCGACTCTAGCTCGTGTGAGCGACGCCCCCAACAGTGAGTTTCTTACAGAATATACCCGCAGAGGATGATCTGTTGGTTCAATCAATTCGGACTATTGTAGACTGGACGATTAGTATAGGTAAACATATCTATTTATGTCACTTACTTGCTACTAAACTTGCTGATAATCATGATGGGTCCGAACGACTCCTCTTTAGCGATCCACATGTCGTCAGCTACATCAGTGAAGACTGTTGGCTCGAAGAAGTATCCCGCGCGGTCCACTCGCTTGCCGCCTTGGACGAGAGTCGCGCCTTCTTTCACGCCGCGTTTGACGAACTGTACGGGAAAATATATGATTAGTCCTGTAATAGTGTTTAATAACACTGCTATATTGCCCTGAAAGGTAGGTAGAGATGTAGTACACTTTGCCCGAGCTAATACTTGAGCCCAGCCCCAGGACCCACATTCAGCAGTAGCACAAGCGACCACTAAATTAACGACAGTCTAACTTTATGATGTGTATTCGGTTTTTTAAAATATCACATATAAAATATCATTAAATTATATTTTCCCGAATGCCTTAACTCTAGTCTTATCTGGGCCGGATTTTTCAATTAACTTTTATCTGAAGAATAAATATGGCGGTTTGACATTATTTTCTATACAAACCAGATTTTTTCCCCTCATAAGTTATTTGGAGATTGAAAAATAGCCCTTATTGGATTAGTACGTGAATAGAAGATAATTATCGCATCATACCTCAATAAGTTTATCCATATGCGCTTTATGGTTCTGTGGTCCATGCGACGTGCCTCTATGCAGCGGGTCGCCGATGCTGATCTTCTTGGTCTCGGCGACGACGCGTCGGACGAACTCGTCGTGGATCGTCTCCTCGACAAATAGCCGGCCGGCTGCTATGCAGTTCTCGCCTTTGTTGAAAAATACGGATGCCATGCCCTGATGAAAAAGAAAATAAATAATTATATAATGATAACACGCCATACGATCCGCAAATAACATCGTTTCGTTTTTCGCAAGTTGTACAAGTTCAAGTTTTCATTAAATTCAATTTATTTATTGCATCAAATATGGTAGGTACAGACGCCAGCACAACAAGCTACTACAATCTGTAAAATTTCTTTAATATATTTTCAACTTTATCACTAAAGCATAAGGTTCAAAGTTGATTGAGAAAATTTGACAGTTTCGGGTAGCTTGGTGTGCTGGCGTCTGTACATGAAGTTCTTATAATAAAATATTTAGTAACACACATTTCATTCTTTCATTTCATTCGGTCGCAGTCTTTTGCCGGCTATTATACTGAGTTAAATTAACAAGTTTCGATTGTCGTCTTCGAAATATTTACGTAAGGTGACCTGACTCATAAAGATGATGATGGCGGGATGAGCTTAACGCCTACAGACAGAATTGATCTCATATTCGCTCAAGTGCTGTGGGACGACATAGGCTAAAAATTAATAATATTGTAATAATAAGTCATTATTTCTACACATTGAGGGAAGACCCTAACTGGGACAATGACCACTAATTCATGAAATAAAATTTGGTCGCCTGAAATGTAGACCTAGTGAGATTGTTATAAAGACCAAGTTTGCTTACATTTCTGACAGCCTTGTCGAGATCACAGTCTTCGAATATAACTAGTGGTGACTTCCCGCCTAGCTCCAGGGATACTTTCTTCATGTTTGAAGCTGCGCATGATTTCATAATGGTTTGACCTGAAAATAAAAAAGATGGATATTAATTTTGATTTGGTTTATTTTAATTCTTCTTCTTAGCTGACAGGACACGCAGGACATTTTAAGTGTCCCATCGTTTGTAGAACAACAAATAAATTTTAGTTTTCTGTTGGATATTGACAAAACATGTTAACATGATCATGCTCACAGTTTATCATCATGCTCATAGTTTTCTAATAGTTCGCCAATCTATTTCCCTTCAAGATCAATGCAAAGTCCAGTCAAACGTCGACGCGTCTATTTTTTTTTTGCCGACGAAAGTGTCCTCCCGCAGGCGAAAAAGCATTTCGCCTGCGGGAAGACTAATTTTTTTTTATATTTCGTAGCATCTAAACGGCTTTATATATTTTTGTTATTTATCTCGTATAGCATGTTTGGCCTTTACTCTTGCTTTGAAATCCACAAGTTTAGCAATCAACCTCAATTATTGTATTAGCCCTGATGTCTACTTGCCTCTTCATGACTGCTTTGCTACAGGAGAAATCTGCGTGTGTATTGAGTACATACCGATCTCCGTACTGCCAGTGAAGCCAAGTTTCCTGACCAGCGGATGGTCAGCGAGCGCCTGCCCCGCCAGCGCGCCGCTGCCCGGCACGATGTTGATGACGCCGGGCGGGATGCCCGCGCGGGCCGACAGCTCCGCGAACTTCAGCGCCGTGAGGGGACATACCTGTGGGGGGGGGGGGGAAAGGAGTTACATTGTGGGTTTAAAACATGAGCTATAAGTAACAAGTAATGTTTTTGATGGTTTACTGTAGCTAAATACGTTCCAAATGTATGTTCTGTTATTTATGTTGTATACTTAATACCAGACGCACGGGTCGATTTATCAGGTTAAGCTGCGCTTGCCGCGGTTGGTCCGCGGATGGGTGACCATCTTCACATATCAAGAACCCTCCGTGCTTCGGAAAGCACGCTAAGCCGCTGGTCCCGGCTGTCATTCGTGGATCTTTGACAGTCGTTACGGGTAGTCAGTAGGCTGAAAGTCTGACAACCAGGAGGTATCGTATTACCCGGTAACTGAGTTGTGAAGGTCAGATAGGCAGTCGCTCTATGTAAAATACTGGAACTCAGCTGCATCCGGTTAGACTGGAAACCGACCCCAACATAGGTGGGAAAAGGCTAGACAGATGACGACTTATTGCTCACAGCTATAGAATTTTAACATGTATAGAAGACTAGCTTCCGCCCGCGGCTTCGCAGTTATGTCGATAAAAACTATCCTATGTCCTTCCCCGGGATGCAACCTATCTCTCTGCCAAATTTTATCGATTTCCGTTCAGTGGTTTAGGTGTGAAAAGGTAACATACAGACAGACAGACTTACTTTCGAATTTATAATATTAGTATGGATTATAAAACAGGGAATTAAATAATCCTCTACTTTTATCAACACTCAAAATGTTATGCAAATAAGGCATATTTTATTTGGTTGCTAAGGGTCTGTACTTACAGCTGCGGGTTTCATAACGACGGTGTTGCCAGCCGCGAGGCAGGCGGCCATCTTCCACGACAGCATCATTAAAGGATAGTTCCACGGAGTGATCAGTGCGCACACGCCGATCGGCTCTTTTCTTGTCAAAGCCAGATTCCTGTAGAAAGAATATATAATTTATTTTTGAAGTGAAAACTTCTTTAGGGGCGTTGGGAATTTTTTGAGATGGGGAAAAAACCATTAAACTAGCGCCACTGTTACCGTAAGCGACACCGCGCGCGTTTTGTTTATAAGACGATTAAAAATATACCCGCTTCGATGAGTTCGGCTGTCCTCGGGATGTACTCGGTTTTAATCTATATTTTCCTTCACCGTTTTAGGAGCACTGGTGATGAAATTAAATAAGCAAAGTAAAGTGCCTGTTTGGGTTCGAAGTCACGATCTATAACTCGTAAGTCGGGGCCGATGCCACTGAGCCGCCACTGCTCTTGTTTTACATAATGTACACTAAAAAGTCTACACAACTCTACTAGAAAAATCCAGGTATGCGTATATATGTTTACAGGCCAATACCTACAAATTTAAAAATAGAAATATGTATTTGGATGCATAGGAGAGCATGTTTAGTATCACTAGCTCAATTGCAGTATATTTTTTGTACATACAGCTTCGTGTAAAACAACACGGGAAGACTAAAATACACTTGATAAAAGGGTAAATACACTTGATTTTGAAATAATCGTGCTTTTTTGGTTTTGTTTTGCTTTTTATTTATTACTAGTGACGCGCCCTTGTTTCCCATGTGGCGAAATGACAAAACTTCGAGATTTCTGTGCTATAAATCGAAGTTAAATATTATTATACACGCGTGTACACCTTCCGGAATAAATTCTCTACATGATGTTGAAATCCGCATCAAAATCCGTTGCGGAGTTTAGAAGAACAATGCGGTCACACAGACAGACACGAGCGAAGCGACTTTATTTTGTAAATGTAGATTTTTTTTGGGAAAATAATGCCTTTTACGAATTTCCATCTCTACCTGTTGGGTCTAGCATGGTTGATCGGTATGGTGGAGCCCTGTATCTTGTCGCACCAGCCGGCGAAGTAGCGCCACGTCTCTATGGACATGCCGACGTGTGTCTTGAGAGCGAGCGTGTAGACTGCGCCTGAGTCTATAGTCTCGATCGTGGCGAGCTCTTCTTTGTGTTGCTCCATTAGGTCAGCCAGTCTGTTGGGACAAGAAGTTAATAAGTATTTCAAAATTTTAACCAAATATACCATCGAGGAAACTTACATCTATACACCGTAAGGGCTATTTTCGCTTGAAGCGCTCTGCCGCTATAGTAACGCTTGCTAACAGATGTAGTCATCGTATTTTCAAATTGGGTAAGTTTCCTCGATGGTATCATAATGCATGTTTATCTTTTATCTGCAGATTACGGCGGTTTGGCATATTATTTCCCTTTACTTATAATCGTTGTGTAAACTTTACAAAGCGATTATAAGGCGGATTTTCTATGCAAAAGCATACCGTCATATTTACTCAGCAGATAAATGTTATCTGACGACTGAAAAATGGGTCCTAAATGGTGGAACTTACTACATTGCCAATCCTCAAAGTTTGCATGAAAAAATTAAAAATATTAATAATTATACCGATTAGTAGCAGATAAAATGGCAACTATGTATACATAATCAGCCCATAATGTTCTGGGACACAGACCTCATCTCCGTGAGAGGGAGTCGGCTGTAATTCACCACGCGGGCCTAGTGCGGGTTGGTAGAAATCACATACATGTCTTCAAATTTTTGGGTCTCGAACATTTGGCTTCCTCACAATTTTTTTGCTTCACCGTTTTAAGAGCAGTGTTGATGAAATAATTTACACAAAGTATAGCGTCTGTCGGGGTTTGAACCTACGACCTACAACTCGTAAGACGCGACCATTACCAAGAGGCCACCACTACTCTAAGCAACTATATAACAATAATATTTTTTTTTAAATTTTTTTTATATTAAAATATTTAAAAATATGTTTATTATAAAAATTAGTAAATAAGAATAATAATAAATACTTACTTGAACAACAGCGCCCCCCTCTCCCTGGCACTGATCTTCGACCACTCTCCTTCATCAAACGCTTTCTTCGCGACCTTAACTGCTTTATCGACATCATTTACCGACGCGCTCTGCACCTTACATATCACGCTCTCATCCGTAGGATTAATCAACGTCAACGTCCTCCCGCTATCAGAGTCCACGAATTTACCACCAATAAACAATTGAGTAGGGAATTTAATCTTCATTTTATTACATTCCATTTCTACGCCATCATAGACAATTTCTGGTTTCGCTGAGCCACCTCTAGATTTAAATACAGCTATGTTATAGAATTCTTCGAACATACTGTTCATGTATATGTCTTCGTTTTGCAGTTCCAGATTAGCTAAGTCTTTGATCTCTTCTACTAGTCTGACGACGTCCATGGAGCCCGCTCCTGATGAGAAGAAATCTGTGTCGTCATCGATGTCGATTCGAAGGATAGCCTTCCATATGTCGCGGACGTTTTCTACAAATTGTTTCTCTTTGGCTGTCAGTTCTAATTGTACTCTATCTTCGTTGGCTTTGAAGAAGTTTTGCGCGGCGATCATTTTGCCGTTAAGTTTCAGTCTTTTTATGTTTAGCTGTAATGAGGAATTAATATGATATTAGAATATGAGTAAAGAGAGTGCATCGGGCATTTGATTTATGAAAGCGTTTTTAAGTCTTTGACTAAAACTGATTTAGAAAATTTAAACCAATAATATACATAATTAACAAGAATATTAACAATCAGTGGCTTTTTCTCATATTGAGCAGGAATGGCTGTCGACAATTTCGGACCATCGACCCTTTTTTTTACAATATCTTCCCTAGTGCCAAACAGAAGTAGAAAAATTATCTAAATTTCTTGACTTAGAGCTAGTTTTATCTAAAAACACACCGAAACTTTGTCGGTCAAACATTAATTTAATGTATGTATTTTTAATATTTTTTTTTTATTCAACATACCTTTACTCCATCATTAGCAGTAATAAGCAGCCCACCATCGTGCACCACAGCTGGTTTATTCAACCCTTTAATAACCAACGCGTCGCCCTTCGTCTCATACTCGTCGACCCATAGAGACGAGCCATAGAACTTGACCTCTATGGTCTTGTCACTGTCCTCTTCGACGCCTTCTTTAGTCTGTGGTTTTATGAATGTGGTAGCCCCGGGGGAGGAGTCGAGGCCTCGGATGAAGTTATGGAGGGCTACTCCGCCTTTTGACCAGTTGATCTGGAAAATAAAGTTTGAATTAGTACCTTTTGTATTTTTTAGAATAGAAAAATTGTTTATTGTTGCTGTTAACAAATAGACTTGGTCAAAATTATAAAATTACCTCCACAACACATTTTTATTTCTAAATTTACTACTGCTATACATGGACAGTGTTTTGCAATAAAGACGAAATTGCTTTGACCAAAAAGCTTTGTGTCCCATGTAGGTATGTATTTAGTTTACATAATCAAGACATGAAGTTAGTGGAGGAGTGTAGCCAAAAAATATATATCTGTACTAGCAGCGCCCCGCGGGTTCACCCGCATAAGTGTCGATCCCGTGGAAATATCGGGATAAAATCTATCCTATGTCCTTTCCCGGGATGCAATTTATCTCTCTGCCAAATTTTATCGAAATCCGTTCAGTGGTTTAGGCGTGAAAAGGTAACATACAGACAGATTTATTTTCGAATTTTTATTATTAGTATGGATTGAAACTGCTGTCTAAGGTCACTGATACGCCAAGAAACAATAAAATAGGTTAAAACAAGCAAGTCGTTTATTCAGACTAAAGATACGAAAAAGTGGTGCGTAGCTCGATTACATCAACACAAAAAACCAAATTAAATTGGATAGAGATAAAAAGTGGAATTTAATAACGGAAAAAAATACCAAAACATAAATGAACGTGCAGTCGTCACAGTTATTTTACCTCTGACAGCAGCAAACTAACAGGAACCTTATTGTAACGACATTAAAGATCACAGTGATTTTGACAGACCTGTCAGCGGCAGCAACCTTATTAAAATTAGAATTAAGATCACTGTGACGTCGACAGTGATGCAAAATCAGAGGATTTTACAGTTCTTAACTGTAAAATAAATATTAGAAATTGGTTGTTACCTGATGGGTCTCTGGCTTGAACAGGGCCGGGTCGTAAGTGGCTCCCTCTTCAGTTTGTTTGATTCTTGGCGCGACATTGTTTGCTACCATGTTCACAGCCTCCGCTAAAGCTTTGATACCTGTTAAGAAAGAGATTTGTTACTATGTTGGCCATTGCACATTTTGTTTGGCTAGAAACCACAAAAGTAACGGAAGTGTTATTCTGAAAAATCGCACTGTGAACACTTAGGTGAAGTGAGCTGTCACTTCACGTGATGCTTAGGATTTATATCACTTCGTACGCAAAATACGCGCATTGACGTGGAGTTGCGGACACCAGCCCGTATTACGGTATTACCTATTACTTAGCTCACTTCAAGCACTTTACCTAAGTTTTCATGGCGGTCGATTCTGTAAAAATCTCACCGTGAAAACGTAGGTGATGTGACTTTGTTTTTGCTAGGAATTGAAACTATTGAGAGCTCACTCCACCTAAGTTTTCACGGTGAGATGGTTACAGAATCGTACTGCAGATCACTACAGAATACATAAGCTACATTTATTTGGATTTCGAACCTAATTCGAACTCATGGGTGTCTTAAAAGTTTACTAATATGGGAATATTATGTTAAGAAGCTCTACTTGTACCCTGATTTTATTTTTTTATAAATAGACTAAGGGCTGAATTTTCCATCGCCAGATAACTTTTAATCGAGGAATAAAATTGACGTTTGACAGTTTTTGTATGAAATAACTGTCATTCGAAATTATTCCTCGATTACAGTTATCAGATGATCGAAAAATCAGCCCTAAGAGTCGAGAATCTGACAGGGTGTGTATCTTTTCGCCACGACATATGCGGTTGTCGGATAACTTTGGCTGATGCGAGAAAAGAAAAAGAACAATTCTAATGTAATATAATATCTTACCTTCAGGATACAAGTATTTGTTGTAGATGGAGTCGACGGTATCTTCAGTGCCAGCAGGGAAGCTCTTCTGCAGCAGAATGGGGCCGGTGTCCAGACCGTCGTCCGCCCAGAAGATGGACAGGCCGCAGGTTGTGTCGCCTTCTATTAGGGTCCTGTAGAATTTAAGATAGGTTTTAGCATAATAGGTGATGCTTATAATTAAGTATTGTATGTAGCTAAAAACAGATCTTGTACATCAATTCTGTATATGCTGGCGAGGCTCAATGCGCTGGGGCGCATGCACTCATTATTTTGGTTAGGGGGGCAACTCGTCCCACTTTGAAACTGGGACCAGGGACCAATTCCACCTTTTCTAATTTGTTTAGGGGGCAACTTGTCCCACTTTGAAACTGGGACCAGGGACAAATTCCACCTTTTCTAATTTGGTTAGGGGGCAACTCGTCCTACTTTGAAATAGGGACCAATTCCATCTTTTCTGATTTGGATCGGCAAGTAACCGAAAACAAGTAGAAGAAACAGGGTGGCAGGGAAATCGACGCGCAAACAGTAACGATGAATTCATAAAATTATTAAAAAAAAAATTTGCTGTTCAGTACATTTTGACCGCAGGCGCATACGCACACGGAATGTGCTTTTCAATGAAACGGCAGATATTTATTTTTGATAATAAATATGATAACCGAAGAAAAATTTCGTGGCTAGGGGGTCTACATAGAATCATGTGCTGAATTCTTGGTTTAAGTTTGCGCGGCGATGTATGCCTGTGCGTCTTTAGTGTTTCGAATGCCCAAAGCGGTTGAGTTGAAGTTGACCGCCGCTGCTTTTAACCTTTTATCACCGTATGGTCTAATGACTTTCCCCGTAATGAATATAACTTTATAGCGACTGAACTCATCACCGTTGGCAGGCTTTTTTTTTACATTCTTTGAACTAGCGATGTTGTTATCCAATTACAATCAGACAGATAATTGACTCCGATTAACCAATTTATAAATAAAAAATAAATGTAGCGTGGCTCTTGAAAATTGCTAAACAAGAATAATATGCCTAAATTACCTAATTATTAACCTCGATAGGAAACAAGTAATTAGTTTACTACATGCGATGCAACGTTCTATAATTTGAGTAATTTTGTAGCTAATACTGGGTTACAAACACGCAAGCATGACTAAATAGAATTCGCAAAGTCCTTTGTAAACTTGACCATGAAATTGGCAACGAATATTTATGATTCTCGTGTAAGGCACATGAGTGATTGTGGGACTCATTAGAAACATTTATATCCTAATACTATTTTTACAGTCACGTAGACAATTTGCAAATGATGTGGCAACAAAATTGTTTTCTTCTAAAATCATTCTCAATGAACACTATATAAGGAATATTTCAGGTTAAGATCATCATGCATTGGTCACGTATATCTAAACAAATACCCAACAAGTGCTTGTCGCTACTGGCAAAAATGATACGATAACGTATAAAATGTTATCGTAATGAGTCGTAACAAAAACCACATTCTCTGATATTGTTAGGACCCGACAAAACCTCGCTTCATGCAAACTTTTTGCTTATTAACCTACCTCATTTATTCTGCCCACTCAATTTTCTAACACGAGAAGGTAAATGGCAAAAACGCCCCATAATAATGTAATTTAACTTGATTAGTATAAAACGGTGTTATTACAGAAAATAATCTACCTCGCGGAAAACCGAAAAGACCGCAGCAAATTGAAAATTCTAGACAGGGTCGGGAATGTAAAATACCGTTTTCCTATAATTTACTGGACCGGTTTAAGTTACCGACGGAACAAAAATTTACCGACAAGACAAGTCTTTCCTCTGGTGCAGAAAAACAGCCATTTTTATTTTATACCAGCTTCTGCTTGCGGCTTCTCCCGCATGGTTATCGAAAATTTTCGAACGGAACGTGCTACCGGGACAAAAAGCCTATATCCTTCTCCAGGATATCATCTATCTCTTTGGCAATTTTTATTGAAATTTTAGGCGTGATGAAGTAGCATATATACACAAGAGTTACTTTTGAATTTATAATATTATAAGTAGGTACAGACGCCAGCACATCAAGCTACCCGAAACTGTCAAATTTTCCCAATCAACTTTGAACCTTATGCTTTAGCGATAAAGTTGAAAATCTATTAAAGAAATTTGACAGATTGTAGTAACTTGATGTGCTGGCGTCTAGGTCTGTACCTTGTATGGACTTTTACTTTAAAATCTTTACAGCAAACTCTCGAAGGTGAAAAGTCTAGATAAGAGTCGGGAATGTAAAATATAGGGTTCCTACAATATATTGGTCGTTGCTGGTAAAAAAAATCGAAGACGAACATTTGAAGAGAGGAGGCCTGTGTGTGTGCAGTGGAACACTATAGACCGATATGCTCAAGCTTGTTAAAATTTACGACGAGCCATTAAGAACAAAAAAGAATGCAGTCCCTTTTATTCGATACCAACATTTCTACTTAAAATCTTCATAGGAACAGTTGCAAACTCGCAAAGGTAAGCAAGCCTAATCGATTCTACATACAAGGAATTATAGTGAATGTGAGAATCGATGTTGTAGCGTATAGGTAATCAATTTTAATGTGCTGCAGCCTGTTGCAATATGCATGCAATCGATCTCGCGACTCTTAATTACATAACGTTAAAGTTCCGATAGAACGTGTTCCGAGCTGTGATGACATAGTGAAGACCGTTTCATCATTGGACATGGTATAGCGTCTAGATAACGCTGCGAGAGGCAGATTTTCTTGTTCCATTAAAATATTACATAATTTATTATGATGGGATCACTTGGGATATATATTTTTCCTTTTTTTTTTAAAGAAATTCTTATCTTTACTTAGTTGTATTAATTTATTTATATTTAATTACAAGTAACAAAGGACTCAAATATGTACATATGTTAGTAACAATATTTCTTAACACTACGTTAGTAAATTTAACCTACACACTTAACCTAACACTGCAATATTGTTCATGCAAATCCCTTCTACAAGCTCTACACCGATGTGGAAAGTTTGCAGCAGTGATTCACGCACAAGCAGTCCAGTGTGCTCGCGATAGACCGGAATATAATAAGCTGGCCCGCACCCGGCGCACCAGGGAGGCGCATCTTTTTCGCATCGTAGCGTAGAAGCAATCGACACGAGCTTCAGTAAACATCCCTGAAGCGCTACAGCAGCGGAACAGCCCCATCAACACCCGGAACGCTTTGTTATATTGAATGCGAATTAATGATATTGAACCGTAATCCTTGCACTATATTAATATCGTCCGTTTCGAAAGCAGTGTCATGTCGATGCGCATGCGCACTGATATTGGTAGATGCGTTTACGATGTATGAAGAGGCTTACTTCTATGAAAGACATGATTTCCTACTTCATAATTATAATATTCAAGATTTTATACAGATTTAGGAATTGCACGGAGAAGCTGACCGCGTTATTAGCGCGATTTGTTTGTTTATATACCCAGCCATGCATTTATGCGTGGCGTGGCTGTGGGTAGCAGTGCCTACATTTTCATTCAAAGCTAAACTATATTTTTATAGGGCCCCTCCGCTCTTTCTCTTGTTACACCAACCCGATTTAAGGATTAGGGTCCCCGAATATCGCGTAGTGTAATAAAGGTTTTAGCCGTAGGCTGCTGTAGGGCAGCGCCTTCAACATTTGATGGTCTGTTGAAGCGTTGATTGTTCTGTTACTGTTTACGCGGGTTCGCAAGAATCGTGTTAAAGTCGTCGTCGTCAAGAACAAATAATAAGTGGATTGACTTACCAATTGATAGAAGAAGCTCCTCTATGTCTGGGCAGAATACTGGGATGGTAGCAGATGCTCTCGTATTTGGGGTGCGTGATCACTTCCATGGGGATGAACTGTGTGCAGAACGGCAGGACATTGATGTCTGCGTTCACCTATTGATTGAAAACATGATATTAATAAGAAATGAAACGAAAATGTTTATTCTGTAAATAAGACATCTGAATCACTTATACACGTTATATTATAAAAATTAAAATACGCTAGATGAGTGGCGTTTCCTATCTAACTATTCTGAGAGAAAAGGCCGAAACAAACGCAGAGGTCACGGTCTCTTTTAAAGTCCAGACATAATCATGGTCAGATCATGTGAAGACCACGCGGATTGATGTCTGAAATGGTCTTTCGAGGAAAGTACCACACAGATATGAGTGGACCAGTCTAGTCACTGCAAGCATTCGTCAGTAATCGTGTAGCTCAACTCAGAACTTGAGGAAAAGTGAGAGTTGAGGCTTTGCATGCCACGTCGCGTTTTTTATGAACCGTCGATTATATTATTGAAATTTTTCGTGGAATATTATGTTTTGGGATCGTCGGTCTGGCTTCGGACTCCGATCCCGAGCTCACGCAGCGAGATCTAGTTAAAGGCTTCAAATGACGACCTAATCAACGTAGATTATTAAGTTACGTTAGCCCAACCAATTTACCGGTAAGTACGTACGAAATTATTGTCCATTCTCTGTGAACTCTATAAAGTGATAAGTGTTGCGGAACTAGCATTCATAACAAATTATCGTAACTGTAATGATCAGCTGTTCTCATTTATTTATCACTAAAAAATACAGAATGCCTACTTATCTGTTTGTTTTATTAACACGCGCCCCTTTCGTGTAAACTTTAATTTGTGAGATAGACAGGTTATCAAATAACGTGGCACTCGGTAACAATTTATATACATTGATTCAGTTTTTTGTATATTAGACTAGTAGCGCCTCGCGGTTTCACCCGCATAAGTGTCGATCTCGTGGGAATATCGGGATAAAAACTATCCCATGTCCTTCCCCGGGGATGTAATCTATCTCTCTGCCAAATTTTATCGAAATCCGTTCAGTGGTTTAGGCGTGATAAGGTAACATACAGACAGACAGACAGAGTTACTTTCCAATTTATAATATTAGTATGGAAGCATGGACTAGACAGCGTTGGACAAGAGTTTCTTGTCTAGTGTTCGCGTAGTTAAACAGATCGGTCAGGTGTTCTAAAGGGATTCTTTGTAGGGATAAGTCTAGTGTTTATCTTGTAGCTTGTGGTAGATAAAGTTACCTAGATATTCTAACAGGCTGTGATTGTGGGTCACTAGAATAAATAATCCCAGTGGAAAAATTTTAACAGATATAACTACGAAATTTTTAATTACAAAGATAACGTATCTTTCTAGTTCAAACATTTATATTGAAACATTACGCCTTTTCCCCATAAGTGGTTAGTAGAAGCCACAGAATGCATAATGCATAACCTATTATATTTATATAAATAGGTCAGATAGGTAGTCTCCGTGTAAAGTAGGTACTGTAAAGGTTGTCCACTAAAGTCAACCATATTTGGTACAGGCTGGCTACAATTTAGCGCGGGTTTAAGTTCAAGTTTAGAACGGGGTGTCAAATATTTATTAGGTTTTTTGTTTAGGAAAAAACAATGCTAGTTTAGTCGGGAATATGTAAAGACGTTCAGTCAATATAAACTTAAAGAAATCCTATCGTTGTTTGAATTCCTTGAAGGACTCATCTAGCCCTTCACAGTACTGGTATTCAGCTGCATCCAGTTAAGACTGGAAGCTGACCCCAACATAGTTGGGAAAAGGCAGGGCGTGAAGATTGGGATAAGCAAAGTTAGGCCTTTACCCAGATGTGGGTGAAGACGGACTGTGGATGATGAAGGGAGTTTAAGTATCTAAAGTCTATTTCAACGTATGTTTCAAATTAATATTAATTCAAGTTAAACAAATATCAACTTTATTTTAACGGTAATTAAGTTGATTTCAAAGTGACTAGCACTATTGAAGAAGTTATAAAAATGTTTGAAGTTGTAGCGTAAACTGAACTTTATTGTGTAGGATTTAAAGTTATTTTTCCATAAACTCATATTTGTTTACATTTTTGGCAAATAAATCGCGAATGCAGATTACATTTAATTTTCTATACTTTCCAACGCTTGCGACCAATCGACCAACGAAGCGGTCACTTATACCACAGGATAATAATTACAGATAAACTAGTACCAAAGTATAATACTGTTCTGTAATAGTATTACAATAGATAGAGGAATTGCTCTATGTATATTGCATATTAACGTCATTATGATGACCAAGTGAAGTTAGATATAAGAGGTCAAAAGTGCAGTAGGAATAGAGGCTCCAATATTGATAAATACTGCTGTGACTCTGTGACATAACCAGTTACGACACATATCCATATAATCTATACTAATATTATAAAGCTGAAGAGTTTGTTTGGTTGAACGCGTTAATCTCTGGAACTACCAGTCGGATTTGAAAAATTCTTTTTGCATTTGATAGCCCAATTCTTGAGGAAGGCTATAGGCTATTTAACGCTATGACCTTTAGGAGCCGAGCAAAAAGAAAAAAAGTCAGAAAAAACGCTAAGCAAAAACGAAGTAATAGCGCGGGCAGGCGATGCGATGCGACGGGGTGGGTCGGAGTAACAAGAAATTTCACGCTGACGAAGTCGCGGGCAGAAGCTAGTAAATAATAATAATATTATGTCAGTTAGATAATCAAATGAACATTAAATTAATACGGAGGATGCGTAATCATTCTATGAAATTCCCACTGCTGGGACACAGGCCTCCCCTCTTCGAAAGGGAGTGGGCAGTAATCTACCACGCGGACCCAGTGTGGGTTGGTAGAAGTCACATGTCTTCGAATTGTTGGTTCTAGGACATGCCGGTTTCCTCACGATATTTCCCTTCGCCGTTTTGAGAGCAGCAGTGATGAAATTATTTACACAAAGTCCTGGCCTGGCTGGGTTCGAACCAACGACCTATGTGTGTGTGTGTGTGTGTCATGGTGTGTTTGTGTGTGTTCTGTGTGTGTGTCATGTGTATTGTGTATGTTTCCTCACGATGTTTTCCTTCACCATTTTGAGAGCAGTGGTGATTAAGTAATTTACAAAAACGAAGTGACACTTTACTGCCTAGGTTCCTACCCCCAACTCGTAAGTTACGGCTCTCTCCACTAGGCCATCATAATAAGCTGGTATTATTGTGATTATAGTGCATTGCTTGTTGCTAGTAAACGGAATGGTAATAGTAGGATAGTCATGACTGCGCAATTTTAAAGAATGGACTGAGATCGAGAGTGCTAACTGTTTCACCTCAAGAAAAAAAAAAGCCCAACCTATGTACCGGCACAGATAATGTAATACTCGTGTATTCGCGATTTATTTGCCAAAATGTAAACATATATTAATTAATGGAAATTAATTTATTTTTTATTCCTTTACAATAAAGTTCAGTTTATGCTACAACTTCAAGCATTTTTATAACTTTGTCAATAGTGCTAGTCACTCTGAAATCAACTTAATGTCATTGAAATAATGTTGATATTTGTTTAACTTGAAATAGGGTAGGGGTGTGCACAGCAGCACTGCGCACTTTTACTTTATACTAGTAGGAGAGACACCATACGAAAAGGTATTTAAGTATGTCGAACGTACCTTGGGCAGTCTGCTGTCTGCCCTACTAGAACAACATCTTTGCTATATCGCTTAACTTTTTTTTATCACGACATGAGCTTCTGTCGTAAACCTCGATAAGAGAAGAGATGAGAACACTAACATACATCCAACGCTAACATAACAAAACTAGACAGAATTATTATTGTCTTCGGGCATGTTTTTTGATTTCTCAGCCCTTTAACTGGTTTCAACTAGATTTAAGCGCCGAAGACACGTAATTGCAACATTTTAAGTGCTTATTATTTTATTCTAATTATGTTATTCACTGCGCATGCGCAGTGACGTGACGGACAGATGACAGACAGCTTAACGTTACGTCTTATAATCATGGAGTATTTAAGGATGTAAATACTTATTCATAAGTTGGCATTGATTATAATTAAGTCATCTTTGTCATTTTACTTAGAACACTTTAAGATTAGGTACAGACGCCAGCACATTAAGCTACCCGAAACTGTAAAATTTTTCCCAATCAACTTTGAACCTTATGGTTTAGCGATAAAGGTGAAAATCTATTAAAGAAGTTTGACAGATTATAGTAACTTGATGTGCTGGCGTCTGTACTAACAATTTAACATATGTGGTACCGCCACCCGCTTTAGCATGGTAAGTTTGACTTTGACGGTGCTTTTATTTCGCAGCAGTAAGAGCATTTCTCGTAGTTCGAGTGTTACTATAGAAGTGTAGTTGAGAGTACCTACTTCTAATACTTCAAATTATTTATAGACACCGCTTGATGGTGGAGGGCTGTTTTCCTGAACTTGTTGAAACAAGTGCATATATATACATGTTTTATGAATACAGGTGTTAATTTGCGACTCTTTGCATTCTTCCATATAAAAACTGTCCAACGTCAATTTTATTCCTCGAATAAAAGTAGCCCTTATGGTGTATAGATGTAAGTTTCCTCGATAGTACTATCTCTATAGATGTAAGTTTCCTCGATAGTACTGGAGGAAACACAGGTGTGATATTATGTGTGTTATTTTTTCGCAACTTGATTGAGTCTAGACTACCTGTGTTACTAGACAACATAATAGTTGACCATCTGATTTAATTTTCTCCTCAATCATAACATTTAGAGGATCAATTTGTTTTAATTTAAAACCAGTAATAACCAATAATTAAGTATGTCACTCACAGACTTGTACTGCTCCAATATTTCGGGTATCACTTGACCTTTCACCCGCCATGTCTTGTATTTGTAGACTGGTTTGCCGTTTTGAACTGCAATTGTTGCTGCGAAGAAAAAAAAAACTCATTAATATATGGACTTTGAAGTTTTTCCTGTTGAAATACCAAAATGGAAAGAAAATAATATACATAGTTAATTATTTCGTAGGACTTATTTTTTAAATATCAAATTTTTTAAGCTACATAATATCTCTTCAAAGCAGGTTTTATATTATTTAACTGGATAATAAATAAGCTTTATTAAAAAAACTGATTTAACATTTTTTTCTATTGTCATCAGTCATCACATAACTTTTATAATCTTTTTTGACTGAACAAAGAGATGTAATTATCGAAAAAAAAAAATTATAAAAAAAAATTGATCTAGTGTCTGTGTGTGTTGTTCGGCAGATGATTAGATTATGGTGATATTAAAATTACAATGCACAAGTTCAAGCTACTTATTGAACAGGATAAAGAGTTCTTTCATACAATTGCCTGTGTTAGGAAATGAGGAAGCATGAGGAATTTCATTACTACCTATTAGGTTTCATTTTCCTTCATGGTTTAATATTGCAGTTTTTTAATTTTAATTTTTTTCCTATACCAAAACACTGTTTCCTTTAATTAAGGTAAGCAGAGTTATTATAAAATTTAATTAAAGTTTAGTATTTACCAAGTGGATCCTCCCGGTTGCCTTTGTCCAGCACTGTGAAGACTCCAACCACCTCATGACCATCTTTTTGCAGGAGTTTGAATACTTCCGCTGCGAATGTGCTCTGCCCAATGATAGCAACTCGCAGCTTCTTCTTCGGAGTCTATAAATAATTAATTTAAATTTGATTCTTCTCAATATAAACAGGACAGGAGTTTCTAGTTTGCTATGTAAATGTTTTAGTAGGTATATCCGGGATTTTTTAGAAGAAAATAAAAATTGTGATTATTACTTTGCTTGGGTAAACTATCATTTATTCCCGGATAAACAATGAGGATAATATTATTAATTAAATATACACCAAACCGTTATAGGAATGAAAGGCCGCACTGTTTACTATGAATAAAATTTATACAAGAAACTACTTACATCGTTATTCAATGAAATAGGTGGCATTTTCGTTAACGACAGGCAATTTTGATTAATTCTTCAAAATAATCAAACAACTTGTTTAATCACTTCTCGCCGACTGGCGCGCGGTCGTACTAACACGAACCCAACAGTTCGCTCGTATTTAGCTTCTCCTACACTGGCTTAGCCTTGACATCGCTATCGTAAGTTTAGCGTTTAAAGCGATAAAGCTAAAGAGAAACGTATTCATTTCGAAAAGAAAGACGCTTTGGCAGACTTTACCTTGCCGATGCCGCCAAAACAATACATTTTTGACATTATTGATTGTTGTTTTTTTTTTATGACAGACAGCTGACATTGACAGTAGTGGAAGCAGAGTGGAACACCGTATTTTTCTCATGCGCTATCGACTAAAATTCGAGAAAAAGAAATTGGTAAGTGGCATTTCCAAGCAATTATCTAAACAAATATCTCCATTTTAAATAAGTACATACCTATTTTTTTATATTTTTCAATTTTTCATTTATCTAAGTCGACAAAAAAATTGTCGAAAACGAAAGCTCAAGCTGAAGCATCAGACACCGTCGCGTTTATGTGCGGGAAAAATAAATGTCAAACATTTATTTTTGATTGGAGTGATTTGATTGGTGACTTACTCTATTTTTCTTTTCAAATTTTCTTTACGTATCCCAAGCTGCACATGATAACAAAGTAAATAATACTACGTCTGACTAAACTTGATTATTACTGGTTTGTTTTAATTTGCTAGGCGTTAGCGAAGAATCGAATCGCTTGATTAAAAAATCTAAAAATTTAAATCTTCTATACTACTGAACAAAACTTAATATATTTGTTGCCAACGGACTGCATAATAGCATAGCAATTTTTGGGGATGCCGGAAGCGTAGGCCCCGTTTATTATGGGTTTCGGTGAAAGAATATCTCGGTATATCCCCCATGGCACGCTATAAAGCAATGTAAAGAGTAGGTAGGCAGCAGAGGCATCAGGTATTATCATTCCGTTCAAGGAATAATTGTTGAAGATAATACTTGGTAAACACATCATGAATTACCTAAAATAGTTATAGATAACAAGCGAAACCAGTTAAAAGCGGTTCTCAATAATAAAGCGGTTAATTAGCGGTTGTGTTATGAAAACAATTATCGTAAATAGGTTGAATACATTTATTTTGCTAATTATTTGGAATGTAGCTTAGCGATTGGAGAACGATATTTTAGATATAAGGTACCTACTGTACTGTTTTGCATCAAACTGGCAAAATGAGCTTAAAAGTGGGTAAGTATATTTTAATAACCCTTCAGCCGATTGACGTAATTTTTTTCGTAACACGACACCCGGCGTGTATGCGCAGAAAAACGCAGAAACTTGCCGGAAAAGTGCGCGGTCACATTAAAATTACGATATATCCTAAACTATTCAATGGAGCTATTTAAAAGATAAATCGTTGGATTCGTTATGAAATAAGCTAACTCACTATGTATGAATTGATCCAATTCCAATTGGAAATACGTTAGCAATTATTCTAGTTGGAATCTATGATGAATTGATGACTCACGCGCACTTGACATGCACCATGTTCGAAGAAATAACAATTCTTGTTCGAAAAGAAATAACAATTCTTGTTCAAAATCTTTAAGGATTTTTGGGAGTAAAGTTGTAGGTTTTGAACGATAATGGAACAGATTTAAGTAGGTAGGTACGATAACGATAAGCATCTTATCCAGTATCCTTTTACTTAGTTCTGGAGCCAGCTTTTCAACTGTACCTACACTGTGCTTGTACAATCATGTTTAGTGTGTAATCTTGTGTGTTTTTCTTTGTACAATAAACATATATTATTAATTTTTAATTTTACATATCTCGGGACCATGGGGTCCCGGTCCTTTGGGGTACGAGGGGCCGAAGCCAACTCGCAGAGGCCCCTCAGGAATATTAATGAAATGCGGCATCAACCGACGATTAACCCTGTATGCACTATGCAAGTGCATCCAAGGATAACACCCGGTTGGTGTAGGACTATTGCTGGATATGGAAAAATAAAAAGTTGGACTATGGGTTTGGGTGGCTAAAGTGGACTGGTTACTAAGAACTATGTAAGAACTATGACCCCTGCCGAAAAAAATGTTCTGGGACATTCTTATAACGTAATCGCGGGGTGCGGGACGTGTGAGTGGATATATACACGGATAAAATGGCAGGGGGTGGCTTGCACACTCAATAATGGGCCTCCGTAACGTAAAAGTAAACTCTTCCGGCATAGGCCTAGAGTTCGGAGCGCGCAAGCCCCACCACGACGTCAACGTAGTCATACGGCGATGGGGTTATTATTATAATCGTTATTAGCGAATTTTGTCCATTTATCATCGTCCAGCCTTAACATAATTGTGTTTACAAAAAAAAGTATGTTTAAGATAAGGTATTTTTTTATGGGCTCGTGTCACCTTCACCTGCAAATAAATAGATTTCTTTATCTTATTATGTATTTGCAAGGCGGTAATCTTCGGTTGTTGCCTGATCCAAGAACCAACTGTGATTGATTTCATCGATCGATAGAACATTACATCAGCTGACGCCGATTGACAGTTTTACGAGTAACTAGAATATGCAGTCGATTCTCTACATTTCTTGTAACTTTGGAACCCAGCCCAAACAATAAACTGGTTAAAAATATCCAGTATATCCATCACCAACGCATTAAAATCGAAGACCCACGCAAAACAAAGACTATAGTGCAATGTCAAAGATGCCAGCAATATGGCCACTGCAAAAACAACTGCATGAGGCCATACAGATGTGTCAAATGTGGAGAGGGCCACAAAACCTCAGAGTGCCTCAAAAAAGACAGAAATACACCTGCCAAATGTGCCCTCTGCTCCTGTGACCACCCTGCTAATTACAAAGGTTGTCAAGTTTACAAAGAAATACTCTCAAGAAAAATGAAACCGAGAACTTTCCCAACTGGAAAATTCCCTAATAATATACCACGCATTGACACAGAAAGCTCCGCCCTACCCCAACGAAACACCTATCGGAGACTAGAACAAAGCTACTCGGATACAGTCGCTGGACGTACCAAAGATCATCCACGAGACAACACCGCCACATCTCATCCCATAGAAAACCCTCAACAAAACGTATCCGTTATGGAACAACTTTTGATCAAACAAAATGAAAAAATCGACCTACTCCTTCAACAAATAAGTACCCTAATGGGTCTTTTAACTACTGTCATTACAAAACTAGCATCATAAATGACTCCTCTACGAATTGCAACCTGGAACATCAATGGATTGGCTCCCAATATCCAAGAACTGGAGACTTTAATAAAAGCAAACAAACTAGACGTGGTACTAATTTCAGAATCACATAGCACGTCCCGAAGCTCGTTCCGCATTAAGGGCTTCAACATCTACCATACTCCCCATCCCGACGGTAGTGCGCACGCTGGCTCAGCGCTGGCCATTCGAGGAAACCTGAGACATTCACAGATAGAACCATATTCTACAGTGCATCTACAAGCAACTTCTGTTAGATTGGAGGACCGAGCAGGCCCTATTATTCTCTCCTCAATCTACTGCCCACCAAGACACAAAATAACTTCAGAGATGTTTAAAACCTACTTCAACACTCTTGGCCACAGGTTCATTGCAGGCGGTGACTGGAATGCCAAACATACATTTTGGGGATCCCGCTGTAACAGCACTCGTGGACGCGATCTGAAACGTTGTGTTGATGAAAATCATCTAAAACCTATATCTACAGGTGAAGCCACCTACTGGCCTAGCGACCCAAAAAAACTTCCGGATCTCCTAGACTTCTTTGTAAATAAGGGCATAGACAGTTTACACACGACAATTGAATCGAGCCTAGACGGATCATCAGATCATACACCGGCGATCCTCACTATTAGCACTAGTGAGCTCACTCGAGAAATGCCCGAGTCTCTGACAAATAACAAAACTGACTGGAACGGTTTCAGGACCTACCTCATTGATAACTTTACTTCTACTATACCTTTAATGGATCAAAACGACGTAGATAATGCCTGCCGATATCTCACAAATGCCATTCAAGTAGCTGCCTGGATTAATACACCCTCTCGATCCAGAGGTTCGACCAACCCCTCTCATCCGCCAGATATCATGCAAAAAGTGCTAGAAAAACGCAGACTTAGAAGAATTTGGCATCAGTCCCGTCATCCGCTTGATAAACTCTACTTTAACAAGGCAGCAAAAGAGTTAAAAGCTATAGTCCAGGAATCCATTAATTCAACGGTGGCAACAAATCTACAAACGATGTCACCTACGGGGGTTGGTGCAAACTCGCTCTGGAAAGCAACTAAAAACCTAGATAAACCTCAACAGTCTTATCCACCAATTAGGTCACAAGCTTCCTGGGCAAGAACTGACTTGGAAAAGGCCGAAGTGTTCGCAATGCATCTGAATTCTGTATTCAAACCCAACGAGAGCTTTGCAGATGAGCGTGATATTGATGCAATATTAGAACAAGATCTGCAGATGTGTCTGCCCATTAAACCAACAACACCTAAAGAAATTGCGAAGGAAATCAGACAGTTGGACTCGAGAAAGGCTCCGGGGTTTGACCTGATCACACCTTCAATACTTAAAAATCTTCCAAGAAAATGCATTGCCTTCTTAGCTAGTCTGTTCAACGCTATCTTTCGAACATCTCACTTTCCTGAACTTTGGAAAATTTCTGAAGTTGTTATGATCCACAAATTAGGCAAACCTGAACACGAACCGTCGTCGTATCGGCCGATAAGCTTGACTCCTGTACTGTCTAAACTGTGGGAGAGGATATTCCTTAACCGACTAAAGCCATGCATGGATGTCAATGATGTCGTTCCACCTCATCAGTTTGGCTTTCGGAAATCTCATTCAACAATAGAACAGGTTCACCGAGTTTATCAAACAGGAAGACAGGCCTTTGAACGCAAAAAGTACTGCTCAGCGGCATTTCTTGATGTTCAACAAGCTTTTGACCGTGTTTGGCACAAAGGATTACTGGCAAAAGTGAAGGATAAACTTCCACACTCAATGTTCCTGCTCATCCGGTCGTACTTATCCGAACGCTACTTCCGAGTTAAACAGGGCGAAGCACGATCAAGATTGTTTGAAGTGGAAGCTGGAGTGCCACAGGGTTCTGTTCTTGGCCCTGTGTTGTACAACATATTTACATCAGATTTACCCACATTAGACGACATAACAGTTGCAACATATGCTGACGACATAGCCTACTTATCAGTTGATGACAACCCAGAAATGGCCAGTAATAAGCTCCAGAATCAGTTAGACGAGACACACAAATGGCTCTGTAAGTGGCGGATACGCGCCAGTGCATCCAAGTCTAACCATATCACCTTCACACTCAGGCACGGAAACACCCCTCCTGTTAGACTTGGATCTGATACCTTACCACACACAGATTGTGTTAAATATCTTGGCTTCCATCTAGATAGGCGCCTAACATGGAAGCATCATATTAAACAGAAAAGGGAGGAGATAAACCATAAGTTCCGCAACCTGTATTGGCTCATGGGAAGAAACTCGGTACTCTCTGTAGACAACAAGTTACTCATCTACAACTCGGTTCTTAAACCAATATGGACGTACGGAATCCAATTGTGGGGCGTTGCCAGCAAATCTAACATTCTCTGCCTGCAAAGGGTTCAAAATGGTATCCTAAGAGCCATAGTAAATGCACCTTGGTTTGCTCGGAATAGCGAAATTCACGATTTCTTGCAGGTGCCGCTCGTAAACTTTGAAATCGAGCGGTACAAAATTCAACACAAGGCACGCCTAACCATGCACCCAAATCCACTAGTGACTGAACTGTTAAACCCGACAGCGGTGGTAAAAAGGCTGAAGAGAAACCACCTTCTATAAGTGGGAGGGGCAGCACTGGCTGCTCCACCACAACGCCATATAAACTGCAACAAATTCGCTTATGGTCTGACGACCGATTGCAAATATTAATTAAATAAAAAAAAAAAAAAAAAAAAAAAAAAAATGTATTTGCAAGGCGGTAATCTTCGGTTGTTGCCTGATCCAAGAACCAACTGTGATTGATTTCATCGATCGATAGAACATTACATCAGCTGACGCCGATTGACAGTTTTACGAGTAACTAGAATATGCAGTCGATTTGTAACGTTGATCGACGTCCATTAAAGTTGGTCGAATGGGTTTGGTAACACGGGTCGAGACTCGAGAGGGTGTAGTAGGTTTCCTCACACGTTATAAAGTCCAACGACAAACAATAGAGCAGTAGCGAGCGAGTAGTGCTGATTGACGATGTTGCAGAAGAAGTGGTGGACCATCAAAACTCTTTCTACTTTTTGTTACAGCTTTTGTAATTTTATTACATAAACAGCTGTTTTAACCGCTGCTGTTTTAGTGGCTCTCGTGGCTCAGTAATAAATGCCGCACGGGTCGTTCGATCAGGTGAAGCTACACTTACCGCGCTTGGTGTGTGGATGGGTGACCATCTTTACATACCCAGACCCCTCCGTGCCTCGGAAAGTACGTTAAGCTGTTGGTCCCGGCTGTCATTCGTCATCTTTGACAGTCGTTATGGGTTGTTAGAAGCCCGAAAGTCTGACTATCAGTCTTACCAAGGGGTATCGTGTTACCCAGTAACTGGGTTGTGGAGGTAAAATGCTGGTATTCAGCTGTATTCTGGAAGCTGACCCCAAAATTGTTGGGAAAAGGCTAGACAGATGATGAAGCTGCTGTTTAAAGTGTATAGACCATAGAAATGTAAAACTTACCGAAAAACCACCTAAGTGTAATTAAGTCTTATGGAAATTAAACTAAACACCCACCAGTACTTCACAGAACTAGTTCTTATTTAATTCTTATTCAACACCAGTGCCTATTGCACTATACTGATTTGAGTCTATTAGAACCAATCTAACGATTCGAACATTGCAAATTATAGTAGGTAGTTAAATAGGTACCTATCACAAGATGTGAAGGTATCCGGTTGAATCCGGTTCCAATGACAGAGACGATACTCGTATATTCCAGATAAATTGACCCCAGATAAGTGACTGAAATATAGCTCGAGAACTGACCCCGTGGCCTAGCGTTCATATCAGCTGTTATTTGGTGCATGGCGTGTTTTCGGTTAGATAGAATATGATACTGATTTTTGGTGAAACCGGTTACTTTTTGTTTTCATAACATTGCATGTTTTTATGAGTAAAGGTGATGCAAAACTTTTAAAAAACGGAGGAGGTTCTCAAGTCAACGCGTATATATATATTTTTTAATGTAAGACCACAAATTCCTTTTTACAGAGTAGTCCAATGATATATTACGTCATTGGAGTAGTCCGATTTTGATAATTCTTTTTTTTATACCTAGTCTTGCCATAAATGTTGTCACGAAGAAAATAGTTATTTGTGCAACAAGAGAGCAAAGTAGTTTTTTGCTGCGAGTGCTGATTTTGAATCCCGAGTAAGCGAAGGATTCAACGATTGAATCACGAGCGTAGCGAGTGATTCTAAAGTTGAATCCTGAGTGTGGCGAGGGATTCAAAGGCACGAGATGCAAAAAAACTTTGCTCTCGTGTAACACACATAACTTTTCACTTCAGCAGCGAGAACACTTTAGGAGATAAAATAATAAACTGGAATAGATTGAAATAACTATTTATTGTGAATCAAAATAATTAACATTGTAGGTAGATACCAATTTTATAAAATCTAAAAAATAAGATAGCAACACCGTCTCCGAAAAACTGCTTGCGCCCTTTGTAAGTCTCCATTCATTGAAGACATGGTATGCTTTCAGATATTTCTCGCGAGACTTCTCAGGTAGGAAACTTAATTCTGCATTAATAACTTGTTGTTTTAACTCTTCCGGTGTTAAAATACTGTTCTCGTCGCTAGTTTCACTCATATTTTACGATTATTTTAATATTTTTTAACTTATTCAACTCTGTACGCCAGTCACGAAATTTTATTCCCGCTCTTTTATTTAAATTAAGGCGTGTTCGGAAATAGCACCCATGATATTTTATAATTCAAAATATATTACGTAAGTACCTAACATTTATTGAAACTAGAAATAAATATTTACAAGTTAAATATCAGTTTTATTTGCAGTAAATACTTATTTTCGTTTAAATACAACAATAAGTTAAAAATTCAATAAATTACATTAAAAGACATAATTTTCTTTTCACTTCAGTAGCTCAAACAAGTAGGTTTTGCTGCGTGAAATCAGTGAGCAAAATGCGATTTTGCTCACTGAGTGAGACAAAGTAACTTTTTAATTTTTTTTTTATTCTACTTTGGGTTAATCATACAATTCGAAACATTCACACTCTATCTCTTTCCCGCCATTAGAAAGAGAGAGAGACAAAGACCAGCCCTTTCGAAGTTCGGATTTTGAATTCGACCTCAAAGACAAACACGTTCGGAATTTCGTACTAACTAAAGAAATTTTGCAAAAAGAAAATTATGTCTTTTAATGTAATTTATTGAATTTTTAACTTATTGTTTTATTTAAAAGAAAATAAGTATTTACTGCAAATAAAACTGATATTTAAATTGTAAATATTTACTGCTAGTTTCAATAAATGTTAGGTACTTACGTAATATATTTTGAATAATAAAATATCATTGGTGCTATTTCCGAACACGCCTTAATTTAAATAAAAGAGCGGGAATAAAATTTCGTGACTGGCGTACAGAGTTGAATAAGTTAAAAAATATTAAAATAATCGTAAAATATGAGTGAAACTAGCGACGAGAACAGTATTTTAACACCGGAAGAGTTAAAACAACAAGTTATTAATGCAGAATTAAGTTTCCTACCTGAGAAGTCTCGCGAGAAATATCTGAAAGCATACCATGTCTTCAATGAATGGAGACTTACAAAGGGCGCAAGCAGTTTTTCGGAGACGGTGTTGCTATCTTATTTTTTAGATTTTATAGAATTGGTATCTACCTACAATGTTAATTATTTTGATTCACAATAAATAGTTATTTCAATCTATTCCTGTTTATTATTTTATCTCCTAAAGTGTTCTCGCTGCTGAAGTGAAAAGTTATGTGTGTTACACGAGAGCAAAGTTTTTTTTGCATCTCGTGCCTTTGAATCCCTCGCCACACTCAGGATTCAACTTTAGAATCACTCGCTACGCTCGTGATTCAATCGTTGAATCCTTCGCTTGCTCGGGATTCAAAATCAGCACTCGCAGCAAAAAACTACTTTGCTCTCTTGTTGCACAAATAACTATTTTGCAAAGGACATCAACCAAAATGGGCTAACCGTGAACAACCGTATTGGCAAAAAAGGAATTCATAAATAATTGAGTTATAATATTTAATGAACATTGGTCCCTATTCGGGAGTGTCAAAATAAATAATATTAAAAACGAATAAAATAGATTTTTAATTGATTTGTATTTGTATCGTGACAGTTGCGGCGCGGCGTGCCGGGCGCGTAGTGTTAGGGTTGCCTTAAGAATAAAAACACAGATAAAATAATATCGATATTTTTGATGTTTCGATTCGAGAGCTTCGAAACATTAAAATGTTTTCCTGGAAGACCGAGCTTTGCTCTGGTCGTTGGAGGGTTTATCATCAGCATCACCATCATCATCTTAACCTTACATAAATAAAAAGGTATAGTTTACGTAAAAACATTTTTTTTTTGAGATGGTAAAATCATCCGTTTATTTCTCCCGCGCTAGGCTCCTCGTGTCAGACTTTTTGCTTAGTATTTACGAGCCATGTTGGGGTCTCGTTGGTTGGTCGGACATTAATATCATCTGCATTTGTCCTGTGCCTCGGAAAGCACGTAAAGTCGTTGGTCCAGCGCCTGATCTCTCCTCGGTCGTGTCGGGTTGCCGTCCCATCGGACTAGAGTAAAGGAACAGAGTGCACCTGCGTTTACGCTCACACTTGTGCACTATAATATCTCCTGCATATCTGGCTAATCTCCGTTGAAATTGGTCACCGTGACCGAAATCTGTCGGACTCTGGAGGCAGGGCCGTCTTTAAACTATTGGAGGCCCTGGGCACATAAGGGCCACGGGGCCCCTGTGTAGATAAAAGACAATAAGAGAAACTTACTAATATTTTTCATAACTGGGAGGCTAGAAACTTATTGTAAATCGCACTGCAAATAATTTATTTTATCATTGAATCGGTTACCTACTAATAATGCGTAGAATGCAACGGTGGCTGCAAAGAATGTTTTTTTATGAGAGCAGGCCGGGGCCCCCGAAGATCGCGGGGCCCTGGGCACTTGCCCAGAATGCCCAATGGACAAGAGAGCCCTGTCTGGAGGCTATTAATATCATCTGTTTTAACAAAGAAATCCTGATGCTTTCTAACAAACTTACATACAATCTCTTACTATATAAAAAGACGGTAGTGGTAACAAACAACCTATGCCCTAAGTGAAGTCTGGCTGTGGATCAGTGGATGGTGATGATGAAGTCTAACGGAATGGTATTCGGTGTTTTTATTTAATTTTATTTAGTTGTTGTTTTGCTGACAATGATAAGTCATTAGAAACAGTATGCATTTGTTTTAGTTTGTACAATGTATGTTTGCTACTATTCTTGGGAGTGTCTTAACGGTGGTATTACGTTTTCAAAACACTATTGTTTGTTCAACAACGAAGACTGAGTTTCAGAGGAATCCTTTTGTATAGTATTGATCTTCAAATGGTGATGTAGTGCTGTGGTCATAGCCAAATGTGTTTGTTATAGTGATGGCCGAACGGTGGACTGTTTTCGTGGTTCTTTTTATCGTGGTTTCACTAATAGAGGTATCTATGGTGTTAATATCATGATGTGATTCTCATACAGGAACGGGATGGGTTGTGGAGGTCAGATAGGCAGTCACTCCATTTAAAATCCTGGTATTCAGCCGCATCTGGTTAGATTGGCAGATGTAGATCTTGCCTAGCCTTTTCCCAATTATGATGGGGTCGGCTTCCAGTCTAACCAGATGCAGCTGATTACAAGTACCTACTTATTCATATGTTTAATTTGTTAAGTTTTTGTCTCAAGAACTGTGTGGTTGGAAACTATCTAATATTTAACATTTTTGTTGTTTAATATATGCGGACATTAGCGGCTGTGCCTACATTTTTGTGAGAATAATAGTATTTCATTGTTGTTATTAGTTTATGTTTTATGTTAGTATTTATTATATATACTTTGATTTACGTAACTGGTTTGTTAAGACGTGTAAATTCAATAAATAAATAAATAAAACTGACACTTGCAGGAATGGCTGATTTCGTATTTTTGGCGCGTATTACAGTACCCGGCCGGCGATAAATATTGCACATCGACAAAAAATAAAAAAACAATAGAAAATAAATAATTATCAAAAGAAGCAAATCATAATTGTTTTAACAGCTCCTAATAGATACCGGACTGTTTGTATTTCGTGCGACAGAGATAACGCTCTACGAAGCCGAAATTAGTCGATTGTCTCTTTCCAAAGATCGATGTGCAGTATTTATCGCCGGGTACTGTACTTAATTCTGATTCTCTAATAGCTTCCCATTAAGGCGAAAGCGCCAGGGTAGCCCGCGAAATTCAATTTTTTTTAGGTTTTTTGGAATTTGCTGGTCAGTATTAAGTTGTACGTTGATTAATATATGAATCGCGGCCGTAAGAAGTATGTTTTTACAGAATTATAATCATTAAAGTCATCAACACAACTCTCTAAGACCACGTAAGTCTCAAGAATAACTGTTTCATGAAATCATCATTCTTTGGACTTACGTGGTCTTAGAGAGTTGTGTTGATGACTTTAATGATTAGAATTCTGTAAACACACATTTCTTACGGCCGCGATTCATATATTAATCAACGTACAACTTAATGCTGACCAGCAAATTGCAAAAAACGTAAGAAAATTTGAATTTCGCGGGCTACCTTAGCGCTTCCCCCTTAATATTTACAGTAGGTGGATTATATAATGAACCCGGTTTTACTGGTTATTGTCAACCTGCATCATTCCACTGCTGGGTACATCCCCCATGATTTTCAGCTGTTTTGGTCCTGCGCAAGTGTGGACTATTGGCCATTAATTTAGTCTTTCAGGGCTCACTAATTAGTTTTGTTAAGGGTCCGTTTTTAAAAATAAGATTGCTGTCGCGGTCAGTTTGGATGTTCGTTTGGTTTGGTCGATTACTAGCAAAGCAAGTACCTACCTAGCAGCCAAGATTAGAATATCGAATAAGTAAATAAAAAACTTTTTTTTATGTAATGAACAAAAATAACAGTCTTTGGTAGTTATTATTCATTATACCCTGGAGTAAAGTTGGTGCAAGCTAAAACTCAAAATTTTTATTTTAATAATTTTAGATTAGGCCTAAGTTAAAATAGGTCGGCGGCGGCGGCGCGGGCGGCGCGGCGTCGTTCCGGATCCGGACCGCGGTCCGCCATTTGGTGACTCCCGGGTCTGGCTCATCCCGCCGTCTTCTGCGTGGTTCACATGGCTATTTTGGCCCATAGCTCATTTGGTTAGCGGCAAACGTAGGTGTTCAGCGGTCCCACTTACATTTTGCAGCTTTTTTAAGATGTCAGTGATCTGTGTTTTGGAGCGGAGTGTGGTGTTGTGATTGCGAATATTGTTTGTTATTTTGTCGCTTAGAATCCTAATTATATACTTTATTGGATTACTGGTAGCTACCTACCAGTAATCCAATAAAGTATATAATTAGGATTCTAAATTCTAATTTTTTACTTATCAAATCAAGTAGGTACTTATTTATTACCTACGTCGCTATAGAGAACACGCCCTATGTTCAGGAGTTCAATCAATGCAAATTTTGATTCTTTTGATGTTTTTAAATAAATAAATAAGTAATTTATTTTACTTATTTTTATGTTGATATAAGCTGCACATATGTAAAAATTATTATTTTAATAATTATGATGTTTTTAGCAGGTACGATGATTTTTAATAGTTGAGTTAATTTAGGCTGTTTTAAGTTACCTAAGTTATCAACTTATTTTGTTTATCATTTTTCACTGACTTAATTAATTGTAACACTATATTAAGCGTAATTTTATTTTATGTTGGGGTCGGCTTCCAGTCTAACCGGATGCAGCTGAATACCAGTATTTTACATGAAGCGATCGCCTATCTGACCTCCACAACCCCGTACGATAGGCACTCCTTGGTAAGACTTTATGTCAGACTGTCGAGCATCTGACTACCCGAAGCGATTGTCAAAGATTTATGGATGACAGCCGGGATCAACGGCTCAATGTGCATTTCGAGGCACGGAGGAGTCTAGGGTCACCCATCCACGGACCGACCTCGGCATGCGAAGCTTAAAACCGTCGATCGACTCGTGCGGCTCCTCCTTTATGTTATATCTAACTAACATTGCAATTTCGGATTATGCCACATTATTCGCCAGCAAAAACAAATGACAGTCATCAGGGTCATTACCTTCATACAGCATCTTGAAGTGCGGAAAGAGAGTGCCAGCGTCTGTGTTCTTTAACCCGAAAGCCTACAACGCTAGAGTGATTTGGCATTTTCTAGCTACCTACGCTCTATATTCATCGTAGACCTCATCCATCGCTTCCCACCAGGCGAGATGGGGGCCATTATTTTTAGAAAAAATTAATGAAGAATGTTCTTGAAACTAGTTTTCCATTTCCAGAATACGAGACCAGAAAACTTGCTTGTGGCAGACATGTTGCAAGATCCTCCCTTGACGAGGTCACTCGGCTTTGCAATAAGGAAGAGGTTCGAGAAAACGCTGGAAGATGCCAATCTCAACAAGGAGTACATGTACCGGTACCATGAGATGCTGAAGGCCAGCCAGGAGTCGTTCGAAAGCTTCGCCAGTCGAGACGAAAGGAGGCTGCGCAGTGTCGTCGGTGATCATAATTACGAGGTCATGAGAGAAGGTTTGTGAGATGTCATTGTTGGTATACATATTTGTTCGAGTTAACAATCACCGGATACACGCCAACATAACATCGCGCTTGTATTCCCAGAAGGGTTAGCCAGAGGTATAAGTATCTATAGTTCACCCACATTCAGCCACTTACCTATGTCTGAGTTTCAGGTAATAGGGGGCGACCGTATTGCCATCAACCGAGCACAGATCCAGAACCCAGGCTGCTACTGACAAATTCTAGATGGGAAAACCTAATAACACTTTGCCCGATTCGGGAATCGAACCCAGTGCCTCATGATCAGCAGTAGCGCTTGCGACCAAATCTCAAATCGTTTATTGCAATCCATAATGTAATTACAGGTGGACCACTAGACCAATGACGATTTAACTTCTAAATATTGAATCGTGTTCAGAATTGGACTTGGAATATTATTATCATAGTCTGTCTACAGACTCCACATTATTGGAGGCTTGCGCTACACGTCCACTCGTTGACTCAAGCCTTGTGAATTTCGTCCTTGCGCATGCAAAAGTCGCTATGTGTTTTTAGTGAACTTATTTGAGCTATATGAATTATAATATTTAGCGTGTTTATACGGAACTTTCGATGTATGTATATCACATAGCTACATTCCTTAACTCTTCAAATATTGCACTTGTCACATAGGTAGCTGTTTATACAGTATGTGTGTATTGAAATAACGATTAAAACTGCATAAAGAACCGAAAATAACTAAATAACACATAGCGGCTTTTGCACGAGCAACGACGATTTGTGATTTTTGAGTGGACCTTTTCAACACCGTTTCTAAACAACTGAAATAAACTTAAATCCAGAAATGTATCTATCGACAATTTCGTGAAAATCCTCATTGGTATGCACACGATCTAGAAAACTAGGGTTCCGTATCCGATAATTTCGTTGTCCGTCCGTCTGTCTATCAAGACCGTTTTTCTTAGGAACACGTGAAGGTATCAAGTTGAAACTAATATTAAATACGTAGGTCTACGGTCCCTTGCCTGCCGGGGGAGCGGTGAATGCTTACGCGAATCCCGCACCCCCGGCCATAGGCAGAGGTAAAAACACTTCGGTGGTTTTAGCCGGTAAGAGTCCGGGATGCCCCTCTGTCACCCCCACAATGGAGGAAGTCCACGAGGATTTCCACCGCGCACCATAAAAAAAAGTCTACGGTCCCTTGGAGCTCTAAAAAAATCAAGCTTCTTGTCAACGCAATAAAGAACATGTTAACTACGCATCACACTGACGTCACGTAAAAACAGTTTATTTGTAGTTACACCACATCAAAAAAACCGGTCAAGAGCGAGTCGGACTCGCGCACCGAGGGTTCCGTACCGTCATGTTTTTAAGTTTTCATCGGCGAGGCCTATATTCGTCAGAGAATTTTAACACTGCACTGCGGTGTAGAATATTGCAGTTTTATGTGAGTGCCACCTCTTGACCTATAGTGGAACTAATGTAACTTTTGTTGATGATTTCTAAAAAAGTGTGCTTTTTAGAGACTTCGTTTTATTTTTCCTGTAATCTTTACATAAACCTCTATCACATAGAATAATTTCAGATTTTTCTCTTTGCAAATTTCGGAGATAAGGGAACGGTATTTGTTTTACATTTTATGATATTGGTGCCCTACTTTTGTAATTTTCCAGCTGGTGTACTGGACCGGCGCCGGAACGCGCCTCGCTTTCAATCTCCCGTTGGCAGGCGAAGAGCGAGGACGCAAGCTCTGAGGCGGCAGAAGCTGAACAGTCAGAGCGTGAGGAGCCATCTGCAGCATTCTCGACAGACCACTATCGATTCGAGCGAATAGTTTTTAATTTTGTCAGGGCTATTCTGTAGTATGAACTTTTTTGTGTGACCACCGACAGACTTTGAGACTTGTAATTATTAGATCAGTATACCCAGTGGTAAGTGGCCGTAACTTACGTGTTGTAGGTTTTAGGTTCGATCCCAGACAGGCCCTTTGCTTTGTGTAAATTGTATCATCACCACTGCAGCTCAGACCAAATAAAAAGTCAAGACATAGCGCTGCGAACAATACAATGAAGCATGCAAAAACTACACCTCCGCTCTGTGCATACACGCTCACACGCACACATTTACAACTATTTACATTTAAACTACACCTCACTAAGTGCACACATATTTACGAAACCGGTTTCATTTTACTGTTGAAAGCCCTTTGTCTTGGATTTTTATGTGGTCTGAGCACTGCAGCTCTTAAAACGGTGAAGGAAAGCATCAAGAGGAAACCGGCATGACCTAGAACCAAAAACTCGAGGACATGTGACATCTACCAACCCGCACTGGGGCTGCGTGGTGGATTACGGCCCACTCCCTCTCACCGAGATAAAGAATATTATAGACTGACTATGCTATAGAGCCTTGAAACGTCTGCTAAGATGCGAATGCGACAAAGGTTAGGTACCCAATGTCTAGGCTAAAGCTAAGTATTTGTTAACATAGGAGGTTACTTTATTCTCATTTTCATAAGACTGTCATCAACGGGTATTTTTTAATTTACTAAATTAGTTAAGTTTTTGTATTTGCCTTTAAATAACTAGAACTTATAATAAGTACGTATTATAAGAATAATTTATATTAAAACCTAATGTTAATAGATTAATATCATAAAAATAAATAAAAACATGACTTTTTCTGGGCCAATAAACGTGGTTTAATTACCCACAGCCCAGCTGTGCTATGATGCAGGCTGATTTACTATATTATTATGTCCCCTAGTTCACAATCTCATGTTAATCAATACATGATGACTGCTATGATATTGGACTGCGACCGTGCAGTATCAAATTATTGCTGGTTTTTCTTAATTAATTAAAATTGATGAAATAAAAAGTAGTTTGTGGAGCGCTTATATACGAATTACGGATATAAAAAGATGCTGCTTTTGATCCCTAAGGCGCTAAACAGACGATGGGATGGACCATTAATTTGTCCGCGACGATAGAACGTATGTAAATCCCAGCAGTCTATTTGGCCTTCGTGAGCATGATTGCATAGATTTCTATACCTACGTTATAATATCGTTGCGGACAAATTTCTATGGTCTGCGTAGCGCCTTAATCATTTTGACAGCGAGTGACCGCGAGAGACATCAAGCAAGCATATCGGTGGCGCGGTCGTTTTGTCCTCCGTGTGCGTTATTGCGTAGATTTCCATTCTAACGTCACGGAAAAATTGTCCATCGTCTGCTTAGCGCTAAAGGTAAAATAAAAGGTGTAATTTCGGTAGCAGGCTCGCGCAGTGGCGATTGACATAGAGCAATGTGAGAATCGCTATGTTAGGTGACGATGGACAGACAGGCACTTTACTTTGTGTATTTAATTTCATTACTACTGCTGTCAAATCACTGAATAGGGAAGAACATTTACTCTTAAATAAAATTTTATTAGATATTTTTGTGTCAATGTCCATTATTATCTATTTGTAGGTAGGTAGATACCTACTGCAAATAAATAAAAAAAAATTAATTAACATTGTGTCAATTTTTATGAGTATTATACCAAAATAACTGTAAAAAAAAGCATACAAACTTATAGCTCTTCTTACACACCACGTTTTTTTCAGGCGCCGTCGATTCGCGTCTGTAGCGCGTTTCTCGTGAGTTTGCAGTGATGCACGATGCAATCGCAAGTAACCTGCCTTTTTCAAGTTTAGCAGCGCCGACAAAACGCGATAGTGAAACGCTTACCGACGGCGCCTGAAAAAACGTGGTGTGTAGGAGCTCTTAGCGATACTGCTTGCATTTACATATCGTCAGGCGTTGAAAAGTTGCTGTCACTATTATCAGTGGATATTTTGCGCTGATACGATGAAAATTATAACAGGCGCTGAACACAAAGCCACATTAAAACGCAGTCTTTTAACCAGCCGAGAGAACTGCATAAAGCAGTACACAGCAGAGAGTATGAGACGGTCTTTTCAACTGAGGATCCTCTGGTAAACGTAGACAGCGATCGTCTAACTGAAAACTGCACGCCTCTCGACTAAAATTTGTATACAAACTTTCGAAATGTGTATGCAATATTCAGTGGAGGCGCGTGCAATTTTAAACGATCTCTACCTAGTTCAATATTGAAACGGCTTATGTATAGCAGTGGACGGCGACTGATTGATTTAATTAGTCGAAGATAATTTTGGAACCTAATAGGTATTCCTATTAACAAAATGCTGCTAATAATTGCAAATCAGTAAATAGAAAGGACCTAGAACAGGACCTTGAGGGAAACTCGTCTCAACCTGACATATTGAAGACGTAGTTTGGATAGGCTCGCTCCCTATTATATGGGACTACTAACCGTAACTGGCAAAATGTGAGTACACCACTGCCTTATAAACCCTCGGGGAAAAAGTTCGCGATTTTATGATATGTTATGTGTGGTGCAAAACTACTGTAGGGCAAATAAATATAAATAAAATATCCTTTTATATTAGTGATGACTTATGGCACTGAAACGTGGTCGCTCACAATGGGCCTTATAAGAAGGCTAAAAGTCACCCAAAGGCCAATGGAGAGGGCTATGCTTGGAGTTTCCCTGCGTGATCGAAACAGAAATGAGGAGATCTGCAGGAGAACCAAGGTAACCGACATAGCCCGATGAATTGCCAAACTTAAGTGGCAGTGGGCAGGGCATATTGCTCGCAGAACAGATGGCCGTTTGATGTGCTGGCGTACAGACGCCAGCACATCAAACAACTACCATTTGTTGGTAACTATCTAGAGTAGGTACAGACCTACTCTAGATAGTTACTATGTAACTTAGAAACAATATTGTAATGTAAAAGTTATATTATACAATTTAAAAAAAAAAACGGAACGAATACTGTGGGGACACACACGCCCACACTTAACAGTGTATAATAATAAGGTTATAGTGAAATATAATTCAATTGGCATTTGACTCTCGAGCCTTTCACTACTGTCCCGATAGGCAACCCTACACGTGTACTCTAACAATGTCACAACACAAATGACGGTGACTAATCCTGACAAAAATAAAGTACTACGATAAATAAATTAGTGGCGGAAAAAGAAACGTTTAATTAATAATAAGTTATTAGAAGTAGCTAACTAATCATACGATTACACAACTAATCGAAAAGTCACTTGATTTAAAAAGAAAAAGAACATATCTGATAGACAACTTTGAGAAAACCTTATCGGAATAATTATGGCTGATGTAGGACCTCTAGTTTTTGAGAAAAATCGATAAAACCTCAAGAACAAGGGGATTAAAATGATGCTTGGATTGAAAATGATTTGATAAAAATAGGTCTGTCTTTATTACTATTTATCTTATTAAATTGAAAGTACAACCTGATTACGATCCATATTTTGTCTGAGAATTATCAGCTTTATTACGTAAGTACAGATAAGAAAGAGCAAACAGGAACTTGGTCAGAAAATAAAAATACCACTTGTTTGAATTTTAAACTTAAAACTACACTAACGGATAGAAAGTTTTTGCTCGAGCTTATCGCAAAAAAATGCATTTGACTGCATTTGATAGTTTAGGAAATAAATCAGGAAATGTATGGGAACAAAATTGGGGATTATTTGATTGTGGCAAGATAATATGGTGTTTTAAATCAAACACAAGTTGTAATCTTGATTCGTATCAGTAATATACAAGTTGTTGACTGTTGATAAGGCGTTTTATTTAGATGATACATTGGAACTGTTTCCAGGTGACGATATTATTATGATAGAAGACGTAGAATTTCTGAGTTTACTCACTCAATGGAACTTGTACCTTTTTGACCATTGATCGTAAGTGGGAGATCATTTCAGTTAAGTCATCCCGAGTTTGCAAGACATGAAACCCATCGTAGACGGTTTCATAAAACTACAATTCCTAGATACCAGAAGACCTATACTAAGTGACATTATGTTGCAGTGCCACCGAAAGCTTATGTCAATCCTGTTGAAAGTCGTTGCAGAAATACCAAACGCTCTGAAAGATATTGGCATTTATCTAGGCCCTCGGCGTAGGTAGGTCCTTTTCCTTTCTGAATTGCTAAGAGATTTGTTAAGTTACTTCATACTGTTGCACGCCACAATTAATGCCTGGTACATGGTGACATTAGCTACCACTAGCGCCATCTAGTATCGGGTAGCAGAAATAGTAGAGCCAAGATCCTTATAGAAATTTCGACGCTAGAACTTTCTAGAACTTTCGAGAACTATATCGACATCTGGTTAGTCGGGACCGGTATGTACTCGAACATTCTAATATAGATGTTTCTACAGTAGAAGGTTCTAGAACTCTCTGAGGCATTATACAAAGGCCGGTGTGGGCCGCGAGCCGGACACAGTTGGATAATCGATACAACCGAACACATCGAAAGCGATCTTCAAGTGGACTTAGTGCAATTGTGTTTTATAATTAGTGTGTTTGAGTTATTATTAGTGTTGTTGATTAAAGTGTCATTTTTTTGGTTGTTAAATCGGCAGTTTTATTGTCATGAATCCCAAGCTCGTAACAATACCTTATAAGGGGCATATAAAAAAGTACATTTAGTAAGGGTTTCTATACAAATATTCTATCATCTTTTCTGTGACACGAGTAACACGACAATAGCCCAAAAAATCCATCGTAAAAGGAGTACCAAATCATAAACATTGGCAGTGGGGAATTGGGGATCCCAAGAGTGCGCCGGACGAGTTATAGTATCGATCGTCATTCCCCACAATTTAGCATACTTTAATCTTCTCAATAAAGCCATCCTCCTGCGATGTTCAACAGAGATCTAATTTTGGAGTTTTTTAAAGATTGTTAATTTACAACAGTGAGCGTATAATTTTCATAACATAATGTTCCATTATCAGTTCACTTGTCAGTTTAATTATTTATCACCTCAGACGTTAATGAGTTAGTAGGTATTTGTTGCATTTGTGTATCATTCGGGACCTCCCCGTATCCCACCACGACTTTGTCATCAATCTCGTCCGTGTGTTTCCATTTTATAGAGCGTTTTATTCTTGTTATTTAGATTATTTTCATGGTTTGCTGTAATGAATTTAGTATAGTAGTACCTACCTACCTTTTTTATTGGCCTGAGAGTAGTACTTATTTCGGTAAGATTTGATTTTAATTGAATCGTTTGGTGAAATCTGTCCTGAAGGAACTCTCAAGAATGGTCTGTGTTGTTTCTCTTTTCAGAATGTTTGCTTTTGCCTTTATGTTCTTTGAGTTCAGAAAGTTCGTTATTGTTATTTGAACCCATGAACTTTCTATCAAATTGTAATCGAGGCTTTGAACAATAAGTTGCCAGGTATATTTTCTTTACAGTATTGTTTTGTTTAATGTTGACATCTTTCTCTGTTTATCGTATCGTCTCGTCAGTCGTCCGATAATGTGCACGTACACTGGTACACATAAATATGCTGATATTAGTCAGCACAGCACGAGTCGCGTCGGAGCTCCAACGTGCTGCGAGTGGGAACTAAACAACACACAATATGAAACATATTTGTCTCTTCTTAACGTTTTCCTGTATAGGACTTTCTGTACAGGTAAGTTCTCAATATTATTTCATATTTTGTTTTCAGAGAGCTTGTAGGTATAATTTCATTTTTTGCCGAGTAATTTGATTGGCTGCTATTCTTTTATTCCACCAATCACAACAGAGAACAAAATTATGTAGATTTGACAGCTGATGTACTCGTCAGAATCTTGATTAGTGCTTCAGAAATCCAGAACCGTAAGATTTTTGTTCTCTTAGGGCCAATTCAACCAAAATTTTATACTTACCTAGAATATGTCATATCTTAACACTTTGCGGGACACTTAACGCCCCTCGACGTAATAACAATAAAACTTCTATTGTGTCTCGTTCAGTGTCCTTCAATGTGTTAAGAAACATTTTTGACAGTTTTTCCATACTAGAGTTCTAGTATGGAAAAACTGTCAAAAATGTTTCTTACGTCAATTTTATTCCACGGTTATAAAATATCTGATTCTGGTTAAACCCGCCCATAGACACATTGATTTAGCATTTATTTAGTACCTATCTAAAATATTCGGCTTCAAGCACTTCGTTACATTGTGTGTGACTTAAATATCAATATTTTGCATGGAGTGCTTTTACCACTTTGATTGACCTCAATAACCCAAGTTACCGGACAATATCATTTGGCGACTTATCCATAAATAAGTGCCTACTATAAATCTAGATGCACATTGTACTTAAATTATGCTTATTTATTGTTGCTACCTCATATTTGCGATAAGTTTGTGATAACGTTGTTAGCATCGATAAACAGACACTTGTTTAATATTCACAACTTTATCTACCTTTAGAAAAGATTCATTGTCAGATTTATTGGAACGAAATCGCTCGATTTTTCACATAAAAAGAAAATGTCTAGCCCAGTGATCCGCGTGCGTCATCGAGACCTAACATATCACACCAAAATTTAAATTCCTATGTTGCATTAGACAAAAAAGTGATATTTTTAATGTTTCGTTTTTCCTGTTTAGGTCGGAACCTTAAAAAACTAAGACTTTCCTGCAACAGTAAGAAAGTCTGAGATTATTTGGTAAGAAAGTTAGGTAAAGAAAACCAACTCTCTATTTTAAAGAAAATTGGGGCGTAATTAAGATCTCTAGAAAAGTGCATGGGTAGTAGGTAGGTACCTACCGTCTGGGCTGTGGATGGGTGGCCATCTTTACATACCGTGACTCTTCCTTAAGCCGTTGGTCTCGGTTGTCATTCGTGGATCTTTGACAATCCTTACGGGTAGTCAGAAGCCCGAATGTCTGACAACCAGTCTTACCAAGGGCTATCGTATTACCCAGTAACTGGGTTGTGGAGGTCAGATAGGCAGTCGCTCCATCTGCATCCGGTTAGACTGGAAGTCGACCCCAACATAGTTTAGAAAAGGGATTTATTGCGGTCTGATTCAGATGATGGTGATACAAATCATATCTACAAATCTGCTTTTTCCGAAAGTGTCCTAACATCCGCAGCTAAAATGGTGTTTAATTTTTCGCAATAAACAGCATAGACAAATAATGCTAGGATCTAAGGAAGTAAAAATTGTCTTTGGTCTTTCCCTGTTAATACAAATGTATGATTTAGCATTAGTTTCCTAAAGTTTCCAAGAGGGAAGACCCAGTGTTCATTCAGTTTTGCGCAAAAACTAAAAGTCTCATTATTATAGGTACATAGTTTCTCATACCGTGGGAACAGTTAATAAATGAGCAGTAGTGTCCTTTCGTGCGATAATAACAAGATCTGTTTTCCAAACGTGTAGCATATTGACGTACAGATTACCAAGTGTCAATAGTAAACATCGGTTTAGCGACCCCTTGAATAACTGGCCGTTGAATCAACGCTAATCAAATTGCATCAATATTGCTCTGTCTCTCTCACACTCATTGGCAAAGTCTGAGAAATGCATCCCTTCTAAAAAAAACATGAGTGGTCTCATGCTATCCTAGTGCATCATCTACTAATTGCACTCAATGACATCTAAAAAAAGTATTTCATGAAACGGGAAAACTTTCTCATCATTCTGTCTCTTTTCAATTCAGTGGAAAGAGAAAAGGATGGAAATATTTTTGACGTTGCGCAGCCGTGGCCACGAATTATCGATTATAGTTGTTATGGATACGAGCCAATTTAAAACAAAGACAGGTTGTTTTGTGCGATCATTTGTTATTGTGAAACACGTCCTCAGAACCTACCTATTTCTAAAGTTAACATTTTTAAATTCCATATTATGTATACAGGGTTAGTCTTCAAATACCAGCCAAAAAGGGTCAGACCTTCAAACTGAACTACTTACTCCATGGGACCAATATTGTAATCCCGAAATTTTATCAAATGTCCCATAGAAAACTTCAATATCTACTCGAACTAAACGTATGGGACGGCTGAATTTTTATTCGCGATTACGATGGTGGTGGTCCCAGGGGCAAAATTGTTCAGTTTGATGGTCTTTACCACACCCTTAAATTTGGCTGGTCTTTGAAAACTAATCCTGTATATATAAATAGTTTTTGATGGCAATAGGCTTACGTTACGATAACTTGCGAAATGATGGTATACTATAGGTACAGACGCCAGCACATCAAGCTACCCGAAACTGTAAAATTTTCCCATTCAACTTTGAACCTTATGGTTTAGCGAGAAAGTTGAAAATCTATTAAAGAAATTTGACAGAGTGTAGTAGCTTGATGTGCTGGCGTCTGTACCTACACCTCTGCCAAACCCGAATACAGTTGTTTGTTTTTTCCTATTTATGTTTTTTTAACTTCCAGCACTTAGGTGCGGTACTTTAAGACTATATTTAAAATATTATTGTACAGGAGAAATTATTATTTATAATACAAGAATTGTCTTTTGAGTAAGCTCAGGTAGATTGGCGCGTTCTTCCCGCAGCGGTTTTTTTTCGCCTAATGGATTTTCAACGCACTGCTTAGCGCCGAGAGTTGAAAATGCAATAGCGTGTTTTTCTGACAAGCTGGGGATGTGCTCTGTTGGATTCTCAATGCTCGGCTCGACACCAAGAGATGAAAATCCAGTGCGCGATAAAATCCCACTGCGATATTTGTTTAAATTTAATTAAGCATTACTGAGACTGACCAAAACGGCTACGAAATGAGAACATAAAGCAGTTCCATACCTAGCTACTTAATTTTCACGGAAGCCATTTCCGCCTTCAAAAACCGGTAAAAATGTAAACGCCCTAAAGTTTGAAACCGTCTTGTAAACAATGTTCACCTTTAGCATAATGTTCTAGGTCAGGCGCGAACTGAGCATGCTTGAACCATTTGGACATGAGACACGAACTGTAGGCCTGCCTGTCGCCTGTACGTCTGTAGTCTGTACCCTACCTACGTCCCACAGCAGCTAGCGCCTGGCTGACAGTAGCTAGCGAGACTCTACTCACGACGGATGTCTCGACCTCAGCTATCAAATCCACTCGTTTATCATTTCATCAGCCGATGTTTTCGTCTGTAAATAATGTCGCTTATTAGTGTTCTTATATTCCTCTGTCTAGTGTTGAATTCCTATGAGGTAAAGTGATTCATTATGTATAAAATAAACTTGTTTGTTCGCCTTTGTTGTGGTTGTGTCTGTTACATATCTTATTATTGCAAGTGGTTATTCCGTGTTGTGTCGTATTGTTGTCATTTATCGGTCATTGCGTTCAATGAATTATGATAGAACACTTTGGGGTTTATTTGTAAACGATGTTTAAAGTTAATTGACGTCCAAACGTCAAAAATATATTACGGTTAAACAGTCGCTAATCACTACTTAAGTTTATGCAACGTTTATGAATAAAGCGGTATATTTTCTTGTTGTCTAGTCCTTGGGTCCGAATTGACTTAGTATATACCTTCCTATATTCCTTACCTACTTCTACCCGGCAGACTTTCAGTGCGACGCGACGTGCGTCAGAAATAAAATTTATGTTATTCCATTTAGTGCAGTCTTACCAAGGGGTATCGTTTTACCCAGTAACTGGGTGGTGTAGGTCTGATAGGTAGTCACTCCATGTAAAATAGGTTCCTAGGTAGGGCTCTATGTAATTAGCTGGTATTCAGCTGAGCCCAACAGAGTTGGAAAAAGGCTAAACAAACTGATTTAAATTTAGGACAATTTTATAATGTCAAAATAACAGGTTCTTAATAAATGCATTATGAAAGTATGTACGGTTCCACCTATAACAAAAAAACAATAGGTATTTAACATTTTTGTCTGTCTGTCTATCTGTTTGTTCCGCTTAGCCTCCGAAACGGCTGGACCGATTGACGGGACTTTCACTGGCTGACAGCTGATGTTACAAGGAGTAACTTAGGTATCTTTTATTTTAGCCAAAGAATTGGGGTTCCGCGCAAAAAAATTACATTATTGTTTTCCGACATGCGAATAGTAGGTACATAGAGAGCAGTGGTGACCCAGTGGTCACGGACAAGACTTACGACTTGTAGGTCGTAGGTTCGAACCCAGACAGGCGCTTTATTTTGTCTAAATTATTTTATCACCACTGCTCTCAAAACGGTGAAGGAAAACATGGTGAGGAAACCGGCATGTCCTAGAATCAAAAATTCGAAGACATGTGACATCCACCAACCCGTACTGGTCCCGCGTGGTGGATTACGGCCCACTCCCTCTCACCGAGCAGTGTCCCAGCAGTGGGAACAGTATACGCTACGCTATGCTATAAGTTACAGGAAGAATAAAAGGTGTTCCGTCTATACAGTGTTTATACGATGCAAGACATTTTTTTACTTAAATTAATTGTATGGACGCCAGCACATCAACCTACCACAATCTGTCAGATTTCTTTAATAGATTTTCAACTTTATCGCTAAAGCATAAGGTTCAAAGTTGATTGGGAAAATCTGACAGATTGTGGTAGGTTGATGTGCTGGCGTCTGTACCTACGCCACAGGCAAATCCCTTCGTTGGTTCGTCTAGTCGTTGAGCTTATAGAGGTGTAGGGAACAGGGTGTAAAGTTCACTCATCCTTCATAGAAAAGGAAGGATCCTCCGACCAGACGGGTGTTGTGTCTGGCGGGCAACTGCCCGATGATTCATGTCGGGCCGTTGTATCTATGCTAGTTGCGCGGTAAATTCTACTTGCGAGATGCAGGATTTTGCGTGACGTCAGTATGCCGCGTTGTTCACATGTGGCGTTGTAGATACCGCTAGAGTTGAGCTGCACGATTACTGAGAAATGCGTTCACTGATTGGACTGGTCTACTTAAATCTGTGTGGTTATTTCCTCAAAAGACCATTTCAGACGCTAATTTACATGGTCCTCACATGTTCTGGCCAAGATTAAGTCTGAAGTCTACGATCGCTGGTTACTAGAAATATGAGCTGAAAAAATCTGTTTCCTTTTTGTTATATCGTAATTAGGTACCGATACCAATTACGTTTGTAAAGTTTAGGTATAAAAAAAAACAGATTTTTATACTGATATTTCTTGACTGCACTCACTGTCCCTGGTAATAACTCAAGAAAAATACATCAATTTAATTTATTTTTGGTTTAGATTTATATCGGTACCATCCCGTCTGCGGAGTTTCCCTAGATAATTTAATTTGACCCTGTATGTTTATAAAGTTTCTCTTCTCCACAGAAATCTACACCTCAAGATGACCACTATGTAGGCGCCGTGGTGGAGTATATAGTAAACGGAAATGTGGCGACAAACCTTGCCAACTACGCGAGTCTTATAAAGGAAGCGGCCGAACAGGTTTGTTGATTGCAGGTGCCGTATTATGACGTTGTAATGTCATCATGATTCCAGTGCGAGAGAGAGACGGAGCTAGGTATACATGACCGATAGCACCATTCCTTTTTCATGATGGCATTATAACGTCATAATACGGCCCCAGAGCTACTTTACATTAAAAGCCGTGCGGCCAGTGGGTTCGCCCATCGGGAAACATGACTACCATATAAACTTTCATCCCCTGTTTAACCACTTTAGGGGATACATTTCATCATAAGGTTGCGTGTTCATATCATGTTGGGGTCACCAGTAGATATATAGATAAAAGCAACAGGGTGTTTACACCTTGTTCACGCATCCTCCATAGAAAAGGGAGGATCCTCGGACAAGACGGGTGTCGTGTCTGGTGAGCGTATATGTATATGCTTAATGCTAGTTGCGCGGCAAACTCTGCTTGCGCGATGCAGGATTTTGCGTGACGTCAGAATGATGCGTAGTTCGCATATGGCGGTGTACATAGCGCTACGAATTTATATAAGGACTGCGTCGTTGGTCTAGTGGTCGCATTCGATTGCCAGCAGGGTAATTATGTAACACACTATCAGTAGCAATAGATTTAATCATTCTGACAGTTAAACAAAATTCATTGCGTCATTTATGTTGTTGAGCAGAGAAATTTTACGAACATTTAGAAGCACTGGATCTGCAATATCCTTCAAATGAGGGTTTTCTGAAATGACGTTCGCCAGGTGGCAGCACTGGCACGTCAGGTCCAGACATCTGTCAAAGAGCCTATATTTTCTTTAGTCATGACTGAATGATGAACGAATGAATCGAATGATGAACGTCATCATATATTTTATATTGGAAGAACCTCTTGTCACAGTGGTGCCAACTGGTGTCGTAAATTTTCACGAAAACCCTCATTGATTCAAATTGAGATCGTTAGTGTGTTACGCATTTAGGAAGCTGATTTTCGACTATCCTCATGATGGCAATGTTGATAACAGGATAATTAACAAAATTATTTAACAATGTTTTCAGGGTGCTGACATCGTGGTGTTCCCTGAACTGACCCTCACAAACAGCTCGACTTTCTTCACGGTACCAATACACGGCGCACTGCGGCAGTATCCGATTCCAGCTCTCTACCCCTTGAAATTTGATGAGGTCTGTAGAACGTCAATTAAAACTTTATGACACTACATTTCCATGTATTCATTGAAAACTTAATTTTAATGAATACCTGGAAATGTATACAGGGTCAAATCAAATTAGCTAGCGAAACTCCGCAGACGTGATGGGGTCAATATCTAAATATGATAAAACAAAAAATAAAATAATTTGATGTGTTTTTGTGGGGTCTTCGACCGCAATAAGTGTATTCACTTGAAATATCCGTTTTAAAAATCAGTTTCTAGACATGATAAAACACATTTCTGAGCTCGGTGTGAGCTCAGAAAATGTGTTTTTATCATGTCTACTTCACACTATCAGCGGTCCACAACATTAAATCATTTTTATTTTAATTTTAAATCTCGTAAGTCATTACTTATACAGAGTTTCGCTAGGTAATTAAATTTGACCCTTTATATGCCACAAAAATATTCGTATCATGATCGACACAATTTACTTGGGGTCGATGGATCCCAAAGGATTTGGGATAGAGATAGGGTCGATCATGCTTCACCTCAATTCTTTCAATTAATTTGACCTTGAGGTCAAATTAACTACTACTACTCCTACTCTTACTACTACTACTCTTCAAAGCATTGATGCTTTGAAGAGTAGTTACTACTACTCTTCAAAGCAGTTCTACTTCTCTTCTACTCTTCTTCTATTCTTCTTCTACTACCCTGGAAGGCTACCAGGCTACTGCCTGGTAGCCTTCCAGGGTTCCTTTGTAGTCATCAACCCACCATATACCTACCAATACCAAGCATTGATTCCATATTGGACATCCAATTTACCTAGCTTCTAGCTTGAACGAATTAGCTTGCTAAGCTTTGCTAAGAGGGGCTTGTGGAGAAGTAATAACAGCCGCACGGGTCGATCAATCAAGCTAAGCTACGCTTGCCGTGGTTGGTCCGTGTATGGGTGACCATTTTCACATAAAAAGACCCCTCCGTGCCTCAGAAAGCACGTTAAGCAGTTGGCCCCGGCTGACATTCGTGGATAGCTTTCACAGTCGTTACGGGTCGTCAGTAGCCCGAAGGTCTGACAACCAGTCTTACCAAGGGGTATCGTAGTAACCAGTAACTGGGTTGTGGAGGTCATATAGGCAGTCACTCCATGTAAAATACTGGTATTCAGCTGCATCCGGTTAGACTGGAAGCCGACCCCAACATAGTTGGGAACAGGCTAGGCAGATGATGATCTAATCTAAGCTTTGAAATTCGTTGTTTCAGTTCATGGTAGGAATATCAACAGCCGCGCGGGAGAACGACATCTACGTGGTGATCAATGGTCGCGAGCGCTTGGACTGCACAGCCCAGGACACGGACTCGGAAGAGTACTGCCCTGAGGCGAAGGAGTACATTTTCAACACCAACGTCGTATTCAACAGGATCGGAGCGGTTATTGATAGGTGAGAATATACTTTCATATGCCTTTAGTAAAAAGCTGTTAATTTGAAATTACAAAGAGACACTTCGATTTTATTAATTTTTATAGATTTTTCGGTCATGATTATATTCTTTTCAACTTTGCAGTTGTTCATCACGGCTGGTATAAATTATACGACCGTCAGTCGTACGACTTCTATCTATACTAATGGGTGAATATCCCAGCAGCAAATTTTACGCGTCCACGTTGAGAATCGAGGTGTTAAATGATAGGATGTTTCTTATTTTTTTTTATAGTAAGCTACGTAACTTGTTTCAATTAGGGCCACATTTTTTTTTTATAACTGTGTATTTAAATAAATAGGGAAAAAATAAATCGCCTTAAAATTCAAGTTAGGTGGCTTGTCCCAGCTCCATTTTTTGATATAATTGCATTCACCAAAGCAACAATTTGCTGTACAATAAAAAATAAATAAATTCGTTAGTATATGCTTAAGACACATTATCTAAAAACAATTAAACCATATTAGAAAATCTAATTTAAAAGCACAGGGTAGTCGATCAAAGTTTGTCCAAGTAAAAATCAAAATTTTGGTGGCACTTTTTCAACATACTATAAAATGAAGCTTCGTGTTCGTGCGTGTGCGATCAATCACATTTTATTATTTCACATCTCTCAGTTGTGCACTTGCGCGTAACAGGTGTGTGATTAGTGCTATGATTTTCCGCCAAAAACGTAAGTATCATCTTGGGTGGCACGGGGGACAAAAATTGTTCAATTTTTGGTGGATCGATTTGCTGTTAATTTTAAAGTGTTTTAATAGTAAGCTACACATTATAGATAGTGATTTGGGTTACGCATAAATCAGTGATATTAATTTAATTGTAACTAAAAACCCCTATTTTTAGAGATTTTTTTTATATCTGGTTTCAATTTTGGTGGCTCAATTTTGGTGGTTTTGGTGGCGTTTTCACGCCACCGGTCCTTATTTTTCACGTAAACTGAAGAAAAAATTTCGCGACCAAAATTGAAAAAATATTCAGTTTGTTGATATTGACCCTTAACATTGTGTAAGACATCTGAAATCATTAAATGTTCAATACAAATATTGTTTGTTATTTTTGTATTAAGATACAAATTTCGCCACCAAAATTGAAAAAATATTCAGTTTGTTGATATTGACCCTAATAATACTAATATTATAAAGCTGAACAGTTTGTTTGTTTGGTTGAATGCGCTAATCTCTGGAACTACCAGTCGGATTTAAAAAATTCTCGAGGAAGGCTATAGGCTACTTAACATCACGCTAGGACCCTTAGGAGCCAACCAAAAAAGTCAGAAAAAAGGTAAACGAATTAAAAGCGCAGGCAGGCGATGCGACGGGGTGGGTCGGGGGAACAAGAAATTACACGCGGACGAAGTCGCGAGCAGAAGCTAGTCTGAAATAAATTATGATTAAAGTGACATTATAAACCTTTTTCGTATATTCCAGATTCCGCAAGATCAACTTATTCGGCGAGTACACGCACACGCCAGCCTTGCGTCCCGAACTGGGCTTGTTCACCACAGACTTCGGAGTAACCTTCGGCCACTTCATCTGCTTCGACCTCATGTTCCAAGTGCCGGCTGTGCAGGTGGTGCAGAAGAACCACGTTAAAGATGTCATATTCCCCACCATGTGGTTCTCTGAGCTGCCGTATTTGACTGGTGAGTGGCAAAAAGTCGTCTAGAACGAATATACAGGGTCAAATAAAATTAGCTAGCCAAACTCCGCAGACGTACACGATAAAAACAAAAAATAAATTAATATACTTAATGAGTTTTTTTTTAAGTTATCAACAGCAGTTCATTTGAAACATCAGTTTAAAAAATCCACTTTATTTGTGTAACTTTTACAGACTATCAATATAGATCTAAACACGATGAAACAAAAAAAAACGATTTTGTCAGGTCATACTTCTAGTAACAAAACTACAAGCGGTCGAACACCCAAAAAATATTATCAATCTTCAATAGTCGAGTTTATGGTATGTTGATTTCAAAACTGTTTTCTGTAATGTTTCAGCTGTCCAGATTCAGGAAGCGTACGCTTATACCCTGGATGTCAACTTCTTGGGAGCTGGAGCCAATAACGTCAGAGTTGGCAGTGCAGGTAAGCTGTCTCAATTTATATTGTTTTGGCTTTCGAGAAGTTCAAGAAGCGGCTGGTCGTTATTAGAAGTGCAGTTTCTGTTCGTCTCAACTCTCAATAATCTTATATTAATTTTACTTTTCAGGTTCTGGAATATATTCAGGCAAAGCCGGTGCTCTGATCAGCATCATGCCAGGATTACCCACCACTAAACTACTTGTTGCTAAAGTGCCTAAAGTACCTGGACAAGTAAGACATTTTTCTCTACGCTTACCTGCCCAATTGTCATTTGTGTCACAGAAGTAGTCATCTACATAATGAGCTAGCAACTTCTGACTGTTTATTTGTCCTTAATTCCTTAATCCCTGTTTGTCTCTAAATGTTCAAAGAGAAAATTGCAATACTCCTCACGAACTATTTCTGGCTGTGTCTTAGTCTATACAGGGTTATTGGTAAAACACCAACAACCTCTCAGGACTATACTCGTATTACTATTACTACCATCATAAACAACAACTTTTGTTCTATGACTTTTAATAATTCATCAGACTTTCATACAAAAATAAAAATATTTTAATCCAACGCTCTAAATGTTACGAATTCTACGCGAAGCAAAAGAAAACGCTAATTAGGAAATGAAACTGCCATGTCTAGTACAAAATGCAGCGGAGGGGGGCGGCGGGTGAATATAACAACGACATCTTGAAGGTTTGTTTTTGCTAAATGTATATTGTTTTTAAAAAGTCATAGAGTTTTTGTTTGTGATGCTAGTAATACAGTCCTAGAAGGTTGTTAGTGTTTTACCAATAACCCTGCATACTTATGTCTACTTTCTGTTTTAGTACAGACATTAGTAATGCTACTCACAAATCAATAACTACTTCTATTTCTTCAGGTCACAGAACCATACCCTGGTCCTATCTACGACAATCCAGCAGACCATGACAGTTTGCGCCTGATCACAGACCTGTCGCTTCCTTCGCACGTCAGCAGGTTGCTGGAGGAGGGCTCCCAGGAGTTCACGCTGGTGCACAGGGATACAACCTGCACCTTCAAGGTCACGCTTGCCCTGAGAGACAGCGCCACCGTAAGTTGCCTTTTTTTAATTTTGGCTGCATGGCCTCTTTGATATTGGGGGCTTTTGGCTAACTAATAACAGCCGAACGGCTCGATCGATTAGGTTAAGCTACGCTTGCCGCGGTTGGTCCGTGGTTGGCTGACCATCTTGACATGCCAAGACCCATCCGTGCCTCGGAGAGCACGTTAAGCCGTTGCTGTCCCGGCTGTCATTCGTGGATCTTTGACAGTCGTTACGGGTTGTCAGAAGCCCGAAAGTATGACAAACAGCCTTACCAAGGGATATCGTATTACCCAGTAACTGGGTTCTGGAGGTCAGATAGGCAGTCACTCCATGTAAGATACGGGTATTCAGCTGCATCCGGTTAGACTGGAAGCCGACCCCAACATAATTGAGAAAAGACTAGGCAGATGATGCAGATGATGACAGAGATGCCTACTGTTTGATCTCGTTGCTTCATTACGTACATATACAAATTCGAGCTATTTTTGAAAAGATCCTTCTTCTGCAGATGATGATGATGGCCACTTTGATATTGTTAGTGAATGAAGTGTCCTTGCATACGTATTTTTTTGTTGAATTTTTTGCATGATATTTTTATTTTGCATGATACATATGTTAATAACGGAAGTTGGTACATTTTTTAGTAGTTTATTTTTTATTTACACTAATAATATAATTATGACACAATTGTTAATATGCTACTTGTGCACCGCATGTAAATGTTACACGAAAAATTAACTATAATAAGTCTAAAAGTGCGATTTAGAGCTTGCTTTATGGTTTTAATTTATGTAGTGTATTATTGACGGAGGTAAGTAACCTTTGGATTTATGTTGGGTTTTCCTTAACCTATTTTATGATTAACAAAATTTTATTAATTATTATTATTATTTATAATATATTAATTTTATTTTTTGATAATGGCTGGCCAGGTCACTTAAAAATAAATTATGTTAATGCGGCGGGCCTATTTTACTTCCGCTTACTATTTTTACTTCAGCATCATCATGGTCTTTCTAGGTTCTTTACATATTACCCAACGTTAATGACGTTGTTGGAAAATCATCACCATCATGCTTAGTATCCGATTGGGTGAACGCAGTAGTTATATCACTGCCATCACTCTTGAAATAAGCTGATATCCATCTTTCTGATAGACTCCTTCTTTATCTACCGAGTCACCTTTAGGCCTAACTCCTGTTCCATTACTTTCATAGAACTTTTTTTCACCCTACCTAATCAATTCCTCATCAAACTCGTAATTATTTATGTACTTTCAATACATTGTCATGTTGCCAGACGGTGCGGTACCGCGCGCTCATAGAAGATGGCACCCACACATACGCTCGGCGCGAGATCGGCGTCGCCTCCTGCCTACTTGTCGCCTGTAAAACTGATGACGTCACCACCTGCTCTTACAGGTAGCACATTAATCTCTTCATTCAATCAGAATTTTTTATACGTTTTATTATTCTTACCATCTTATAAAATAATTTTACTAACTGTGCGATCCGAAACATTGTCCAGTTACATTTTTCCACCGTGGTCTTCCCACGTGGTATAATATGCATATATCTCCACAATAATCATCAAACACATAACATTTATAAACAGTGGGGGGACGTTTACTGAAGAATTTCAATTTCGTTTAACTCTTTCAGGTTCAATCAAACAGAAGAAACCACAATAGAAAAACTGGAAATTGAAATGAAAACACACAGTAACACGCACAACGACACGCTTGATTGTGACAACATCGAGTACTTCCCGGTTACATTGAGATACAACAAGTTTCCGCTCAGTCCTAAGAACTTCACTTACACTGCGAAGCTGAAGGACCAATCTAAGTGCGAACCGAAGGTCCAGAACACTGTATCTGTACTACAAAAGGAAATTCTGAGTAGAAACAATCGAGAACGTTTGAATTTCAAGATCAATGTTCCCCAAAACGAGCTAATCGCGTTTGGCATCTGGGGAAGGATTTATACCAAAGATATTGATCACAATAAAGAAGTGTCCGAGGAAGATCTTCATAATTTTAACACTCTACTGGATGAAATATTCAGTTCAGATTAAAAAGACTGTATATAAGGAATATTGTGCCATTTTGAAATGATAGCATGTTAAGTAGTTTGTAAGTACAAGTTGGCGCAAAAGTGGTCACCTGATGCCTGATGTTCTTTGGTTATAATTTTTTTATAAATGAAAAACTTTGGTTCTGAAACGGTTAAATCTGGCGATCATGCCATTGCAAGTGAAAACCGCCAAAACGAGAGATTAGGCGACTCAAAGCAATTATTCCGCGTTATTTAGGAGTTTATAGATTCACGTCTTGTTGACGTGTATTTTGTATCTGTTGACTTCACAAATGTCAAAGTAGAATTGACATTTGCCGCCATTTGCAAAAATTATAGCATGGTGATGAGTTTTGCGCACCATGCGAAGCTGAACGACTTTGGAAGACTGATAGTATTTGGTAAACTGAAACATTGTAACGATGATCTTATTGAAAATTTGTAATTATGTATTATGAAACGATCAAGTACTCTTGTTAGTAAAATAGTGTTAAAAGGCATTAAATATAATAAATGCATAAGAATAGTTTTCACTATTTGGTAACAGACAATATTTTGAACTCGTGATTTAATTACTATTCACAAACGTTAAATAACTATTAGTAAGTCCTTTAGGCTCAACTAAATACATTTATTCATAAACTTTGCTTAAAGTTAAGTAGTGATTACCGACTGTTTAATTTAACCATACATTTTTGACGTTTAAACGTCACTTAACTTTAATCATGGCTTATAAAATAAACCCCTGAATTGTTAAGTCTACTTGTAAAACCTTAAAAAGGATATTTTTTTTCATAATTAAATGTTTATTGTTGTCGTATCTTTACTTATTTACTTTGTTCCGTTTATCATCACATGTCCATCACATGGCCTCCTTTATCATTAACCTGTGTAATAAATTAAAATCTTTTACCATACCTTTAGAGAGAGAAGACCAGTGGTGTCAGTGGTATCAGACCCGACTTACGAGTTATAAGATCGCGAGTTCGATTCCAGACAGGCACTGTACTTTGTGCATTAATTTCATCACAATTACTGTTTTCGAAATGGTGAAGTGAAACATCACAGTCATGTGACATACACCAACCCGCACTGGGTCCACGTGGTGCATCATAGCCCACTCCCTCTCACAGAAAGAAGGTCTGTGCCGCAGCAGTGGGAACATTATAGGCTGATCATTCATTCCTGGAAACATTTCGAAGTAATTCATGGATCCAGTATTATAAGTCAGTATTTACATCCCAAGGGGGATGTAAATACTTTGATGGATAGTATATCAATCATCATTAAACCTTTGCTATTGTTTATAGGTAGGTACTTCGATTAAGTTAAAATTCCTACATCCTTCATCATACGAGGTACAAGCAGGTTTGTTTTGGTATGTATATGAATGAATATATCTGGCACGTTGACCTATACACAGGGTGTACGTAAATAATGGATAACCTTGAAATTGTATATAATGGACATTATGGCTGTCCTAAAAAACTTTTTTATTTTTTTTATTGCAGAATTATTTTTCACCACGACCACAAATGAATGAATTCCATCGGTTATTTGTTGTTATAATAATGTACGTTGACTATGCCGACAGAGAGGCAGTACCTAAGTGTGACTAAAAATTGCACAGTATTTTTTTCTAAAAAATCGTATCTTGGGTCCGTACTACTTGGAAAATATATTTTTTTTTTGTATTTATTCTAGAACTGCCATAAGACCTTATGGCAGTTAATTTTTTAATTATATGCTATTTCAAGGTTATCCATTCTTTATCAGACACCCTGTATATTTCGCATTGTTAGCCAATTTCATAATATTATTATCTTCAATACATTGTTTATATTCATTCATCGACAAAAAAATCCCGAGCACATGATACGATCACCGTAGTGAAGTTAGATGCATGCAGTATGAAAGATTGCTGCTTAGGTGTTAATTTTATATACATATTGATTCTAACGAATACACACATACAGTGCCCTCCAAAAGTTAATTAACATTTCTCCTCTTCAGCTGTGATGCCACATTATGATTAAAAAAAACAGGTACTTACTCCCAAGGGATTACTTGATTATTTTTTATGTTAAGGCAAAGGTACTTAGTTGAAGTATTCAATTAAAACGTTATAGCATATCAAACATTTGGATCACTACAAGTCTACAATTTTAAATCATAATGTAATGTGTCACAGCTGAGGTGGCAAAATGTCAACTTACTTTTGGAGACCACTGTAGTTCAAAACACTCGGCTGCACAATGTCAAAGAGTTCACTGCAAAGTTCCGAGTTTGTTCAGCTTTCCGCGGCTGAACGGATGTGTACGCATCTCATACAAAATCGTTGTTTTCTATGGACAAAAGCTGAACAGAGCTGAATAATTGTGGTTAGTCCCTTGAGACTTCGTTCGGATTGACGATGACGTAAGCGCGCGGTATTGAGGCGTCGAGGCGCTTCTCGGGTTCAAGCAGGCAACCCTCTTTTCCATTGGGCACTCTGGGCAAGTTCCCAGGGCTCCGCGATCTTAGGAGACCCCGGCTTGCTCTCATAAAAAAACATTCTTTGTAGCCGCCGTTCCATTATACGCATTATTAGCCCGATTCAATGACAAAATAAGTAATTTGCAGTGCGATTTACAATAACTTTCAAGCCGCCCAGTTATGAAATTAATATTAGTATGCTTCTCTTATTGTCTCTTATCTACACAGGGGCCCCGTGATCCTTATGTGCCCAGGGCCTCCAATAGGTTAAAGATGGCTCTGGGTTCAAATTAACTCTTGTGGGTTGTATTGTAGGTACAGACGCCAGCACATCAAGCTGCCCGAAACTGTCAAATTTTTCCAACCAGTTTGAACCTTATAATATAGCTATAAAGTTGAAAATCTTTTAAAGAAATTTGACAGATTGTAGTATGTAGCTTGATGTGCTGGCGTCTGTACAAGGGCCAAAAGTTAATTATCGTACTGGACGTAAAGGTAGGTACACTATCTCTGCAGTCGTCCTAAGTCCTAACACGAACGCGTAGAGTAAACGTCAGGTAGGTAGGTACATCCGATCGATTTTAAAATATAAAATGCTCGCTTCGCACCTTAGTTTCGTACACAGTATTTACTTAGTTTCATTACTGGGCACCGTTACTAAAAAAGTTAACTAACGGAAGATAACGGGAATCGTTAACTCGTGATAAAAATTGCATTATAAATGTCGTTGCGTTAGTGATTTATCTATGTATAAAAAATATTGGTATGGGCTATGGAAGTTTATACAAGACATGAAAAATTTATAAAAGAAGGGTGTATCATTACAATTTGTAATAATAATTACTAGATTGTCAGAACGAGTTATTCCCGGCGCGAAGCGCGGCGCGGCCCACGCGGTGTCCTTTTGGCGAAAAGCAGGTACTTAACGATTAACGGACTTATGGAAAGCTAAGTTATCAATTTTAAAGTTAACTTAAAAGTTTATTAGTTACCTACTTGAAAATCTTGAAATGTTGACTTCTTTATTTAACGATTAACCTTTTGACCGCCACACGTCAAACAATCAAAAACGTACGCTCGTCGGCGTCAATGTCTGTCATGTGGTCGAACCGTGGCCTTCTGGCCACATTTTGGTTTGTCATCTATAAAAAAAGGTTAACGGTCTTGTGCCCAGCTTCGCTTAATTTTAAGACTTTATTCATACTTATCTATGAGTCCTATTGTTTTCGCAAAAATTTTAACCAGTGTTATTTGGATAGTTGTAGGTATTTTCGATTGAAAAATCGTTGAACTTACGTTACATTTACATCGTGAGTACATGATGGGGCCTCTGTTCACTGCACTGATGACGTAACATAGCTCTATTGAATCCAATCACAGGTATTGCAATTGTTTCATTTGATTGCAGCATTACAGATACAGAGCAGGCGTATTCGGCGGCGTAAGGTCGTTTTCCGGCGTAGCGACGGGCGGCACTAGGATTTGCGGTGTCTACGCTTGCACTGGAGACACCAGAGAGACTTGTGGCCTAAGGTAACACACAATCCGTCTTATTACAAAACGAATTCTAACTTTAGACCTAGCCTTCGAGCCAGTTACTGTATTTTGAACTTTACCCGACAAACGTAAAGTTCTTAATGCAAAAAACTTTTTAACAAAAAAAGCATAAATTGCTTAGCAACCATAATATTAAAGTACTTAATCGAATCGCAACCCGTGAAATACCTACTTATTATTGAGTAGTTTCGGTGGCCATCTGTGGTCTTCTTCATCCGTTCCACTTCACCAAATGGTGGTTTCCGAGAGCAAATGCACAAGTTACTATAAAAAATACCCAAATCGCTATAGGTGTGCCTTTAATATTTGAGGAGTTTCCTCAATTCCTCATGGATCCCATCATCAGAACTGGATTTTGATAAAAATGGGACCAATCTGGAAGTATATCCTTTATCAAAACAGAATTTTCCAAATCGGTTTATCGGCGTACCTATTGAGGGGAGGTAACAAAAAAAAAACGAATTGAGAACCACCTCCTTTTTTTGAAGTCGTCTAATAATAACTTGATAACTTTGACTCGGGTTTAACGTCACTTTGTTTTAATAAGAACTTTAACTTTGATTATAGTTCGAAATTTAAAAATGGCTCGGTGTTTTAAACCTGTTTCTAAAAATAAATCTTGGTTTTTAATAAGGCCGTTTGAGTTCATTTTTCTGATGAAGAAAACTACGATACGTATTTGTAAAAGAGCTCGTTCTACTGACACTGACCTAATTTAGGTCGACGCGACGTAAAGACTAGGCGACCAGCTGCACATTCATTGGCCTACAGAATGTCCGAATTAGGTAACAAAACCTCCTTGTCACCAAAGTCTTAATAACTCTCTGTGATTATTACAGGTTCTCCAGCTACATACTAGACACAACGGCGATTTTCGAGGAGCTGGTTATAACAGCCAGGATGCCAACTCCGGCTATTGTCAATGACGTAGAAACCAACAACGCCATCATGTACCCTGTGTCTTCCAAGGTCTCCATCATGCCTTTAGAACCAAAAGAGTTTGAATACACCACTTCTAAATACAGCACCAATTCTATATATACTATGACTTTGAAGAACAGCTCTGCTGAGTTGTATACGTTCGCTATCTGGGGAAGACGCTTCGCGACTGATGGTCAGACTGAGGACCCACCGTTAACTGATGCTGAAGGCGACTTGACACCAGCGTCGACCACTGAAGGCGTTTCAACTGTAAGCTCGGGGACTGAAAGCTCGGCGACTGACAGTACAATAACTCAGGCAACGACAACAACACCTGTACCAGGTGCTTCTGCTGTTCATCTTCTGAGTCGAGTGCTGTTGGCGTCTGTTGGAGCTTTGATATGTTACAGTCACCCAGCTGTTTAAGTTGTTGGTCGAAGGTAATTAATATTTATGTTATTGTATCCATCGTTTCATCATTTGTATCTTCTTCTACTTCTTCTTCAGCCTTTCGCCACCCAATGCTGAGTGTAGGCATCCTGCAATGCACGCCACTCTTCTCTGTCTCTAGCCTTCCTTCCTTTGTATCACTTGCGATTAAATACGTAAGTTATTTATTATTTTTAGTGTGTTCAATTAAAAGATCAACTTATTATTAAGTAACTAGGATATTAACCCATTCCCTGTCCCATGAATCACATAGGATTCATGTTGATTGTTTAACTATTGTGTCTACTTTATGGACAGTGAACCTGTTAAGTTACTCAAAGTGTTTAGAATCATTGATATAGCCTGAACAAGACCGTCGATATATGTAGGTACCTATTAGTAATGACTTCATTAGTGCTGTAGTGCTTATGTCACAATAATTATTGTTATCCTTTTGTTATTAATTTATTGATTCCTCGTTATTGTCCTTTTGTTATTGATTTTTCAATCGACATATGATATTTTATTCGTGGATTAAAATTGACGTCTGTCAGGTTTTGTATGGAAGAACTGTCAAAAATTCAAAATGATTCCCCGGATAAAACTAACTGGCGTTGAAAAAATCAGCCATACAGTCAAGTTATTGAAATATACTATTGTTAACCAGTTGATTTGTATTTTATTTACCATGCCATTTTGAGGAAGTGGGACTGTAAGTTATAGTTTAAATATTATCCAATCCAGATAAATGAAATATTATTCTTATTTTTCTGCAAAAATGATATGCCTTCTGTTTATTATCTGAAAATATTTTCATGGGTAATTTAAATGCTAACAATCTTAAAATAATAATATGTATGTCTGTACATATATTTAAATAGGAAAGAATCAAAGGGTATTAAAAAATTCGTCCGCATCGTTGTCAATAGGAAAAGTGTCCAAAAGGCTGGCAATATTGTCAGGTTGTATGGCAATGCTGATTCTTTGGGCAAAAATAGGCCAGCCCTGTCACGTGAAAGTCAGCCAACCGCTTAGCAATGTCTTGAAAAACTAAGTGGGCACTTGGACCCCATTGCCCTAGAGTTTCAACCCCAAACGGCTCGAACATAATAAGTTTGAGATTTGCCACACCTGCAGCAGCCGCCCCACCATAGCCCACCGTGCTAGAAAGTTGGGATAGCGCAAGTGTGCCGACATATGTCGCATCCCACACCAAAGGCAAGGCAAGGCAAGGCAAGGCATTATGGTCATTCCCAATATAGGTTGTAAATATTGAAACTTTGATTCTTTTAATAAGGATGTGAAAAGTGCTATGATCCTACTTTAATACATTAATGGCGAAATGTGGGTGTGCTATACTGTACCTTTGCCTAATCTTTAGGGGAATACAGATGAGATGTGTGGTGTTATGTTATGTGTACCAAGGCGAATGCAGGCAGGCTAGGGAAGCAATTCCCACTTTGGACGGCCGCCTCACGAAACAGGTTCTCCGTCTATCTAAACAAAAGCTGCGTATAGTTACTGCAGCTTTATTAACTGGCCACGGGTCATTCAATAAACACCTCTTTGTCATAGGAGTGACAGACAGTCCGCTGTGCAGGGCCTGCATGGAGGACGACGAGACAGCGGCACATGTGCTTCTAAACTGCCCGGTGGTCGCGCCACGTACAGGGCAAAGTACTTCGGTAACCCAGGTACCCTACGTGAGACGGTCAGTAACATCAAGGCGTTGCTGGCCTTCCTTGAGGAGCTGGGGTGGATCGAATAATCGATTTTCCCACCCGTACGCAAAATACGCGCATTGACGTGGAGTTGCGGACACCAGCCCGTATTACCTATTACCTATGTTATGTGTAAGGATTTTGATTAGGAAATAATTCCTACAAATAAAATTAAATACAAACATACAGTCCGACAATAATAATTGCCGAAAACATTTATTAAGTCTTCATATATAATGCATTTTTAACATTTCCGAACACATTGTATGGAAAATAAAACTCAAGATGATATGGGGCACCCCAAGGCTGGATGCTAGGTCCTTTACCTACTAATTATATTTGCTCATCTTTAATGATGCAATAATTTTGGATTATTTAATTGAGGAGACACATACTTACCTACTCATGTCAGTGCAGCATTTTTGCAGCTCGACATATGTATGTACCTATAGGTAGAAAAAAAATCACTCACATCCCGAGGGAGGCATAAATGTCTTCCTCGGTTGATAATGTGGGACTGTAATTTTTAGGTAGTTTTAGTTATTTTTGGAATAAAAAAATTATCAATACAAAATTTTATTTAATACTTAGAGATTATCAATTAGTGAAATGGATTCAGTGAACGATTCTGAACAAACTACTTGTTTACCTACCTGTTTATTTATTTTATTCTGTGTGTTTATTGCATAATTACATATATCGGCTGTCCCATTTCAAAACCTAGTAAGGGACACTTTTTACAAAAAACGTTTTATTGCATAATCTTGCTAACCTAGAAGGTCTCTACCAAATACAAAAACACCAGCGTTTTAAACTTACATAAAAGGAGATACATATATTTAAGCATCGATATCTAGTAAGTGCACCATTCATTCCCTAGTGACCGTCTTAAAACCTAGTACTTAAGTCACTTTAACCAATTCAAAACCTCTTTTACAACCATTAGCATCACTATTACGTTTATGCGCTCTCCTGTAAAATTTCATTTTAAGTCCTTACTAGGTTTTCCCACGCACAACGGACCGAATGCGAGTCTAAGTGCGGAAAAGGGAGTCCCATCATCATCATCATCTAGGTTTTGAAATGGGGCAGCCGATATTATTATAGTGCTGCGGGGTAATTGCGTAACATACTATCAGTAGCAATAGCTTTCATTTTGACAGTTCAACAACATTCATTGCGTTATTTACGTTATTGAGTAGACAAGTTTTTCGAAGATATAAATCAATGGATTAGCAAAATCCTTCAAAATGATTCAGATTGAGTTTGATAGTGTGTTACGCAAATAGGGTGCTGCTTGTTATTATCGATACTTCAGTTGTCTTCGACTACGCTGTTGTCGTCTTCATCTTCATATTCGAACAGTTTATCTGTTTCGTCAATGGCGAAATGTCTTCCCCAGATAGCAAACGAATATAATTCAGCTGTGTTGTCTTTCAGCGTCATAGTATGTACGGTGACGTTATCATTCTTAACGGTTGTGTAACTAAAGTCTTTTGGTTCTAAAGGCATGACGTGGATAGTGGTAGAGACGGGGTACACGATAAAGTTGTCAGTGTCCAACTTAGTGGCGAGTGCAGCAGTCGGCATCCTGGCTGTTATAGTGAGCTCCTCGAAAATCGCAGTCGTATTCTCTTTGTACGTAGGGAACCTGTAAATACATGAGACACAGATGTTATCCCATGAATATTATTGAAATGATGACAGAGTTCAAGGACAGCCAGCATATAATCGGCATTGATATCAATCAATGTTTTACGGATGACCAGATCCGGCAACACGTAATAGGAAAGCGTCATTGTTAATTCTCTAAAAGCCTAAGAACAAACGATTTTTTCAATTTTCACTTTGTGAGGTGCTCTATTCGTGAATGGGAGAAGTATTTGCCTCGCAGTGGGACAATTTGGTTATCCGTATAGATTGAGGAGCCACTTCAGGTTTTAAAGGGGTTGAGTTTCCTACTCAACCCCTTATTTAGTAGGAATGCAAATAATTTTGTAGGCCAAATTCTGAAATTTGTAGTAAAATTTATCCAAAGTTATATCAATTTAAAAGTGGCTCCTCAATTTAAACATCTGAATTGAGGAGCCACCTCGAACACGAAAAGTATTTAATGAATATTTTTTAAAATTTTGTATCATTTAGTAGTAATTGTGTGTATAGTGCCTAATAAAACTTTGAGTAAACGACGTGTTACCTTATGCCACAAGTGTTTATGTCCTCGCCAGTGCAGGCGTATATGCCGCACATCCTCACACCGCGCCTTAGCCTGACGTAGCACGATCTTACGCCGCTGAAAACTCCCGCTCTGTATCTGTAATGCTGGAATAAAAATAATAAAGGGGGCTATGATAACGAATTAGGTAACATTAGGTACCCTCCTTCTGTGGCAGATAGAAAAAAAACATCAAACAACCATACCATAGTTTACTCACTTTGTTGCCGTCTCTCTGGGTAAGATTGACCTTGAAGGTGCAGGTAGCATCCCTGTGCACCAGCGTGAACTCCTGGGAGCCCAGCTCCAGCAGCCTGCTGACGTGCGACGAGAGAGACAGATCTGCCATCAAGCGCAGGTCGTCCTGGTCTGCCGGGTTGCCGTAGGTTGGACCTGGGTACGTCTCTGTTAACTGGACAGACAAAGGAGTTTACTAAGTGATGAGCACCTTACAAATCAATTTACCGGTAAACCAACTGGATTTGTAGGGATTGTTAACCACATAACTTGAAGAAAATACCCACCTGTCCAGGAACTTTAGGCACTTTGGCTACAAGCACTTTAGTCGTATCCGATCCTGGCATAACGCTGATTAGAGCACCAGCTTTGCCCGAATAAATTCCAGAACCTGAAAATACATAAATTATGTAAGTATTTTAAAAGTTTTTTACTCTGAAATATGATCTCAATAGAATATCCAATTACAGATTGGTAAAAAAAAAATCGAAAAAGAAAATAATAATAGATTGATATTTATGTAGCTTACCTGCATTACCAAATGAAACATGATTGGCCCCAGCTGCCAAGACGTTAACTTCCATTGCGTACGCGTACGATTCTTGCATCTGTACAGCTGAAACATTTAAGGTAATCGGTCTAAAACATTCTGTCAACATGCTTCAACATATCACTTCGCAACGTTCTACCAGTGAAAACTTCGTATACTTGGCCGTGGGATCCGAGAGCTGGTTGACACTTCTCGTGATCAAGGGCTGGATTTTACTTTGGCCAAAGGCTAAGCGTTGCCACCTGCAACGTGGCAATGCCGCCAGTCTTTTGGGTATATTAGCAGTCGACAGTGATGCGGTGAAATTTTTAGTTAGTACCTAGTTTAGTAAGGTTATAGTATAAAAGGTTGAATAATAATTTAAACATAATTCATTTTTAAATTTACTATAGCTTTCATTTTGGTAGTTATGCGATTTATAAATATTACATTATTCTAATCGTAGGGACATAGCAACTAGACTGCAGACCTTCAGTGTCCTATCACTCACCAGTCAAAAACGGTAGTTCCGACATCCACATAGTTGGGAATAAGATGTTCTTCAGGTGTCTCTTCTGCACCACCTGCACAGCCGGAACTTGGAACAATATGTCGAAGCAGATGAAGTGGCCGAAGGTCACTCCGAAGTCTGTGGTGAACTCGCCAAGCTCGGGACGCAGGGCTGGCGTGGTTAAGGGGTCGACGAACAAGTTGATCTTGCGGTATCTGGATCAAACGAAAGAAGTTGCCTGCTGAAGAGTTTATAGGGATCAGCTTGGTCGCAAAGTTAAAAGAGCACGTGAGTACAACGGTGCAGTTAGTTATAAGACTTTCTGATGACACCAGCAAACAAACTACCAGATAATTATAGCTGTCAGTATAATTATTAAAAAAAAATGTGTTTTTTATATTTCGTGTAACTTTTTAAGTATGTGGAATAGGAATTTAAAATTTTAGTATATGTTTTTTGACTCTTTGATCTAGTACCATGTAAAAGGAATACACGATTGAATGAATTCGAAAGCGGTAACAGCGCGGGGTTCTCCCGAGGGGCCGCTAGGGTCTCAAGTTAACTCTTGCGGGTTGTACAGGATTCTATCAGTCTCACCTGTCAATTACGGCTCCTGTCCTGTCGAAGACTACGTTGGTGACGAAGGTGTATTCTTTCTCCTCAGGACAGTACTCGTTGATGTCCTGGGCTGTGCAGTCCAAGTGCTCGCGACCGTTGATCACCACGTAGATGTCGTTCCGCCGCGCGGCTGTTGATATGCCTACCATATACTGGAAAAATGGTGAAAACCTTATTCTGTTCACAATAATCCAAATAATGAAGTCTACTGCGGTCTGACACAGGTGACTACAGCCGCACGATATTCGCTGCAAGACGAAAATCTGTCTAATTGCGGTGGCGATTCAGCTTGTGAGTTGATCTGGTTTTTGAAATAAGAATGTAATACAGTTCTTCACACAAAGCTGACGACTTAGGCCGGTGCTAAGTTGTTAGGTCACTTAGCAAGAGGCAAGGGTTCAATTCCCAGATTGGGCAAATTGTTATTTGGTTTTTCCATTAGGAATTTCTCGCTGATGGCAATAGGCTCGTCCTCTATTACATGGGACTTAAATATAACTCGCGAAATATGGGTGTACAACAGGTACACCTCTGCCAAAGCCTTCGGCGATTACAGGTTTGATGTTATGTTATGAGACTACTACTAATGACTATTAACGGTACTATTTTTGTAGTAACGGTTTTGTCAGTCACTAGCTTCACATAATTTTGAAGAAATAAGCAAAAACGAAACGTTTCCATACATGTGCTGCCGCCACTCTGGAACTATCTTCATTAAGTTTATAGCAACTTTATTGGTTTTACAACATAGGGTCCATGCTCATGAAACCATAGCATGGGATATCTGGGTCGGGGGGGACTCATCATCTTCGGACGAGACAACAACTTCGTAACTATTGAATACCTTTTTCCGTTCATTTTTGTTTGTGTACAAACCTTATCAAACATCTCAGGGTAGAGAGCTGGTACAGGGTATTGTCGCAGAGTGCCGTTGATTGGTACTTCGAAGGTACTCGTGAAATTTGTGAGGGTTTGTTCAGGAAAAACCACAATGTCAGCACCCTGAAAAATATTATTAGGGATAGTAACATCAACATTTATATAACCTATTGCGTCATAACCGGGAGGAAAATCAAGGGCAGACGAAAGCTCTTAGGAAACAATTTGGTTCGTAAGTACTTGATAATAAACCTCTTTTGTTTCAAACTTTAGCGTCATTAAGAGTAAATGTTAGAGTAATGTAATGATATTATCTAAAAAAGGTTGTACAAAGATATATTTATTTATAGAACTGGCCAATATCTTGGCGTGTGTCCAAAATCGAAACTAACGCCGCCATCTAGTTTTTCAATACAATTTCACAAATGTTTACCAACAACGCCTCCCTGTCAATATAATTTAAGCGCCAAAAAGATCTTTAGCACTTCTTGGCTAGTTAGTCAAGTTACTTACACGTCTTGTCTTTGTTTCGCTACCGATAATTACGACACGCCCCGTCCTACTTTCGCGTGTCATCTATTATTGTGACATTTTATCGCATTTAAAGATCGAATGACTCAAATGTTGTATAACCTATCTACTATCTACCTCTTTTCTTACTTGGGTACATATAATATCACTGGATTAATAAGTACGTATAAAAGATTTTTGAAACGAGGTACCTTTTCTGCAGCTTCCTTTATAAGATTTGCATAGTTGATCAGGTTCACAGTGACGTCATAGTTTACTCTGTACTCCACCACAGCGGCTACGTAGTGGTCATCCTGAGGAGTTGATCTCTGTTGAGGGGAAAACTTTTCATCAAGTCATGATCATAAGGTAAGACATCAGCATCCACAGCCTGACTTCACCCATGCTGGGCATATATAGGCCTTAACTTTTTTTGGGCAGGGTTGGTTTTTGTTTTTGGTTAAGTTCCGTCCTGTCCGTTGGTCGAACTTTCAGTATTACAGTTTAAGGAAAACAGTAAATGAAAATTTCAAGAACTTACCTGTACAGAGAGTCCTATACAGGAAAATAGTAAAAAGAGACAAAAATGTTTCATATTGTGTGTTGTATAGTGGGAGCTTGCAGAACCGGCAGAACGTTGGAGTTCCGATGCGATTCGTGCTGTGTTGACAAATCACAGACACAGCACATTTATGTGTACCAGTGTACGTGTACATTATCATACAAAAACAACCTAATAAGAACCTAAAACAATGTCATAATGTGCAGAAAATCCCGCTATAAAGCATTCGTGGCCGCGACACATTTGAGCTTGTATCGCTTATTCATAATTTAGTGGGTTTTACTTGCAAAATATCACGATAGGTATCCATATCGGAGAGTCATATTATCATCGTACAGTGCATCCGCAGCTGTTTCGTTTTCAACTCAGCGATATTCGACGCGTCTGTCGCCGTCACTGCAAGCCATTACACCGCGTTCCCGGTTTTCGAATGTTTCTTACGTTCTACGTGTTTAGTCAAACCCAGGACCTTACGCTTAGCAGTCGCGCTTGCGACGACGAGACCAACAGGGCAGTCAGTCGTGTCGGATTAGGTCCCATTCTATCGGACTATGTATGAGAGTGAGGGAAGAGAGAGTGCACCTGTGTCCGCGCTCACACTTGTGCACTATAAATATTATTTCCCGCGCCAGGCTCCTTTGAGATTGGCCGTTGTTAAAGAATGATTCTATTTGATGGGCAAGTGGACTGTATCTAATGGGAAAGGTAGAAGGGACTCACCGATGCTCGCTGAAGAGAGCCGGCTGGCTCCGATTACCTAACGATTTTATGCTGTGGGGCGCCCCAATTCTTGTTTCTTGTTGAATTGGATGAGTATGGGTTGATGGCACACACATTTTGTCTTGAATATCACTTGATTGCAGTGTTTCATGACAATTTTGCGGTCGTTAAATTTTGTGGTGAGATATGGCGGGGAACTGTTTGATCCATGTCAAAAACGTTAGGTGGCGCTGTGTGCGCAGGATATGGTAGGATTTGAAAGGGCGGGAATTCAAATTATGTTTTATCGTGCTTTAACTGCCGTCATGACCGAAATACGGTCTGGAGGACTTTATACAGGGTTATTGATAAAACCCTCTCAGGACTATAACATCATAAACAACAACTTTTGTTCTATGTTCTTTATAAATTCATTAGATTTTAATTCATCAGGATCAGACTTTCATACAAAAATAAAAATCTCTGTTACGAACTCTACGCGAAGCAAAAGCCGTGTCTACTACAAAATTCAGTAGAGGGGAGCGGGCCCGGGGGTTAGATAGAACAACGAATTGTTTTTGCTAAATGTATTATGTTTTGTAAAAAGTCATAGAGCAAATTAAATTTGTAGTTTTTATTTTTCAGGATGGGAAATCATCAAATCATCACCCCGCTCTGGGTGGAGCGGAAAGGAGTGTCAGACTCTTACTGATTAAAACCTACCCGTGTTCCTTCCTTAGCCCTTTATGTTTCGGGCCAGCGGTAACCCTTTCGGATAATCCCGCTGACCAAAGTTGTTGTTGTTGTTGTTGTTGACAGCTCGTTGCGCGACTTGCGTTGCCTTTGTGTCGCGTGTCGTGTCGCGCCTTTTTGTAGGAGCCTTCATCGTGCGAATTCGTACCTATAACTACGAACTAGCCTCTACTAAATTGCCTCTTTCAATCAATCTACTTTAGTGGTTATTAAAAATATATGGTAGAGATTTTCTCTGATAGATATTGTAGTTACCGTACACGCAGAATTATTACTAAAACAGTGTAGCACGCGACGCTAACCATTTATAATAAAAACAGAAAATTGCGTGTTCATCTTGGTTCTGATAAGAATATACGAACCACTACACAGTTGATAAGGATAACACATGTGTCATGACACTATTATTTTATGTTACGTCAATCTTGCGCAATGTATACAGGGTGATGTCGAAAATATGCGGTTCAAAATCTAGTCGCAATCTCATATCTCAAAAACTTAAGGAAATTAGAAGGATTTTTGACAGATCAGACTATGAACGTTTTTAAAATTACGAGGATTGCGGTATTTTCCCAATCTGGAATTTCAGTAGCAGTCCGAAGTTTGGATTTGTGCCCGGTTGAAGGCAACAGGCTCTCCCCCTGTTACACTGGTGAAATGTGGTTGTACTATTATAGGTACATATCTGCCCAACCTTTCGAGGATTTCAGGCGTGATGAGTTTAAAACATTGACTTAAAATCAAAATGATGTTTTTATCAAAAAGAGCTAGCTCTTTTTGATAAAAACATCATTTTGATTTATTTATTGTATTCTTCGTAAACTGGGACTAAAATAGCTCTTTAATCCCTAGGAACTAAAAGTGATTTGAATTTGAAATGTGGATATTGTTAGTAAAAGTTCCAATCATCAAAGAGATCAATCACGAACATTGTATGGACAAACACTGTATGATAAAGTAAAACGCGCACGAGCCAAATTAAAAAAAAAGTTTGTGAATACATAAAAAACGCGCCAAAAGCATTCTGCCTTCGTTCGTAATTGTTTACTCAAAATTGTATGTAAATAAATAAACTTACTATTCTTATTCTTAAGTTGCACTTACTTATTTTTTCATAGAGAGTCATAAAAAGTAGAGTGTCCACCCCGGGAGCAACACTATTTTAAGCTGGAGTGACGTACTTACTTCTCTCGCCTTCAAAATAGTTGTTTGCTCCCTTGGCAAACCATCTACTACATATTTCATCGTTATTTGTTTTTTGCGAATTTTTCTTGTTCTGAAGAAACCAAGTAGATGGATTTCTTGTAATATCTTTCTATCTGCAAAGGATGGCATAGCTACCAGTTGCCATAGTGCTCCCTGTTGAAAAACACCCATATACAGCGTGATACCACAATACTGAATTCTTTGACATGTTAGAATATACGGCTTGTGTCAGGAATTTGTGGTCATATTTAATGATGTGGTGCAGATACATAATATCCATAAACCTAAACAACTTTCTCAGTGAGACTACATATTTTTGACTAGCTTCTGCCCGTGACTTTGTCCGCGTGAAATTTCTTGTGCCCCGATCCACCCCGTCGTCGCATCGCTTTGTTTCCCCGTTTCGCTTAGCGTTCTTTATGACTTTTTTTTCTATTTGGTCGCCTTCTAAGTGTCTTAGCGTGATGTTTAAATAGCCTAAAAGCCTTCCTCACAAATTGGGCTATCAAAGGCAAAAATACTTTTTCAAATCCGACTGGTAGTTCCAGAGATTAGCGCGTTCCAACAAACAAACTTTTTAGTTTTACTATTAGTATAGATGCACGCTGTATATTTTAACAAGTTGAAGGACAAACGAACGATACGCGACACAACAGGAAGTTTTATTGTTATTACGTCGTCGTGTCCCGCAGTGTTAGGTAACTCTTTCTTGTCAAATCATTCTAAACAGCCTCTTGGTTCGCTAACTGTGCCGCTGCACAGCTGCACACAGCCCGGCACAGTTCACACGTTACTGTGACACGCCACATTATCATCACCTTGAGGACTGAGATACGACACGAATTTCAAGTTCGTGTGTATCTGCTCTATAAGAGCCGCTTTGACGATATATCGCGCATTCGTTATCTCAGCGGCAAATTGATAGTGTACTTAATATAATATAATATAATATATATAGTTAAATAACTTAAAATAGTAATATTGTTTTGAAATATTTAAAATGGTGCAAAATAAAAGAGTGCTCGTTATTTACACTGGAGGTACCTTTGGTATGCTGAAAAATGAAAAAGGAGGTTAGTTTATCCAATTATTTTTTATGGAAATGTGATGTGTGATATGTGTGTGAGTCTCGACCTCATAATCATGAATCGTTGCGAGTGGGCTGTAATCTTCCACACGTGCCCCAGTGCGGGTTGGTAGATGTCACATATCTGTCTTCGATTTTTTGGTTCTAGGACGTGCCGGTTTCTTCACGATGTTTTCCTTCACCGTCTTGAGAGCAGGAAATGATTAAATTACATAAATTAAAGCGCCTGTGTGGGTAGAGAATATAGCCGTCTTTGATTCGAACACACGACTCTCGTTAACTCTCGTACATTGAGTTATACTATGCTCTCGTAAGTCGGGGCTGTCACATACGTCAGTAGTAGGAATTTCTTGTTATAATTATGACTACAAGGGTTGGATCGAAGTGGTTATGGAAAAAGATGCCTGGAAGGATTTGGGGGAGGCCTTTTCTCAGCAATAGGCAAGGCAGACTAACCAAAAAAAAAAAATGAAACATTGTGTGTAAAATTTCAGCATTATCGCAAGTTTGTTCTTTGAATTTAAATTTATTAAATCGATTACATTAAATATGCGCGACTACTACTCCGCCAAAAAATTATCATCAACCTTAGGACCTATGTTAAATACTGCTCTGGATCTTCTTACTTCATACTTGAGTAAAAGGATTCAGAGCGTTGACGTTAATGGAGAAAGATCACCCGGATCTTTAGTAACGATGGGAGTCCCACAGGGCTCAATTCTTGGTCCTTTCTTGTTTCTTATTTATATCAATGACTTGCCGTACCTCATAAAGGATAATCATGATATAGTGTTGTTTGCAGATGACACTTCACTTTTGTTTAAACTTAAACGTCAGCAGTTGGTTACTGACGATGTAAATAGCGCGATTTCGAAAGTAGTCCACTGGTTCAATGTTAATAATTTGCTTCTAAACGAGAAAAAAACCAAATGCATTAAGTTTGCACTACCCCACGTTAGGCAGGTGAAAACTAATGTGTTGATAAAGGGCGAGGAATTGAATCCTGAAGACAGCACAGTATTCTTGGGCATAACTTTGGATGCTAAGCTTCAGTGGGGTCCCCATATAGATAAACTGTCAAAAAAGCTAAGTTCCGCAGCATACGCCGTTAGAAAAATTCGTAATTTAACTGATATAGAGACTGCCCGTTTAGTGTACTTTAGTTATTTTCATAGTGTAATGTCGTACGGTATTCTATTGTGGGGAAATGCCGCCGATATTCAGACTATCTTTGTTTTGCAGAAGCGTGCTGTTCGATCAATTTATAAATTAAGTCCGAGACACTCTCTCAGAGACAAATTTAAAGAGATTAATGTAATGACTGTGCCTTCTCAGTATATTTATGAAAATCTTTTATATGCCCATAAAAACATAAAATTGTTCAAAAAATACAGTGATATCCATAATATAAATACTAGAAACAAACACAAATATGTTGTACCTACAACAAGGCTCAAGAAAATAGGTGGCTCGTTCAGATGCCAATGTATACACTTTTATAATAAACTACCAAGCCACGTTCAAGATCTAAGCCTTAATAAATTTAAATCGTTCATTAAACGTAAGTTGTGCCAGAAAGCCTTTTATACCGTTAAAGATTATATTGAGGATACAAAGGCTTGGGATTGAGTTGCTTCCAATTTCTGCATTTTGAGTGTTTTTGATGTTTTTTTTTTATATACACATTGACATTAATGTTTTTTTTTTTAACTGACATTTGCTTACTTTTTAAAGTATTACATTATTTTAATTATTGTGAATGTGAAGACGATGTGGGTCATTTAATTTAGGCATTTTATATTTATTATTATTCTCTCTATGGTCTGGCAGTTTGAGTAATTCATGTGGCCTACCCAAATGTCCTTTCTTTGGTATTGTTCGTCGAATCGTTGAGCTCCTTAAGTCTTGAGTTGAGCTGCATGATTTCTGACAAATGCGTGCACTGACTGGACAGGTCCTCTCAATCTGTGTGGTTCTTTCCTCAAAAGACCATCTCAGACATCGACCTACATGGTCTTCATATAACTTGACCAAGATTATGTCTGGACTTTAAAAGAGACTATGACCTCTGAGTTTGTTTCGGCCTTTCTTCTCAGAGTAGTCAGATAGGAAACGCCGACCTCATCTAGTTTAAAAAAAAAATATGATTGACGTGTAAAAGTGTTTGTGCAAACCTACTTACAGAAATAAAATCATTTATCATTTAATGTGTGTGGTTAACACCTAATTATACAAGTGAAGGTGTGAATATACGAAATCCATACTAATATTATAAATGCGAAAGTGTGTCTGTCTGTCTGTTACCTCTTCACGCTTATACCGCTGAACCGATTTAGATGAAATTTGGTATAGAGATAGTTTGAGTCCCGGGAAAGGACATAGAATAGTTTTTATACAGATATTCCTACGGGATCGATACTTATGCGGGTGAAACCGCGGGGCGCTGCTAGTTGACAAAACTTGTCTTGATGCGCCAGCGCTATATGTACGGACGCCAGCACTTCAACCTACCACAATCTGTCAGATTTCTTTAATAGATTTTCAACTTTATCGCTAAAGCATAAGGTTCAAAGTTGATTGGGAAAATTTTGACAGTTTCGGGTAGCTTGATGTGCTGGCGTCTGTACATGTAGCGCATAAGCATGCTGCATCATTTTGTATTTCGAAAATAAATCATGATTTTTTACATCTTCCAGTGCTGGTACCTCAGAAGAACATAGAGCAGGTGATCAGGAACCTGCCACAGCTACACGACAACGAATACTGGAAGACGAAACTCGCAGGGTCAGAGCTCAAGGAATATCTAGCATTACCAGGTATATAAACACGAGATATATCTACTTTTTTCGTAGTTGATTATGCGATATATTGACAGGATGCAGTAAGTATATCTGACTTGCCTTTCAACCCAAAAAAACGATTTTTCAATCATCTCCGTTATATTTTAGTCCAACCCTCATTTTTCTAATCACCACCTTCTTACAAAAAATCTGACCTTGTGACGATCAGGAATCGACGACATATGTGTTTCTACACGCGCCAATATGTCACCGCTAGGCGCGGTGGCCGCGGTTGGTCTCAGGCTGAGGCTACATTAGGCCGCGACGCGACCTGCGACTAGGGTTGCCACCTTTTTTTTGAAGAAATATAGTATTTTTCTCAAAACCTTGCCAAAATATAGTACTTTTGGGAAATTTTGGAAAAAAAATAGTACACATTCATTCATTTATCATGTTTACCATCGTCATATTCACTTTCCATGTTTTTAGTTAAAAAGCAGAAAGTAAACACTTGAATTACTGATAAACGGGCGAAGTTAACGTTGACGAATTGACAATCAACATCAACAATGTCAGAGTGACAGACATAACCACAGAATAGAAACAGAAATGACGTTTCGTTGCATAGCCGTAACTAGGCTTCGTGAGTGCGTTTCGTTCTAAAATTCACAACGCGTCACTACGGGTACGTTCCAATTTAGACGATGTTTATACAAAAAAGTGCAGCAGTGGAGTTAGCAATGTAAATATAGTATTTTTCGTACTATATTATATTTCTATAATATATAGTACAAATTGACCGCAATATAGTACGATACTATATAATATAGTACAGGTGGCAACCCTACCTGCGACACATGAGCGATTAAAACAAGTAAATGAATGCTCACGTATATGGCTACACCGTACATCAATATTACTAGCGATCTTTGATTTCTTTATGTGATAGGGACAACATTACTGAAATCACGGCATCGGCTACATCAATGAGCGAAATTGAAGCGAATTTATTAGAAAATTGCTTTTTTTTCGCTTGTAATGTAGCCATACCATGTTTTTCTCGTTTCGCTCTTCCAGTCGCATCGCATGTCGCTGCCTACTGTAGCCTCAGCCTAAATCTCAACGCTCCGTCCCTTGTTTCCTTCGTCGCCGCCGGTGTCGCTGTCTCAATTGCGCAGACGTCACTCTTTGTCGAAACCACGTTGGCCTCCACGCGCTTACCACTGCCCCTACCGCAACCAGCGTCGTCATTCTGTGCTTGCGTGCGCGCCGTCGCGCGTCGACGAGACGACACTATTACTTATATTGATAGTATCGTTGTGTCTCTCGCATACACTTTCTTCACACCTGTCAATCGCTTCGTTCGTTGACCTCTCCGGTATAACATGACTGTGTCAGTAGGCCAACTGGACCACTCTCGTACTCAAAATTATTGTCAAGTAAACCTACAATATGGTTATAGGCTGACCAATGCCTTGCTGCAAGATTTTTATTAAGTAAAAGATGTATGCTTATTTCAGATGGCAAGGACACAGAGCAGAAGGTTTTATACAAAATCTATGAATACGATGAACTCAAAGACTCCTCAGATTTTACTATGGACGACTGGATCAGACAAGCGAGAGATATAAAGGTAATGAAAACAAAAGATTCAGACCTCTGTCTAACCTTTCGGGGTATTCCCCGAAAGGTAACACAACAGAACATAACAGAACACAACATAACAGAAACACATACCAGAACACACAACACAGAAACATAACAGAAGAACATCATGTCTTTTAGCTTGTATTCAAGCTAAAAGACATGATGTTCTTCTGTTATGTTTAGGTGAAAAGATTCAGATAAGTACCTTAATCTAAATCTCTGTGCATTCATCCAAGTAGCCAATTGTCAAGTTTCAAGCAAGTACAGGGGGCCTAAAAAGGCCACTTTGGCAAAATCATAAAAGGATAACATTATGAATCAAAATGGACAGTACATAATATATACTGTTAAGTTAATCGTATCAAATCCTATTGGTGAAGGATTTTTCAGTTATTTCTTTTTGTCTGTGCTGTGGCCTTTTTAGGCCCCCAGAATAGAATAGGTACCAGCATTTTGTGCGAAATTATACAACCGCACTACGGGTGTATGAAGCTTATCTAAAAATGTTGTTGGCATCAAAAAAGAAGAGTCTTTTCTTCACAACTCTTAATGAGAAGCATTAGAGAGTGCTTTACGATCGTAATTTTTTTTGTCTCCTTTCTGCAACTGTTTCTATTGTTATACTCCTGCTAGTACACAGAACCTACTTAATTTATATACCATATACCTAGTATAGATAATTTAATGGAGATTAATTATGTATTTTTCAAAGAATGATTTAATGCGGTAGAAATGTATTTCAAAATTTTTTCCCGTCTATCAAGTGTGAAATTTGAGAACATTGTAGTTTGAGAAAAAAAAAATTGATTATTTTTTTTATTAGATGCTTTTCACCGCCATAGGACGAACCCTATTGAAAATTGCTCTTGTATTCAAAGTAGTTTGATTATAATTAATAAAAAACGAATTAATATATAATATCCCTTTTTATTATTCGTAGAGTATCTACTTATATGAGCATTATGAGACGTGCACTTTTGGATTTCCCAAATTTTATTAGCTTACGAGCTATTTGCTCTTAATCAAAATAGTAGATAACGCGAGCAATATGATACAAAAGATTGGCGAATTTAAAAAAATACAAAAGAGCAATATGATACAAAAGATTGGCGAATTTAAAAAATTAATTATGGTCTTCAGTCCCCCATCTACACGAAGGCTGATGTTGTGCTTACAAGTTTGCAGGCTAATATTATGATTTATTTGTGTGACACTTTCAATCCTATCAATGAAATTGTTTTATTCCAGAAATACTACCACGACTATGATGGTTTCGTGGTCCTCCACGGCACGGACACGACGGCGTACGGCGCCTCCATTCTTTCGTTCATGCTGGAGTCCGTTGGCAAGACCGTTGTACTTACAGGAGCACAGGTACGAAACACGCTGGAATTACGATATGCTATCAGTAAAATATCGTAATTCTGCATTATATTGAAATCTCGAACGACACATTTGCCCTCAGCTCTCTTCTGGTAAATGTACATTCTTTTCAGTTACTTTACCTCTGATAGTAGCAACCGAATTGCTACCTTATTGTTACGTAAATAAAGATCACTGTGATTTAGTCAGACTTGTTTATACTTCTAGATTCCTATCTTCCAACCTCGAAGCGATGGTAACAACAATTTGTTGTGCGCCATCTTGGTCGCAGCTACGCAGCACATTCCAGAAGTCACCGTGTTCTTCGGAGCTAGGCTCTTCAGAGGGACTAGGTATGGATAGATTTTTTTAGAAATCTAATTAACCTGATATCCCGCATTATAATTTAACACGTAACATCCTTGGTCATTTCGGAGCTATGATGGCCCAATGATGATGGAGTTTGGTGGAACAGAATGTGGTGGTGATGCAATTATGGCCTGAGTATCAGCAGTGAGGACATTGTAGGATAGGTATGACACTTCGTCGAATACAGACTCTTCTGAGGTCACATACGGTGACATGCAGTACCTACGTAAAATACGTGCTTTGACGTGGAGTTGCGGGTACTAGCCCGTATTACCTATTACGGTGTAATTAATTGGTTCGTAACTCAAACCATATCACTAGTTAGTCTCGTGTTTTATACATCTATACTAAAATACTTCAAAGTGGCTATTCAAATGTTGGCTGCTGCTAGGTAGGTACATAATAATATGTGAATTGCTCCATTCTTATGCTGACATCGTTTGAAATTCCACAGAGTAAAGAAAGTATCAAACACAAAGATCTACGCCTTCGACTCACCGAACTTCCCAGCACTGTTAGAAGCCAAGACAACCCTGGAAGTAGACCCCAAGATGTTGATCCACCCGGCTGGTTCCGTGCCCAACGAGTGCCGGTTGCATGACCAGGTCTGCAGGAAAGTGTACATACTGAAGGTAGCGCCGACCATCACGCCTGAACTGATCAGGGCTGTGTTCACAGGAATGGAAGGTAATTATAATTCTTATCTCATTATACATGGTCACTACGATAGTTAACCTAGTATTACTGCCTTGTGAAAATATGTAGCTGGGTATGTCGCATAACACCCTTTCATTCATTCCTGTGAAATATAATAATACTCAATCAGCATACCTATAATTTGTGCAGAACCCGTTAGTGCCCTTAGGCACCATACCTCAGGCAGATATCTCAATATCTACATATTTTCTGCCTCTTACAGTACACGCAAAAGAGAAGGCTTGGCTTCGTAATAGCACGTAATACTTCATTTCTCGGTTTAAGCGCGTAAAAGGCGCTGCATGTGACGCAATTAGCGCAGATTTTTCAAGGCCGGCAAGCACAAAAACGGTGCAAATAAAAACTCGTATGCATAGGCCCTTAGTCAGCGTAAAACCGGTACATTGCTAGCATAATCATCAATTTCTCCTTACCAGGTGTGGTCCTCGAGACGTACGGAAACGGCAACATCCCCATTAAACGCAAGGAGATATACAAAGAGATCGAGACGGCTGTGAGGAACAAGGTCCTGGTCGTGAATGTAACGCAGTGCATCAATGGTACTGTCATCGCCAAGCCACTGTATGAGACTGGACTGGTGAGTAGCAATGATCTTTTTTATAGTTCATAGACTCGCTTTTATACAACATAATGAGCCTATAATGTTCCCACTGCTGGGACACAGGCCACCTCTTTTCGAGAGGGAGTGGGCTAATAATAATCAACCACGCGGGCCCAGTGCGGGTTGATAGATGTCACATGTCTTCGAATTTTTGGTTCCAGGACATCCAGGTTTCCTCACGTTTTGCTTCTACCATAATCTTACCTAATGGTAAGCCATGATTTTGATTGTACGTACCTAGGCACTACTGTACCTAATTGTATAATCAACTTGCAACTGTTGGCGAGACTCAATAACTGTCAAACAATCTGGTTAGTGATCAGTAAGCAATCTGATAAGTGATTGCTGCATTACCTAGTTAAATATATGTTTCAGCTTCTTCCCAAGATATAATCTCGAAGAAAGTGGTTTCGCAGGGGGTTCCTAGCAAGACCACTCCACCCGCGTCTCAAAAAAGTTCTTAAGTACAATTATAGGTGGTCAGAGGTACTGTCCGAAAGGGTTACCGCTGGCCCGGAACATAAAGGGCTAAGGAAGAAACACGGGTGGGTTTTAGTCAGTAAGAATCTGACACTCCCTTCCGCTCCACCCAGAGCGGGAGTGTCATTTGATGATTTCCCATCCTGAAAAAAAAAGGTACAATTATAGGTACCTAGTGATCAACAAAGATTGCAAGCCTTTTCATTTTTTTCCTTATATACATAACTAAGTATAAATTTAATTTGCAGCTCCTGTTGGAATGCGGGGTGGTACCAGCGTATGACATGACAGCCGAGGCGGCGTGGGCGAAGTTGTCCTACGTACTGACCAAGAAAGAGCTCAGCTATGAAGAGAAAGTTAAAGTGAGTGTAGTTCTTTTTTTACTGGACCTTATATGACGGGACAAGCGTTACGTTTATCAGCAAATTATTGTCCTAATCCCTTTTGGCACTGTACCTTACAACCCGGCAACGAATAGATAAATTCTCGTACAATTAGGTAGCCCAACAGTCTGACAACTAGTTTACCAAGGGGTGTCGTGTAACTGGGTTGTGGAGGTCGTATAGGCAGTCGCTCCATGAAAAATGCCAAATAATGTATCTTCAAACTTGCCCACTATCTTTTTTTATTTTCATTAAGTTTAATAAAAATTTTAATTATATTTCCTTTCCTTTTTCAGTTGATGAAGACGAATATTCGAGGCGAGATGTTGTAATTGTAACCCAACTCATTGTGGGAACTACATGACCTAAAGCGCGGTCACTGTCGGTCTGCATAGAAAAGAAAGAGAAGCGCGGTGACACAACGCTGGTAATTTAATGCAAAATATGAACCAATTATCTATTTACAAAAAAATCTATTGTTTGGACTAAAACATTAAAAGACCTAGTGCTTTAGTATGTTGCTTCTAGAATAATCTGTCAAAAAATCAGAATGTTTGTAGTACTTATATTAGTATGGTTTTTATTGTAAAAAGAAAGTTTTTAGAGATATCTTCATGATTTTTTTTCTATTGTATCAAATTAGTTGTATTATGTTTTCAATACACTATCTACCTAGCATATATCCTGAAGAATATCATATATTTTTCTGATTTTGTTTACTGTAGTCGATCATATACTTCTATTGTTTCTAAAACTTGCGTTTTTTGCGTTTAGGTCCTGTAATCTCCTTCTAGTTTATAAATAATTAATCTGCTGAATTTTTAGTTTGTAATGTATTAAAACGTCGAATAAATTATTCATAAGTTTTTCTATTATTCAAATAATAGTTTTTTTTTAACACAATTATGTCTACCATCTGAGTCTGACCCTGCGTCCTAACCTAAGCGCTCGCGAATTGACAATCTTCGCGTTCATGTTACTAATTTTTTTCCGAAATACTTTTCGCTTTTCGGCTTTCGGTTTTCTGACGGCGTGACCACGCTTTCGGGTTCCCTGAATAAAATAAAAGCGACAGTCGCGTGTACACGCGCGGATCGCTTTGGTTAGGGCGTGGAGTAATACAAATTTTGAGTTTTTTATACCTTTAGAAGAAGACTCAAGGCTCAATTTAGTGGTTCCACCTTGTACACTGGTTCTCCATTTGTATGGTATAGGTACAAAATAACGAGTATTATAACCGTCTATCTATCTTAAAGTCATGACGCTCTGGTACCTACTATATAATATAGCAAGTATGTAATTTTGCGTTTTCTGAATAAAGCAAGAATAAAGCAGTGTGCGTCCGATGTGATTACCCATCGACAAAAATGAGAAACTTTCATCCATTAATTAGGAGACGAAAAAAAAAAACTTTATTTTATGCTTCTAGACCTAGGCTTTAGACTGAGAGTTGTCTGTCACGAATGAATTTAGTAGATAACCGACCTCGGATGCAGAAGTATATTCAGTGTATTAAGTGTATTTTTTTGTTTTTTTTTTTGTTTTTATCTTTCGGTATATTCAACTGTTTTCCGAAATCCTTAGCATTCTCTGAGTAGTTTAAAATGCTGAAAAAGTGTTAACTTGGTTAAAAAAGCGGATTAATCCAATCTAGTTGAGAAAGTGCCAGGTGTATGATTTAGAAATGAAATAATCTACATTGTTACACATATTTTTATTAAAAATAAACAATTTAGCTTATTCAATATCATAATTAATAAGAAATAAAATCAATATTGGCCATGCCAACATTTTTTTTATACCTTTCTGAAACCGTTTTTTGACGGATTATTTAGAAAAATTTATTCAAGTATTCAGGTTAAAAAAAACCTAACGTTGATAAAGACAGTTGTAAAAGATTTTAATAATGACCTTAATTTGACCTTTGTAGGTCTACCACAAGAATTCGTAGACAAACACCTTTTCCTTAGGCTACGTATGCACTGACAGGTGGCTTGCTTAGCGCCTAGAGAGAACCTTGCAAGTGAAACCATCGCTCTAGAATTTTCGCAACCAGCCGCACTGCCCGCCTGGCGCCTTCGCTAGTTGCCTAGCGTCTATGTAAGGATGTTAAGTCATTAGGCTACGTACGTACGTAGCCTTAGGTTATGATCCACGACGCTTCTCAAAAGTAACGGGTTACATTGCTATAGCGCTACAAAGCTATCTCGACGCGTGGCCATCTTGTTTTTTCAATACATTTCAATGAAATTAAATATCGTAATAAATATCTACAAACCCTTGAAATATAAAAAAAAACGCAAACTTGTTTCTCAAAATGGTCTTTAATATCGAAACAATTAATAAAAAAATAATCATTTTTTATAAGGCATGACCAATTCAGATAAATTTATTGTGCAAATATATTAGTATACACGAATTCAAAACATTGTACTTAAATAATAAGCAAAAACATTGAAAATAACAAAATTATACCAACAAAATTAAAGTATTTCATTTATTTTTAGATTATAATATAAATTACAAAATGTCAAGTGTAAAATGCCATAAATTGGGAATATAAAGACACGCACACCACACAAAATAATCGCATCCCAAAGTTGAAACAAATGCTTACAACTTAAGTAAGCTATGGTGGGATTGACAAGCTAACATCCATACTGATTAACGTAGAAAATATCAATAATCATAAGATTCCAGACGAAGCTGAATGAACTAAGATTAAAAATATTTTTTATCGAAATTGTCACACAATTCGACTGCGAAAACATTCACATTTTGACCTATTTAAGTGTAACCGTATATTCCGTTATAAGAGTTTAAATATCAGAAATATATTTTAAGCAAAACTTGTACAATTTTTAAACATTGATTGTCGGTCGTGTCGGACTTCACACAAGTAAGGTATCCTACTGAAAAAGGCAGTGCCTTAAAGAACACATTGTCTTATATTTAACTTCTACACAGTTGTACAAAATCTATACTCTATAAGACATTTACCTGTAGTCATTCTATTGAAAAATATACATCTTCGGCTAACTTGTAGGTACGCTGTGAGTACGTTTAAACGTTATGTGCTACAAGTATACAGTACTAAATAGGCAATCGACATTAATCTATAAATATATGATGTAGAACTTCGAAAACTTACATCGATTTGATCGGACACGCCCCCAACATTAATGAGGAAGAAAGGGGTACGAAACATTTTATACTTGACGAAGACCAACATGAAAGGAAGGAATCACCTCCGGTTTCTGAAAGACATAACAACTTTCAGATCATAAAATAGAACCAAACCTCATATTAAGTGTTCTGATTGGTTGACTGAAGTAGTGACAGTCAATCAAATCACTTGTCATAAGACGTAGCCGTTCCACAGATTATACATATAAAACAAAAAATAGTCTTTCAGAAACCGGGTGGTATGTTTCCTTTTGTCTCGGTCTAAGCATACGTTATACAGTTGTAAAAATAATATTATTGCTTATATAGCTATAGATTGTACCATGGTATATTGTGGTGTGTTTGCGGTAACTTGTATGGCACTAACTGCTTGGTCTGCCGTGCGACATGCTACCATTGGTGGCAGCACGTGCGGCACGGACAGCTTGCTCTCTGATTGATTCTTAGCATGCTGCAACTTCAGGTGGTTTCTTCTAACTGGTGGCCGCAGAGATTGAGGCGTCTGGAAGAGACAATACCTTATTGTTAATGAATTCGTAGAAGGATACGAACTGCCAAGCTTACGGCACTATTTATACCGTAACCCGCATGTGGTCTGATGACCAAAACATTAGCGGGAGCAATGCGGGCTCATCCAGACCGAAGATTCCTTTATCTAAATTTTCACTTTCTGTGGGAAATGGCGGAGAAATGTTGGTCCCTGTTATCGGGGTCGATGACCCCACAAAAATATCAAATTGATTTATTTTTTTTAAATTTATCTTGTTTAGATATGGATACTCATCGCGTCTGCGGAGTTTCGCTAACTAATTTAATTTGTCCCAGTTTAAATGATGGAAGAATATAAATATTATCACTATGTTGTCAACATCTACTGAACATGGACGTTATAAACCGTTGCACAGAAACATGGCATTGTTAACAATATTGTTGATATGATAGTAATCCAGTCAAAATAGACAAAAATAAGTCATAACTTAGACAAAATTCGCATAGAGCTGAAAATTGGCAGAGATGTTAAATACATCATTATAAATGAAATGTCAAAAATCCCCTTCGATCCTACTTCTGCAAAAAAAATTATCCAAGGTCAAAAGTACAAAATTAAGGTTTTTTCCATTTTTCTCGAAAACAGTAAGTATTATCGTAAAAATAGATCAGACAAAAGTTGTAGATCATACAATTCTCTACAAAAATGATCCAGTCACTTTTTCTCTTACGACTCACCATTCGTGAGATATCGCGGTTGTAATCATTACAAATTTCATATTTTACATAATGCACACATTTCCGCACCACCTATGAGGTAATGTACTTAGTACATTTTTTCTAACGTGGTTTCCCCAGTAGGTGATGGAGATAGCCCTTCAATTAACTCCCCTTGACCTGTACATACAGCAGGAAGCGGCGCTAGCCGCCATCAGGCTAATGCATCTGGGCATATGGGGCAAAAACATTACCAGTCCACACGCTAAAATCCTGGACCGGGCGATTGAGTACCAGCCTCTCATCGCTGCCCCGTGTGACAGAACACCAAACCAACCGATGTTCAACAAGAACTACATTATACAAACAGTTCAGGAAGAAAGGGATCAGTCAGGAGTCAATAAAGTGCGCATTTATACAGACGGCTCTAAAACACAAAACGGTTCAGGTGCTGGCGTGCACTCCCTTGACCTAAATATTAACTTTCACATACAACTAGGCACACATAGTTCGATCTTTCAATGCGAATGTGTTGCCTTAACACAAGCTGCAACAGCAGTAAAGCGCTTAGGCATCCGGAACTATGGCATTAAATTCCTATCCGACAGCCTATCTGTGCTCAAAGCTTTAGGAAGCAAACAAACTAACAATAAGCTAATTTTTGAGTGCCATCTAGCTCTGGAGAGTTTATCGACGTCTAATCGTATTACTCTCCAGTGGATCAAAGGGCACAGTGAATCTCTGGGCAATGATGCTGCAGATGAACTTGCGAAAAGAGGCTCTGATATGAGGATGCTAGGCCCGTACCCACCCCCCCCCCCTTTGCCTTTCTCACAATTTCGTGCGTGGATTCGCCAAAGATCGACCGAACTTCATAACAACAGATGGTCACGGGCAACAGACTGTAGACAGTCAAAATTGGCTTTACCAATGATACACCCGCGATTAACCAAAAAACTTCTCAGCCTGAGTAGGAATAACCTTAGAATAATAATAGGTACAATTACGGGCCACAACCTCCTTAACAAACATCTTTTCAACATAGGCGCCACGGACAGCCCCCTTTGCAGGGGCTGCCTTGATGCCGAGGAATCAGCCGCCTACATCATCCTGGATTGCGAGGCCGTGGCTTCTCAACGTGCAGAAATCCTCTGAACAATGAGGTCGCTCCGCGAAGCCTGTGAAGCTCCCAGGAAGCTTCTGTGCTTCTGGGCGGAGCTAGGCTGGCTCTGTTAGCCAGAATCCCCACGCACAACGGCCCGAATGCGGGAAAGGGAGTCCCATCATCATCATCATTCCCCAGTAGGTATACTCTACGATCTATTGTAATAAAGAAAGATTGATCAGATCGTATCCTTTTAATTGAAAGAATCCTCGTAGTAATATTGCTAATGAGTAAAGTGGAATAGATTGTTTTTTTACACATGTCATTATATTTATAAGATCTAGTCTAATTCTACTTCGACAATTATTTCTTCGTCTTTATTTTCTTCTTGCAGAAGTTCGCTGTTCTAAGAAAAGGGATGCATCAATTGTCTCCTTATTAATATCATAAATATCTTCATCTGTTGTTTTTCTTTCAATATAATATGTAGAAAAACAACCTATTCCACTTTGATCATTAGCAATATTACTATTCTTGCTATTAATAGGATACGATCTGATCAAACTTTCTTTATAACAATAGATCGTGGAGTATACCTACTGGGGAAACCACGTTAAAAAAATGCGCCAAGTACATTATTACCTCATAGGTGGTGCGGAAATGTGTGCATATTATGTAAAATATGAATTTTCTAATGATTAAAATCGCGATATCTCACGAATGGTGAGTCGTAAGAGAAAAAGTGACTGGACCATTTTTGTAGAGAATTGTATGATCTACAACTTTTGTCTGATCTATTTTCACGATAATACTTACTGTTTTCGAGAAAAATGGAAAAAACCTTAATTTTGTACTTTTGACCTTGAATAATTTTTTTTGCAGAAGTGGGATCGAAGGGGATTTTTGACATTTCATTTATAATGATGTATATAACGTCTCTGCCAATTTTCAGCTCTATGCGAATTTTGGCTAAGTCAAATGTCTATTTTGACTGGACTATAGGGATTGTTTACGATAGTCAACAGGCAATTTGGTAAGTGCATTGGTTAATAGCAGTGGTATCACTACCCATTTTTATTACGTAGGTAATTACGCACTTTTAGTGTCCCTAGAAGAAAAAGGAAGGCCGATAACCACTCATCAAAACTCTACTTCAATATTATTCAATGAAAGAAAATAAATTAATTAGCACAGACTAAAAGGCACACACAAAGGCACTCAACATATTCTGCAAAATAAAACAAAAAACAGAGCAGGAATGTGTGCCTAGAGGCTGCATCGATTAGGCCCAATTTCGCATTGCAGCAGTCATTAGCAGGCCCATAGAGCCATTGGTTAGCGTATTTGGGCAACACGTCACCATATAGAAGACGTCTCAACTTTGGACTACCGCGTTTCCCTCTCAAATCTCCACCATCACCGGGAAGTTGTATAAATAGTCACATTATACCCTACCTCAATGCTCGGCGTGTCAAGTATACGTTACTGACCGGTGCCGGTGGGGTGCATTCTCTTGAGCACGGCGGAGAGGTCGAACCCGGTGAGGGTCTTCAGCGCGGGCGGGACGCCGCCTGCCAGGCGGGCGATCTCGCCAGACGCACCGTTGTCACCCACTAGGACAATCTCGTCCGTCTTGGCGAGAGGGGCTGATACTTCGGCTGCGATCTGTAGAAGAGATTGGAATGGTTAAGTTGAGGCAGGAGTCTTTTGTCTGACAACCAGCAATGCTAATTATTCAGTAACCAGAGTGTAAAGATACAATTATTACATAAATGTAGAACATCTGCATATTGTTTATCCATATTTGAAAATAAATAATTTTTTCAAATATGAATTTGAAAAAAAAGTCTCACGATACGGCCGTCGAGAGAATGCGACAATTCTAGTAGCGAATAAAGATAAAATTCGCAAAACATGTGTTCGTTTGTATGAAACTGACAGGTGTCAAGAACACATTATTTCTTCGGCCGCACTGTAGGTGTCCATCTCGTGGAAACATGCAAGATTGCGAAATTTGAAAACCGATCGATGTCTTTGCTCTTCTTAGGATACCAAATGTGGGAAATGACAACCTTATTCATTATCATCATGATAATTTTGACCCTAATCGAAGAAGGTCTAAGTCGAAAAATTTAACCAAAACGAAAACATAGTAAGATTTAAAATCGAACTTGTTGTCAAGATTTTTAGATTTCAAAATCAGTATCATCCGTACCTTAGGCAGCGCTTCAAGCACCAGCGCCATGATGGCCGCCTCTCCGTACTGCTTGTAGACCTTCGCCTTGGCCAGCATGCGCTCGGCGTCCGCCTTGCCCACGTCGCCGATGGCTGTCGCCTCCGCCAGACCCAGCACCTTGATGCGCTCAGCATCGGCTTTAGCACCTTCCACGGTCTGAGTTCTGGAAAGAAGTGGAAAGAATTTAAATGTTGGTCGCAACTACTTGGTAGAAGGAGCAATTTAAATAACTGTACACGTGTACAAGGATCTTTAGGCGTGTGGCCATAATCGGAACTAACGTCACCATCTTGTTTTATCAACACAGTTCACAAAACGATCGCAAAAATGTTCACGACAAGTAAAAAATTGTGCCAAAATGGCGTCTGAGAAAAGAATCAAAAGTCATTAGCGAGACAGTCACTTCAATTACATTTTGAAATTAGATTATCAGGACAAAAAATCCGTACTACCGAGGTCGCTTTCAAGTGAGGGCGGTATTTTTACACGGATATTGGGACACTAACGAGACAACTCCTGAGACAGATTCCAAACTTCATTAGTCCGCTGTTAGATAATGGTTAAATTAATTAGCTGGCGAAACTTCACAAACGTGTAGGGTATCAATATCTAATGAGGATAAAAGAAAAAACCGGTGAAGTGCGAGTCGGACTCACGCACCGAGGGTTCCGTAGAAATTTGTAGGTATGTAAGTATCACGGGAATAACATTTTTTTTTTGTAATGTAACGACTTACGGTTTTCAAATTTTTTCCTTAAATTGTGCTACATGACATTGCTTCTTGCCAAATTTCATGATTCTATGTCACGGGAAGTACCCTATAGGTTTTGACTCCGGAACATAAACGCGCGTATCTTTTGATTGCGTTGACTTAGAAGTTTGATTTTTTCACCGCTTCAAGGGATTTCAGCCCTGAATATTTAATATGAATTTCAACTTGATAACTCCACGCGTTCCTGAGAAAAGGGGTCTTGACCGACGGACAGACATACGGACAAAGAAGTGATCTTATAAGGGTTCCGTTTTTACTTTTGTTGTACGGAACCCTAAAAACCAAAAATATTTTCAACTAAATGTGTTAATGTCTCTTACCGTTTTCCTTCAGCGATGGCTTGTAGACGGTAAGCCTCTGCTTCGGCCGGCAGCTTCACCAACGACTTCAGCTCCTCCTCACGACGCAAGATCTCCTGTTGTTCTACCTGCAAGCACATCACATATACTTATTATCTTCTACTTAATAATAATAATAATTTATTTATTTCAGACATAATTCTAGTCCATAGATTCAAACATACATTAAAATTAATTATAAAATATATATAATATTAAATTTAAAACATTTAAAAACCCAGAATAAAAATCTTAAATTCACTATCTAGAAGCAAGAAATCTTGCACAAGAGTCCTTTATACAGTATGGAAACCACATACGTATATGCAATTAATTATACCACATACTTGTTATCGCATTTTCTGACAATATACAAAAAATTAACGAAATCGGTCGCGAAAAAAAATCAGCAGTTCCCTAAATTTATGTTCGCATAAAGGCTCGTACACACAGGCGCGACGCGACACGCGACACAAAGGCACCGCTCGTTGCGCGACTTGCGGTGCCTTTGTGTCGCGTGTCGCGTCGCGCCTGTGTGTACGAGCCTTAACTCGTCAAAATGTAAGGAACAGCTGATTTTCTTTCGCGGCCGTTTACGTTGATTTTTTTTCATTTGCATATCGTCAGAAAAGACGATAACAAGTATGTGGTATAATTTATTGCAAAGTCAGTTCCTTATTGCGTTAAGGAAGGACTTACAAAAATTTATCCCTTAGAGGAGTTGAATAGCGTATGAAATTTCGTCAGTTTTGTCGATGGCAAATTCCATTAGAGAACCCGGAAAAGTCCATTAAGGAACCCTTCCGGGTGTTGGGTTAAGAACTTACTCCGGATTACCAGACACCGGAGAAAAGCCGGAAGACAAGTCTGAAAGCAATCGTTTACTCAGCCCCCGGCCATGGCGAAAGAAATGTTAAAAGACTTTTTTTTACAAAACAAAATCGATATGGGTATTGTTGCTGACTAATGCATATTATATTATGCTTATTTAAAAAGGGATATTTTTATTTATTTGCAATTTGCATCCCTTCTACTGTTGAAAAATCAACATTTGATTTATAACAACAGAAATTCAATTGTGTCTCATTAGTCACCGTTGGTCAAAGTCAAATCATTTATTTCAAATGCACATTAAAGGCACTTTTGAACGTCAAAACTTACAGTAAAATTAATTGATTCTAGTTGGGAAAATATTATATTATGCTAAGGCGAAAATGATATAACAATGTGCTAAGGGCTTATTTTTCTAACGCCAGATAATTTTATCCGAGGAATAATTTTGAATTTTTGACAGTTCTTCCAGACAAAAACTGCTAGACGTCACTTTTATTCCACGAATAAAAATTATCCGACGATTGAAAAATCAGCCCTTAATCAAAAAGTGATATTTTTATTTATTTCTCTATTAACGACTCTGAAGTGTTATCACAAAATTCACCCTGTTAAAAGAGGTCTTACCTCAATCTGTTTGCGTCTCTCAACGACCTCGATCTCTATTTCTTCGTTTCGAATTTTTTGTTTTATTTTCGCAGCTTGCAGCTCGTACGCCAGCGCCGCTTGCGCTTTCTGAAACAGGAAAATATCACTTTATTTCGGGAACTTATGTCGACAAAATGTGAGAAGGCTCTAGTAGGTACAGACGCCAGCACATCAAGCTACCCGAAACTGTCAAATTTTCCCAATCAACTTTGAACCTTATGCTTTAGCTATAAAGTCGAAAATCTATTAATGAAATTTGACAGGTTGTAGTAGCTTGATGTGCTGGCGTCTGTACTTCGGTGTGTAAAGGCTTGTCCACACTACGGAACAAGCAGCGGTACCAACATGATCTGCGCGACAAAAAAGTCTCTCAATTATTTTTGTTCCATTTCCGATATTGCACATATTCGATGTTTTGGCCCGAACAATGGATACTCCAATGCAGATAAACTTCGACTCATGGACCCGAAGCCCAGTATCCTCTCCAGCCGGTCGATTCTGTAAAAATCTCACCGTGAAAACTTAGGTGAAGTGAGTTTGTTTTTGCGAGGAATTGACACTATTGACAGCTCACTTCACTTAAGTTTTCACGGTGAGATTTTTACAGAATAGCACCGCTGATCCTCTGCTAATTCAAATTGTAAAAAAACAGGTGAAGTGCGAGTCGGACTAACGCACCGAGGGTTCCGTACAATATGTAGGTATAGTATGTAATTAGTTTATCACGGGAAAAAAATGTTGTAATGTTGTAATGTGTTGTCTACAAAGGACATTGTAAAAAATGGCCTATGAATCAACACGCATGAAACATTTACTATAATTACTAGTTCTTTTAATAATATACATTACAAATATTTCAATAGAACGGACAAATCTTAATTTCGAAAACATTTTAAAAAGTATTCACTTCCGTCATAATCATCGGTGTTATTATTTTTTGGTTCAATTTGAGGTTTTTAATAGGCAAAGGTATTATAGCTCATACAGCCAAGTCTTTGTAACAGCACTCTTAATAAGAGTTTGACACAGACAAGCGTCAGTATTCTCAACGCTTGATATACGATAATGGTTTTTAGTTATACGCGTCCGCTATGATGTCGCGGAACCATAATACGGCTTATCAAAAAACTCGATTGAGCGCTGTTTGAAACGTCAAACGAGCAATAATATGGACACTGACAATTATTGATGAATTGACAGATGACATTTGACATTTGGTAGTAATGTCACTTGGCGCGCGCCTTCTGTTATTGCTACATACCGAATGTTTTTATCGACGTAATTATAACCTCAAAATCCGAAAGTGTTTTGATTTTTTCCGAATTCTCAAAAGTGTCCGTTGTTTTAATTTAAGTTCAATAAAATATATACATTATCTAAAACCCAAAAAGTAAATACACCTCCCTGTTGGATCTTAGGCCAACTATGTATGGACGATGAGCAATGTCCTTTACGGTTTTCGGATTTTTTCCTTTACTTGTGCTACATGACATTTCTTCTTGCCAAATTTCTTGATTCTAGGTCAACGGGAAGTACTCTATAGGTTTCGATTCCGTAACATAAAAGCCCGTATCTTTTGATTGCGTTGACTTAGAAATTTGATTGTGTCACTGCTTCAAGGGATTGCAGCCCTGGGTATTAAATATTAATTTCAACTTGATAAATCCACGCGTCCCTGAGAAAAGGGGTCTTGACCGACGGACTGACAGACGGACAACGAAGTGATCTTTTAAGGGTTTCGTTTTTTCTTTTGAGGTACGGAATCCTAAAAAACAACTTGAACCAGCCGGTCGATTCTGTGAAAAACTCATCGTGAAAACTTAGGTGAAGTGAGTTTGTTTTTGCTAGAAATTGACACTATTGACAGCTCACTCCACGCTCATTTCACCTAAGTTTTCACGGTGAGATTTTTACAGAATAGCACCGCTGTACATTAATAATAATACGCCTATTTTCTCCAGAGGTAACTCTCTGGAGAAAACAGGCCAGGTAGTAGCCTGGAGTAAAGTTTAGTGCCCGCTTAATAGTAATAGGCTTACCCCTATTACATAGGAAAATGAAAAAAAAATGTGGGTCTAGGTACTTATACCATAAGTACACCTCTGCCTAACCCTTGGGGGAAACAAGGCGTGATTTTATTTTATGTTCATGATGTTATGTTTATGATGTTATGTTTATGATGTTATGTTTATGATGTTATGTTTATGGTGTTATGTTTATGATGTTTTGTTTATGTTATGTTTATGATGTTATGTTTATGATGTTATGTTTATGGTGTTATGTTTATGATGTTTTGTTTTTTTCTAGGTTCAAAGTGATGTGCCTAGACACGTGGGGTGAGGGTGTGTACATGATAAAGATTGTTTTTTTTTATTTGAAATGGGTTTGCTCTTGACTCTAGTCTAGGTCAGAGATGACAGAGACAAAGTCTACCATGGAGTGAGCTTACCCAGAAGAAGCCTGTTTACTCTAACTTTAAAGAGATTCGGGTTGTATGCACTCGGAAACACAAACGCAGGTAGAGAGTTCCACTTTTTTGCTGTGCGCATTATAAAGGACATTTGAAAACGCTTAATGCGAATTGGTGAAAGAGCAACTAGGCAGGGATGGTAACTTGTAGTGCGTCTGGATGTCCGAAGGTAGAAGGGGGCCGGTGGAATGAGGTATTAAGATATTCCCGTCCAGGTACTGGGAGCCGCTGCGTGTGACCACGAACTTGCCTCTGATCGTCGAAGAATCTACCACGTGTTAATGTTACTAGGGAGATCTTAACACCTCTACCTTTGGACACAGAAGCATAGAACACCATGCTACATCCATATTTCACAAGTTATGTTTGAGTCTCATGTAATAATGGCCGAGCTTATTACCATTAACCGGACACCAATGCAGATTCCGTGCCGCTACTAAGAAAATCCTAATGGAAAGACGGAAATACACTTTCCCAATAACACTTTCCCGACCTGAAAATAGAACCCAGGACCTCACGTTAAGTAGTAGCGATAACCAACCAACGAGCCAGTCAGCCAGTACCTCCGACGTAAAAGGGACATACAATGTGTTTCAGAGGGGTGTGACCAAACTTGGGGGTGTGGTACAGGCCATCAAACTGAACAACTTTTTCCCGGGGACAAACACAGTAATCGTGAAAAAAAAGCCCACCTCCAAGTTTGGTCACACCCCTCTGAAACACATTGTATATATTATAAAATCGATCGAAGTAAAGGCTATGAGGTCATTGCACACTCACCGCAGTGTTGACCTCCTGGTCGAACTGCGCCTTCTGCAGCTTGTACATGCGCGTGTTGTCCTCGATCCTCGTGTCCATGGAGTACTTTACGTCCATCGCGGACTTCTCGCACTCCGCTTCCTGGGTAACAAATTATAAATTAAACCTTATAGCTTCTGAGATATTCATTTCTTCGATTGTGTGCGCATGGTCTACCGTCTATACAAGAACTGACATAAATACACGGTGTAAGGAACATTAACGCGCAAACTGTTACCCTGTTACCATCTTAAGCATATTTGAGATTCTAAACCCCCCCAGAACTGAAATATTTTGTCGATTACTTAAAAAAAAATCTGATGTGCCATACATTTTTATCGTGTATGTGTTGCACTTTTGTGGGAAAAAGTGGTTTTTTTTTAAAATAAACGACGTTCAGTTTGCGAGTCGATGCCTCACAGCCTGTATAAAACTTTTTTGCTGAAAGACTATTGCTGAAGTTATCCTTTTTTACTGTGGTTGTCACCTTCAAAAGTTTCTACAATTATTACTAGACTACTAGATTCTACTAGAATATTTTTAAGTAGCTTCAACTTGCTGTTCCAATATCTCGCGTCTGTTTAGTTCTGCCAATACCACGAGCCGTCACTAAACACATAAAAATGGCAGGGTGATTCCGTAAATCTTTGAGTTTGTGTCTTGCAACAAAATGTGACCAATTGAATGTGAGGCTTAAGCTATTAGAATTTAGAATATACTCGTAGAATAATGAATAGGTAGGTGGGTAGGTGAATGGGTAGAATTATGAATATTCTATTCATCTAATAATTTATCGTGACTCATAAGAAATGTAACAAAGACAATTCATTGCAACTAATATAAGCTCATATAGAAGAGTTGGACGGTCGCAATAAATTAATTAAATAGTTCGTGGTAGCGACGGCCTGTGGACGGCAAATAAATGGTTCGAATACGGTCCACTGGACTCGAAATGAAACTGAAACTAGCAGCTACCAGCTAGCAGCCGACAGAGACGAAACATAACAGATAGGGGCCCGGGCCCCTAAATATTTTTGAAAAATTAGGATCCTTCATTGCAAAATTACGAATAATATTAAAAACTAACATGACATCTGCTTATTAACAATAATTGTTGAATTATAAAAAAATATTTTGTCTTAGTAGGATGATTTTTGTTTATTTACTTAAAAAGCTATATCTTTTCTTCTACACATACGAACTTGCTAAAATTTGCCCTAGAACTTCTTTTTAGTGTGAAAAAGTAGTGAGTGTAATACCAGCCAAGATACTCTAATAGTTTAATTGTAAAAAAATATTTTGTCTCAGTAGAATGATTTTTGTTCATTTAAAAAGCTATATCTTTTCTTCTACACATACGAACTTGCTAAAATTTGCCCTAGAACTTCTTTTTAGTGTGAAAAAGTAGTGAGAGTAATACCAGCCAAGATACTCTAATAGTTTAATTGTAAAAAAACTATTTTGTCTCAGTAGAATGATTTTTGTTTATTTAAAAAGCTATATCTTTTCTTCTACACACACGAACCTGCTGAAATTTGCCCTAGAACTTCTTTTTAGTGTGAAAAAGTAGTGAGTGTAATACCAGCCAAGATACTCTAATAGTTTAATTGTAAAAAAATATTTTGTCTCAGTACAATGATTTTTAATTGTTTAAGAAGCTATATCTTTTCTTCTACACATACGAACTTGCTAAAATTTGCCCTAGAACTTCTTTTTAGTGTGAAAAAGTAGTGGGTGTAATACCAGCCAAGATACTCTAATAGTTTAATTGTAAAAAAATATTTTGTCTCAGTATAATGATTTTTGTTTATTTAAAAAGCTATATCTTTTCTTCTACACATACGAACCTGCTGAAATTTGCCCTAGAACTTCTTTTTAGTGTGAAAAAGTAGTGAGTGTAATACCAGCCAAGATACTCTAATAGTTTAATTGTAAAAAATTATTTTGTCTCAGTATAATGATTTTTAATTGTTTAAGAAGCTATATCTTTTCTTCTACACATACGAACTTGCTAAAATTTGCCCTCGAACTTCTTTTTAGTGTGAAAAAGTAGTGAGTGTAATACCAGCCAAGATACTCTAATAGTTTAATTGTAAAAAAATATTTTGTCTCAGTATAATGATTTTTGTTTATTTAAAAAGCTATATCTTTTCTTCTACACATACGAACCTGCTGAAATTTGCCCTAGAACTTCTTTTTAGTGTGAAAAAGTAGTGGGTGTAATACCAGCCAAGATACTCTAATAGTTTAATTGTAAAAAAATATTTTGTCTCAGTAGAATAATTTTTAATTGTTTAAGAAGCTATATCTTTTCTTCTACACATACGAACTTGCTAAAATTTGCCCTAGAACTTCTTTTTAGTGTGAAAAAGTAGTGAGAGTAATACCAGCCAAGATACTCTAATAGTTTAATTGTAAAAAAACTATTTTGTCTCAGTAGAATGATTTTTGTTTATTTAAAAAGCTATATCTTTTCTTCTACACACACGAACCTGCTGAAATTTGCCCTAGAACTTCTTTTTAGTGTGAAAAAGTAGTGAGTGTAATACCAGCCAAGATACTCTAATAGTTTAATTGTAAAAAAATATTTTGTCTCAGTACAATGATTTTTAATTGTTTAAGAAGCTATATCTTTTCTTCTACACATACGAACTTGCTAAAATTTGCCCTAGAACTTCTTTTTAGTGTGAAAAAGTAGTGGGTGTAATACCAGCCAAGATACTCTAATAGTTTAATTGTAAAAAAATATTTTGTCTCAGTATAATGATTTTTGTTTATTTAAAAAGCTATATCTTTTCTTCTACACATACGAACCTGCTGAAATTTGCCCTAGAACTTCTTTTTAGTGTGAAAAAGTAGTGAGTGTAATACCAGCCAAGATACTCTAATAGTTTAATTGTAAAAAATTATTTTGTCTCAGTATAATGATTTTTAATTGTTTAAGAAGCTATATCTTTTCTTCTACACATACGAACTTGCTAAAATTTGCCCTCGAACTTCTTTTTAGTGTGAAAAAGTAGTGAGTGTAATACCAGCCAAGATACTCTAATAGTTTAATTGTAAAAAAATATTTTGTCTCAGTATAATGATTTTTGTTTATTTAAAAAGCTATATCTTTTCTTCTACACATACGAACCTGCTGAAATTTGCCCTAGAACTTCTTTTTAGTGCGAAAAAGTAGTGGGTGTAATACCAGCCAAGATACTCTAATAGTTTAATTGTAAAAAAATATTTTGTCTCAGTAGAATGATTTTTGTTCATTTAAAAAGCTATATCTTTTCTTCTACACATACGAACCTGCTGAAATTTGCCCTAGAACTTCTTTTTAGTGTGAAAAAGTAGTGAGTGTAATACCAGCCAAGATACTCTAATAGTTTAATTGTAAAAAAATATTTTGTCTCAGTATAATGATTTTTGTTTATTTAAAAAGCTATATCTTTTCTTCTACACATACGAACCTGCTGAAATTTGCCCTAGAACTTCTTTTTAGTGTGAAAAAGTAGTGGGTGTAATACCAGCCAAGATACTCTAATAGTTTAATTGTAAAAAAATATTTTGTCTCAGTAGAATAATTTTTAATTGTTTAAGAAGCTATATCTTTTCTTCTACACATACGAACTTGCTAAAATTTGCCCTCGAACTTCTTTTTAGTGTGAAAAAGTAGTGAGTGTAATACCAGCCAAGATACTCTAATAGTTTAATTGTAAAAAACTATTTTGTCTCAGTAGAATGATTTTTGTTTATTTAAAAAGCTATATCTTTTCTTCTACACATACGAACCTGCTGAAATTTGCCCTAGAACTTCTTTTTAGTGTGAAAAAGTAGTGAGTGTAATACCAGCCAAGATACTCTAATAGTTTAATTGTAAAAAATTATTTTGTCTCAGTATAATGATTTTTAATTGTTTAAGAAGCTATATCTTTTCTTCTACACATACGAACTTGCTAAAATTTGCCCTCGAACTTCTTTTTAGTGTGAAAAAGTAGTGAGTGTAATACCAGCCAAGATACTCTAATAGTTTAATTGTAAAAAAATATTTTGTCTCAGTATAATGATTTTTGTTTATTTAAAAAGCTATATCTTTTCTTCTACACATACGAACCTGCTGAAATTTGCCCTAGAACTTCTTTTTAGTGTGAAAAAGTAGTGGGTGTAATACCAGCCAAGATACTCTAATAGTTTAATTGTAAAAAAATATTTTGTCTCAGTAGAATAATTTTTAATTGTTTAAGAAGCTATATCTTTTCTTCTACACATACGAACTTGCTAAAATTTGCCCTAGAACTTCTTTTTAGTGTGAAAAAGTAGTGAGAGTAATACCAGCCAAGATACTCTAATAGTTTAATTGTAAAAAAACTATTTTGTCTCAGTAGAATGATTTTTGTTTATTTAAAAAGCTATATCTTTTCTTCTACACACACGAACCTGCTGAAATTTGCCCTAGAACTTCTTTTTAGTGTGAAAAAGTAGTGAGTGTAATACCAGCCAAGATACTCTAATAGTTTAATTGTAAAAAAATATTTTGTCTCAGTACAATGATTTTTAATTGTTTAAGAAGCTATATCTTTTCTTCTACACATACGAACTTGCTAAAATTTGCCCTAGAACTTCTTTTTAGTGTGAAAAAGTAGTGGGTGTAATACCAGCCAAGATACTCTAATAGTTTAATTGTAAAAAAATATTTTGTCTCAGTATAATGATTTTTGTTTATTTAAAAAGCTATATCTTTTCTTCTACACATACGAACCTGCTGAAATTTGCCCTAGAACTTCTTTTTAGTGTGAAAAAGTAGTGAGTGTAATACCAGCCAAGATACTCTAATAGTTTAATTGTAAAAAATTATTTTGTCTCAGTATAATGATTTTTAATTGTTTAAGAAGCTATATCTTTTCTTCTACACATACGAACTTGCTAAAATTTGCCCTCGAACTTCTTTTTAGTGTGAAAAAGTAGTGAGTGTAATACCAGCCAAGATACTCTAATAGTTTAATTGTAAAAAAATATTTTGTCTCAGTATAATGATTTTTGTTTATTTAAAAAGCTATATCTTTTCTTCTACACATACGAACCTGCTGAAATTTGCCCTAGAACTTCTTTTTAGTGTGAAAAAGTAGTGGGTGTAATACCAGCCAAGATACTCTAATAGTTTAATTGTAAAAAAATATTTTGTCTCAGTAGAATGATTTTTGTTCATTTAAAAAGCTATATCTTTTCTTCTACACATACGAACCTGCTGAAATTTGCCCTAGAACTTCTTTTTAGTGTGAAAAAGTAGTGGGTGTAATACCAGCCAAGATACTCTAATAGTTTAATTGTAAAAAAATATTTTGTCTCAGTATAATGATTTTTGTTTATTTAAAAAGCTATATCTTTTCTTCTACACATACGAACCTGCTGAAATTTGCCCTAGAACTTCTTTTTAGTGTGAAAAAGTAGTGGGTGTAATACCAGCCAAGATACTCTAATAGTTTAATTGTAAAAAAATATTTTGTCTCAGTAGAATAATTTTTAATTGTTTAAGAAGCTATATCTTTTCTTCTACACATACGAACTTGCTAAAATTTGCCCTCGAACTTCTTTTTAGTGTGAAAAAGTAGTGAGTGTAATACCAGCCAAGATACTCTAATAGTTTAATTGTAAAAAACTATTTTGTCTCAGTAGAATGATTTTTGTTTATTTAAAAAGCTATATCTTTTCTTCTACACATACGAACCTGCTGAAATTTGCCCTAGAACTTCTTTTTAGTGTGAAAAAGTAGTGAGTGTAATACCAGCCAAGATACTCTAATAGTTTAATTGTAAAAAATTATTTTGTCTCAGTATAATGATTTTTAATTGTTTAAGAAGCTATATCTTTTCTTCTACACATACGAACTTGCTAAAATTTGCCCTAGAACTTCTTTTTAGTGTGAAAAAGTAGTGAGTGTAATACCAGCCAAGATACTCTAATAGTTTAATTGTAAAAAACTATTTTGTCTCAGTAGAATGATTTTTGTTTATTTAAAAAGCTATATCTTTTCTTCTACACATACGAACCTCCTGAAATTTGCCATAGAACTTCTTTTTAGTGTGAAAAAGTAGTGGGTGTAATACCAGCCAAGATACTCTAATAGTTTAATTGTAAAAAAATATTTTGTCTCAGTAGAATGATTTTTAATTGTTTACGAAGCTATATCTTTTCTTCTACACATACGAACTTGCTGAAATTTGCCCTAAAACTTCTTTTTAGTGTGAAAAAGTAGAGATTGTAATACCAGCCAAGATACTCTAATAGTTTAATTGTAAAAAACTATTTTGTCTCAGTAGAATGATTTTTGTTTATTTAAAAAGCTATATCTTTTCTTCTACACATACGAACCTGCTGAAATTTGCCATAGAACTTCTTTTTAGTGTGAAAAAGTAGTGGGTGTAATACCAACCAAGATACTCTAATAGTTTAATTGTAAAAAAATATTTTGTCTCAGTAGAATGATTTTTGTTTATTTAAAAAGCTATATCTTTTCTTCTACACATACGAACCTGCTGAAATTTGCCCTAGAACTTTTTTTAGTGTGAAAAAGTAGTGGGTGTAATACCAGCCAAGATACTCTAATAGTTTAATTGTAAAAAAATATTTTGTCTCAGTATAATGATTTTTGTTTATTTAAAAAGCTATATCTTTTCTTCTACACATACGAACCTGCTGAAATTTGCCCTAGAACTTCTTTTTAGTGTGCAAAAGTAGTGGGTGTAATACCAGCCAAGATACTCTAATAGTTTAATTGTAAAAAAATATTTTGTCTCAATAGAATGATTTTTGTTTATTTACAAAGCTATATCTTTTCTTCTACACATACGAACCTGCTGAAATTTGCCCTAGAACTTCTTTTTAGTGTGAAAAAGTAGTGAGTGTAATACCAGCCAAGATACTCTAATAGTTTAATTGTAAAAAAATATTTTGTCTCAGTATAATGATTTTTGTTTATTAAAAAAGCTATATCTTTTCTTCTACACATACGAACCTGCTGAAATTTGCCCTAGAACTTCTTTTTAGTGTGAAAAAGTAGTGGGTGTAATACCAGCCAAGATACTCTAATAGTTGAATTGTAAAAAAATATTTTGTCTCAGTATAATGATTTTTAATTGTTTAAGAAGCTATGTATATCTTTTTTTCTACACATACGAACTTGCTAAAATTTGCCCTAGAACTTCTTTTTAGTGTGAAAAAGTAGTGAGTGTAATACCAGCCAAGATACTCTAATAGTTTAATTGTAAAAAAATATTTTGTCTCAATACAATGATTTTTAATTGTTTAAGAAGCTATATCTTTTCTTCTACACATACGAACTTGCTAAAATTTGCCCTAGAACTTCTTTTTAGTGTGAAAAAGTAGTGGGTGTAATACCAGCCAAGATACTCTAATAGTTTAATTGTAAAAAAATATTTTGTCTCAGTATAATGATTTTTGTTTATTTAAAAAGCTATATCTTTTCTTCTACACATACGAACCTGCTGAAATTTGCCGTAGAACTTCTTTTTAGTGTGAAAAAGTAGTGAGTGTAATACCAGCCAAGATACTCTAATAGTTTAATTGTAAAAAATTATTTTGTCTCAGTATAATGATTTTTAATTGTTTAAGAAGCTATATCTTTTCTTCTACACATACGAACTTGCTAAAATTTGCCCTAGAACTTCTTTTTAGTGTGAAAAAGTAGTGGGTGTAATACCAGCCAAGATACTCTAATAGTTTAATTGTAAAAAAATATTTTGTCTCAGTATAATGATTTTTGTTTATTTAAAAAGCTATATCTTTTCTTCTACACATACGAACCTGCTGAAATTTGCCCTAGAACTTCTTTTTAGTGTGAAAAAGTAGTGAGTGTAATACCAGCCAAGATACTCTAATAGTTTAATTGTAAAAAATTATTTTGTCTCAGTATAATGATTTTTAATTGTTTAAGAAGCTATATCTTTTCTTCTACACATACGAACTTGCTAAAATTTGCCCTCGAACTTCTTTTTAGTGTGAAAAAGTAGTGAGTGTAATACCAGCCAAGATACTCTAATAGTTTAATTGTAAAAAAATATTTTGTCTCAGTATAATGATTTTTGTTTATTTAAAAAGCTATATCTTTTCTTCTACACATACGAACCTGCTGAAATTTGCCCTAGAACTTCTTTTTAGTGTGAAAAAGTAGTGGGTGTAATACCAGCCAAGATACTCTAATAGTTTAATTGTAAAAAAATATTTTGTCTCAGTAGAATGATTTTTGTTCATTTAAAAAGCTATATCTTTTCTTCTACACATACGAACCTGCTGAAATTTGCCCTAGAACTTCTTTTTAGTGTGAAAAAGTAGTGAGTGTAATACCAGCCAAGATACTCTAATAGTTTAATTGTAAAAAAATATTTTGTCTCAGTATAATGATTTTTGTTTATTTAAAAAGCTATATCTTTTCTTCTACACATACGAACCTGCTGAAATTTGCCCTAGAACTTCTTTTTAGTGTGAAAAAGTAGTGGGTGTAATACCAGCCAAGATACTCTAATAGTTTAATTGTAAAAAAATATTTTGTCTCAGTAGAATAATTTTTAATTGTTTAAGAAGCTATATCTTTTCTTCTACACATACGAACTTGCTAAAATTTGCCCTCGAACTTCTTTTTAGTGTGAAAAAGTAGTGAGTGTAATACCAGCCAAGATACTCTAATAGTTTAATTGTAAAAAACTATTTTGTCTCAGTAGAATGATTTTTGTTTATTTAAAAAGCTATATCTTTTCTTCTACACATACGAACCTGCTGAAATTTGCCCTAGAACTTCTTTTTAGTGTGAAAAAGTAGTGGGTGTAATACCAGCCAAGATACTCTAATAGTTTAATTGTAAAAAAATATTTTGTCTCAGTATAATGATTTTTAATTGTTTAAGAAGCTATATCTTTTCTTCTACACATACGAACTTGCTAAAATTTGCCCTCGAACTTCTTTTTAGTGTGAAAAAGTAGTGAGTGTAATACCAGCCAAGATACTCTAATAGTTTAATTGTAAAAAAATATTTTGTCTCAGTATAATGATTTTTGTTTATTTAAAAAGCTATATCTTTTCTTCTACACATACGAACCTGCTGAAATTTGCCCTAGAACTTCTTTTTAGTGTGAAAAAGTAGTGGGTGTAATACCAGCCAAGATACTCTAATAGTTTAATTGTAAAAAAATATTTTGTCTCAGTAGAATAATTTTTAATTGTTTAAGAAGCTATATCTTTTCTTCTACACATACGAACTTGCTAAAATTTGCCCTAGAACTTCTTTTTAGTGTGAAAAAGTAGTGAGAGTAATACCAGCCAAGATACTCTAATAGTTTAATTGTAAAAAAACTATTTTGTCTCAGTAGAATGATTTTTGTTTATTTAAAAAGCTATATCTTTTCTTCTACACACACGAACCTGCTGAAATTTGCCCTAGAACTTCTTTTTAGTGTGAAAAAGTAGTGAGTGTAATACCAGCCAAGATACTCTAATAGTTTAATTGTAAAAAAATATTTTGTCTCAGTACAATGATTTTTAATTGTTTAAGAAGCTATATCTTTTCTTCTACACATACGAACTTGCTAAAATTTGCCCTAGAACTTCTTTTTAGTGTGAAAAAGTAGTGGGTGTAATACCAGCCAAGATACTCTAATAGTTTAATTGTAAAAAAATATTTTGTCTCAGTATAATGATTTTTGTTTATTTAAAAAGCTATATCTTTTCTTCTACACATACGAACCTGCTGAAATTTGCCCTAGAACTTCTTTTTAGTGTGAAAAAGTAGTGAGTGTAATACCAGCCAAGATACTCTAATAGTTTAATTGTAAAAAATTATTTTGTCTCAGTATAATGATTTTTAATTGTTTAAGAAGCTATATCTTTTCTTCTACACATACGAACTTGCTAAAATTTGCCCTCGAACTTCTTTTTAGTGTGAAAAAGTAGTGAGTGTAATACCAGCCAAGATACTCTAATAGTTTAATTGTAAAAAAATATTTTGTCTCAGTATAATGATTTTTGTTTATTTAAAAAGCTATATCTTTTCTTCTACACATACGAACCTGCTGAAATTTGCCCTAGAACTTCTTTTTAGTGTGAAAAAGTAGTGGGTGTAATACCAGCCAAGATACTCTAATAGTTTAATTGTAAAAAAATATTTTGTCTCAGTAGAATAATTTTTAATTGTTTAAGAAGCTATATCTTTTCTTCTACACATACGAACTTGCTAAAATTTGCCCTAGAACTTCTTTTTAGTGTGAAAAAGTAGTGAGAGTAATACCAGCCAAGATACTCTAATAGTTTAATTGTAAAAAAACTATTTTGTCTCAGTAGAATGATTTTTGTTTATTTAAAAAGCTATATCTTTTCTTCTACACACACGAACCTGCTGAAATTTGCCCTAGAACTTCTTTTTAGTGTGAAAAAGTAGTGAGTGTAATACCAGCCAAGATACTCTAATAGTTTAATTGTAAAAAAATATTTTGTCTCAGTACAATGATTTTTAATTGTTTAAGAAGCTATATCTTTTCTTCTACACATACGAACTTGCTAAAATTTGCCCTAGAACTTCTTTTTAGTGTGAAAAAGTAGTGGGTGTAATACCAGCCAAGATACTCTAATAGTTTAATTGTAAAAAAATATTTTGTCTCAGTATAATGATTTTTGTTTATTTAAAAAGCTATATCTTTTCTTCTACACATACGAACCTGCTGAAATTTGCCCTAGAACTTCTTTTTAGTGTGAAAAAGTAGTGAGTGTAATACCAGCCAAGATACTCTAATAGTTTAATTGTAAAAAATTATTTTGTCTCAGTATAATGATTTTTAATTGTTTAAGAAGCTATATCTTTTCTTCTACACATACGAACTTGCTAAAATTTGCCCTCGAACTTCTTTTTAGTGTGAAAAAGTAGTGAGTGTAATACCAGCCAAGATACTCTAATAGTTTAATTGTAAAAAAATATTTTGTCTCAGTATAATGATTTTTGTTTATTTAAAAAGCTATATCTTTTCTTCTACACATACGAACCTGCTGAAATTTGCCCTAGAACTTCTTTTTAGTGCGAAAAAGTAGTGGGTGTAATACCAGCCAAGATACTCTAATAGTTTAATTGTAAAAAAATATTTTGTCTCAGTAGAATGATTTTTGTTCATTTAAAAAGCTATATCTTTTCTTCTACACATACGAACCTGCTGAAATTTGCCCTAGAACTTCTTTTTAGTGTGAAAAAGTAGTGAGTGTAATACCAGCCAAGATACTCTAATAGTTTAATTGTAAAAAAATATTTTGTCTCAGTATAATGATTTTTGTTTATTTAAAAAGCTATATCTTTTCTTCTACACATACGAACCTGCTGAAATTTGCCCTAGAACTTCTTTTTAGTGTGAAAAAGTAGTGGGTGTAATACCAGCCAAGATACTCTAATAGTTTAATTGTAAAAAAATATTTTGTCTCAGTAGAATAATTTTTAATTGTTTAAGAAGCTATATCTTTTCTTCTACACATACGAACTTGCTAAAATTTGCCCTCGAACTTCTTTTTAGTGTGAAAAAGTAGTGAGTGTAATACCAGCCAAGATACTCTAATAGTTTAATTGTAAAAAACTATTTTGTCTCAGTAGAATGATTTTTGTTTATTTAAAAAGCTATATCTTTTCTTCTACACATACGAACCTGCTGAAATTTGCCCTAGAACTTCTTTTTAGTGTGAAAAAGTAGTGAGTGTAATACCAGCCAAGATACTCTAATAGTTTAATTGTAAAAAATTATTTTGTCTCAGTATAATGATTTTTAATTGTTTAAGAAGCTATATCTTTTCTTCTACACATACGAACTTGCTAAAATTTGCCCTCGAACTTCTTTTTAGTGTGAAAAAGTAGTGAGTGTAATACCAGCCAAGATACTCTAATAGTTTAATTGTAAAAAAATATTTTGTCTCAGTATAATGATTTTTGTTTATTTAAAAAGCTATATCTTTTCTTCTACACATACGAACCTGCTGAAATTTGCCCTAGAACTTCTTTTTAGTGCGAAAAAGTAGTGGGTGTAATACCAGCCAAGATACTCTAATAGTTTAATTGTAAAAAAATATTTTGTCTCAGTAGAATGATTTTTGTTCATTTAAAAAGCTATATCTTTTCTTCTACACATACGAACCTGCTGAAATTTGCCCTAGAACTTCTTTTTAGTGTGAAAAAGTAGTGAGTGTAATACCAGCCAAGATACTCTAATAGTTTAATTGTAAAAAAATATTTTGTCTCAGTATAATGATTTTTGTTTATTTAAAAAGCTATATCTTTTCTTCTACACATACGAACCTGCTGAAATTTGCCCTAGAACTTCTTTTTAGTGTGAAAAAGTAGTGGGTGTAATACCAGCCAAGATACTCTAATAGTTTAATTGTAAAAAAATATTTTGTCTCAGTAGAATAATTTTTAATTGTTTAAGAAGCTATATCTTTTCTTCTACACATACGAACTTGCTAAAATTTGCCCTCGAACTTCTTTTTAGTGTGAAAAAGTAGTGAGTGTAATACCAGCCAAGATACTCTAATAGTTTAATTGTAAAAAACTATTTTGTCTCAGTAGAATGATTTTTGTTTATTTAAAAAGCTATATCTTTTCTTCTACACATACGAACCTGCTGAAATTTGCCCTAGAACTTCTTTTTAGTGTGAAAAAGTAGTGAGTGTAATACCAGCCAAGATACTCTAATAGTTTAATTGTAAAAAATTATTTTGTCTCAGTATAATGATTTTTAATTGTTTAAGAAGCTATATCTTTTCTTCTACACATACGAACTTGCTAAAATTTGCCCTCGAACTTCTTTTTAGTGTGAAAAAGTAGTGAGTGTAATACCAGCCAAGATACTCTAATAGTTTAATTGTAAAAAAATATTTTGTCTCAGTATAATGATTTTTGTTTATTTAAAAAGCTATATCTTTTCTTCTACACATACGAACCTGCTGAAATTTGCCCTAGAACTTCTTTTTAGTGTGAAAAAGTAGTGGGTGTAATACCAGCCAAGATACTCTAATAGTTTAATTGTAAAAAAATATTTTGTCTCAGTAGAATAATTTTTAATTGTTTAAGAAGCTATATGTTTTCTTCTACACATACGAACTTGCTAAAATTTGCCCTAGAACTTCTGTTTAGTGTGAAAAAGTAGTGAGAGTAATACCAGCCAAGATACTCTAATAGTTTAATTGTAAAAAAACTATTTTGTCTCAGTAGAATGATTTTTGTTTATTTAAAAAGCTATATCTTTTCTTCTACACACACGAACCTGCTGAAATTTGCCCTAGAACTTCTTTTTAGTGTGAAAAAGTAGTGAGTGTAATACCAGCCAAGATACTCTAATAGTTTAATTGTAAAAAATTATTTTGTCTCAGTATAATGATTTTTAATTGTTTAAGAAGCTATATCTTTTCTTCTACACATACGAACTTGCTAAAATTTGCCCTCGAACTTCTTTTTAGTGTGAAAAAGTAGTGAGTGTAATACCAGCCAAGATACTCTAATAGTTTAATTGTAAAAAAATATTTTGTCTCAGTATAATGATTTTTGTTTATTTAAAAAGCTATATCTTTTCTTCTACACATACGAACCTGCTGAAATTTGCCCTAGAACTTCTTTTTAGTGTGAAAAAGTAGTGGGTGTAATACCAGCCAAGATACTCTAATAGTTTAATTGTAAAAAAATATTTTGTCTCAGTAGAATGATTTTTGTTCATTTAAAAAGCTATATCTTTTCTTCTACACATACGAACCTGCTGAAATTTGCCCTAGAACTTCTTTTTAGTGTGAAAAAGTAGTGGGTGTAATACCAGCCAAGATACTCTAATAGTTTAATTGTAAAAAAATATTTTGTCTCAGTATAATGATTTTTGTTTATTTAAAAAGCTATATCTTTTCTTCTACACATACGAACCTGCTGAAATTTGCCCTAGAACTTCTTTTTAGTGTGAAAAAGTAGTGGGTGTAATACCAGCCAAGATACTCTAATAGTTTAATTGTAAAAAAATATTTTGTCTCAGTAGAATAATTTTTAATTGTTTAAGAAGCTATATCTTTTCTTCTACACATACGAACTTGCTAAAATTTGCCCTCGAACTTCTTTTTAGTGTGAAAAAGTAGTGAGTGTAATACCAGCCAAGATACTCTAATAGTTTAATTGTAAAAAACTATTTTGTCTCAGTAGAATGATTTTTGTTTATTTAAAAAGCTATATCTTTTCTTCTACACATACGAACCTGCTGAAATTTGCCCTAGAACTTCTTTTTAGTGTGAAAAAGTAGTGAGTGTAATACCAGCCAAGATACTCTAATAGTTTAATTGTAAAAAATTATTTTGTCTCAGTATAATGATTTTTAATTGTTTAAGAAGCTATATCTTTTCTTCTACACATACGAACTTGCTAAAATTTGCCCTAGAACTTCTTTTTAGTGTGAAAAAGTAGTGAGTGTAATACCAGCCAAGATACTCTAATAGTTTAATTGTAAAAAACTATTTTGTCTCAGTAGAATGATTTTTGTTTATTTAAAAAGCTATATCTTTTCTTCTACACATACGAACCTCCTGAAATTTGCCATAGAACTTCTTTTTAGTGTGAAAAAGTAGTGGGTGTAATACCAGCCAAGATACTCTAATAGTTTAATTGTAAAAAAATATTTTGTCTCAGTAGAATGATTTTTAATTGTTTACGAAGCTATATCTTTTCTTCTACACATACGAACTTGCTGAAATTTGCCCTAAAACTTCTTTTTAGTGTGAAAAAGTAGAGATTGTAATACCAGCCAAGATACTCTAATAGTTTAATTGTAAAAAACTATTTTGTCTCAGTAGAATGATTTTTGTTTATTTAAAAAGCTATATCTTTTCTTCTACACATACGAACCTGCTGAAATTTGCCATAGAACTTCTTTTTAGTGTGAAAAAGTAGTGGGTGTAATACCAACCAAGATACTCTAATAGTTTAATTGTAAAAAAATATTTTGTCTCAGTAGAATGATTTTTGTTTATTTAAAAAGCTATATCTTTTCTTCTACACATACGAACCTGCTGAAATTTGCCCTAGAACTTTTTTTTAGTGTGAAAAAGTAGTGGGTGTAATACCAGCCAAGATACTCTAATAGTTTAATTGTAAAAAAATATTTTGTCTCAGTATAATGATTTTTGTTTATTTAAAAAGCTATATCTTTTCTTCTACACATACGAACCTGCTGAAATTTGCCCTAGAACTTCTTTTTAGTGTGCAAAAGTAGTGGGTGTAATACCAGCCAAGATACTCTAATAGTTTAATTGTAAAAAAATATTTTGTCTCAATAGAATGATTTTTGTTTATTTACAAAGCTATATCTTTTCTTCTACACATACGAACCTGCTGAAATTTGCCCTAGAACTTCTTTTTAGTGTGAAAAAGTAGTGAGTGTAATACCAGCCAAGATACTCTAATAGTTTAATTGTAAAAAAATATTTTGTCTCAGTATAATGATTTTTGTTTATTAAAAAAGCTATATCTTTTCTTCTACACATACGAACCTGCTGAAATTTGCCCTAGAACTTCTTTTTAGTGTGAAAAAGTAGTGGGTGTAATACCAGCCAAGATACTCTAATAGTTGAATTGTAAAAAAATATTTTGTCTCAGTATAATGATTTTTAATTGTTTAAGAAGCTATGTATATCTTTTTTTCTACACATACGAACTTGCTAAAATTTGCCCTAGAACTTCTTTTTAGTGTGAAAAAGTAGTGAGTGTAATACCAGCCAAGATACTCTAATAGTTTAATTGTAAAAAAATATTTTGTCTCAATACAATGATTTTTAATTGTTTAAGAAGCTATATCTTTTCTTCTACACATACGAACTTGCTAAAATTTGCCCTAGAACTTCTTTTTAGTGTGAAAAAGTAGTGGGTGTAATACCAGCCAAGATACTCTAATAGTTTAATTGTAAAAAAATATTTTGTCTCAGTATAATGATTTTTGTTTATTTAAAAAGCTATATCTTTTCTTCTACACATACGAACCTGCTGAAATTTGCCGTAGAACTTCTTTTTAGTGTGCAAAAGTAGTGGGTGTAATACCAGCCAAGATACTCTAATAGTTTAATTGTAAAAAAATATTTTGTCTCAGTAGAATGATTTTTAATTGTTTAAGAAGCTATATCTTTTCTTCTACACATACGAACTTGCTAAAATTTGCCCTAGAACTTCTTTTTAGTGTGAAAAAGTAGTGAGTGTAATACCAGCCAAGATACTCTAATAGTTTAATTGTAAAAAACTATTTTGTCTCAGTAGAATGATTTTTGTTTATTTAAAAAGCTATATCTTTTCATCTACACATACGAACCTGCTGAAATTTGCCCTAGAACTTCTTTTTAGTGTGCAAAAGTAGTGGGTGTAATACCAGCCAAGATACTCTAATAGTTTAATTGTAAAAAAATATTTTGTCTCAATAGAATGATTTTTGTTTATTTACAAAGCTATATCTTTTCTTCTACACATACGAACCTGCTGAAATTTGCCCTAGAACTTCTTTTTAGTGTGAAAAAGTAGTGAGTGTAATACCAGCCAAGATACTCTAATAGTTTAATTGTAAAAAAATATTTTGTCTCAGTATAATGATTTTTGTTTATTAAAAAAGCTATATCTTTTCTTCTACACATACGAACCTGCTGAAATTTGCCCTAGAACTTCTTTTTAGTGTGAAAAAGTAGTGGGTGTAATACCAGCCAAGATACTCTAATAGTTGAATTGTAAAAAATTATTTTGTCTCAGTATAATGATTTTTAATTGTTTAAGAAGCTATATCTTTTTTTCTACACATACGAACTTGCTAAAATTTGCCCTAGAACTTCTTTTTAGTGTGAAAAAGTAGTGAGTGTAATACCAGCCAAGATACTCTAATAGTTTAATTGTAAAAAAATATTTTGTCTCAATACAATGATTTTTAATTGTTTAAGAAGCTATATCTTTTCTTCTACACATACGAACTTGCTAAAATTTGCCCTAGAACTTCTTTTTAGTGTGAAAAAGTAGTGGGTGTAATACCAGCCAAGATACTCTAATAGTTTAATTGTAAAAAAATATTTTGTCTCAGTATAATGATTTTTGTTTATTTAAAAAGCTATATCTTTTCATCTACACATACGAACCTGCTGAAATTTGCCCTAGAACTTCTTTTTAGTGTGCAAAAGTAGTGGGTGTAATACCAGCCAAGATACTCTAATAGTTTAATTGTAAAAAAATATTTTGTCTCAATAGAATGATTTTTGTTTATTTACAAAGCTATATCTTTTCTTCTACACATACGAACCTGCTGAAATTTGCCCTAGAACTTCTTTTTAGTGTGAAAAAGTAGTGAGTGTAATACCAGCCAAGATACTCTAATAGTTTAATTGTAAAAAAATATTTTGTCTCAGTATAATGATTTTTGTTTATTAAAAAAGCTATATCTTTTCTTCTACACATACGAACCTGCTGAAATTTGCCCTAGAACTTCTTTTTAGTGTGAAAAAGTAGTGGGTGTAATACCAGCCAAGATACTCTAATAGTTGAATTGTAAAAAATTATTTTGTCTCAGTATAATGATTTTTAATTGTTTAAGAAGCTATATCTTTTTTTCTACACATACGAACTTGCTAAAATTTGCCCTAGAACTTCTTTTTAGTGTGAAAAAGTAGTGAGTGTAATACCAGCCAAGATACTCTAATAGTTTAACAATGATTTTTAATTGTTTAAGAAGCTATATCTTTTCTTCTACACATACGAACTTGCTAAAATTTGCCCTAGAACTTCTTTTTTCGTGTGAAAAAGTAGTGGGTGTAATACCAGCCAAGATACTCTAATAGTTTAATTGTAAAAAAATATTTTGTCTCAGTATAATGATTTTTGTTTATTTAAAAAGCTATATCTTTTCTTCTACACATACGAACCTGCTGAAATTTGCCCTAGAATTTCTTTTTAGTGTGCAAAAGTAGTGGGTGTAATACCAGCCAAGATACTCTAATAGTTTAATTGTAAAAAAATATTTTGTCTCAGTAGAATGATTTTTAATTGTTTAAGAAGCTATATCTTTTCTTCTACACATACGAACTTGCTAAAATTTGCCCTCGATCTTCTTTTTAGTGTGAAAAAGTAGTGAGTGTAATACCAGCCAAGATACTCTAATAGTTTAATTGTAAAAAACTATTTTGTCTCAGTAGAATGATTTTTGTTTATTTAAAAAGCTATATCTTTTCTTCTACACATACGAACCTGCTGAAATTTGCCATAGAACTTCTTTTTAGTGTGAAAAAGTAGTGGGTGTAATACCAGCCAAGATACTCTAATAGTTTAATTGTAAAAAAATATTTTGTCTCAGTAGAATGATTTTTGTTTATTTAAAAAGCTATATCTTTTCTTCTACACATACGAACCTGCTGAAATTTGCCCTAGAACTTCTTTTTAGTGTGAAAAAGTAGTGAGTGTAATACCAGCCAAGATACTCTAATAGTTTAATTGTAAAAAACTATTTTGTCTCAGTAGAATGATTTTTGTTTATTTAAAAAGCTATATCTTTTCTTCTACACATACGAACCTGCTGAAATTTGCCCTAGAACTTCTTTTTAGTGTGAAAAAGTAGTGAGTGTAATACCAGCCAAGATACTCTAATAGTTTAATTGTAAAAAAATATTTTGTCTCAGTACAATGATTTTTAATTGTTTAAGAAGCTATATCTTTTCTTCTACACATACGAACTTGCTAAAATTTGCCCTAGAACTTCTTTTTAGTGTGAAAAAGTAGTGAGTGTAATACCAGCCAAGATACTCTAATAGTTTAATTGTAAAAAAATATTTTGTCTCAGTATAATGATTTTTGTTTATTTAAAAACCTATATCTTTTCTTCTACACATACGAACCTGCTGAAATTTGCCCTAGAACTTCTTTTTAGTGTGCAAAAGTAGTGGGTGTAATACCAGCCAAGATACTCTAATAGTTTAATTGTAAAAAAATATTTTGTCTCAGTAGAATGATTTTTAATTGTTTAAGAAGCTATATCTTTTCTTCTACACATACGAACTTGCTAAAATTTGCCCTCGAACTTCTTTTTAGTGTGAAAAAGTAGTGAGTGTAATACCAGCCAAGATACTCTAATAGTTTAATTGTAAAAAAATATTTTGTCTCAGTAGAATGATTTTTAATTGTTTAAGAAGCTATATCTTTTCTTCTACACATACGAACCTGCTGAAATTTGCCATAGAACTTCTTTTTAGTGTGAAAAAGTAGTGGGTGTAATACCAGCCAAGATACTCTAATAGTTTAATTGTAAAAAAATATTTTGTCTCAGTAGAATGATTTTTGTTTATTTAAAAAGCTATATCTTTTGTTCTACACATACGAACCTGCTGAAATTTGCCCTAGAACTTCTTTTTAGTGTGAAAAAGTAGTGAGTGTAATACCAGCCAAGATACTCTAATAGTTTAATTGTAAAAAACTATTTTGTCTCAGTAGAATGATTTTTGTTTATTTAAAAAGCTATATCTTTTCTTCTACACATACGAACCTGCTGAAATTTGCCCTAGAACTTCTTTTTAGTGTGAAAAAGTAGTGGGTGTAATACCAGCCAAGATACTCTAATAGTTTAATTGTAAAAAAATATTTTGTCTCAGCATAATGATTTTTGTTTATTTAAAAAGCTATATCTTTTCTTCTACACATACGAACCTGCTGAAATTTGCCCTAGAACTTCTTTTTAGTGTGAAAAAGTAGTGGGTGTAATACCAGCCAAGATACTCTAATAGTTTAATTGTAAAAAAATATTTTGTCTCAGTAGAATGATTTTTGTTCATTTAAAAAGCTATATCTTTTCTTCTACACATACGAACCTGCTGAAATTTGCCCTAGAACTTCTTTTTAGTGTGAAAAAGTAGTGAGTGTAATACCAGCCAAGATACTCTAATAGTTTAATTGTAAAAAACTATTTTGTCTCAGTAGAATGATTTTTGTTTATTTAAAAAGCTATATCTTTTCTTCTACACATACGAACCTGCTGAAATTTGCCCTAGAACTTCTTTTTAGTGTGAAAAAGTAGTGGGTGTAATACCAGCCAAGAAACTCTAATAGGTTAATTGTAAAAAAATATTTTGTCTCAGTATAATGATTTTTGTTTATTTAAAAAGCTATATCTTTTCTTCTACACATACGAACCTGCTGGAATTTGCCCTAGAACTTCTTTTTAGTGTGAAAAAGTAGTGGGTGTAATACCAGCCAAGATACTCGTAATAGTTTAATTGTAAAAAAATATTTTGTCTCAGTAGAATGATTTTTAATTGTTTAAGAAGCTATATCTTTTCTTCTACACATACGAACTTGCTAAAATTTGCCCTCGAACTTCTTTTTAGTGTGAAAAAGTAGTGAGTGTAATACCAGCCAAGATACTCTAATGGTTTAATTGTAAAAAACTATTTTGTCTCAGTAGAATGATTTTTGTTTATTTAAAAAGCTATATCTTTTCTTCTACACATACGAACCTGCTGAAATTTGCCCTAGAACTTCTTTTTAGTGTGAAAAAGTAGTGAGTGTAATACCAGCCAAGATACTCTAATAGTTTAATTGTAAAAAACTATTTTGTCTCAGTAGAATGATTTTTGTTTATTTAAAAAGCTATATCTTTTCTTCTACACATACGAACCTGCTGAAATTTGCCCTAGAACTTCTTTTTAGTGTGAAAAAGTAGTGGGTGTAATACCAGCCAAGATACTCTAATAGGTTAATTGTAAAAAAATATTTTGTCTCAGTATAATGATTTTTGTTTATTTAAAAAGCTATATCTTTTCTTCTACACATACGAACCTGCTGGAATTTGCCCTAGAACTTCTTTTTAGTGTGAAAAAGTAGTGAGTGTAATACCAGCCAAGATACTCTAATGGTTTAATTGTAAAAAACTATTTTGTCTCAGTAGAATGATTTTTGTTTATTTAAAAAGCTATATCTTTTCTCCTACACATACGAACCTGCTGAAATTTGCCATAGAACTTCTTTTTAGTGTGAAAAAGTAGTGGGTGTAATACCAGCCAAGATACTCTAATAGTTTAATTGTAAAAAAATATTTTGTCTCAGTAGAATGATTTTTGTTTATTTAAAAAGCTATATCTTTTCTTCTACACATACGAACCTGCTGAAATTTGCCCTAGAACTTCTTTTTAGTGTGAAAAAGTAGTGGGTGTAATACCAGCCAAGATACTCTAATAGTTTATTTGTAAAAAAATATTTTGTCTCAGTAGAATGATTTTTAATTGTTTAAGAAGCTATATCTTTTCTTCTACACATACGAACTTGCTAAAATTTGCCCTAGAACTTATTTTTAGTGTGAAAAAGTAGTGAGTGTAATACCAGCCAAGATACTCTAATAGTTTAATTGTAAAAAACTATTTTGTCTCAGTAGAATGATTTTTGTTTATTTAAAAAGCTATATCTTTTCTTCTACACATACGAACCTGCTGAAATTTGCCCTAGAACTTCTTTTTAGTGTGAAAAAGTAGTGAGTGTAATACCAGCCAAGATACTCTAATAGTTTAATTGTAAAAAAATATTTTGTCTCAGTATAATGATTTTTAATTGTTTAAGAAGCTATATCTTTTCTTCTACACATACGAACTTGCTAAAATTTGCCCTAGAACTTCTTTTTAGTGTGAAAAAGTAGTGAGTGTAATACCAGCCAAGATACTCTAATAGTTTAATTGTAAAAAAATATTTTGTCTCAGTACAATGATTTTTAATTGTTTAAGAAGCTATATCTTTTCTTCTACACATACGAACTTGCTAAAATTTGCCCTAGAACTTCTTTTTAGTGTGAAAAAGTAGTGGGTGTAATACCAGCCAAGATACTCTAATAGTTTAATTGTAAAAAATTATTTTGTCTCAGTATAATGATTTTTAATTGTTTAAGAAGCTATATATTTTCTTCTACACATACGAACTTGCTAAAATTTGCCCTAGAACTTCTTTTTAGTGTGAAAAAGTAGTGAGTGTAATACCAGCCAAGATACTCTAATAGTTTAATTGTAAAAAACTATTTGTCTCAGTAGAATGATTTTTGTTTATTTTTTATTTTTTTTATTTTTTACAATTCAACAATTATTGTTAATAAGCAGGTGTCATGTTAGTTTTTAATATTATTTGTAATTTTGCAATGAAGGATCCTAATTTTTCAAAAATATTTAGGGGCCCGGGCCCCTATCTGTTATGTTTCGTCTCTGTCGGCTGCTAGCTGGTAGCTGCTAGTTTCAGTTTCATGGACTCGAACAGACTGCGTTTTATTAATTAAGGGCCTAATGAGCTGAATAATTCACATTCAAGCAATTCTCGTAAATTTCAGCCGTCATTATGAAGTTATTTTGTAGTCCTGGATTTCAGGTAACGAGACAGATTAATGTCAGGATGATTCAGGTTAAATATTTTGTATTTTACGGTTCCAATCCCGTGCAAGGTTGACTGAGCTCTTGAATAGTTGAGTTCTTGAGTTGGAAAATAATTTTAGAATTCTGCACGTGAGTGCAGGTAAACTGTAGATCTTCTTTAAGCATATGCTACGTGCCTGAGAACGTCAATGGTAAAAGCACAAGCGCACATAATATTTGTTTCTTTACTGAAAATTATTATTTTGAACATTACTTCGGTGTAACCGCCTCTTAAATTTGGCGTAGTCTAAGTAGGTTTTTAAAAGGAAACCACAGGGACCATAGCTTCTAAATATTTTGTTGAGAGCCCAAATCCTCCTTAGGTTACCTTCCTATGAATAATCTAAACCCAATCCCTGATACCGGCCTCCCACGATTTAAAAACATATTTATATTGACAACCCAATCTGCTCAAATAAGATATCAATACATATACATATTACAAATTAAATTCAGTTTTCGTGTCTGTCTGTGTGACCACGATGTTCTTCTAAAATGCGCAACAGATTTTGATGCGTTTTTCACCGTCATTTAGAAAATTTATTCAAGAATTTAATCATTCCTTCTTACCCTGATCCCGGCATCTCGATTCGCTTGCGCAACCCCCACGTCGGCGTCTCTCTTGACGATCGCCGTCTGCGCCTTGCCCAAGCTGGCGAGGTACTGCACGTCATCGTACACGTCCTTGATCGTGAACGACAGGATCTCGATTCCCATGCGGCCCACGTCCGGTGCTGCCACCTCGCGCACAAGACCCGCGAACTGATCTCGGTCCCTGTAAACCTCTTCTACTGTAAGAGTTCCTGTAAGAGAGAAAGAGACGGTTAGATGTTGACAGATTCTTTAAAAAAAACTATTTGATAAACATAAACGGCCAAGACAAGATGGCGACCACACACAGCTGTAGACAGGGATAAGTGGAAAGAAAGGAGGCTTTTTCTGCAGTGGGACACAAACGGATGTTAAAAATAATATACTCTCTGAAAAAGTAAATTTAGGAGAACAGGAGTTCATAGTTTTATTGATCAAGTCAGATCGGAGTCTATTAGGTTTAATCGGCCGTTGCAGAAATTTAACTCTGTCATTGTCAAGACAATCCATAGATCTATTGATAGACTTATCCGCATAGCATTGCACCTACTGATCTATTTCGCTATTTGGATTGCTCTATCTTAAGCAATGATCGTATGACTACTTCAAAGAAATAAAATATTATGTTTGCCAATTATTTTGGCTGTATAAATATATTATTAGGTGCATTCAGTCATGAAGTTTTGATTAAACAAACGAGATTGAATAATTATGTTTGTCTTCTGTCAACTCGCAGTTGATAGACCATCAGGGGCCCATTAGGTGTAATGATGTTGAACGAATGTTGATGATCATCATTCGCGATGGAGCAATAACTCAGTAGATAGACGATTCGATTAAAAGTAAAGCTTTGACTCAGATTCATATGTACTTTCTGAGTTTATCTTGGACATTACTTATTTATTTGACTCCTCCGTGAGATGCTTTGTCGGGTTGGTGAAATGTAACACACGTTGAAACATTCGCCTAGTTGTTGTGTTACTATTCATTTTCAATTCTCTTTCTGCAGCTTTGTTTGCACTGTCATTGGATCGAGATAAGTAGCCACCTAAGCAAACTTAGGTTTGCTTAGGTGGCTACTTATCTCGATTAACTAGGTTTACTTAGGTTGACACTTAATATATAACACTAGATATCTACCTCCGTTGAGTGCATAAAAGAGAAGTCTGTTGTAGAGTCATGAGCAAAAATATGGATGCACTCAGTGTCATTTAAAAACGATTTTCTCTAAAAGTACCTACACCTAATAAAGTGCTGTGCATAAAGTATATTTGAAGTTACTATCTGTACCTATGTTATCGTTTTTATAGAAATTTAATATTGGAATCGATCCTCTACGTGGACTACGAGATAATCGCTATGATTATAATAGAATAATAAGAGTAATAAGAGTAAGAATGAAAATAATAAGAGCAAAGTTAAAGGTTGTGAGGAAGGTTGTTTTGAATGTTGATGGCTTTAAGAGTAAGAGAACACCAAAGACACGATGGATGGCTAAAAAAGCTACCGAAATGACGACTAATAGAGAAGTATGGCAGAAAGAGATATGTTGCGCCGACCCTAAATTAATTGGGATAAGATCAGGGGGCCTAAAAAGGCCACTTTGACAAAATCATAAAAGGATGACATTATGAATCATAATGGACAGTTAACTGTTAAGTTAATCGTATCAAATCCCATTGGTGAAGGATTTTTAATTTTTTTTATCTTTGCTAAAATACCAATCAATCCAGTCCAAATCCAATCCCAATCTCTTTGATTATACCTACGTAGTGCAGCGAAAATACGAAAAACACGGACTGTCTTCGCCATATTACGATTCATAATGTTATCCTTTTATGATTCTCCCAAAGTGATCTTTTTTAGCCCCCAGGAGAATGATGATGACAATGACTCTGAAAAAAATTTAAAAACCATATTCACTCACTTTTTCACAGTAAACCATGTAATTCCAATGGACAACGCGACACCAGTCACTGGCACTAATCCCATACGTAACATTTCCATACTCAACGTTATATTATAGTCACTTATTATTAATATAACACTCACACACTATTGCACATTACTACTATTATAATAATTGTATATGGAAGACTAATACTGATATACTTTCGGTACTTTTTTCGAGTCCTTTTTGATATTGTCTTGTATTATTTAATAATATCTGTATAAATAAAAAATTAAATGCTTGTCCTTGGTTAGCGTATCACATGGGAACAGCTGGACCAATTTGTCTATTTTTTTGTTTTAAGATGCTCCTTAAGTCCGAATGGATGGAAAAATTATGAAAGTTCCCCGGAAAATGATCAAATTCGGAACGAACGTCAACTAAACTGAACGTAAACAAACGTCCTTTTTTCTATGAACTCAAGACTATTTAACTCACGAATTCACAAAAAAATCACAAACATATTTATTGAAATTTGGACAGGACAACATCTGTCGGGTCAGCTAAGTAATAAATAAATAATAATGAGATGTTGGGAAACCCAGATGAAAAGATGTAGGGAAAAATTGTCTTTGTAAATGTGACAAATTCTTTCAATCCAGTACCAATACATAGGTTTAAAACATAAATAGTGTATATTGATGAATATGTATCAATATAATCGTGTATGATTATGTTTGTATCTTGAATGCACTTCCTAGTAGATACTAGATACCCTTGTTGTACCTTACACGGTCACACGGTTGATATGTATGCAACGCATGTTTTACGTGTTCAAACTAGAAATCTAAAGTAAGTATTTCGCTCTATCTTTTGTTTAGAAGAAGTTTAATAAACGTTTGGAAAATCATAATTAAACTCCCACAAATAAAAATTATTGAAATAACACTCAAACGATTTAAAATAAGAAATTAAAAAAAAAAAATTTTGGGAAACTTTATAGCACTCAACGAGTTAAAATAAAACTTTGGCAAAAAAAAACAAATTTCTTAGTTGAAAAAATAATTAGGCACTGAATTACAGAATATATGTAAATAAGTACATATACATAGTGATTATCACACGTATATGTGTCTCGTAGACGTCGCGACCGGCACAGATGCGAAAAAATACTGCTGTCTTACCTCCCTTTCAAATAACATGCCCGATTTATAACTAAAGCAATTCTAAATCTTATTCCACTGACATTAAACCACACAATAGCATACAAGCTGTGATTTTATCGTTATTTACGTTGCGAATGATATAAATATGATAATGATAAGGATTGCTTTAAATAGGTTAGATGTTGCGAACACGATTTATTTCATTGATATTTCTGGTTTTCACATTTTCTTGCACATTTCTACCGGAAAGAACATTGGCGAACTCCCAACCCAAACATTTTTTTTAATCCTTTTTTAATAGAACCTGTTCTTAATTTAAAAAAAAATTAAAATACAGTTTGAATTTCTGAACAGTTTTGTCTTCAGTCATACTTATTATAGAAAGTCAGGAATTAAAGATATTCCAGTTTGAAGTTCTAGAGGTTATGTCTTATCAACAACAGACCATAACCTAAAAAGAAATCCTATATTTCTTTTACCTACCTACTTCCCACTTAAAATACCATTGATAGAAATGCATTTTCACAGCAAAATAAACTGCAGATTACGTATTCAGAATAATGTAAGTCACCGACCGCGACGTGCGTAGGTCTGTCACATGGATATGGCCCACATGCGACGTACCTAAGTAAATAAATGCCCAGAAGAATATTTATTTAATAATCTTCGCCAACTATCTTTAGGACATTTTATAGATATTATGATTAACTAGCTTCTGCCCGCGACTTCGTCCGCGTGAAACTTCCTGTTCCCCCGACCCCTCCCGTCGCATCGCATCGCGTGCCCACGCTATTACTTTGTTTTCGCTTACGTAACGTTTTTCAAACTTTTTCTTTTTGCTTGGTTCCAAAGAGTCCTACCAACAGAAAAAATAAGGAAACAACCATTACATAAACACAATAAGTAGGTACCTAAAGTCTATTCAAATTCATGTTTCCAATTAATGTTATTTCAAGTTAAACAAATATCAACTTTAGTGTAGTGAAAATTAAGTTGATTTCAGAGTTACTAGTACTATTGAAAAAGTTATAATAATGCAATGTTTGAAGTTGTAGCGTAAACTGAACTTTATTGTGTAGGTATTAATGTTATTTTTCCATCAACTCATATTTGTTTACATGTTCGGAAAATAAATCGCAAATGCAGATTACGTACCTACTAATGTTGTCAGCGTGTAAAATTTTCTTATCATTTACTGCGGTAAGATAAAGATTCGATATTTTTATCGTTCCGCATAAACCGTATCTAATATGTAGCGATAATGTAGAGCAATCCCCGGAAATGGCCAATAAAACATTAAAGTTGCACGGCGGAGGAGACATATTTTCCTCTCAACTGTTGAAAAATCAAAATTTGATTTATAACAATAGAAATTCAATTGTGTGTTGGCCACAAGTTGCGCTACTACCGGAATGGGACAAAGCTGTCAGGTGTCAACGTGGCTAAATTCTGCTTTACACAGATGCAATGTACTAATGTAACGAAATGTCAAAATATCGATTGTCTAAGTTAAATATTAATGTTTTATACCTTCCGGAATACATTCTCTAAGTGATGGCGAATCCCGCATCTTATTGTGTAGTTTAGAACAACTAGGTAAGCGCCCAGACAGACAGACACCAAAAGCAACTTTGTTTTAAACTAGGTATTTATAGATAGATATAGATTATAGATGGGCCAAAGCTGTCAACGTGGTTATTCAACCACGTTGGCAGCTTGAATTCTCAGAGGGGCAATTCTCGGCAAGGAACGTTCACAGTCTGATCTCAGTCTCAATCTGACAAAAATACTTCTAATTTTGACATTTTGCTTGTCGCCTTTTTGACACTTTGACAACTTTTTGACATTTTGTTTGTCGCCGAGATGAGACTGCGACTAGATTTTGAACGTTTTTAACTACGAGAATTGGCCTTCAGAAGCGATGTTATTTGTTTTATTAACATATCTAGGAACTTATTAGTAACAATATCACCATGGGAAATGTTAATTAACGCAAGAGTGATAACGATAACAGAGTTATAAATAAGCATTGGCAAATAATACATCAAAGTAGAACACAAAATAACGGCTCCTACACAAAGGCGCGACGCGCGACGCGAATCGCGCGCGACACAAAGGCACCGCTCGTCGCGCGACTTGCGGTGCCTTTGTGTCGCGTGTCGCGTCGCGCCAGTGTGTACGAGCCTTAATACTCGGGATGGCAATTATATTTATGGTTTCAACTACAACGTCTAGAGAAAACGGATACAAAACCTAGCTGAAATTATACTTATTTAGATAATTAATCCCAATTATAACGATCGGCAAATACGATAATGACAATCTGCAAATGGCATTGGATTCCTCGGCAAAGCTATTCTTTAACACTACGACTATAAATGCCGGTACAAAAATTATACGCAGTATCAACTCCAATAGCGTTCAATCACATTCCGAACGAAGCGTTTGAACGAAATTCCTAACTCAACAACGTAAATAACGCAATGTATGTTTTGGAACTGTCAAAATGACATTGGCATTGTAAGTGTGTTACGCAATTACCTCGCAGGATTAGCCCTATTGCTGACGAACGTGTAATGGCATTAAGCCAAGTGCCAAATGAATAATCTTCACACATGACATTTAAAAAGAGTCTCATAGAAAATACTGTCACCCCCACAAAGGTTAAAGAGTCATACATTATGCATTTAGCAAACCTTTTAACCACTCCTAAACCTCGGGAGGCAAGTTGGATAATGTTGGCACTGTAAGAAAAAAGTAGAAGTGTTTTCATTCCGTTTTGCTCGTTAGAAAGAGAAAAACGTCGTGCCATCTCGTTTAAGCCAGATTAAAAAAGTTTAGATTTGCTCCTCACTTTGTCTCTTTCAGAAAGTTTTTGAAGATTTTTCTAACAGCACTGACTTGTACATGAAATGGAAAATTATTTATTCGTGTAATCATTTCGCGCCGCATCGGTTATAAAACGGGTAATTTTTTGTTTAACCGAAAACGGTTTAAATTTCTACTGGTATCTATGTAGGGTGCAGACCAAAATTAAACTTGAAAATAAAGGGGATTGAAGTTTTTTATTAAACAAGTTAACATTTAAAAATGTAACGCAGTGTAATGTAATTGTAATATTCATTCTAATTGGAATCTAATTGGAGCGACTTTTTTCCAGTTTATTTACAAAAGTCGTTATAATTAAAAAAAAACATTATTTCAAAAAGTAATTGTTTTAATTACATAAATATACATTATTTCACATAAGGGAGCATAAGAGAACATTTTGATGATTATTTTAAACATTCAGAGTGATTATTTCAAACATCCTATACAAGACTAGCTTCTGCCCGCGACTTCGCGTGAAATTCGTACTTTCCTCTAAAAATTTCGAAAATGTATGTTTATGATCTTTATCATTTAGTTAGATAAGTATTCTGGCCAATTTTTAAGTTCATAGATCAAAGGTATCAGATTTTTCAAATAAACTGTATCCTCGCTTTTCACCCCCACAGGGGTGGAATTTCGAAAAATCGTTTGGGATGTGTTCATTACTTGAATCAAAGATTATTTTATTTATACCAATTTTCGAGTTATTCAAACCACGCAGTAAAATCCTCCCCTGTAAAATTAACTACCCCTTTTCATCCCGTTAGGAGTAGATTTTCGAAAAACCCTGATACACTTATTTTTTATTTTTGGTCTCAAGTATAAATACTGAGTTTCGAGTTAATCGGACCGCGCGTTAAATTTCTTCCATACAAACTTTGACACCTCCCAATCAGGGGGATAGTTTAGAAATACAAAAATGCCAAACTTCGAAAATGGTTTACATCTAAGTAAACCATTTTCGAAGTTTGGCATTTTTGTATTCGTGCCAAGTTTCAAGGTTATTAACTCAAGGAATAAGATTTTTCATACAAACAACATCCCCCCTTTTCACCCCCTTAAAGGTTGAATTTCCAAAAACCCTTAGAGGATACCTACTCTTCACAAAGAACACACCCTCCAAAACTCATGTCTTTAGGACCAGCAGTTCCCAAACTGCTGGTCCTAAAGACATGAGTTTTGGAGGGTGTGTTCTGTGCGTTGATATCTCAGTCAGGTCATTGAATTTGAAATATATAGGTATAGATTAGATAGATATACGCAAGTTCAAAAAATATGGATTCCAAGTGATCAACTTGGAACCATGACACTACGGGGTTTGATCTTAATATGTGTTCTGTTTGCATTAACGTCAGCTATCGATTAATATAGGTTTCATGCGTAGCCGCCATTTTGGAAAAAAAAAAACAACCAAACCCTATATCTTCGTTTAATTACAATACATATAATGAAAAATACACTTCTTAGTTCCGACTCCGACTGCTCGTCTTATTCTCTGTCAAATCTTTTCAAATTTCGAGATCTTTCCTGCTTTATGTTTTTTGACATACAGCTCATACAGACGATAAATACAAATAAAGCTGCATACAGACAACATGCCACTTCATTAAAATCCCCATATCTAGAATTAGTTTATATGTAACACTCCGTTTGCACAAGCACACATTCTTGTAATTACATAGAACGTGACAACACATAACATTAACGTGTTGATTTCACACATGATACTAACTTTCCTTCATTATAACTCGTAAGTTATAACGAATTTAAGCGGATTTTCGTTCAACGCGGAGGAAATAATCCTTCGTATTTAATTCTAAGTCTCATCCATTAAAGTATTTTAATTTTCAACATGTATTTTACAAGTTTTAGCAGGTTTACAGCGGATGTAAAAGCGCGGACGCTCTGATGCGAAATGTTCGTATTAAATAGTCTGGTTGGCTAATCAGAATCTGCATTGCTTGTGTAAAGCGCTGTTTAGACTGGTGCCCATAATTCACACAGCAATTTTTGTTCGTTGCTTTTTTAATGCGAAATCGGCCAGCTCTTGACCTTGATTTCCCCTGGTGGAAAGCGATGGATGAGGTCTAAGATGGAACGAGCAGCCCAGAAGATGTTTATTCACTATAGCTTTGAAGGCTCACGGGTTATAAGTTGAAGGGAACAAAAAGAAAACTAGCGCGATTGTGAACACGAACAGTTGCGCTTGCGACCCCCAACTAAACCAAAGTGTTCGATCTTTGAGCCGGCAGTGTTATTGGATTGCTTATTAGGTAATCTTTAGGCCTTTGCACAGCAGTGGGATTATACAGGCTATTAGTATTTTTTTTGTAGCAGAATTAGCGGCCCGGACTGTGGATTAATCGCTAAAGGCTCACCCCCAATAACTTAAGACATAAATATAACTGGGTTGGGTGTACTACATCACTGTCAGTGTCAGTATCTACCCTACTAGGAATAAAGGCCAGGAATAATGAACCAATAGATTGTAAATGGAGCAGCATAATCTTCCATGCTCCAAATGCATGCGATCTTGACATTAGGTTAATTTCTTAAAGTGGCCATAGAGTACAGAACATTGCATTGTTCTACTTTTAATTACCTTGACACATATTTTGTTTATGTTTTAAAATGCCATGATTACTGTTACTGGCATATACTTATTGTTTTAATTTAATTTTAAATTGCCAAGATTTAAAACTTTCTACCTTGTCACACTGTATTTGGTAAACCACAAAATATACATATATCTACAGCATTGGGCATTAGAATAACTTTACAACAAAACACTCAAAAATCAATTGTTTTCTTTCTAGCCATGTTATGAACTGATGATATTTTAATTCTAATACATATTGAAGGTTTTTTTATTAATCAATTGGTCTAAAATTAAGTCACAGTTAATTTATATTACGTCTGCGTTCGCGTGCTGTGATGTAATCTTTATTTTGCAAGTGGCTTTGTTAGTTTTTTGTCTTGACTTATTATAAGTACTTGCAAAACTATTTTAGGATTTGGTTTGACTGCACCAAAACCGGTTGAGGAATTTATTGGCGTCCGTTTATAGAAACCAGGGCCGTCTTAACCATATTGGGCGCCGGGGTGCGAAAATCAGCTTACGCTCCAATTTTTGTGTTTTATTTTTTTATTTAATCCTTACTTTACAATAAAATTACGTATATTTTCAAACATAAAATTTAATTTTTCCGGTTTTAAAATCGGCAATCTTTTTTTATAATATCGTCTGTTTCGTAATCAACTTTCAATGCGATAGGTACCCATACTATAGCCAATTTTTCCAATCTATCTTGATTTGAGCCAAAGTTAATGTTAAGTAGTTTTTTATTAATTTCAATTTCGAGAAGATTTACGCAATGTACGTGTAGGTATAAGCATTGGCATGCGCCCCCTAAGACCCTGCGCCCGGGTGCCACGCACCCCTTGCACCCCCGGGTAAAGACGGCCCTGATAGAAACAAAGGAAGATGTGCGGGGGCAATGTAGTAACGAAGAACAGTCACAGTAGTCAGGGTAGGGGGGGGGGTAGGTAGGGTAGGGTAGTCAGTAGTCGGGGTAGTGTAAGAACGTTCACAGTCTGTCTAATTTCTCTACATTTTTGACATTTGTTTGTCGTCAAGATGGGGACTGCGACTATTTCGAACGTTTTAGATTACGACAATTATTGGCCTTCTGAACTGCCAGGTTGGTCTAGTGGTCGCAAGCGCTACTGCTGAGCATGACGTCCTGGGTTCGATTCCCAGTTCGGGCAAAGTGTTATTGAGTATTTCCATTAGGAAGAAGTAGAAGGCAATAGGATGGCCCCCGATTACAGTAGGCTCGCTCCCTATTACATGCGACTTAAACATAACTGGAAAAACGTGGGTGTTCTATAGGTACAGAGTCAGACGCCAGCACATCAAGCTCTGTCAAATTTCTTTAATAGTTTTTCAACTTTATAGCTCAAGCATAAGGTTCAAACTAAATTGGGAATATTTGACAGTTTCGGGTAGCCTGATGTGCTGGCGTCTGTACACCTCTGACTAACCCTTCGGGGTTTACAGGCGTGATGTTATGTACAGGCGCCAGCACATCAAGCTACCCGAAACTGTCAAATATTCCCAATCCAACTTGAACCTAATGCTTTAGCAATAAAGTTGAAAATCTATTAAAGAAATTTGACAGATTGTAGTAGCTTGATGTGCTGGCGTCTGTACGAGTACAAAGAAAGAGCTACCTTTAGACGTTAGTACTATTAGTTATTCTGTACCTTTAGTTTCCGTGGAAGCGTTGGCAATTGAAGTATCTATCGGCATCTAAATAGCATTTTAATTATAACGAGAAAATAGGGCACAGGTGCGAATGTATTCGTCCAATTCTCGAGAAATTTACGCAATTTTCGCGTAGATTTATGTGCGATTTCGTTAGCAGTAAATTTTCTGAGAGGAAGGTGGACGTTACTTTCCATTAATCTATGTCTATGGGGTTTATTTATTAAACGTTAAGCACGTTTAATAAATAAACCCCATAATATGAAGTTAAGTAATGATTAGCAACTGACCTTACATTTTTGACGCTTAAAGGCTCCTGCAAACAGGCGAGGCACGGCGCGCGACACAAAGGCACCGCTCGTTGCGCGACTTGCGGTGCCTTTGTGTCGCGCGCGATTTTATTGCGTGTCGCGCCTGTTTGAAGGGGCCTTAAGGCGACTACTTGAACTAAAGCGCGGTCTTTGTCGGACTGCATAGAAAAGAAAGAGAAGTGTGATGACACAACGCTGGTAATTTTTAGCAAAATACGAATCAATTATCTATTTACAAAAAATCTATTGTTTGGACTAAAAAAATAAAACACTAGTGCTTTAGTATGTGGCTTGTAAAATAATCTGACAAAAAAATAATAATGATTTTATGTATATTAGATGGTTTTTATTGTAAAATGAAAGTTTTTAGAGGTATCTTCATGATTTTTTTCTATAGTAACAAATTAGTTGTATTATGTTTTCAACACACTATCTACCTAGCATATATCCTGAAGAATATCATAATATATATTTTTCTGATTTTGTTTACTGTAATCGATCATATATACTTTTATCGTTTCTAAAACATGCGTTTTTTGCGTTTAGGTTCTGTAAGCCCCATAAAGCCTTCTACAAACAGGCGCGACACGCGAAATAATCGCGCGCGACACGAAGGCACCGCTCGTTGCGCGACTTGCGGTGCCTTTGTGTCGCGTGTCGTGTCGCGCCTGTTTGAAGGAGCCTTAAACGTTGATATTTAAAGTCGCCGCGCAGTCGATCACAATCACAAGTCTGCAGTGTTTATTGCCCCTTAATGGTTAATTTAGCAATGTTATCTAAACATTACCAATGTAGCGTGCAGGGCCCCAAGTCTGCTATTACAATAGTGTCAAAATGGTCTATCATTGATTTCATAATTGTTGATTTTGACAAGTTTGGTAATCTACTATTATAATGGCGTCATTATGACTATCCAATGGTCAACCACTGACACTCCATTGCATTAATGGTAATCTCGTACACAATGACAAATGAATGACTGACGTATGCGGTAATCTGCTAAAATTTTGACAGTTCCTTTGATCATTGACCTACCATTATAACGTCATTGTGCAGTCATTGCTTTTAATTCGTTACGAATCATCGTGTTTGTGGAATTTGGAGAATGTATTCACTACGAGCACATATTCTCGAGCTAGCCAACACAGTAGATGCTAGAGAAAGAAGACGGGCGGAATGCAGAAGACGTCGTCGAGCCCGTCGCTTGACGAGAATGAATACAAACCCCTTTACTGATACTTTACTAATTATACTGTATTTTGGTACTTACTGTGCGCCACTCTGCCGGTGTTTTATTGGGGCAGTCCACCGACACCGAATTTAAAATTTGGGCGCACTCTATCCAATATCTTCTTGATAAACTTCGCCCTTCATTGGTGCGGCTGAAGTGGCCAAGCGCCAGGTCTTGGTGGTTTTCTAAATAGACAATAAGAGCCGAAATTTGCTCAATTACCACCATTTTGTATTAAATCAGTAAATATTCTATAAAATACACTCAAAATAATAACAAAACAAATAAAAATAAAAACAAATAGACGTCAGTAGTAATGTCACATTTGACTTTGACAGCTAAACAGATAAAATATTATTGAGTTGTTTAATCTCACGTTTATCCGCGTTACACATTTAATGTTTTTTGCTATTTACGAACTTCTTATTACTTCAAATTGCTTATAACACTAATAAATAATATTTAAAAAATATATGAATGAAATCTGGCATGAATAAATGTTCAAATTTAGTAGTAGTTTTTCGAAAATCATTTCTACTAACGGGTTTTAAATTAATGGCAATACTACAATGTCATTCTGGCACAATTCTATTACGAGACCATTGACCGACCAATGATCGACCATTATGAATTTAGCAGAATACGAACTTTTAGCAAAATGACAATGGGATCGTGTTGGAATGACGAATTTGTAAAAATAGCAGACTTGGGGCCCTGATCGTTGGTCGACCAAACCACGGTACTTAATGTTTTTTGAACGACAACGGACCGTAATTACACACAAATGAGTTTTTAATTCAAGTTTCATATTGTTGCAAAAGCTGTTCCGCGGTTTTGAAGAAAGTACCGATATTGTTTGTAGCTTATGAAAATAAACAAGTAAATAATATTTAACGAAGAAGGAACGAAAAATTAACGAATTAGATACCTTGGTACCGAAGCAAATGCTAAGCTGTTGTAATGGAAATGCAAAAGTAGATTTTGCCTTAGGTACTTTCAGATAGCCTGAAACTGAAACCCTGAATAGATTTGCAAATTAAACGTGGTCTTCATTTCCTTGTTAAATTATCTTGGAGAGCGCATTTAATTACATAACTAAGTTAATTAATTAAGATGTTATCCTCGCCAGATATCTTTCCTCAAACATCTATAATAATATTATCAAACAATGAAATCTTGGAAAATATTGAGAAATTTTCTTTTTACATAGGTACTTATTTGCACTAATATTTTTGCAAATCTACCGTTAAATGCGGAAATAGTACTAAGTCGTATATGAGTAGGTGTACCTATTCGTAACGACCTTGACACGTGTCTAGCATGCGCAATGTCAAGCGTACTTATCTATTCGCGTCTACATACTACACTGGACTTACGCCACGCCAAAACATACTCACTGTCGAACACACACACACACACACACACACACACACACACACACACACACACACACACACACACACACACACACACCACACACACACACACCACACACACACACACAAACGTATGTTTTTTAAGACAGTGATATTATTTAATATCAGTGCTTTATCAGGCTAATATTACAATGATAATAAGTTTTGTTCGGAGTAAAGTCAGAGCCCAAATTTTGTTACCTACTTCATTTTATTTATTACTAGCTACGCCCCGCGGTTTCACCGCATAAGTGTCGATCCCGTGGGAATATCGGGATAAAAAGTAGCCTATATGAAGAAGTAACAAATATATAAACATACACACACGCACACTCTCAAACTTTCGCCTTTATAATATTAGTGTGATATCACAAAGAGGCAATCAAGGGCGCAGGGGTAAAGACAAAGAGCCCTTTACTTGTGTTTGTTCTATATTAGGTATACTTTCTCACAATGTATAGTGTCGGAGAGTCCAAAAATAAAGCCCTCTTAATTAGACCCTTGACCCAGCTGCCTGAAGAAAGCCTCTTAAGGCGTTTATCAAGGCCCTCTAGAGTATTAGGTCGTCGTTCGACGTAATAATTGCAATTTATTATTATTGCAATTTATTATCTGCGGAGTAATTGCGTAACACACTAACAGTAGGAATGGCATTCTATTTGACGGTTCAACAACATTCATTGCATTATTTACGTCGTTGATGTTCAGCAGACAAATTTTTCGAACATATGAAGCAATGGATTAATAATATCCTTCAAAATCATTCAGATTGTGATTGATCGTGTGTTACGCATTTAGGATGTAGGTGAGATCGAGGTCAAACGCAAGCCTATACATTTTTTATGAAAAAAAAAAAGGGTGTGTGCTTATAACCCCACGATACAAAACTTATGTAAAGATGACTGATGACATGGCAGCTGATGAGGACTGAAGCCGAGCAGGACGGTTCAGTTTCGTTCACTGTTCAATAAGAGCGCAAAGTGACACTAAAGGTTTCATTAAAAAAATATATATATTTTAAACTAGTATGGCCAGTATAATTCTAGACATGACGTCGATGGCATAACGTAAGCTAAATGTCTAATTCCTAAAGAAGTGAAACATTGTCCACCTACGAGCTCTTCAAATGGCATGAATCAGTTAATTTACATTTATTACGACGAAGTTAAATAACTGTATGTCTGGTTAATAAATCTGAATTCATAGTAATATTGTAATTACAGACACCTTTCTAAGAAGAGAAGCAAGTAAGTAGGTATTACTAACCTACTTGCGGCTTTACTTACCTTAAACAGGCTTTACTTTACTTGCCTATTAGGTAAGTAAAACCCGTTTTCATTAACACTAGGAAAACCCTAAATGAACGCTTAAATATTATTGTACTGTTGGATTCTGTTTGCGTTGCGTTGCGTTGAAAATTGAACAGTGCGTTTTTATTGAAGCTTTCATTTAGGTGTCACCGAGTGTTAGCGAAAATGGCCACAAGTCTTGTTAACACAAAACCGTGCTTTATTAACATAACGCTTGTTTTTCCCCCAAGGGTCATGCAAAGGGCTTCCTTAATTATGTTTCTCTCTGGTAGAACAATGTCTATGAAAACTTCATTGAAATTGTTCTACCAGAGTGCAAGAAAATGCTTTACGTATATGTATTCTAATAAAACGGCTAGGTCTTGTTGTTTTTACTGTATTTGTTTTACGACCTGGGAGAGTCAAGATGCCAAATATGAGAACAAAAAGGATAAATACATTTTAAATTATTCAGATCCCATTTGTATGTAACTACATATATACATAGGTACAGTTACCACCAAACATTAAGCTACATCCTATTTCTTTCTATCAATTGACAGAAAAATAATGACGGGGTTCTAATTTATTTAAAACATCAGAACAGTCTGAACAATAACCGGAACTTTCTAATAAATATTCTGTGCATTATCACCATCAACATTTCACCAACGAGGGTAGAAAAACAAAATCGGTATAATTCAAAACAAAAATGCCACCTGAAACACTCGCAAACAAAATTCTCTCACTTCCATACGCACATAGCACATAAAGGAACTCTTTCCCGACACACAATAATATATTAAATTACAGTAAGTAATGAATTACATGCCAGTTCGCACATCTGGTTACGTTCCTAGGGAAATAATATATATATATATATTATACTACCTCTAAGCATTACCGACGCCTGTGTCATTGACAGACTTTTCCTTTCATTATGGGAAAGTTGTTGCCAATTCTTTAAGCTTGATATGATAAAACTATAATTTATGACATAATGGAGCACCATGTATCTATCACTTAATTTATCCGTCATTGCTTTATTTTTTTACCTATTGTGGTATAGTAATTTTTAATCTAGGTGCATCATCGTCTTCACATATAATTAATGTTTATAGAATATTGTAAAACATTTTTAAAAGAGTAACGATGCAGATTCTTTCCCATTCTCGTCGGGCGACTATAATTAATTAATTTTTTTTGTAATATTTGTGGCGTTTTATGTACCTATTAGAAAAAAATAATTTGAATTACAATTTAATGTTTAATACCAAAAATCGACACAATTAATAGAACGTTCAAAAGAGCCTTTTATGTGCCTATTTGAAATAGATTGTTTGACTTTGAGTTTCTCACTATAATTTTACTGTGCAGATTTGTCAAAAGTAGTGTTTGTTATCTTAAACTCTGTAACCTAGCCTAGCTCATCTTCATCTCTCTTTTGTAGTTACTTAGCACTAATGTAGAAGATTATTAAAAAAAAAATTAAATGGTTTATTCTTGATAGATGATATAATTTCTGAACTGTTAGTAAGTTTGTACAAACACTTTTACATGTCAATCATATTAAAAAAACTGGAAGAGGTCGGCGTTTCCTATCCGACTACTTTGAGAAGAAAAGCCGAAATAAACTCAGAGGTCACAGTCTCTTTTGAAGTCCTTACAAGCGGGTCTGCCTTCACAAGCGGGGTTGTAAAGTGACCTATACGAAGCTTTGTAAACAGATACAAACATGTATCAACGTCAACAAAGCTCTACGCATTGTGTTCCCGTTTACCTCTTTCACCTAACTTCTTTACGCATTTTATTCAAAAACGCGTGAAACGAACCTTAGCATTCGTCTAATAAAGTCCCAATTAGTATAATGTTTACGGTCTTAATACACGAACGCCTTCGCGTTGTCCGAAGGCGGAGTATGCGAGGACAGAGTCAGAGTGACCCGCCGCTCGCGACGGCCGCGGCGGGACTGACTCTCGGAGAGTCCCAACCTTTGATCCTCCAGAGACTTGTATACAATCCTATAGTTGATATTAGAAGAATCCTTCCTTCCGAAATAATGCTGACAAGGAATTTACGGCTGTTTATTTTCGGGAAAATTTATTGGTGGGAAATGTATTGCATTTTCATATTGACAAGGGTTTTGTTATTGAGCGAATGTATGAAAAAGGTTCTAAAGACAGGATGTGTCTGCAATTTTCTTGTTAGCGCTATAAATGAAACGACGGCGTTTCGGTCAGCAACTTAAGGCTCCTACAAACAGGCGCGACGCGCGAAGCGAATCGCGCGCGACACAAAGGCACCGCTCGTTGCGCGAGCTGCGATGCCTTCGTGTCGCGCGCGATTTTATCGCGTGTCACGCCTGTTTGAAGGAGCCTTTACAGCAGGTTTTTACAAGTTGCCAAGCAAGTTTTCAATTATATATACAATAATAATTTCTCTTTCAACAATATTGAACGAAACTTAAGAATAATTACTTACATTCGGAAAAATGATTCAGGCATTACAAAAATATTATAAATTGTATAGTCCAAATTCTTCATACGTATTCAGGTACAGTTCGTGTCAAATAACTTTGCCGCTCTGAAGCTAGGCATTTCGCTAGCCACAAGCCAATATTGGATTATATCGGAGAATGCTACGGTGGCCCACTTCGCACACGTAGGCGCGAATTACATTAATACCAAATACGTAGTTCGATGGACTGAAACCAGCGTATCTGCAATATTCAGAATGTAACTGTAACTGCTTATTTATTCCATTTCGACGTATCTACAAGGATTAGAGATACTTATAAGTTATGAAATATCATGAATTATACTTAGATAGGTACCTTATTTATCAACAGACTAATAATAAGTAGGTACTGTAAAAACTTCACCGTGAAAACTTAGGTAAAGTGAGATTAAAGTGAGCTGCATCAGGTGGAATAACAGCACACTAATACAGGATAGATTGGCTGTAGGTACTCATTCATTTTATCACAACAAGATTCCTCGCATCCTTCAACGAATTCCGTTTCTCAAATCTCATCTACATTAGTCTAGAATCTAAGAAGGTATTTTGTAGAGAGAATTAACAAGATACGAGTAGGTAGGCACTGCTGTGTAGAATGAGATAGTCGACAATTCAACCCAAATAAAATATTTTTCATTCCATTGCGATCATTACATGTTTACATGTTTCAAATAGTTATGAACTAGGTACAAATAAAATAACTGGCCAGAATGCTTGAAAAAATAATTACAATGCCAATAAAATCGAAAAAGAAATGTTTACATTTTTCTTTTATAGCTTTTCTGTCAAAGTTTTTAATAACAATCAGCCAGTCGTTTTTAAATAAATTGTTTTAGGTCTTTCATAAAATTGTATAAATATTTTTTTTGGATCGAGAATCGCGTAATTATCTGAAAGGGCTTTAGAAAACACTGTTAATCAAATGCCTTTCATTAATTAAAAACAATTTGAATGAATAAAAAACAAGTGATATCAAAAGAGACTTTCAGCTTAGAAGTGCAGTTACCCCACACAAAGACTAATCTAGCTATTATTCTGAAACAATGGGAACAATGTGTTTCAGCCTGGACTTTCAGCTAACTCGAGCTTTAGTATAAGAATGTATGATTTTTATATAAATTATGAAAAGGGTTTTCATTACAAGTCACAAATACTGCTGAAGCCTTCATTTTGAAATCTTCTTCATTAATATGACAGGAGTTTCCATAGACAAGCTGGCGATAGACGGCTGAATAATCTTGAATAATGGCCCGCCTTCAGGGAAGTAATTAAAATCAGTTAGACGCAATCTCTGTGCCCCGGTTCCTAGCCGTCTATTATTATATTCTAGATATTCTAGGTCACATAGAGCCTAGATACTATTATTATACAGACAGGCGTTTCACTTTGTGTAAATTATTTCATCACCACTGCTCTCAAAACGGTGAAGGAAAACATCGTGAGGAAACCGCCATCTCCTAGAACCAAAAATTCAAAATAATGTGACATCTACCAACCCGCACTGGGCCCGCGTGGTGGATTACGGCCCACTCCCTCTCACCGAGAGAAGGCCTGTGTCCCAGCAGTGGGAACATTACAGGCTAATTATGATGACTATTATTACATAATTAGACTACTGGGACCGGAGACTCAATTAATTATCCCTTGTAAAGTAGGAAGAATTTTAAAACCAAGTGAATATATGGAGAATATAGCCAATGTTCTTCCTTCGTTTGTCAAAATTACCATTTTTAATTTACACGTGTGTTTTATTACAAAAAACTGTGAAAATACGAGCTTCGTTTAAATTTCAGCGGCTGAAATAAAAAAACGCACTTGAAGCGGTTTGCCGCACCCGTGGCAAATAGTTTCTGTCGATCTACAGCATAGAAATATAAATATATCTATGATCTAAAGACTCAAATAAATGTGAATAAAAATAAATATGTTTGTTTGTTTAACTATTCAAAGGCAAGGGAATTTTACAATCTACAGAATTTTATTTGAAAATAGAATACGGCTGTTGACATAATTTGATATAGAAAAGCTATCAAACCATAATAATAATTTCTTTGATATAATTTAGATGTCTGACTATTGAACAATTTGCCCTTAGAGACATAGAAAGTATTAGGTGTGCTTTATAGTTAACATTCTGCTAGTCATTTTAACCATTATTCAATCAAGAGCAAATTGAAATAGTAAGTTAAACTTATTTTCAAAATATGTAATGTTGTTATTGAACCAAGAAACTACAAACGTTAAACATTAAACAGTCTCCATTGTTCCAATATTATAAAGTTTTATAGGGCTTGTGCAGATTCTTAATAGAACGTCTTTTAACGTCCGCTAGACAGTTCCCATTGTAGCGCGGAAAATTGCGTATCTTTGTAGTTACAGCGACTATCATCGTGTCCCATTTCCAGCCAGCTCGCATTCCCTTTTAAGAACCTTGTTATATGAACATTATACGATATTATTGTATTAAAACGATTTATTATTTAGTTAAGCAGCGCAATAAACTTAAAAATACCTTGGCATTATGAAATGATACGTTTGCATAAAAAAATATCCGTTATGGTTTTTATTGCACTCATTAATTTGGGTCTTTCAGAATACCGGCTGTTAAAATGAATATTTATGATCTGTGATTTCGTATCTGTCAAATCAATACCGAAAATAATTCCACGACTTTTCAGTACAATTATTTGTAATAAAATAATACAGCTCTACTTTGAAGTAGACCTCAATCAAAGTCAATGTGAATACTGACAGGCAGTTTGTCGTTGTTCAGTGTCGTTTTGTGGACGTCTAATCGCCTTTTGAGAAAAGGAGGAAAGCCCTTTTCCGATAGTCTTTTTCTTTATTCTCAAATTAATGTAACAGTAACGTACAACAATGTGAACTAGTAGTATTTTGAATACCCATGGCAACTAATTAAAATGACCAGAACCAATAGAAAAAAGTAGATCCAATACGAAGAAAATTAAAAACAATACATATTTATAAACTACAGGTATAAGTATCATCTAATTTTATTATAGAAAATTAACGACTAAAATAATAACGTTTAGAGATAGACAGAAAGTTTGCAGGTTATTTTTGACTGACATAAAAATAATGAAAGAAATGCGAAAAACTTTTTTGTACTAATACATGAACATAATTTAATGTACAATATCCTCGGACAAAATAAATACACGTAACGCCGCTTTTTGGTTCAGTATCGCGCATTTGCCGAAAAAATAAATACACGTGATATATTACTACACCCAGTGCCGTATTATCCATAAGGCACTTTAGGCCAGTGGCTAGGGGCCCACTATGACCAGGGGCCCAGCACTCCCGATTAAAAAAAGAAAAAAAAGGGGATTGTGTGGTTTTATGAAACCACGGTAAAAGTGGAACTTTTTTCACATTATAAGGTAAAAGCCAAATTGCGTTGTTGTGGTATGAAAAAGGGGGGGCCCGAAACGAGCTGTGCCTAGGGGCCCCGAGATGGTTAATCCGGCCCTGACTACACCCCCCTCCCCCCTTGTGATATTTCTTGATTTTTTATGGACCCCCCGTTTCGAGCCTCACGTGATTAATGGACAGCCTCTAATGTGGTTATATTTTATCCCAAATCGGCCTGAAAACACTCCCTAACATTTTAGCGTTACCGAAAGAAGGTTTCAACATTTTCCACAAGTTTTCCAACTCTGAAAACCTTACGTGTACACAAGAAGAAGTAATAATTTCTACTTGGAGAAGCTTCGAACACTAATCTGAGTTAACTATAAAAGCGAGTTTATTTGAAAAGGGGAACGAACGAAAACGAGTTTGAGTTTTCTTTGAAAGGCAGTTACATCTAAAAAGTGTATTTCTGTAAAACCATTAGGTTTTTTTAGGCAATTATTAGTATAATTACATTGCCGAAGCATGAAATTCGAAGGGAATCTATTCTGTTAATACCTAGTTAAGCAATAAAATAAATTGGATTCGTAAAGACCAATTTGGTTTAAATCCAATTATTTGTTCTGAAACCTTTTAAAAAAGAAACCTATTAAGTATTTTCCATCCACGTTTCTTGAACATAGGTCACGTAATATCAACAAGTCTACTGATATTTTGTGGTGACACTTTTGTTAAAAAGGCCTCGAACAAAATGTAGGCGATTGTTTGTATCCGAAAAACGTTATTTTTTTCCCGTTTTTTTACTCGCTTCAGCGGGTTGAAAAAGATCTCAGAGGTTGATAGGCTTTTCACATTTAAGGCTGAAATCATTATTTTTGTAAAAGTGTTGATAGTACCTGAATGTGTTACTAAAGATTTATTTTAATGAAATGTCGTGTTGTATGATAAAATGGCACCTTTATTTGAATCTAGTATTGCCCCATTTGTACAGACGCCAGCACATCAAGCTACTACAATCTGTCAAATTTCTTTAACAGATTTTCAACTTTATCCCTAAAGTATAAGGTTCAAAGTTGATTGGGAAAATTTCGGGTAGGTTGATGTGCTGGCGTCTGTACATTAAGTTTATTGAAATTCAAAAATAAATTAGTAAACCAGCATACTATAAATTAGAAGATTATATCTAAGATAAGAACGTTTGGAAACATGCTGGTCCTGCTCCATAGGACAATCTAAGAGTCTAGACAAAATCAAACTGGTTGCTAATTTAATTGTAAATTTATTCTTTTTTTTTAGATTGATTTACATTCTGTGACTACTTTAACTCACACCCTGACTTATTACTTGTAATTTCTTTTAAAATCGTTTACTTTTACCATGTTTGTAAATATGTGAGCACCATGTATCTATCAGATAATTAATTTATATGTCATGGTTTCATTTTTAATTTTTTTACCTATTGTGGTATAGCAATTTTATATTAGGTGCATCGTCTTCACATATTATTATTATATAATTAATGTATGCAAAATATTGTAAAACATTTTAAAAGAGTAACGGTGGAGTTTCTTACCCATTCTTTTCCATACGAAAACTACCTTTTGGAATGAGCGACTAGAATCAATTCTATTTTGTTGTAATTTTTGACGTTCACAAATGCCTTTTATGTCCCTATTTGAAATAAATGCTTTGACTTTGACTTTGATTCGAGTGCTGAAGTCACAGATTTCATGACAATACAAAACTTAAGGCTAAGGAAGTTTTGTTCTAAATCAATGTTTTCAGTCATCGTAAAAGACTGTTTGGATATATTCTATATGTCTATCCCTCTATCGAAGATCTCAATTCACTACTGAGGTCGTTTGTCACGTTAAGCTTTGTAGTATTTATGTTACGCGTGTAAAGTCATTGGCAGGCCAGCCGGTCCGCAGTGACCAATACATAAAGCCCTTTATTTATGTCACGACCATACAGCTCTATTAAATAGGCCACCTATATTAGTTTCTAATAATAACGAGAAACCCATAAGTTTTCTTTAATAAAATTTATAATGCGTGGGGTAAAGTGAAAGCCTGGTCAAGTCTTCACAACGGTAGCACACTAGCTGTCAAATATCGTAATAACATTGACAGGAGAACGTTGTTGGTAAACATTTGTGAAATTGTATTGACAAAATAAGATGGCGACGTTAGTTACGATTTTCGCCACGAGCCAAAATAACCTTGTAGCGTTGTAGATGCTATTATAATATGATTGGTTGACCAAAACAACAACAACTAAAAATAATAGTTAAGATTAAGACTGACACGACCACAATTCAGACGGACGGTAGAGAAATAAAGCAATCCATACATAAGACAGAAGAGACATTTCATCTGAAAAGTGATTCCAATCTTCCTCCAGGATCTTATTTAAGAGCACCATTTCAAAGATGACGTCGCGAATCTCAGTAACATTTCCGGTTCGTCCATAAAACTTAGTGATACTCTTCATCTACTTGCGTTTGACAAGATATTAATGGGTTCTGTAAGTGGGTCAAGTATCCCTATAAAACCGGCCAAGTGCGAGTCGGCCTCGCACACGAAGGGTTCCGTACCACAAGGCATAAAACGCCGAAAAAAGTTTCTTTTATACCCCTTTAAATTTTAACTTTATTTTATTTTAATAAAGAAATACATCATCTGTGAAAATTTCAACTGTAGCTATCACGGTTAATGAGATACAGCCTGGTGACAGACAGACAGACAGACGGACAGTGGAATTTAAGTAATAGGGTCCCGTTTTTACCCTTTGGGTACGGAACCCTAAAAAAGGGTTCCCTCGACGACCATAAACGAGCATCGAAATGGTGCAAAACATATTATACAGTTGGAGATAAGTTTTTGTGGACAGTTTTGAATAATGTTATATAAATTTTGATGGGTACCGTTACGGATTGCTTTTTGAATCGGAATAGAGTATTTCGTCGCTGTCTTGTTTTGACAATCACATACCTTTTATTTTCGTGTCCATAAATTTGGTTTATCAAACGTACGGTATTGAGATCAAGTTGACACTTACAAGTTGATCTCCGGTGGATCAATATTCTCTGGTTGATAGCTTTTATAGTTTAGAAAAGCTCATCTTTACTTTTTAACGCCCCTGCAAACAGGCGCGACGCGCGACACAAATCGCGCGCGACACAAAGGCACCGCTCGTTGCGCGACTTGCGGTGCCTTTGTGTCGCGTGTCGCGTCGCGCTTGTTTGAGGAGCCTTTAATAAGTTTCACGCTTGACGATTAAAAGGTATTAAAACGTCTTCACATAAATGAGGTCACGTTTATGAGATGTCATTCTCTTCTTCATGACGAGAGCTTTTACTGAGGATTTGACATTTAATTTCCCAAGAATACAGGGATCTACAGTTGACACAAGTGCAGACTATGAAGGATCAAACACCGAGAGAATGGGGGTCAAAGTTCACGACATAATCGATTCTTTTGTGTTGTGTGTCCAACGGATTCGGACAGTTGAACAGTTTCTGATAAAAAAGACATGCGAAATTCGAACACGTCCAAGCAGTTATGGAGGCCTCATACATATGCCACAAAGTCACAATCGGTCATGGGTGAATAAAAATTCGAGGTAGTGGCAATCCAAATAGAAAAAGCAAAAAGCCGTGCAGAATCGGGAACGTTTTCAACCAGCAGCAGATGGCATAACAGCCTTTTTATTCAACTTTTTTGGAAATGAAAATTCAAACTCATTTTTGAATGTGTGACACTGGCTTAACGTTTTTTTTTAAGGAATTGTGCAGCAAAAAGCTCCGGTAATGGAACGTAAATAGAAGACGGTGAAAACAAAAGAATTGTTTGCGAAACTTTGTGTTTGATTCTCAGCTTTGCGTGAATGATGGCTCCTAATTTGTTTGCTAACCAAACGGTTTAGTTACGTTGCTTGAAGTCAAAGTTACGAAACCTTATATATGGAAATGGGTTTACAAAATACGGAATATGGTAAAACATCTTTTACGTTATAAAAAGCTTCAGCAGTAACTCGACAAAAGTCACGGCCCTTTTTTATAAAATGTGTTTTACCACTAGTTTTGGGAAAACTCAATAAATTTCTGCCAGCCTTGAGATAAAATTTTTTCGCGTTCGTGATCGAAAATCGATGAATGTTCTTTTAACTTTTTTACAGATTTTTCCTCAGTTAAACCCTATGTGACACTTTTATACTTAATCATCGTCACCCCCTGACAGCTAACGCCTTATTTTTTTAGATATACAGTGACATCTTTAACGACTGGCGGGGAAAATATAAGGTCAAGTTTTGACATAATGGCTTTAAAGGCAGTTTCAGGCGGAGAGCGTCTTCACTTGATTGAATAGTCGTTTTTTTATGTCCTTATAAATGTGTATTCAACAATTTTGTAACAACAGTTTCTGAATAGGAAAGCATTATTTTTCGTATTATATTATAACAGAAAGTTGTCTCTTATAGTGAGTATTTAAGTTGTGTATTAAGAACGCAGAATTTATTAAATAGGAGATTAGTTCACAGAAACTAAATAGCTAAGGATCTATCGCTGTGATCTATTACTTTTGGCGTAAGCTTATTGGCAATTAGTTCTTATGTAAGTAATTGTAAAAATATAATAATAATTAGCAATGTCAAAAGTCAAAAGTCAAAGCATTTATTTCAAATAGGCATATTAAAGGCACTTTTGAACGTCAAAAATTACAACAAATAGAATTGATTCTAGTCGCCCATTCCAAAAGGTAGTTTTCGTATGGAGAAGAATGGGCAAGAAACTCCACCGTTACTCTTTTAAAATGTTTTACAATATTTTGTATACATTAATTATATCATAATAATATGTGAAGACGATGCACCTAAAATAAAATTACTATACCGCAATAGGTAAAAGAATTAAAAATGAAACCATGACATATAAATTAATTATCTGATAGATGCATGGTGCTCACATATTTACAAACATGGTAAAAGTAAACGATTTTCATTTAAATAAAATAAAATAAAAAATACAAGTAATAAGTCAGGGTGTGAGTTAAGTAGTTACAGAGTGTAATTCAATTTAAATAAAAAAAAAATTATAAATTTACAATTAAAAATCAATTAATTAATTTAATTAAATTAATTAATTAAATTTAATAATTTTTTATTAATTTATTAATTAAATTTAATTAATTTTCAATTTAATTTATATGGTGTACATAATAAAGAGTATTCTATTCTATTCTATTCTAATTAAATTAGCAACCCGTTTAATTTTGTCCAGACTCTAGATTGTCCTATGGAGCAGGACCAGCATGTTTCCAAGCGTTCTTATCTTGGATATAATCTTCTAATTTATAGTATGCTTGTTTACAAAGTGTACGTTTAATGTGAGTTTTAAATTTCCTTTCATTTAATTGCAATATATCACAAGGTATTTTATTGTAACATTTAACACAGTACTTACCCCATAAAAGATGTGTGCAAATTAAATCCTTTACCCACTATTATGACAAAACAAACACTGGCTTTCGACGTCTAAAAATTCAATGCCAAATATGTGTAAACTCCTTTTATTATTTACTAGCAAATATAAACGTAAGTAGGTATACAATGTAAAACTTAAACGTATCCGCGTCGCGAACAAACGCTTCGCGCTCGGATTCACTCGATTTATCTCATTGTAATGACCTGAACCTGAGAGTAATGACTGGCATCAGGATTAACTGCCACTCTCGCTCCTCAATCACAGGGTTGGAAGAGAGTGCCATTTAAAAAAAAAACGAGCGAAATCTGACGTCTTATTAGCATACATTTAAATTCCATTTCAGTTTCCTCCAACCGTCTCTTTGCATTTTTCAATTTAAAATGGCCTTAAAAGGGGATTTAAAAATTAGGCCAGTTCATCAAAAAGACAGTTGACATGGGACTTCCTTTGTATATGGAACACATACCAAGTTGGTTGATGTATGACTTACCCCTTTGTACAAAGTTGATTAATTACACAAAAAAAATATGAACGTATGAAGGCAAGGTATGTTGTGGTATATTCTGTAGGTAGACGATCATTGAAACCCCTAGAAAATTAAACATCATTCATGTGCCTTTATTCTGTGCGTCAGACCAAATAAAAAACAACTACAGTATCCGAAAGTAATTTTCGTTCCATTAGCTCCATCATTAGTCGGGCGTTAGACTTACAGCAAAAACTATCATTAGTTTTAGACTAATACAAGTATCGTTAGTTCTAGAATAGTAGGTATACTAGGAATACGGGTATGTTATAATATAGCACTCCTGCTAAGGTCAAACGAAATGAGTTAGGAAAAACTTAGACGCTTGCTTGTTACCTCTTGCAGCTAACTAGATTGTGCACGTAATAATTTAAGTACCTATTCGACGTTGTCAAAAACTTAGAACTCAATTTTGAAAATTTTGCTTCGACAATTGTGTTGGATTTTTCCTGAATAGCCAAGCTGCTGGGAAAGTTTGGACGCTTTATATCTTCCTTAAGCTTTCATAACATACTGTATTTTTGTAAAATGTAGCAAACTTTGTCGCAAATCTTCTTTAAGAAAACGTTTAGGGTTTTCCACACCGCACACAAACATTACCTCTCCAAAAACATCGTGAGTCCAGTTTAGGTGCTTTGCCAGTAGAAATGTAGAACATTACTTTAAACTTTTAAAGCTTAATGGTATCGTCGACCTCGTAATCGATTTACCACCCTAAGGTTGAAGGTCACTTGCACGTCTTAAAACGTCAAGGTCTATTTTTCTATGAGACAGTTAGACACTTTCAACCTTATCGCAGTTTCAATTTCCTTGAAGTTTTTGTCCAAAAGTGTCTGTCAACTATGCTTAACATTGTCGTTTTAAAGTTTCATAAAACTGTTAGTAATAGAGAGGGCTTCGCATGAAAGTAATCGCATGAGCTGGTATAAGTCAGGGTAAGTTGTGAGAACCCTCATCACATTCCTAGTTAGGTTATCGACCTGTTTCAAAGTTTCCACTAATAAGGTTTCACTAATCTGTCACCTATTAGAGTCAAGATTAGGGCTAATAAATTCTGACACATAGAACTAACTTTGAAGGAGGTGGAAAGTTTTTCATGATAATGATGTTAATATACGACACGTATCCAATTTTCAAGTCTATCATTTCTTTCGATAGTAAATGACTTAAATGTGGTAGCCAATCAGTAAAGTGGTTTTCTAAAAAAAGACAGCCTATCATTATATTATCCATGTAGCAGCCAACTGGTTAAATTAGCCGTTTTGTTAACCGCCTGGCCTTTAGAAGTAGTGCTCGCTTCGCTTCGCTGTCTCGGCTCGACGCGGTTGATCACAGTTCTAACCTAACCCATTGGGTCGGGGTGACCTGGTTTAGGTTACTGCGACTAAATCGGCTCGCGAGTGATTGGTTACAGACATCCTAAACTATAATTGAATATCATTCAGGCCGTTAGTTGAACGGCCGCCGTTTAGTTAAAAGGCTAGGCGGTTAACTAAACGGCATAATAATTTAATTAAATCTACCTACTTGGACCATCAAGATTTTCACTTCTTGTCAACTCGCGAGAGTACATGGAATGTGCAACGCGTGCTCAAGCCCTTGCTCCGTCCATTATGAAATCGAATCGTTGGTACGAGTAGGTATCGAGTGTGACCCGTTTTCGATTCGAAACCTCTCGATGACGCGGTCACCGTGTCCCAGTTAGTTACGTAACGTAAAAATTTCCAGTAATTGACAGAATAACATATTGACCATTTACCTTTTTCTTGACATTGTCAGAATCTATATCAACACTAATAATAAAGCTGAAGAGTTTGTTTGTTTGAACGCGCTAATCTCTGGAATTACCAGTCGGATTTGTAAAAATTCTTTTTGCATTTGATAGCCCAATTCTTGACGAAGGCTAAAGGCTATTTAACATCAGGCTAGGACCCTTAAGAACTAAACAAAAAGAAAAAAAGTCTGAAAGATCGCAACGCGGAAACGATGAAATAGCGTGGGCAGGCGATGCGATAGGACGGGGTGGGTTGGGGACCAAAACATTTTACGCGGACGAAGTCGCGGGCCGAGACTACTTACTTGATAAAGTTAAGTAATATCGTAAAATTTGCATCAAGGTCGTTCCGGCTCTCGAGTCAAGTTCACGGTCGTGACGTCATGGGTAGACACAAATGACACTTCAAACAAGGAGGTCAGTGGTTTTCGACAGCCGGTTACTGGTGCCAGACAGTTCGATTTCGTCAGATTTCTTTGTCATGCCATGTTCACAAGCCGAAGTACATGCCTGGTCATTATTGCACTTTAAGGCTTGGCCATGGAACTTTTTAACTTGGTTTACCTTGGTACAAATATATTTTATTCAATACATCTGGCCATCGTTTTAGCATAGACAACGGATAGCAGGGCGAAATAACCAAATGTGTTCCGATTCCCAATATAATTATTAATTCTATAAGAACGTGAGATGATACCTTATTTACTAATGATTTCACACCAAATTCAAACTTTCAGTAATGGAACTAGGTGCCTATATTGCTTAATAGATATAAACACAATCACGCCTGTAATCCCCGAAGAGTTAGACAGAAGCTTAATAGTAATAAGTAGGTGTACCTATTCCCAAATTGATTCGCAAACTAATTAATTATTAAGTTTGTTAAGATATGCTCAACTTTAGTTTCGATTACAGCACAATATCGGAACAAAGCAGCAACAATTAGTTCCAGGCCTCGCCTGCGAGCGCGGGAATATTCCCGTCGTAAGAGTTATGAAACTCCATTTTGTTTGAACAGAAAATGTGTTCCACTGAAACTATGGAACGCAATGATGTATAAAACTATAGATACGTTGTCCGCACTCTAAAATGGCAACATGAAATGAAGCCAATTGCCACATTTGCGCTCAGTCACGCACCAACCTGTCGCGCGACGCGACGCGACGTATGTTTGTTTTTAATTTATATCGTATGTGAAAACCTGTGCAAAACATAAAGAAAATATGCCGTCGTGTGTTTTCAGAGGATGTAAAAATTATACCCCAAAAGTTAAAGACAAAAATGTGTCATTTCACGCGTAAGTTTACAAAACTAGATTATTTTATTTTATTTTGTACGACGCTGCGTCTAATGGCGGCCGGCGTATGAAGTGACTCTGATAGCTACGTCACTCATGCGCTCGACCAATGAGCATGTAATTTGACTATTACTTATCCTGTGACGTAACTGAAGATGTTTATTTATCTCCCTCTAGCAACAGACATCCCGCCGTACGGTGATATATTTTCTTTCCCTTTCTTTACGCGTATAAGTAGTTATCTAGTATTTTCGCCGTTTTTAAGCGCCGAGATGTTGGTTGATAACGTGTCTATATATAATACGTCATTGATGGAACGTACGTAATGTACGTATTCAAACTTATTTATCGAATACGACTTTTAACACGGATAATGAAAAAAGTCTAGTAGCCAACATATTTTATTAAAATTATGTAGGAAGAGGACGAACGGATTACGAATTCAATCGAAATAATTATCGAATAATGATTGTTGACTTTTGTTATTCGATTTTGATCATTCGAATTATGCGAGCCAGGTGAACCGCTACAGGTAGTAGAACATAATAAAATATGAATCAATGCAATATTTCCGCAAACATGCAGCATTTGATTTCTAAGTAGTCTTTCGTGTATGTATGCAAGATATCGTAAAATTGAAATGTAATCTGGATTTAGCAAAATAATTATACGATACGAGACATAGTCGATTAGAGTGGAAAGCCCATCATGTAAATTGCATTATGTAAATACATAAATATCGGCGTTACCAGTGACGTGGACGGTGGAGTGCGATAATATTAATATACGTTCATAATTTAAATGAATTAAAGATGTAAACATGAGGTTCGTCTGCGGTAGATCATTGAGAAATTTTGATTTGGAACCACGTAACTTTCAATGAGCCGTTGTTTATGCAATAGGGAATATGCATGATTTTTTTTATTTAAAAAATTAATCCTCATTCATGTAATAAACAGTTTGGTAAAACTGTTTTTCGGATAACTATGAAATTAAAAAAGATATGAGCCATCGAAGATTTGTTTCTATCTCTTTCTCGCAAAACGAAATTTAACACGGAGTTTATATGGCCGTAGTGACATGTGACGTCACAGTCTATGTCGGATCTCTCTGTCTAATTGGTGTGTAATCAATAGTTTTAAATGCTCATATCGGCCGTGTTTCTTGGCCGATTTTAATTTTAATTTCACTTTTTGTCATCTCTACTACGGTATTTTCATATTTTGTTAATAAATGCCATGAAAAAATTCATGCATATTCCCTATTATTCATTGTAAATATAATATTACCTACCAATGCGATAATGTTGGGTAGACTTTATGTAAGAATGAATAAGAAAACAAGGAAAAATACTACTTATTTAAATGTGTGTGTGTGTGCTTATGCTAAACAAAATTCTATGAAAAATAGTTGCAACCTCATCGCTGATTCATATTAATTAGAAATGTAAGCGCTGCTATTTAAAATAAGAAATACTTGCTGTTCAAATAACTCTGTTTCTCCCATAGTAATATTATTCGAAATACCTATCAACCTGTTTGGTCGAATAATGCCCAAGAAGCCAAGCCAGAATCTTTTGCGCGAAAGTTACAGACAAATGTAAGACCTTACGACAAGCTATCTCGTCGCTGTAAAATACGAGATAAGAAAGCTAGAAGGTACAGCAAGGAATCATTAACCTATTGTGCTCTTAAGGGGCTTACATGACCTAAAGCGCGGTCACTGTCGGACTGCATAGAAAAGAAAGAGAAGCGCGATGACACAACGCTGTTGCAAAATATGAAGCAATTATCTATTTACAAAAAATCTATTGTTTAGACAAAAATATTAAAACACTAGTGCTTTAGTAGGTATGTTGTTTGTAGAATAATCTGACAAATAATCAGAATGATTGTATGTATGGTTTTTATTGTAAAAAGAAAGTTTATAGAGATATCTTCACGATTTTTTCTATCGTATCAAATTAGGTGTATTGTTTTCAACACATCTATCATCTATCTATCTAGCATATATCCTGAAGAATATCATATATTTTTCTGATTTTGTTTACTGTAGTCGATCATATACTTTTATTGCTTCTAAAACTGCGTTTTTTGCGTTTAGGTCCTGTAATCCCCGCTCTTAAAAGCATGGAGCAGTGGACCAGTGGTGGCCCAGTGGCGACGAGCCTGACTTATAGAGTTGTAGGTCATGGGTTCGAAACCAGGCAGGCGCTTTACTTTGTGTAAATAATTGCACCATCACTGCTCTCAAAACGGTGAAGGAAACCGGCATGTCCTAGAACCAAAAATTCTAAGACGTGACATCTACCCGCACTGGGCCCGCGTGGTGGACCACTATATAATATTACAGACCACTCCCTGTTGAAGAGTGGAGGCCTGTGTCCCAGCAGTGGGAACATTATATTCTGATAATCCTTAAGCTGAGCATAGGCTTCACGCCCTCACACATACACCATTATAGCAGGTAATCCTAACCTACATCATAGACTATAGTGACTGGCTGGTGGAAGCTGCATGGCCATATAATATCGGTCCGATAAGAAGTATAGTAGGGGCGAGAGACTGTTAAAATATTCCTATTCTAATTTCAAAATCGATTTTACATTGGAAAAGTAGTTGTCTATTCACATAACCCAGAGCGTTGGCCAGTAATGTTTTTTGTACTGCAATCTCTAGCGCACATACTAGACTTTATGCTTTCCCGGTACAAACCGGATTTAAGTTCGAGCTCACCCTTAGTGGAGAGAGAGAGGTGAATAAACTATTCATGCTCGGTCTTTGACATTGCAAAAGCTTAAAAGCGTCCATAGTACAGTCCTGCCTTTAAATATTTCAAAAAGGCATCAAATATTTAATCGAATTTCAATAACGGAACGCTGGAACGTAATTATTTAATTCGTTGGAGAAGAAAACGGCTATGTTTTGGGTTTCAAAGTAACAAAATGGTTTTCTTTTGGATTTTTGTAGCAGGAGGAACTTTTATATTATATCTTTGAGAGGTTAAATAAAATAAAGTGATTGCGACCTTTTTTCTATGGCTTCACTGCTAAGTAGGTAACTGTCAATGTCAAATAAGGGAATAATAGATGTTACGTATTTTGTTTGTGTTTCATTCACCGGACGAGAAAAAAAAATGGTGAAGCACATTGCTAACTGCATACCCTGTTAGCCACTGTCTCCTAAAATTATCCCTTGTAATACCAAGTATTAAGTGGTTAGTTAGTCTTTGCTTAATAGCACTGCTATCTTCTATACTATATAATATTATAAAGCTGAAGAGTTTGTTTGTTTGTTTGTTTGGTTAAACGCGCTAATCTCTGGAACTACCAGTCGGATTTGACAAATTCTTTTTGCATTTGATAGCCCAATTCTTGAGGAAGGCTATAGGCTATTTAATCACGCTATGACCTTTAGGAGGCGAGCAAAAAGAAAATAAGTCAGAAAGAACGCTAAGCAAAAACGAAGTAATAGCGCGGGCAGGCGATGCGATGCGACGGGGTGGGTCGGAGTAACAAGAAATTTCACGCGGACGAAGTCGCAGGCAGAATCTAGTTGTAAATAAAGCTATCATGAGTACTGCCTGCATCCCAATTGCGTAACACACTATTATTCTCAATTTGAATCATTTTGAAGCATATTTCTAACCCATTGCTCCATATGTTCGAAAATTGTGTCTGCTCAACAACGCATATAACGCAATGAATGTAGTTGAACTGTCAAAATAAAATCCCTTTGCTACTGATAGTGTGATACGCAATTACCCTACAGGTTACCGGGTTACTAATCATAAAATTCCAGGTTTGGCCCTTTGACTGCCTGGATCATCATGTTCATCATTTCAGCCGAAAGACGTCCACTGCTGGACATAGGCCTCCCCTAAGCACCTCCACTTCGACCGGTTCTGTGCTTCTCGTATATAATATGCCTGGATATTGATAGAAAAATACCCTTTTCTATTTCTATAAACTTTTGAAGTTATTCCTCCTGGGTATGTGGGTACAGTTAATACAACAAATCACTCCAGGGAAATGAGCTAGTTCATAAAATTCTTGAAATGAGTATTTTGTAAAGGGATCGGAATAATCTCGTAAATATTGCGTCCGACCTAAACTAAACTTGCCTAATCTTCTGGCATAGAAGAAAACAAAGAAACTCAACAAAGGCTTCAAAATCAGACATTATTGTTTTTTAATAAACGCGCGAATTCACCGGTACAAATAAAAATATAATCCCAAACGTAAATGTCGAAATCAATCGTTAAAAAGTTTTAGTAAAGATTTTGCTGTACTTAACTTTAATTCTCATTAAGGGACGCTACTGAACCGTTAACCGCCGAAGGTGGTGTGAGATCTAGCGAGGTTTGCAAGGTCAACATGGCCAGAGTTCGCTCAGGACAGGGAGATTTGGAAGGAAAAAGGGGAAGTCCACAATATAGGCTAACGAAAAAAATGAACCGTTAACTGACTCCGAGGGTGAACTTTTTAAACTTTTACTAAGGAGTAGCCCCCTAAGTAACCGTTAGACGTCTCCGAGTGTGGCAGTTAGTTTCAGGAACCACACGCTCTAAGGCGTTTATTAAAAACTTAAATAATTTTAAAACTTTTTAATTGAATCTTACCTCGTTACAACAGCAAAAGTAGCGCCAACAGTTAATCCAAGATTAAAAGCGCTCATCCATAATATAGACATGGCTACTTCTTGTAGTCGGAACGGCCTCGATATCGACACCTAAGAGCACTTCGCAACACTAGACAACTGTCCCGTTCATCCCGTGACACGACACAACACTGACCTATTCCAAATTCGAATTGAAGTGAAAATAAATTATGATTAAAATGTGAGTTGTCTGTAGTCGGAATTGACAGCTGATTGACTTTTGATGTTGTTTTTATGACAGAATTTTATTTTTAAATTTTAGATTATCTTAGTTTTAACTTATTACGCGAGTGATATTATATCGTTGACAATTAAGTTTAGTTATTCGAGCAGCGAGTTCAAACGTTAGTGAACGAATGGCGTGGTGGTTCTGTCCATTACAATAATATAAACCGGAGGTTGCCCCCCGCACTCCCCTATAGTAAACTTCGCGGTTATTTCCACAATAATATTGCTATAATTATGGTGCAATTCATTGCATCTGGCAAGATGAGAAATTTGTTTCTTGTGCAATATATTACTATTGTTGACTATTTGAGCTTCAATTTGATAAATTGTTTCAGTAATTCGTACATTTTGTTTGGAAATGTTTCACAAAATATTTGTTTTGTTCCTGTTTGGTTTGAAACTTGACTGGTGCATGTAAAAAAATCTATTTTTAATAGACGTGGTTTTGGCGTGCAATTTAAGAATCAAATTTAATTAAGAACATGGATTGCTTTCAGGCATTTCAGAAGTCTAAAATAATAGGAATGAAAAAAAATATTTAAGATGGTTAGGTAATAGATACCTACTTGAACGCATTATTCTTTAATAAATAAGTACTAAATTAAGATAAGAAATAATCTATGTTAATAATAAGAAGTAACCTAATAGTCTTAAATCTTTGGATTACAATATTTCCCGAATTGATAAAAGAGTAGAAATATAAATATGAAATGATAGGGCAGTATTTATTACGCAATACTCGTGAATACTCGTGATAAGATAAAGATATACGTACATATAGATTTGTACTTAGGTACATTAATTTTGACAAACAAATTCAATTTTAATTAAGGTATTCCCAGTAGAGCACACTTATGATGACGCATAGGCTTAATTTCCTGATGAGTTAACTGTCACAACGGGTTAATAAACGTTAATTATTATTAAAGGTAAGGCATGTGGTACTTACAACCAGCTCGCATGTATGGACGTTGAGGAAGCAAGAAGAGAGGAGCATTTCTTAGGCCTTATCTATACTAATACTTACTAATCTATGTATACTAATATTATAAAGAGGTAAAGGTTGTAAGTTTGTATGTATGGGGTATAATCTCTGGAACTACCAGACGGATTTGAAAAAATCATTTTGTATTCGATAGCCCAATTCTTGAGGAAGGTTATAGGATATTTAACATCACGCTATGACCCTTAGAAGCCGTGCAAAAAGAAAAAAGTCAGAAAGAACACTAAGCAACCACAAAGTAGATAATAGCGCGGGCAGGCGATGAGATGCGATAGGGAGGGTCGGGGGAACATGAAATTTGACGCGGACGAAGACGAGCTTCTGCCCCCGACTTCGTCCGCGTTTACAAACTTTACCTCTTTATAATATTACTAGCTTCTGCTAGTAATATTAGTAGAGAGGTAGAGGTAAAGTTTGGTAGGTTGTAGGGGGTAGCCTTCGGAACTACTGATTCGATCCAGAGAATTATCATTTCACTGATGAGAAGCTACATTATCCCGGAGTGTCATAGGCTACTCGTATGTTTTATGTTAAAACGAGAAACTTCACGCGAATGAAGTCGCGGGCAAAAGCTAGTCTTTAATAAATTAATTCAAAGAAGTAGGTATTATAATAATTTTATGTTAGTCTGTATTTACTCCATTAAATTCAACAAACAAATACCATTTCAATTAGGGTATTCCCAATACGCAGGCACACCTTCGTCTAATGACACATATGCTTAATTTGCTGATGAGTTAATTAACACAAAGAGTTTAAGTAAGCATTTGACATTATTGAAGGTCACACTGTAGTTCTCACAACTGTTTCGCACGATCAATGATTTTATTTCTGTAAGTACAAACACTTTAACACGTCAGTACTAGACTTACTGCTTCATGTATTTGCTTCTTCTGCTGTCATTCTTGGATCTTTGAGTAGTTACGGGTCGTAAGAAGCCCAAAAATCTGACAACCAGTCTTACCAAGGGGTATCGTTTTACCTAATATCTGTGTTGTGGAGGTCAGATGACTGCCATCTGACCTCCACAACACAGATATTAGGTATAAAATACTGGCATTCAGCTGCATCCGGTTAGACTGGACCCCAATATAGTTGGAAAAACGCAAGGCAGTAAAAAGCTTGCTTCTTCCACGTGTCTACATCTTGACATAATGTCAAGATGATTAAAGAAGCAAGATAAGTAAATATGAAGATGGAGTGATCATCAGAAAACGTCATATCTGGCAACAAGTAATAATCCCTGTTTAATTTTCCAGCATCAGAAGCCCGATCCAAAATACCAGAAGATTTGGCTCAAGAGACAGGAATTAAGCGCTCCCAAGCCTTTAAATCCATGATCGCTAAGAGAGGTAAATGGAAGAAAAGGAAATACTGTGCCGTCCTAAATATATTCAGGTACGGGCAGGAGGATGCTGACAGTGAGGGATGAACTTCCTCACAATAAGTGCCGTGTTGAGAAGAACTATGTTCGTTAGAGGGTTTGTTTCCGCACTTAGTCCTTCAGGTGAACTATGGTGCGTGGGCCATGGCGTCAGACGGTGGTTATGCCAACCAGCCCACCTCCCTCCAGAAGTTGATTACATCTCCTGGTCTGTTAAGAACATCTCTGTAAGATCTGGTTGCCCCAAAGGTTTCTGTCCTAATCTGGGTGACGCCTGTGCTTACAGAGTACATGCACAACGGTTCCCTCAGGCTCCATGCAGGCCCTGCACAGGGGACTGTCCGTCGTGCCTATTTTGTGGAAGTGTTGGTTTTGCGAGCAGTGTCCCGTAATGTTCCCCGTCACTAGGCGTTGAGGAGCATTGCTTTTTATTATATCAGAGCATTAATACAGGCCGTCCAACCTTCTGAAGGTAGTTGAGGCCACTTTTGGCAACAGGCTTTTATTTTCCAGATAAATTGTTAACAAACATGCAATTCAATGGATAGCCTAAGCAGCAAGAGTTATCTTATCTTTTCCCTTTCACCAGACAATAGCTTTGACCTTAGCTGAAGCTGAAATAAAAAGTAATAGTGATTGTCTACCTGGCCTTAATGCTAAGGTCGCGGTAATTACCTGGCAGTTACTGTGCCTACGTCAGATTATCCGTGCCATCAAAAGAGTTTAGTCCTTCAAAGATAAATAAAAAAATAATTCGGGAAGTTTGCCTTTCCCATTAACTCCCCTCCATCAATACTTATTTTTCTTCTAAATTTCAAATAAACCTAATCCCCGAAGCACCTTCACCGGTGACTAGCTAATTAAAATAAATCGCAGGTGGTAGGGGAGGGAAGATGCCGCCGGCATTTTCCTTGTATACTGTGGTTTTCTGGCCGAGTAGGCTGCACTTTCAAACGGTAAAACGGCTTAGGGAATTACCAAGTTTCATAATACGTCGTCGTGCCGTCTTGCAATATGATATTCTTGCGCTTGGCCAACTTGAATACAGCTATGCAAGTTTTAGCGCGTTAAAGAAGATGGTAGCTTAAGATTTAACTTCAAGGAATTTTATGCGTATACTAAACTCCACGTGCAATTATATGACAAATGTTATAGCTGTAGTAAAAAATTCGTAGAAAAACACATACAAAGGTAGGGCAGATTTTCTCAAATGGCAAGGAGGGCGCTTGGCAGAAGATGTTTTCGGGGGAAACGACTTTGTTTTCCGGGATGTGCCAAAGGAAGCACAGAATTGACACAGGAGCGTTCGACTCGAGGATCCGGACCCCGGGGCTCCAGACCGCTGGAAGTACCTCTACTTAGATCTGTGTTTTAGCTGGATATTTACCCAGATTCCCTTACTTAGCTAGTCTAGAAAGACGTTTTCTGCGGTTTAGGTATAGGAAATACAATGGATAGGTTTCCTAAATCCCCCAAGCCCCCAATACATCAATTGATGAGATGCGGTAAGCCCTCTCGTACAATACCCTCGTCTTGGGGTGCCTCGTAGATAACAGAACCGAACCTAAGACAAGTTGATATGGAACAAATAGTGAATTGAGAATAGCCATGTCGTTAGCTGAAGTATTTTAATATGAACATATATGGATGAATCGTTTTGTTTACTAGTAAGACTGGTGGATATAATATTTAAAATGTATTTATTTTCAGAGTATTCAATTCAATTCTATTTTGTTTTTAGCACTTATGTTGAGGCAGTCCGTGTTTTCTGACATTTGAGAATAAACAACATCTACGCATGATTGTGTATTACATAATGATGTAAAATCTGGGTATTTTACAATTTAGAAGTTTGTTATGCACATCTTTTGTGTAAAGTAAGTAGGAACACAGGTAATCAAACGAAGTTAATTCCAATAAACCACAACAGACTGTAAGTACAGCAAAAAGCTGAAGAAACATTGGCTCGGGTTCAGTCCAGGATAATCAAATTTACCTAACCACTGGACGAATTTGATTGTTCCGGGTCGAAAATCACGAATTCACGATACTTTCGCTTCCAAAAAAGGCACGATCGACCATCGACAGGAGAATGTACAAAAACATGACGTAGACATTTAGAGATTTATGCATGAAATAACGAGCAGTTTATGTAACTGAAATAGTAATTAAAATATGTACTATATATGCATTTTGCAGCTGGACTTGTAAGTGGTGCTACTCTAACGCAAGAGTTGCAAAAAAAAAATTCTTGTCAGCTTTGTCTCAAGACATTTTTTTAAATACAATAGTGACTTCTGTAGCTCCGCTAATGAGACACAATTGATTTTCTATTGTATCGTATTACATAGGCTACGCGTGGAGCTTGACGGGTTAACAAAAAGTATTTATGACAAGGTAGATGTGATTGGAAACGCCCTAGGAGGACATAATATAGTGACCTTATTGGTGGTGTTCTTCAGAAAGGTCATGTGCTTAGTACTCACAACCGGTGTGCGTGTAAGTGTAAGACCAGATGTATGAACGTAAACGAGGCAAAAGGAGTATGCAAAGATCGTACCAGGTGGAAGAAGGCGTGTCTTTATGTAATCACTGTTCGCGATTTATTTGCCAAACATGTAAATAAATATGAGTATTTGGAAAAATAACTTTAACGCCCACACAATAAAGTTCAGTTTACGCTACAACTTCAAACATTTTTATAACTTTTTCAATAGTGCTAGTCACTCTGACATCAACTTAATTACCATTAAAATAAAGTTGATGTTTGTTTAACTTGAAATAATATTAATTTGAATTGAAACATAAGTTTAAATAGACAAAATGTACCTATGTATTTCTACCTCTTTGTTTCTCACGATAGTTTCTCACAGACTTATTCTCCGACAAGACTTGGCACGCGGTAAAGAGAGGTACCTGTTACCTTTACAAAAGCGGAGCACCGTACCTCCATGACAGGTAATTAATTCACAGTACTGTTATAACGTTATGTTACTTTTCATTCCATTGCAGTTTTAGTACAAAAGCCTCCAGAGGTCTACGTGAGCGGATGCACGTCTGCAGCGGGCACCGACAGCAGGGAAAGTGCTTACTACAGTTTTATGGTGCAATTGGATGGCGGAAAATTGGTAGGCTGTATGTTGACTGACATGAATTTTGTAGTGGACGTGAACTACATTATGATTATCATACAAAGATGCATAGACAGATAAAATTTCATTTTGACGTGAGGTATTAACTGGAATTACTGAACTGTTAGTAAATTCTCTATTGGTTCTTACCAATAGAGAATTTACTAACAGTTCAGTTCACTTTTTCGATAATCATTAACAGTACCTTCTTAGGTACTGTTAATGATTATCGAAAAAGTTAAAAAAGAAAAAAAAATCATGATCTTTCACTCGTTCTAGATTTTTTATTAAAATAAAAGCCTGAAGAATAGTTTACCAAAATATCTACTTATCAAGGTACCTACATATTTAAAATTATTACAACACAATTCATTAGTTAGGTATATTAAAGTAGTGCCGTACCATTATTGCTAACCGTACAATCGGTCACTTCAGAATAGAAATAGATCGTCGGTCTGTTTCATAGATGAAATCAGTGCACTGGGTGGAATACCTCCAATACCTAAGCGGTCAAAATGTATGGAACAGCAATTTTTTTTTAATAATTATACGACTAAATATTTATATGCTGGGTTTTCAGAATCATGTACTGAATCCTTGGCAGGTCGATGTTCAGGCCATCCTGTATAACCACAATAATATTAGGAATCTTGTGTTACAATATTTTATACCCTATTAAATCTAGACTAATTATTTTGACATTATTTGACAGTTCAACAAGGTTCATTGCGCTATTTACGTGTTGATCAGACAAATTTTTCAAACTTATGAAGCAATGGATTAGCAATTTGCTTCAAAATGATTCTGATTCCGATTGATAGTGTGTTACGCAATTAGGATGAAGGTCAAAGTCACCTTCCCGCTTAGGGAACCAAAGAGAATTGAAACTGTGCTGTGAAACCTTATTGACGCCCATAGTGACATGAGCTTGCTTGATAAGTTCGAAAAATTTGTCTGATCAACATGAAAATAACGCAATGTATGTTGTTAAACTGTCATAATGAAACCCATTGCTACTGATAGTGTTTTACGCAACTACCCCGCAGGTACTCGAATACCTAGGTCACAAGTACGTAGGTACTCATCTAGGCAGAACCTTGCCTCTACTCTCAAGGCAAGGTCTTGGTCGTTTTATTTACCTTATTGATAATTATATTATCATTGTTTTCCCGGTAGTGGCACCCGGATGTGTAATTTTATTATGATTATATTTTTGAAAAAGTAATAGGACACCATTCCGGGGCAAATAAATTTAGCTAGCGAAACTTCACAACCTGATGGGTATTGGATATTTAATGACATAAAGCTAAAGATAAAAACATCTAAACTCATACTTTCAAATACTAACTACACTAACCCCGTAATGAGCTGCACCCTACGGTTACTTGAAATTATGAGTTCAGATTATTCTTTTTCTTTAGTTTTATCGTCATCGTAAGATATCGATTTATAGTCTGTGACGCTTCTGGTCCGTTTTTTTTAGATCTAAATCAATAGTAGGTAAAACCTACTTGCTATTTTATTAAACGACTAGCTTCCGACCGCGGCGTCGCCCGCGTGGTATGTCGATAGAAAGTAGCCTATGTCCTTCCCCAGGGTTCAAGAGTGTTCTTTCTTTATATGCATTTAGTAAAACGCTGTTATTTTGAAAAACAGACACTTCCATTTTATTTATTTGTATAGATAGATAAATTGATCAAAGATAAGTAGCTGCAAAGTTATTGGCTTGATCAACTTTTCTATCTTAAGATCCTATATAAATAAACCGAAATTATTTGTGGTACAGACACTATAAATTACAGGGTTCAGCTCTCAAGCACCTTGTTGAGATTGATTTATTAATATGGGGCTATTGGCGCGGCCACAAAATTATGTAGGTACGTAATCGTTATGAAGAACATGTTTACGCACAACCACTTTAGTGCTCATACACACGAGCGATTCGCGTAAACTACAGTCGTCGACAGCTGCCGTCAACGAGTGTCAGCGGCAGCCAGCGATACGTCAGCGGCTGCCGTCGACATCATGCCGCTCGTGTATTTGAGCACCGTATACTCAAATACACGAGCGGCACGTTGTCGACGGCTGCATTTGCCTCTGCCGGTGACGCGTGTCGCTGTACTTAGATGCACATGCACCTCTTCACGTCAGTATAGTGGACCTCGTAATTGCTTCACAACCCTAAGGTTGAATGTCACATGCACGTCTTAAAACGACAAGGTTTCTTCGTTCAAGTGACAGTTTCAACCTTATTGAAGTTTCAATTTACTGGGAATAGGGATGTTGCCTGGGTAAAAATAAATCGATTCGATTTAGTCCCTCAGTAAGATTATTAAAAAATATTGAACACGTATTTTTTGTTTTATCAATTAGATAAAAAATTACAAAGATATATCACATCAAAGTTCAGGAGTGGGGGGCTTTGACGTAATAACGTGCTAAAATTTGTAGCACGGCGTGACGTCATACGAAATTTCCAAGCGCTGTATCTTCGTAATTTTTTGTTTGCCAGACAAAAGAAAAAATACGTATACAATATTTTTTAGTAATCTAACTGATGGACTAAATATATTTTCTTAGTCAACTACCCTATTGTTGCCGGAAAAAATAACTATACATCTATTGAGCTAACATAAGCGTTTTATGCAAAATGTGCATGCATACACACGAGCGACTGCAGCCAAAGTGCCGCTCGTGTATGAGTACGGTGAAGAAGTACGGTGCTAAAATACACGGCTGCCGTTGACGCGAGTCAACCGCGGCAGTTGCCTCTGATGCGTGCCGTTCATGTGCCTACACACTTACATTACTATGCAGTCAATAGATCAAGCTTAGCTGGTAGAAAAGATTTCATGCTTTACACTCGAGATGACCGTGATCTACATGTTAATGTAAACGCACTCATCGATAAGTAATATAAACCTGTTGTTTTAAATTGATAGTTATCAAAACTGGTACACTAACTCCCAAATCTTGAAGCCAAGGTCAATCAAGTCGCCCGATGAAATTATGCTTCTAACCTTTTATCAATAAGAGATTGGTGCCATTGAATGTTCCAAACATTGGCACCAATTTCTTATAGAATCGACGCATTGGTATCACTGTTGGAAACAATCTCGCTGACTCATTGGTTAGGCAATCGGATGACAAACATTCAAAAGAATTAATGTCAGCGATAGAATGCGTACAGTCGTAACTCGTAATGGAAAAACGATCTTAAAGATTGGATACCTATCGGAGATTTTTTTGTAGGCAGTTTTCGAGATAATGGTATTATATTATTGAATCCAATGATTGAATCATGATAAAGAAAATCGTTTACGCTCAGATAGGATCAGATGCCATCATATATTTCTTTTTTAATACTAAATTCTGGCACTGTTTATGGTTTTGTTTTTGTTACCCATTTAGGTTGTTGAGTAGACGAATTTTTCTAAAATATATGAAGTAATGGATTAGAACTTTCCTTCAAAATCCTTTGGATTGTGATACAAACAGCGACTTCTATACACCTTTTCGCTCACCTATCCTCTGACCAAGGCCCGTATTACCCATTACCTGGGTTGTAGAGGTCAGGTCATAGGCAGTCGCTCCATGTAAAATACTGGTATTCAGCTGCATCCGGTTAGACTGGAAGCCGACCCCAACATAGTTGGAAAAAGGCTATGCACATGATGGTATTCTACGTATAATATTTAGTTTGAGTATTATTCACTTTTGTTTTTAAAGGCGTTTCAGTAAAAAAGGAGTGACATGTAATGCCTGTTTTGCGTTATTGGAACGTAGTCCCAAGAGCATTTTAACTTTAGACAAAACTGTACAGATCAGCAGAACCAGACCAGCAGGACCAGAATCATAAAAGGATAACATTATGAATCATAATATGGCGTGTTTTTCTTTTTTTCGCTGCACTACGTAGGTATAATCAAAGAGATTGGAATTGGATTTGGATTGATTGGTATTTTAGCACAGACAAAAAAAATAACTGATAAATCATTTACCAATGGGATTTGATACGATTAACTTAACAGTTAACTGTCCGTTATGATTCATAATGTTATCCTTTTATGATTCTGCCAAAATGGCCTTTTTAGAGCCCTGTATAAATTGACACATCACCGCCAATTCTATCATCAATTACTTAACAAGAAGGGCTAGGCGTATATCAAGGTTAGTTTTATCGAACTGCGCTACAATACACATAACTTTCACGCCTGTATTGCCCGACGAGTAGGCAGAAGGTATAGGGTACATTTCGCCAGATACCATATTATAATAAGGGGACACAAATCCAGGCTCCGGATTGCTACTGAGAAATTCCAGATGGAAAAACCCAATAACACTTTGCTCGATCTGGGAATTGAACCCAGGAGCTCATGCTCAGCGCTACAATACACGGAAGATAAAAAAAAGAAAGTTTTTTTTGTAAACTAGCAGCGCCCCGCGGTTTCGCCCGCATAAGTTTCGATCCCGTGGGAATATCGCGGTAAAAAGTATCCTATGTGTTAATCCAGGAAATGGTCTATCTATGTGCCAATTTTCATCCAAATCTGTTCAATGGTTTACGCGTGATTGAGTAAGAAACATTCAAATATCTTCACAAACTTTCACATTTGTAATATTAGTAGGATAAGTCCAGGTTTCCTCACGATGTTTTCCGTCACCGATGCCAGTAATGTCCAAGATAAACACAGAAAGTACATACGAATTGAAAATAATGATGGGCGTAGTATAACTAGCCTATGTGTTAATCCAAGGTTTCAGCTACCTCTATACAAAATTTTATCAAAATTGGTCTAGCCGTTTGAGCGTGAAGAACTGATTCCGCAAAGTATGCAGACACATCGGCACCGCTGTTAGAGGCGGCATTGTCAACACTTTCCATACAAACCAAACTTCACCGTTTACCCGCCAAATGACGTATAAACACTGACGGCTTTGAAGGCGGTTCTTGACAAAAATTGGGAGCACAACTCACTTTTGGCGCCAGAAATTTTAAAAGAACTGTCGTCTCAAGTCGCTGCCGACGTACCTACTGCCGATGCCGTCTCTATTCGCTGCTGGCGCAACAATAATTCTGTGCTCTATATTACTACATATTTACTAGGGATGCATCCGATACCGATACCGATACCGATATATCGGCGATACTTCAGGTTTGCCGATATATCGGTATCGGCGATATTTTTATGGCCGATTCAACGATTCTTTTCAAATTTCGCGCTTTAATAATGTAATGTAAACGCGCGTGTTGTCGCGTCTATTTCGTTGCAAACGAGGCACGATCTAACTATGCTCGGGAAAACCCCGCGCTTTATTTAGTGTTTTGTTTCGCCCGCCCGCTTTGGCCTCGCACTCGCACATCTATCCCATTTCGTTAGGTTGAATGTTGTTTTGTTGCGCGTAGTATTTTTCCATGCAAATAAGATTAAGAATTACATGTCGTAATTGTTTGTGTATTGTATGTCATTTATAACTAGTCGTTTGAGTCAAATAAAATAAATAGTAATCATATAAACAACCAAACCATCTTTCACATCACAATCCAACGATCACATCCAACGATCTGTCTATTTGTGTTTATTATCGAGTTACCTACTCTGTATGGTTGTCTCAAATTTGTGAATAAATATTATTATTATATCAACTTCAAAACACAAAAGTGCTATATGGAATCACTTTGAAATTTCGACAGTTGATAATTCCATAAAAATCTTATAAACGTTAATTTTGATTAAGTACTAAAACTATTAATTAATTGTGTTTTATTTAATCTACCTTCCTTTTTTAATTCAGTAAGCGTATCGGTATCGGTATCGGTATCGCCGATATTTTTATAAGAATATCGGTATCGGTATCGTATCGGCAAAAAGGCGTATCGAGGCATCCCTAATATTTACAAACATTAGACAGGTAGTCGTATCGAAAATTACACATTTCCAATTAAGTAGGTACTGATTTGCTTTGACCCCGACAGCAGATAATTTGTAGCTGACGGAAGAATGGCGGTCGTCTATTTGATTTAAACAGACCAAAATTTACGTATTTTGGATTTGTGAACAATCTTTAGATAACACTAACTGATGTTTGATTCGGCACGGAAACGTATCGAACGGTTGTAAATAGATACGCAGTGGTGTATTCCAAAATAAACGGAAGAGGAAGTGATATAAGAGAGCATGCTTGTCATGTGTGAGTTCCGAAGTTCCGATCACCTATTGTGACGGTTTGTGCAGCTGGTCAAGGAAATATGGGTCACGTTTTCGATATGGTTCCGTATCGGTTAGACAGTTGCTAGGGTGATATGAAAATGCAAAGTAACACTTCGAAAACGAAAAGGAAATCTTCGTAGTAAGTTCATACCCATATATCTATATAGGTACATATATTATCTATCTCTATGCTTTATGTTTAGTAATAATAAAGCTGAAAGTTTTTTAATTGTTTGTTTGAACTCGGTAATCTCCGGAACTACCAGTCGGATTTATGATGAAAATTCTGTTTTGCAATTCTTGAGGAAGACTTTATGGTACCTAACATCACATGGCTCTTAGGAGCCGGGCAAAAAAAAAACAGTCAGTACAACAGCGTTTAAGGCTAGGTGGCCCCGAATTCAAGTTTTTTAAAACAATCTGAGACAAAGAATATAGGGTTTTAAATTAAAAAAAAATATATCTGTATTAGTTAAGGATCTTGTCTAGACAAAATCGCATTCAGTTGCAAGACCTGATGAACTTCACACGATAGAAAAAAATCGCAAAGTTACCCCTTTTTAAAACGTTTTTTTCAATATTATGACTATATTACTGACTTTTTACATTTAATTTTTGTACTATATTAAAGAAACTAATTAGTTCTAGACAAATTCGCAGAGTTTGACTTGATAAAATGATTTTCTTAATTACTAAGTTTAAATATGAATTAAAAGCGCCCGCGGCGGCTCCTACCGGGCCGTTCAGTCGCGTGCTAGCGCTTATGGACGACGGACCTGTGTCAGTTTTTTCCGCGACAACTTCGCGAAACTTATCATCTGTTTTTGAGTTTGTTTGTTAGTTATAATGGGCAATAAACAACGCAGGCGAAAAAAGTCGTGTAAAGCAATAAAAGAAACAAATAGAAAGAATGCACTCCAAAGATATGTGAAGAAGTAAGTACCTACCTAAATGTTTTATTTGTATTGTAATGTGGTGAGCCACAGTATAAAAATATCAGTACTACTAGAGAACGCTAAGATTTTTGAAATACATAAAAAATCAATGGCTAGTTTGGCTATAGATAAGTTCTCCAATGCATAATTTTATTCAGTATTTATTTGCAAGAGGAACAGTGTGTAGAATTCACTCGAGATTTTTGTTATTGCATGTTTATTATTAATTATGCCACTCCAAATGGAATAATAAAAGAAACTTGGCTTGAAATGTTTACGTGGGTTTTTAATGTTTTAGAGCAATGCAGTTGCAGGCCAAGCGCAGTGCGCATGTATCAACTAATGATTCGGCGAATATCGAGTAAGTTTTTTTATATTATTTATTTTAAAGACATTCTCTATTTTTTACTATTTGAATTAAATAGTATCTCACTTGAAATTGTAACACCATAAAAATTACATAAAGAAATTAAATACATATACTTAAATTAAGTAGGTACGTATGTATGTGGGGGTCACATACATACCTACTTTATTAATAAAATTAAAGTACCTATTTATTAATTATTATTACTGTTTGCGTATCTTTGTTTCTGTATAACTGTCTGTATGTCAGTGTGCGTGTGTATTTGTCTTTGGCATTGTAGCTCCTAAACGGAAAACGGATGAATCGATTTCAATGCAGTTGTCTCTATTAAACAGACTGGTTTAATAATAAGAAAGTTTTTTAAAATTTTACTTGTTAATTACCAACAAGTCAAAAACAACTTTTGTGTTACAGATCAATAGAGCATGCGGAAGGGCATAAAGTGTCTCCATTGATGACTTTAGAGCATGGTTTACTTGAATAATCTTAGGATTGAGGAGTAAGTAACTGTATTGTACTTATTAATAATCAATTATATTGTTTTAACCGATTCAATTAAAATCAGACTAAAACATGCTACGGCATGCCATAGGCATAAGTAAATAGCCCATAAAATGCGTAAGTTTATATATCCGATAATTATCGCATTTACTAACAACTATGAATATTGAAACAAAAAAATATATTTTATTGTTACAGAACGACTATTCATGCTGCCAATGCCCATGTCACACATGCTGAAATGCCTTTAGATGAACATAATAATGTATCACCTAATAATAATATCAATGAGTAAGTTGCTACTTTTTGTTTTACATAATAATTATGTAGAATTCAATAGGTTATATTAAAATAATCTGTTTTTAGAACAATGGAGGAAATTGAAAACTACACTCTAAGCGTTGAAAACGAAATCGAACACGACTATCAACCCATCAGTGGACGACGAATTGTTGACATGAATTACCTGATGACACAGCTCCAAGAAAAAACGCATCATATCGATTTATTTGACAGCAGAGTTGGATATTTTACAGATATAAAAGTGTTTACTTTTAATTTAATAAAAAAATCGGTTGTCTGTAAAGTCGGTTTGCTGACGATAGTTGAACGTGACAACGTCATAAGAAAATACTGATGGAATAATTGCATTGCATTTGTTAATATTCGCTTGCACTTCAAGCCGCCATGGAACGCTACAGAGCGAGGCCGCGAGGTAACGCTACATGAGTCATGTATTTTCGTGAGTGCAACCAGCTTCATCGATTTATTAGACGTTGTCACGTCAAAATAAAAATACTTTATTTTTATTTTATTGACGACTCACACAGTCACGCTTCACATTATGTGTTACACGAGACGAACATTTATACCTCTAAGCTTTTTTGAATTACAATATGCATTGATATTGTAATTCAAGAATTGTAACACAATTCTCCTAAAGTAAGTGTGCCTACTGCTTGATTTTTTATACTGTAGCACGAATATTTGATTTTAGTCAGTCAGATTTTAAATCCTTTTTATAAAAAAAAAGTATACAAATTATTTTTAATAATTAGTATCAAGTTTATACAATACGTATCTAATCTATCTATAACCTTAAAAATAACTACTACTAAAAATAAAACAAAATAAACATATACTAATCAATTCAAGTTGATCTACTGCATTGCTCTACTCTGTGACGCAACTTAGTACCTACTCGAGTTCGTGAACTCATGAGCGGTGCGCTTGGCGCGCGCGTCGTAACTTATTACGTATCGCTACTCCTTGCGGGGGCTGAGGTATGCGTTAAATACCTACAGCAATCGGAATACCTGGCCTTAAATAAAAATATTTGCGCAAAAAACTGGATAAAAATAATTATTATTTTCTTAGAGATATTATAAAACGACTTTTAGACGTTAGAAATAAATATATCAATTCAATGCATATCCAATTACTAGCGACATCTAGAGGCACGGAATATAAGTATTTTAGTGCTCCCATATAACGTTAGATGTCGCTGTTGCTATTAATACTACACATCAACAATAGATGGCGCTGTTGTAAAAAGAATAATAAATTCACTTACCAAGGATAGCTCTGAGATGTCCCTCCAGTGTTTGTAATATCGTCATCTTGATTTCTTTGACATGCTTGCCCAGGAACTGCTCGCACGCAGTTGTGAGAAGTTCGTCTTCATTCATAATCTTGCATTGGGCCACACCGGTGACGGTGAGTGGGACGCCCTGTGCTGTTTCCACATATTCGCACATTGGGTTGAGAGTCATCACCTGGAAGAGACGTTGGCATGATAATAATTTGTTTAGTAGTTATATTAATATCTTGCTAGATCGCTAGAAATCGGTTTTAGGGATTCGTGCGCCACGCATAGCGAATCGATTGGGCAAATAACTAAAAGTTTTTTTTTATATCAATCTTATTTTACTCATTGATTATCTTGTAGGAATGTTTTGCTATTTATGCTTTTTATAACATCCACTGAAAGACGCTTAGGAATCGTCCCTTCTTTGTCAGGTTAATTTTTTCTTTGTCGGAAGTTAAAACAAATAAATTATTCAGTAGGTACTCATCTGATTTTGCGTCTGGCAGTACGATTAATATTGTTAATTTCTCTTATGTCTATTTTATCTATCTGTTACATTATTCGTAGATCTTCTGTTAACAAGCAGGTATGCTGGAAGATATTTCTTCAGAAATAAGCATCACCCTTGTGCGACTTTTTCTGTTCGTTTATTCTTGTCTGTTTAATACTGTAAGTACTGTTAAATAACAAAAGAATGCAGTGATTTTATAAGTTACCTCGAGTGAGATCTTCTGGACATCGGTGATCAACCACCAAGCCCATGCCCACCCTCCGACGATGGTGCGCTTCGTCTGAGACCCGCAGCACCCGCCTGTGGACAACAGAGAAAATAAAATCAGTTACTACTCCGTTTTAGAGCATCATGGAGCTTGAAGAATGTGGCCGTTCGGGTAATGCTACGAGATTGAGATGAGATTTGATTTGGTTATTTGAAATGTTGAATATTTAGAATTATTTGAAGGACACTCTTCAAAACTCTCTTTTTAATGTTCCCACTGCTGGGACACATCACACATGCCTCCTCTTTGTGAGAGGTAGTGGGGCCATAATTCACCACGCGGGCCCAGTGCGGGTTGGTGGATGTCGCATGTCTTCCAATTTTTGGTTCTAGGACATGCTGTTTCTTTACGATGTTTTCTTTCACCGTTTTAAAAGCGGTGGTGATAAAATAATTTTGACAGAGTAAAGTGCCTGCCACACAGTTTCAGTTTTAGTTCCAAAGCTTATAAAAAGGAAAGTATTCCCATTACCCGTTAGATGGAGGTAGTGGGTATACCCACACTAATATTAAAAGGGCGGTAACCTCAGGAAGAGTGACCGGCTTGCTCCGGTGTAGCTCACGTGGTGCAAACGTGTTTGTCTTCCCGTTCTCAAAGATATCATTACTTGCTAGTCCAGACGCTTTCTATTTTTAAATTAGGTCTGCTACATACAAGGGCGTAGCTAGGTGGGCAAGGGTGGGCAATGCCCACTCTAGAATCTTCTTTGCCCACAGTATTAAAGAGTTAGGTACTAACTGTTTAACCGTTTTTAACCGCTTCTCCTTATAGGATCACTTTATTGTCCGTCAGTTTGTCTTTCCGTCAAGCAAGACCCTTTTTCTCAAGAACGCGTGGAGGTATAAAGTTGTAATTAATATCTAATACGTAAGGAATTCTTGAAAAAACATGTTTATGGTGGGATTATTTATTACTAGGCGTCATTTAAGATCTCTCATTAAATGACTGTGGTTAGTTCAGCTGGAAGGCTGCCCACCCTAGACAAAATCCCTAGCTACGCCAATGGCTACATAACTGACGTATCTTGGAGGTAGACCACTTCTCGTCACATACAGATCGGCAGGATTAGTTATCAAGAGTTCCTGGCAAAAAAATTAATGCATTGTAGGATAGTATTAATCTAATGAATGCAAAAGGCGTTGTTCTTTTAATTAAAGAATTTTTAATAAACCGAACAGTTATGTATAAGTATGACCATACAATGCCATACATAGGTACTCAACTCGAAGCACGTAGAAGTTAGAAAAAAGTTATCCTATAAAGTTTTAGTAGGTACACAACCTTCAACGAGTGCGAAAGGCGATTCAATTTACAACTTTACGATCCTCTGAACAGATAAATATGTAAATTATAAAGTAAGTTCGAGAGTCGTTAGTAGATGTCGAGACCAAATTCACTTTCAACGGTAATGGTGGGTAACTGACCGTCACTTGACATCGCCATGCTCTATGGACACCGCAACTCCCGCGCATCAGTATTGTATAATGATGCTAGTGACATTATTGATATCTGTCATAACGGAAAAGTGATATAACAGCATAGTGACAGCAAAAATTTGAAACAAAAAATTTTATGAATGAAACCTGCCAGTAGGTACGAACCCCACAAAATCTACATTAAGTTCAACTGTATCATCGAAGACTTTTATCGTTTTTATATAAAACAACGCACACTTGTTTTTCCAATTCACTTTAGACATTGGCAGAATAGTCGACATCGGCTTTGCTTGCCATAATAAAAAAATAGAATAGAATGAAAGCTTTTTGTCAAAGTTAAATACGTAGGAATCGGTTTTCCTCTCGTGACTTCTGCGAGTGAGGAGCATAATATTCTAATTAATGACTCTGCGGGGCAATTGCATAAAGTTCGTTTCACGAAAGAATTCCCTTCGCCGTAATGTTGGCACATTACGGCGAATTTTTTTCATTGCTTTTCATTGAAGAATAGTTTTACCTTCAATGAAAAGCAATGGTGCCAACATTACGACGAAGGGAATTCTTTCGTGAAACGCACTTTAACACATCATCAATCGGAATCGGTTTCATTTTGACAGTTTAACAACATTCATTGCGTCATTTACGTGTTGAACAGACAATTTTTTGGGAACTTATGAAGCAATGGATTAGCATTTGCTTCAAAATGATTCAGATTCCGATTGATAGTGTTCCGATTGTTAAGGTGTAAAGATGGCTCACTGACCTTGTGCATGTGGGCGGAGCTAAACGCCCTACTCCCGAATACGTAAAATGTGTGCGGTGGCGCGCGACACTAAAACTATGATCAAAGAATATGAAGAGGCGCAGACATGCCGCACGTAGGTCGCCATTTTTGCCTACGATTCCAGAAGGGAATGGCGGATGCAAGGCTGATATATTTTGTACTAGCTGTTAATCGTCCGTGTGGAATTTAACAAAAAAGTTATTGTTGAGTTCGCAGAGTTTACGATAACTTATTAAGGCGCTGTACTTAGTCAAAATAGGCTTCACAAAACAATATTTTAGCCAAATGTATACATTTTCGAACAGCAAAAAAAAATGTTAATCTTGATCATATTTATGAGTGGACCATTGTGTTCAAAACACGTTTTCGGTAAATTTTCTCGATAGAAAAAAATCATAAAATAACCATTAAAATTGAAATCGTTGCAATTGTAATTGTGTTATTTATAAACAAATCTTGATAAAATTAATAACAGTGATGTATAATAATAAAGGGAACTGTTGTTTTTATTTATCGATTGTAATAAGATATTTGTAAGGATTAATTGTATTTAATGATAAATAACTCGAACGAAACGTTGCGCCATCGCGGCGTCTTTTTAGCTTCTCTTTCATTTCTACGCGGAGCGACAGTGAGTCTTGTTTTTTAGTTAGGTACTTATACTCTAAGGGAGGGGTGAGACAGTACTTTTTAGTTAGGTACTCATACTCTATGGGAGGGTATAAGTACCCAACTAAAAAGCAGTGACTAGACATGGGTCGTACTTGCAAAATCGCGTACCAGGGCTTACAAGTACGACTTCTTTAAGAAACCACGTCCTAAAACTAGATCTCGGGATACTTTCAAGTATTTTCTATCTGCATAGGAAATTGAACCTTAACTGTATACAAATAAGGAGCAAAATCACTTTTACAAATAAATACGTACTTATAGAGTATAGACGATTAAAGTTTCTACTACTATTCCCACCAAGAGCCCTGTTGGAAGAAAAAAACTTGCATAGGAAATTGAACTCTGAATTCTTACTTATGGAGCACGATCACGTTTAGGCATGGGTCGTACTTGCAAAATCGAGTACCAGAGCTACAAAGTACGTCCACCTTAAAAAACCATAGCTCGAGATACTATCAAGTATTTTCTATCTGCATCGAAAATTGATCCATGACTTCATACAAATAAGAAATACAATCGCGTATTCAAAAGCCCTGTTGGTAGTAAAAATACTTGCATAGGAAATTGACCCGCTACCTTCTATGAATAAGGAGCATAATCGCGTTTACAATTAATATTTTCACAAACCATTAAAGTAAAAATACTTTCATACGAAATTGTTCCGTAGACTCTAATTGATAAGGAGCATGATCGCATTTCCGAAAACTGACGCGGTTGGGTACCTATGTAGTTGAGCGAGTAGCCGTATTTAAAATACTTTGAAGTCTTGCAATTATTTCGGGTCGGTACCTAGTGTACGTACTTTGGTATCTGTTTGTTGATGAAAGCTGTTTATTATACATATTTTATTTTATGATTAGTTTTTTCTAAGTAATGTTGTTGGTGTACAAATGTTTGTACTGTTTCGGTTCTACTCATAAGTTGTATAAATAAGCAATCAGTGTATAAAAAATGGTCAACAAGAAAATAAACGGAAGGCAATAAAGAGATCTTATTCGACGAAACAAATTGTAACGTAAGTAGGTAGGTACCTACTTTTTTGTACACACCATAATATTTTGTTTGTATAGATTATCTATAGACGCGTAATTTCGACATACATTACAACAGCTCGATTGGTCTAGTGGTCTCGTGCGTCACTATAGTTTTCTGTATCAGTCACTAATGTCCGGGTTCAAATCCAAACTTTTTGACATATTCTTTTTGTTGATTTTCTTATTTGATATAAATGTTTTTTTAATTATTATTTTACTTTTTGCCGATTTTCTTGTTTGAAAATTTTCAGACTATATTATTATTGCTTATACTCTTTTGTAACACATTGTAGGTATATTATTTTTCTTCCGAATCAAGCTTGGTGGACGTTTTTATTTTATTTTTATTATATTACTCTAGATTCTGAAGAAAAATAATTATAAGAATAAAAATGATTGTTTTTATTAAAATAACAATTACTTATTGAATTATTTTAAAAATAAGAAAATAAAAATAAGCACATAATAATTAAAAAATAAAACAAATGATAAGCACATTATAATAAAAAATAACAAAAAGAGATATGCCGTCCACTGAGATTCGAACCTGGTGATTACGCAGTGAGAAACCGGACAGTGGAGCGCGGAGGCAATCGTGCATCTTGTTCGAGTCGCGAAATTACGCTTCTAAATATAATGGAAGTCGCTCATCGACAAAATTCGCGCGGTGCACCCCGCCGCGCCGTAGGCGGGGACTATTCGTATCCCACTTACATAAAAGTAAACTCAAATACATAAAAGTCGTCTATTCACCGCCACGTAAAGAAATACCTATGCTAATTTTAATGAAATTCTTCTAATATTTCTCCATTTAGTTCTTTTTGATCGTTTTTGCATTTTTAGTTTAATTATTATTTATTTTTAGTTTTTCGTATTAGCCTTTTTTTATAACAATATTTGGTGAACGATTTCCTTGGGCTAAAACAAAAACACTATATTTTAATATTCAATCAATTTCATTGGAGATTAAGGAATCTTCACGTATAGGATCCACTTATATAAAAAAAAAAACTAAACTCCGTTTCTTTATTATGATTTATTTACATTTGGTGAAGTACCTAAATAAACGTAGTATACAACCTCCCTATTTGAATCGGATAAATATTCAATATTTAATTTCATAGGTTTTAATTTTTTTTCGTGGGAACCTAGTTTCTTTTTTTTTCTAAAATAAAAGTGCCTAAGTTACTCCTTATTCACCTATCTGCTAGTGAAAGTCCCAGTCACAGAAATAAATCCGCACAAGAATATGAGAAGGTAGTAATCAATAAACTCAGTAATGCAAATACTCGTAGATTGACAACTAAGAACGCTCATTTTTTATAAATTATGGTGTTTGAAAACATTTTTTTTTATTGTGGGTAAGTAGTTATTTTCTAAACAGTCAAAATAAAATGGCCTGAAGCGGTTGTTTTAATATTACAAACAGACACTCCAATTTTATTTCTTTGTACCTATAGATAGATAGATACTTATTAGTCCACTCAACGAATAACCCAAAAAGAGGTGTAGAGTGCGTGAGCTGGGCCCTGAGCCATTTCTTCAGAAAGTTGCTCAGAGTGCTTAGGGAGTAAACATACTAAAAGTCCCCGCGTCTAGGAGGTGAGCCGGAGTGGGGGGTATAAAAATTCCCACTTTTGAGTTTTTCGCTAATATCTATAAAACGGTGCGTCGTCGTAGAGAAAACGTATTTTTCTTGACTTGCTTTGCTTTGGCATTTTTATTTATTTACAAATTATCTTATATTTACAAAATAAACAAAAACAGTATTTAGAAATGGCACCACTAATAAAGCGTCCACGCGGACAATAGAAATGGGCCCTCTGCAGCGAGCTAATCTATAAACGCATACTGATACAATTCGTTCATAAATATTTGCACTAACACAGCCAAACGCGCGTAGTCGATCGATAGCCGGGGCGGAGCAGCGAGCGACACAGCCACCCCGTCTCAGTGCTAACGCACGACTGCCGCCTGCGCCCGCGCAGAGCACCTCTGAACCTATATCTCAAAGTGGGGCATTGTCTTTGCAACTGTTGATTGATTTAAAAACGCTATTTCAAATATGTAGTACCTCTAACCAGCAATTTTTCAGTGTAAAAATATTTCCAAACATCAAAGCCGTTTAGAAGTTATAAGCAAATGTTAGCCAAAATAGCGTTTTAGTAAATATTTTTTTAAGGCAAAAGTATTAGCCTTATGAAAAAATCCTGTTTCAAAAATGCAGTACATGAATCTATAGCAAACATATATTTTTTACAGACCTTCTAACCAAACCGTTAATGAGTTATAAGCTTCATAAAGTGACCGTGTTACGGTACTAAACGAGAGTAAGGCCCTTAAGAGTTCTGGTTACGACCATAAATAGCAGTATGTAAAAATTTAAAATTCAAATGTGTTTCTTATGCTTGAATTTCAAAATTATTTTCAAGAGAAAGTCTCCGCGACAAAATGACTTTCAGTCATTGGCTATTTCATAAAACGTCCGGTAATTAAGGGCCTTACTCTCGTTTAGTACCGTAAAACGGTCACTTTATGAAGCTTATAACTCATTAACGGTTTGGTTAGAAGGTCTGTAAAAAATATATGTTTGCTATAGATTCATATACAGCATTTTTGAAACAGGGTTTTTTCATAAGGCTAATACTTTTGCCTTAAAAAAATATTTACCAAAACGCTATTTTGGCTAATATTTCCTTATAACTTCTAAACGGCTTTGATGTTTGGAAATATTTTTACACTGAAAAATTGATGGTTAGAGGTACTACATATTTGAAATAGCGTTTTTAAATCAATCAACAGTTGCAAAGACAATGCCCCATTTTGAGATATAGGCTCAGAGGTGCTCTGCGCGGGCGCGGGCGGCAGTCGTGCGTTAGCACTGAGACGGGGTGGCTGTGTCGCTCGTTGCTCCGCCCGGCTATCGATCGACTACGCGCGTTTGGCTGTGTTAGTGCAAATATTTATGAACGAATTGTATCAGTATGCGTTTATAGACTAGCTCGCTGCAGAGGGCCCATTTCTATTGTCCGCGTGGACGCTTTATTAGTGGTGCCATTTCTAAATACTGTTTTTATTTATATTGTTTATTTTGTAAATATAAGATAATTTGTAAATAAATAAAAATGACAAAGCAAAGCAAGTCAAGAAAAATACGTTTTCTCTACGACGACGCACCGTTTTATAGATATTAGCGAAAAACTCAAAAGTGGGAATTTTTATACCTCCCACTCCGGCTCGCCTCCTAGACGCGGGGACTTTTAGTATGTTTACTCCCTAAGCACTCTGAGCAACTTTCTGAAGAAATCGCTCAGGGCCCAGCTCACGCACTCTACACCTCTTTTTGGGTTATTCGTTGAGTGGACTAATAAGTATCTATCTATCTATACAAATAAATGAAATTGGAGTGTCTGTTTGTAATATTAAAACAACCGCTTCAGGCCATTTTATTTTGACTGTTTAGAAAATAACTACTTACCCATAATTTAAAAAAAAAAAGTTTTCAAACACCGTAATTTATAAAAAATGAGCGTTCTTAGTTGTCAATCTACGAGTATTTGCATTAAGTACTGAGTTTATTGATTACTACCTTCTCATATTCTTGTGCGGATTTATTTCTGTGACTGGGACTTTCACTAGCAGATAGGTGAATAAGGAGTAACTTAGGCTACTTTTATTTTAGAAAAAAAAAGAAAATAGGTTCCCACGAAAAAAAATTAAAACCTATGAAATGAAATATTGAATAATATCCGATTCAAATAGGGAGGTTGTATACTGCGTTTATTTAGGTACTTAACTAAATGTAAATAAATCATAATAAAGAAACGGAGTATAGTTTTTTTTTTTATAAGTGGATCCTATACGTGAAGATTCCTTAATCTCCAATGAAATTGATTGAATAAATAATAAAATAATATAGTGTTTTTGTTTTAGCCCAAGGAAATCGTTCACCAAATATTGTATATAAAAAGGCTAATACGAAAAACTAAAAATAAATAATAATTAAACTAAAAATGCAAAAACGATCAAAAAGAACTAAATGGAGAAATATTAGAAGAATTTCATTAAAATCAGCATAGGTATTTCTTTACGTGGCGGTGAATAGACGACTTTTATGTATTTGAGGGGGTGAAGCAGATGAAGTGGGATACGAATAGTCCCCGCCTACGGCGGGGTGCACCGCGCGAATTTCGTCGAAGAGCGACTTCCATTATATTTAGAAGCGTAATTTCGCGACTCGAATAAGATGTACGATTGGCTCAGCGCTCTACTGTCCGGATTCTCACTGCGTAATCACCAGGTTCGAATCTCAGTGAACGGCATATCTTTTGTTATTTTTTAAATTATAATGTGCTTATCTTTTGTTTTGTTATTTTTTAATTATAATGTGCATATTTTTATTTTCTTATTTTTAAAATAATTCAATAAGTAATTGTTATTTTAATAAAAACAATCATTGTTATTCCTATACTTAGTTATTTTTCTTCAGAATCTAGAGTAATATAATAAAAATAAATAAAAACGTCCACCAAGCTTGATTCGGAAGAAAAATAATATACCTACAGTGTGTTACAAAAGTATACATGTATAAGCTTACTCTTGAAAAGTTTTCTCCGATGGTTTATCTGCTGACGGATTGCTCGCCAACCATTTCTTTTTACTAGGTATAAAGAAAAAACAATAAAATTGCATTATAATTGTTACAAAAATAAGAAAATCAATAAAAGTAATAATTACTGAAAATTCAAACAAGAAAATCGGTAAAAAGTAAAATAATAATTAAAAAAACATTTATATTAAATAAGAAAATAAACAAAAAAAATAGGGATAAGTTGAGATTTGAACCCGGGCGTTAGTGAAACTTTAGTGATGCACGAGACCACTAGACCAATTGAGCTGTGGTAAAGTGTGTTGAAATTACGCGTCTATAGATAATCTAAACAAACAAAATATGGTGTGTACAAAAAAGTAGGTACTTACTTTACAATTTGTTTCGTCGAATAAGATCTCTTTATTGCCTTCCGTTTATTTTCTTGTTGACCATTTTTTATACACTGATTATTTACTTAGGTATACAACTTATGAGTAGAACCGAAACAGTACAAACATTTATACCAACAACATAACTTAGAAAAAACTAATCATAAAATAAAATATAATAAACAGCTTTCATCAACAAACAGATACCAAAGTACGTACACTAGGAACCGACCCGAAATAATTGCAAGACTTCAAAGTATTTTATACGGCTACTCGCTCAACTACATAGGTACCCAGCCGCGTCAGTTTTCGCAAATGCGATCATGCTCTTTATCAATTAGAGTCTACGGAACAATTTCGTATGAAAGTATTTTTACTTTAATGGTTTGTGAAAATATTAATTGTAAACGCAATTATGCTCCTTATTCATAGAAGGTAACGGGTCAATTTCCTATGCAAGTATTTTTACATCCAACAAGGCCTTTGAACACGCGATTGTATTTCTTATTTGCATGAAGTCATGGATCAATTTTCGATGCAGATAGAAAATACTTGAAAGTATCTCGAGCTATGGTTTTTTAAGGTGGACGTACTTTGTAGCTCTGGTACTCGATTTTGCAAGTACGACCCATGCCTAAACGCGATTGTGCTCCATAAGTAAGAATTCAGATTTCAATTTCCTATGCAAGTTTTTTTCTTCCAACAGGGCTCTTGGTTGGAATAGTAGTAGAAACTTTAATCGTCTATACTCTATAAGTACGTATTTATTTGTAAAAGCGATTTTGCTCCTTATTTGTTTCATTTCCTATGCAGATAGAAAATACTTGAAAGTATCCCGAGATCTAGTTTTAGGACGTGGTTTCTTAAAGAAGTCGTACTTGCTAAAAACAAAAAGACGCCGCGATGGCGCGACGTTTCGTTCGACTCGTTCGAGTTATTTATCTTTAAATACAATTAATCCTTACAAATATCTTATTTCAATCGATAAATAAAAACAACAGTTCCCTTTATTATTATAAATATTACATCACTGTTATTAATTTTATCAAGATTTGTTTATAAATAACACAGTTACAATTGCAACGATTTCAATTTTAATGGTCATTTTATGATTTTTTTCTATCGAGAAAATTTACCGAAAACGTGTTTTGAACACAATGGTCCACTCATAAATATGATCAAGATTAACATATTATTTTTTTTTTTTGCTGTTCTAAAATGTATACATTTGGCTAAAATATTGTTTTGCGAAGCCTATTTTGACTAAGTACAGCGCCTTAATAAGTTATCGTAAACTCTGCGAACTCAATAATAACTTTTTTTTTTAATTCCACACGGACGAAGTCGCGGGTAACAGCTAGTACAAAATATATCAGCCTTGCATCCGCCATTCCCTTCTGGAATCGTAGGCAAAAATGGCGACCTACATGCGGCATGTCTGCGCCTCTGCATATTCTTTGATAATAGTTTTAGTGTAGTGCGCCATCCGCACGCGTTTTGCGTATTCGGGAGTAGGGCGCTTAGCTCCGCCCACATGCACAAGGTCAGTGAGCCATCTATACACCTTAAAATTAATATTAATAACAGTAAAATTACAGAAACTAGTCCAACACTCCGTGATTTGAAAGCAAGCGAATTCCTATGGGATATGAATACCAAATGGGTCGCCGGTCGTCATACGTGGTCGAAGTCACTCGTGCTGTCATGGCGACTATTGTCGACGACCAATACATCACGCGCGCTCTACCGAAGAAAGTGGTGCGACCTAAAAACTTAACCAACTACACCTTTACCATACAACACTTATTGTTTCTTTTTTCTTTGAGAACAACTCTTTCAACAGTAACGCAGAAAGATGGATTTTTAACAATGCACTGTGAATAAAATTTACTCAATGTTTTCTCGACAAACAGTGAACCTCCACTTTGCTGTTAGTCTGTCGCTTCACAACAATTTCTTATTCATACAAAAACTCTCACACGATGTAAAATTATTAGATGAAACCGTTTTTAGACCTTCAGAAACTTCATTTCTCGTTTCATATTTGTAGGTAATCGGTTTCCTTAAAAAATCACCGATAGACGTTTGTGTTCAAGGTCGGTTGAGGTCAGCCATGCCCCTCTAGATGAATCATCCAGGCCATCATCGCCAAAGAAGTTCTCTTACTGGCACAAATGATTCATACATACAAACATTATGAAAGCGAATGAAAGATAAGTGATACCGATTCACAAATAAATTGCAACACACATCCGTGTTGCTACGGCCGGGATTCCCAGATACAAGTTATTTGTTTTCCTTAATCATTAATTAATTACATCCTACGAATTAATATTAACGAGCTACAACCGCGACTTAGTTCGCGTGGATTTCTTTATTTATTAATTTTTTCTTCTTCTAAAATAAAGTAAGCCAAGCTTAAGTTACTCCTTATAACATGAGCTATCTGCCAGTTAAAGTCACGACAAAATCGGTCCAGCCGTTTTGGAGATTAGCCGGAACAAACAGACAGATAGACAGACATTTAATTAATTAATTTAAACATTTTTTTTTATAAGTAGGTAGGTACCGTATACAATTTCATATGCTTTTAGTAAAAAAACTGTTATTTTCACATTACAAACAGACACTATGCACGAGTGTTATGTTGGTGCCCGAGCGCATGTACCTACATACATATTTGTATAGTGAACATGAACAAAAATATTAGGAATGGAAAAACCAGCAAGGTACAAAATAGCATATCAAGCAGCGGCCCGCGGTTTCACGCGATTTTAGGTCGATCCCGTGGGAATCGGGATAAAAACCATCTTCTGTCCTTTCCAGGGACTCAAACTATCTCTATACCAAATTTCATTTAAATCCGTTTAGCGGTTTAAGCGTGAAGAGGTAACAGACAGACACACTTTCGCATTAAATAATATTAAGTATGGATATTGTGTCACTCATCAGCTTGGCTTTCTCACTATCGTTACGTGAAATGCCTGAAATATCCCCAAGAATCTCTGATCCGTGTAAAAACGTTAAAATGAGAAGGTGCCATAAACTACCAAAGACATGTACTTAACGAATAATTACCATGGACTTTACCAGTATTGTAACTGAAACATGAAAACGTGTCGGAACAATAGAATTAAAACTTGATGAAATATGTGTTTCTTTAAGGAAATAGGCCATAATCACATAATTTTTCACTTAATTCCAGATTTTCTTGTTGATGAGAAGTTGGATTTTTTTGTCAAATTTATTGTTATCAGTTGGATTATTTTAGTTTTACGGAAAAGGCAATTTTATTCATTTTTCACATTACACATAAGTAGTCCGAACCTATTGTGCCCTTATACCTATAAAATGCACAAAACCTCTATACTTTAACCGCGGACAACACACTTACCTGAAAGGCAAGTAAATAAAGTCTTCGAGACCGTTACGGCCATGGCGGCCAATCTCAACGGAGACTAGTCTTCGGCGCGGGAAATATTATAGCGCACAAGTGTGCGCGCAGACACAGATGCACTCCCTCTTCCCTCATCTCTCATTGTCCGATAGGACGGAAATCCCACACGACCGGGGAGAGATCAGGCGAAGGACCAAATGCTTAACTTAAAAAGTTCCACCATGTAGGCACACCTTTTTAATCTGCCTAGTCTTTTCCCAACTATGTTGGGTTCGCCTTCCAGTCGGTATGGCGGCTGCCTACCTGACCTCCACAACCCAGTTATAGGGCGCACAATACCCCTTGATAAGACTGGTTGTTAGACTTTCGAACTTCTGAGTGGGTACTCAGAAGTACGAAAGTCTAACAACCAGTCTTACGGGTGTAACGACTATCAAATATTTACGAATAACAGCGAGGGTCAACAGCCTGCTTTCCGAGGTACGGAGGGTTCTCGATATGTAACGGATCCACCGTCCCATCCACGTAACGACTGCGGTAGATCAACGCCTTTTTAAGATCTTCAAAAAGTTTCTTTCAAACGTTATCACAATTGTAGGTTATTGCTTTTCTTAAAAAATCGCCAAAAGAAGTTCGTGTTCAAGGTCGATTGAGGTCAGCCATAAGCCTTACAGATCACGAACATCATCGCAAAAAAATATATCTACGAAGGCTTCCGTACTGGCACAAATGATTCATACAAATATTGTGAAAGTGAAGGAAAGATAATGTCGATTTACAAATAAATTACAATACTCATCCGTGTCACAGATTATCCGTTTCTATAGTTGGGATTCCCAGATACTAGTTCAAACATATGAATAAATAATTAATTACATCCTAAAGGAAAAGGAGGCTTTTGTGCTGCAGTGGGACAATGCTAATTATCATATTTTTGTACCTCGCCACTAATGTGCCGGTTTTATAGGATAAAGGCTCGTACACACGGGCGCGACGCGACACGCGACACAAAGGCACCGCTCGTTGCGCGACTTGCGGTGCCTTTGTGTCGCGCGCGATTATGTAGCGGAGGAGGAGCCTTTATTATTCTTTATTTTATCGACATTACACTTCTGAAGTTTACACAAATAAAAAAACTGATTTTTAAAACTGTTATTTCAAGTAACTACAATAACAATGGTTGTTGACCCAAATCATTTGTTTTCGTTTTATCACGTTTAGATACCGAGACCCATCATGATCAACGCGTCTGCGGAGTATCGCTAACTAATTTCGTTTAACTCTATAGCTATAAAAACATAATCAGATCTTAAGTATATCTCTATACCTAAACGACCGTAGTATATACCTTAACATACTTAACTGAAAAGGCAAGTAACACGCTAATTAACTTAAATAACACATCAAAATGACGCCATAACAAGTTCAAATAGAGTCCCCTTCTCCCACCATTTCACTACTATCCAATAAGCGACCTGCGCGGGAGTTGATCCACAACAGTCGAAGAAAGTGCCCGTCACCCGTTTAGACGAAACACCGCACGAAATCGAAATAAAAACGGCTTGACAATTTCGAAAAACCGAAACTGATCAAGTGTGTGTTCAGTGATTGGTTTGAAAACATACGTGATGTGTGAGGTGCGCAGACGCAGGGAAAGTGTTCAGGAATCTGTGATATACAGCGTTTGTAATGAGCAGTAAAACGAAGTGTTCAATATAATTCGGTGTGGACTGTGGAGCTTTCTTGTGTATTATGTTTTGTTGTGAAAGTGTAAGCGATTGACCGTAAGTTACCAAGCTTTTGTAACGTAAATATTAGTTGTTCATTGTCAAACGTTTGACGATAATAATTATTGTGCTCTTAACTTGTCGAACTAATGGTTTCTATTCATACGAATTCGTTTTCAGCAGTATTGTTGTAGGAATTGTCCAAAAGATGTAATTTATAAGTTGAAACAATGGCATGCGAAGTGTGTAATAATATGCGATGCTTGCACTTATTTTTTAATCCCCGACGCAAAAACGACGGGGTGTTATAAGTTTGACGTGTCTGTGTGTGTTTGTGTGTCTGTGGCCTCGTAGCTCCCGAACGGATGAACTGATTTTGATTTTGTTTTTTTTTGTTTCAAAGGTGAATTAGTCGTTCGCTCATTAATATTGATAACAAGTGATAGATAAATTATGTCAAAAGGAAATGCTCGAAACCTTTTTATAAGATTCTACTTACACTCTTCCTTCGAATTCGTTTACCCAGCCAGCCTATGAGCCTATAGGTACCTTACTGGTTAGTGCTACCTAGTACCTACCTTTCTCAACTTCCTCCTCGTTGACCGATTTTAGCCCCTATTGACAATTAATTGGCACTTCAAATCTTAGAAAAACGTTTGGCCCTAATGTTGCAAGTTAATAGTACAGTTGTGAGTTTGGTATTGCAAGTCATCGGAGAGCTTACAAAAGGAATAAAAATTTGTCTGGGTCTCTGTCGCCGGATACTGTGAACTGTGAAGAGGATTATACACCAACTCTGAAATCACGAAAAAATAAAATCTGCTGTTTCATACATTTTGGTCAAGTAGGTATTGATTAAGAACTCCTCAAGTTTGATAATTTGAACGAAATAAGTTCTACGCGATTATGTAATTTATAATGGTCACTCACTAATGTTAGGAAGAACACAGTAATACAATTAAAGTTGTTTATGACTTTGACGCAATTTTGCCACCTTTTTGATGATGTGGGAATGAACTCTTGTATGAAAAAGCTGAAATAACTTTTTTCGTGATTTCAGAGTTGGTCCCATAGTGAAAGTTGTTCATATTCATGGGTAGAACACCCTGTAAAAATTTAGAACCGGTAAAAAAAAATCATTCTGTAGAAGTAGGTATGTGAGTTATAGATATTTTCCATCACGAAATGCAAACAACCTACTTTTGGACGACCAAGAGGTCGTGCAATCAAGTAAGAGTAGGGCAAATTATGTGAAATCCTTGTTTGAATAGAGATTAATTAAGGCGACTACACGACCTAACGACGAACTGCATAGAAAAGAAAGAGAAGCGCAATGACACAACGCTGGTAATTTATTGCAAAATATGAAGCAATTATCTATTTACAAAAAATCTATTGTTTGGACTAAAAAATTAAAACACTAGTTTTTTAGTATGTTGCTCGTAGAATAATCTGAAAAAAATCAGAATGATTGTATGTATATTAGTATGATTTTTATTGTAAAAACAAAGTTTTTAGAGGTATCTTCATGATTTTTTTTTCAATCGTATCAAATTAGTTGTATTATGTTATCAACACACTATCTAGATCTACCTAGCACATATCCTGAAGAATATCATATATTTTTCTGATTTTGTTCACTGTAGTCGATCATATACTTTTATTGTTTCTAAAACTTGCGTTTTTTTATGTTTAGGTCATGTAAGCCCCTTAAGAATGATTCATCTCCCTTTGGTATTTCTGTTCAGGCTTTTGTGAACCTATGTAAACCTACAAACCGTTTAGTTGAACCATTATGTGATTTGGGAAGATATATGTTATTGAAGATATAAGATATATGGGATAACTGGGGCGGAAGACGCTAAGGTATGTGGTCTAAAATTGTGTTAGATACTGTTGTCAAGTTGGTCATGATTATAGTGTGGACAACAGTGGCTGCAAACAAAGTTGATTTATTTATAGATAAGAAAACTCTCATTAGTAAAACAAACAGTAGCCCACTTTGCAACATCTATTACTTAATACTTTCAGCATATTTAGAATTTAATCAATATTCCAGTAGCCTCTGAATATAATTAGATTTAATTACACAACATTTTAGCTGCCAAAGGGGAACGGTTACATAATGACAGTGGATGTATTTTCTCCGGAACTCTTTAGTATTCTGGAGGCAGCGGACAAGCATTCATAAATTCTCTTGGCCGCGCTTCAATGACATTTTAGGACACTTTCTAACAAAGTACGAATTGTAAACAATGGTATTTTAATGTGCCAGTATAGTTAAGTGCAAGTTAAGTGCAATTTAACTGCCTAAAAGTGGTTAATCTTCCTTTGTCGTGTCTTATCTTCTACGTTTTTAGCAGCTTGTGAGGGGCTCGTGGTTAAATAATAACAGCCGCACGGGTCGATCTTTAAGGTTAAGCAACGCTTGTCGAGGTCAGTTCTTGGATGGGTGACCATCCATTACATTAAGTGTAATGGAAAGAATTTTTTTTTGGTACAATATATACAAATATGTAGTTTAAAAAAGGAGCATTTAAAACTAACAAAGTTTGAAATTAAAAACCAGAAAAAAAAAGACTTGTGCGAGACCAAAAAGGCTCCTATATCAGCATAAAGGCTCCTGCAAACAGGCGCGACGCGCGACGCGAATCGCGCACGACACAAAGGCACCGCTCGTTGCGCGACTTGCGGTGCCTTTGTGTCGCGTGTCGTGTCGCGCCTGTTTGCAGGAGCCTTTATGCTGTTTGGAGCCTTAATGGTGCGATATTTATAAAATGAATGCCGCTGCGCTGGTATTCTGATATGGCTCAAATGGATGGTCACCCTTCCGTGCCACGGAAAACACGTTAAGCCGTTGGTCCCGGATGTAATTTATAATCTTTAACAGTAGTTACAGGTAGTCAGAAGCCCGAAAATCTGACAACCAGGGGTATTGAGTTACCTGGTTAACTAAAAGGTTACTTAAACCGGCTGCGGCATATACAAAATGTCAATCAAAAATACAAAAGATACAAAACTAATAAAATTATTGTAAGTGTAATGTCATTAAATGGTCGTTTACTTTGCGCTCGACTGCACGTCCGTACATGTTTTCTTTCTTCTACAATCGATTCTACATTAGATTGCACTCAAGTTATTACTAGTAACACTGCATTGAATTTCAAACTTTACTCAGCTAGAAATTTAGTTTAAAATGGCTTGTTTGTTAGACCCAGTTAATTAGAAGCGCCTAGCAGAAATGTGATAGATAATCCAATTTTCGTGAGAATCAACTAATAAAGTAGGCGGAACTTGGTTGCATGTGAGATGAAAGTATCCGTGAAGGAAAACCTGAGATTATGACATAAGCAGGTGGGTACACGATTCATGTGCATGAGACACGGAAGGCATGTTCAGTGGAGTCAAGTTACTCTTATACCTATCCACCACGGAAACTTAAAGGCTCCTGCAAACGCTCGCTCGTTGCGCGACTTGCGGTGCCTTTGTGTCGCGTGTCGTGTCGCGCCTGTTTGAAGGAGCCTTAACTCGCATTTGAGTAAAATCTAGAGTAACATCCGCAGGATAATTGCGTAACACACTAACAATAAGAGTGGCATTCATTTTGACAGTTCAACAATATTCATTGCGTTATTTACGTTGTTGAGCAGACACATTTTCGAACATGAAGCAATGGATAGCAATATCCTTCAAAATTATTGTAACTGTGATCAATGTGTTACCCAATTAGGATGCAGGTTTTCGAATTGAGAATTTGACGTTGGGATCTGACGCCCGCGAAATTAAAAAAAAATGTATTTGCAAAAAGAACATAAAAGAAAATCAATTTCGCGGGCTATATTGAAGGAATCAATAGCGTTCTACAAGTTCCTTCAAATTCTGTTTTCAGAAATCGAGTGTAAATATTTTAGGATTGAAAAATTATAAGTACATCATTTTCAACAAAATCAAGTCAATACAGTACTTACTTATCACGGATTCGGGGACCAATTTTCTTCACATTATTTTCTGAGCGGTCTAAAATCTGTTCAAGTTCAAAATATTTTATGGCAAGTTAGTTTTGACTCGTCGTGTTGTGTTAGTTTTGGCTCGTCGAGATACGATCGAACTACATACTAATGATGCAATTAGTGACGCGTGGATGATCATCATTGATCATAGTTTTTATGGACCATGTTAGATTTCTAAATAATTATTTCATCACTTTCATGATGTATGAGTTTAGGTGAATGTTTTGCGAGTTCTTTGTACAATAGGGCCGATTACTAAATAATAGGTAAATCAAAAATATTTAGGTTTTTCTGCATTTTCATGATTTGGATCGATCGTCGATTAGTCGAGTTTAACACATAGAATTCATTTACAAAAACAACAAGCTTATCCTTCATTTTTTCCTAACCAAAAAACGTCAAACTTTAATAAAACAAAAACCAAACTAACAATTTCAGCGCGTAAATCTTTGCCGAAATTATTTTGACATCATGACTGGATATCATAACTTGAACTGTCAAAATCTCTCGACGCGTGACATCAAATCTACTGTCAATTTTTGTGAATGAAAAATTACGGTCAGTTTAGGCGCTTTGCAGATGGAGCAACTTTAGTTGAGGCAACTATCAACTTTTTGAAAATTTCCTTTAAAAGTTGCCAGTTGCTACAACCAAATAGCCCGAGATGTATGTAAACAGCTAGTTGCCAGTTGCTGCAATAGTTTCTCCATCTGCAAAGCGCCTTAGGTGACCCACTCAACTAAAATGCGCAGTGACGTAGTCGCAAGCGCACGCGCCGACCTCGTCATAACGGTACTTCACGAATCATCAGCTGTTAACCAAGTGACACTGTTTCACATGCAAGTGATGGAGTTGAATCGTTTAGTTTTTGTTTTTTTTTTTACGAAAAACCTCATGTAAGAATATCAGAAAGTGGAATGAAAATATTTGCATAAGGAATAGTTCGAACTGGTATAACTGTGCAAACTGAACAGTATAGAATTATAGAGTTACATTCCGGAACAACTAACTGAATATAATTTGAACCAGATACTGGGTATAATACTCTTCAGAACGGTTCTCAATAAACTTAAGACCTATCCATGCTTAACGACTAGACTAGTTTAATACGCCCCAAACGATATCCTTTAGCACCTCATTTATTAACAACCCATCATGCAGTAACATTGCCCTCATAATGTTTCAGGTGTGAAGATGAGCTCGATAGTGAACGTGGCCGCTGACGTGCTGTCGGGCACGGCCATCGCCGCCGCCGCCGGCTCGCAGGTAAATGTCCGCTAACCTACTATCACAGTTCATATCACAATACGCAGACACGATATAGACACATACTGTTAATGATGAAGAACAACACACGTACATATAGACAGCATTCGATAGCGCTCGAATCTACGGGGAGGCAAGGGAGTGAAAGCGCATGACTTCGTGTTTAGCCGTAGAACCCAGGGCCGTCTTTACCCGGGGGTGCAAGGGGTGCGTGGCACCCAGGCGCAAGGTCTTAGGGGGCGCAAGCCGATCAGGTCATCACTAATCACTCATTATAACCGCAACGCTCCAGCGCTGTAAACGCACGTCACCGCCTCGAAAAAATCTCTTAGAAAAAATTGGTGGAAATCATCTTAAAAATGGAACACAAAAATTAAATTAAATTTATTTTTGTTGGCAAGGGGGGCGCAAGCTGATTTTCGCACCCTGGCGCCCAATATGGTTAAGACGGCCCTGGTAGAACCGATGACAGATGAGGTAGTCGTGTTCCTGAGTGAGTTCGCACAAGCACGCCCTCAGGTAATGATTTTCAAAGGGTGTATTTTTTTGTGTGCTGGATAGGAGTAGCCGAAAGCATGAGATTGAAGTGGCCAACATCCAGCAGTGAACTGCTACACGCTGATGAAAAAGTAGCTTCGTGCAATAGTGCAATGGGTTCACTTTTCATGGCACGTTGACTTGATCCACTCGTACTAGTCTTTACGCAAACGTCAATCGTATGAAGCTTAGTCTCTGTTGGTACTCCCTCTTGTGACTACAGCGCTTATAAGTCTTGTATATGACCTACTATGTCTGTATGTTTGCCTGTAGCAATATACGAGTGTGTAAGTCATGCCACTAGCCTTATATGACGTGCGCACCCAACTAGCATGCTTTATGCCGCGCCGGCTGCACGCAATGCGAGAACCAACGCGACTTACTTCCGTCTTCCGGTACTAATGCGTTCTTAGTTCTTATACATCTGTTACTCTTGCTTACCTACTGAAGGCATATTCGCAGAGACATGAATGAAATGCTCCTATAATAAGTGACACTTTATATTTTATTTTTCACAGCTATTACTTGAACATTCACAACGTTGCATTATTTTTGCGTGGATTTTTTAAAGCTTTACTTAATTTGTTGTATTTTTTGTTTGGTAGAGTTTAGTATCTAAATTAATAAGAGTTTAATCTTATCTTTCAGCTAGCAAAAATAAGTAGTAAGCGATATCACCATTTTTAATTAAAAAAAAAAATTAAAATAGACATTTGTATTCATAATTGCTGATTATTGTTCCAGCTCTAATTGCATTTGTATTTTGTAGCGTTGTAATGTAAGTGTCACCTACGTTATTGCCTGTTTTACTAACTGAAAGAACTTCATAAAATTCTAATTAATTTTCGTCTGGTTGAGATGACGAAATATCTTTTGAAAAATCCCAATCAAATACTGACATTGTTCGTACTTAGTAAGTAATTATTTCTAATATGATGCACTATGAATGTTTGACCGTATATCTTGAACATCGACAAACAACAGTATATAATCATTCATATCGGATGTCAGGCGTTCAAAGCGATCAACAATCGATTAATTTTTTTCTCACTCCCGGCAGTGAGCATGCTTCGTTAAAAACGGTGTTCCACGCACTTAACTCGTCTCTTTATTACAGGTAACAATGATAGACATTAATTAATATTACGAAGCAAAATAATTTTAATTTATAATTTTGTATAATTAGACAGCATCTGCCTGGCATTACTGCTGAAATAGACCTTTTTAGCGCAACAGTGAGGCACACACAATGTTCTTTTTTTAATAATTTCTATATTTCATTTTTATTTTGGAGATCCTAGAGTTGTGTTTGAAGTCGCCACCACTTTTTAATCCCTGAAGGTGCTGTTGTGTTTGGCCAAAGTAAACAGCATCCGTTTCTAGTATAACGGGTTAGGGTTTAGGTCCATAACTGAGCCGGAAACTGGAGACCGGAGACTGGATTTGTACCGGCTTCTGCGTGTAATATCCATATTAGAAACACTTCTACTAGAATACTGAACAGTGGTTTCTATACAATGTATTTAGTTGTTAAGCCTTTATATAAATAATTGAAAAAAACTCCAAATCCAAGTGTTCGTAACATTCCAGATAGGCTGGTTCATCCCGATGCTGGTGGCAGCGATAGCGTACTACAACTTCGACGCGACGGACCCTGAGGGCAGGCCAGCAGACATCAGTGACGCCAACATGCTGCCAGACTACGACTTCATCATCGTTGGAGCTGGGTCTGCTGGTCAGTGGGTATACGAGCCTTTATTTAGCGTTAAATCTAGTGCTGCCATCTGACATCATGCTGAGCTAAGCCTTTTGACATAAGTATTTATTTCCTTTTCTTTTAACACTTAAAGGCGGTTTTTGTTGTATACCAATAAACGAATTTTCTTTCTTTCTTTATCAATCCGTAAATGGCCAGTGCTAAAGGTGTACTTGTTAGTTCAAATAAATAGTTGAACAAGTGATGGCTCACCCCCTTTTGCACGTCAGTCCCCATCATCAGTTTAGCATGGCTATACTAAAAGTGGTAATACCACTTTTAGTATAGCCATGGGATAGGGCTAAATTGTAATCATTTTTTCTGAAATAAATATTTGTACTTATTAGAAAAGATGTTTGTATCCAGCCAAGGATTGCGATGGTTTTTTTTTTTTTTTTTTGAGGATGGGAAATCATCAAATGACCCCTCCCGCTCTGGGTGGAGCGGAAGGGAGTGTCAGACTCTTACTGACTAAAACCCACCCATGTTCCTTCCTTAGCCCTTTATGTTCCGAGCCAGCGGTAACCCTTTCGGACAATCCCGCTGACCCGGCAGGCTTCGGCCCTGACGGGCCCCTCCGTATAATGCTGACATCTCTTTGAGGCGCGCGTGGATTGCGATGGTTTAAATGGTAAAGTGGTGAAAATAACTACCCAGAGATGTTTAATTTAACAAGTAGCTACGATAGGCCGGCCCATGGGATGATTTCAATAAATTGAGCTTATCAATGGATATATTAATTCCTAGCTGCGCCCCGCGGTTTCACCCGCGTAAATGTCAATCCCGTAGGAATATCGGGATAAAAAGTAGCCTATATGTTAATCCAGGGTGTCAGCTACCTCCATACAAAATTTTATGAAAATTGGTCCAGCCGTTTGAGCGTGAAGAAGTAACAAACATATAAACACACACACACTCACAAACTTTCATAGTGTGATAGTGTGATGTGAATATGTGATGTAAATCTTATCAAATAATTAATACGTATTTTTCTACTATTTCCAGGTGCAGTGGTAGCAAATCGGCTCTCTGAAGTTAGCAACTGGAAGATTCTGCTCTTGGAAGCCGGCGGAGATGAAACGGAGATATCTGACGTGCCTCTTCTAGCTGGATACCTGCAGCTTAGCAAGTTAGACTGGCAGTACAAGACTGAGCCTTCGGGAACCAGCTGTCTAGGTAAATAGTTCACCAAATACGCAAATATTGTTCGAGGTCATGTCGGAAGAACTAGTCTTGGCAGATAAGATTGGTGAAATAAACTCCTGGTCTAGTAATGACTTGACAGAACAAGACTTATTTGAAATCCATGATCCACACAATGATAGTAAAAAAGTAGTCGAGCTCTTTACGGAAACTACTTACATTTTAATTTTATATCAATTGTATCTATCGCATCCATACTCATATTATAAATTCGAAAGTAACTCTGTCTGTCCGTCATGTGACCTTTTCACGCCTAAACCACTGAACGGATTTCGATAAAATTTGGCAGAGAGATAGATTGCATCCCGGAGAAGGACATAGGATGCTACCAAGTTATTGTGTGATTAAAGGTGCTTCTAAACGGGCTACACTTTCACGGCAATGTATAGCTGAACTATGGGCAACTATTGCTCGACCATCACAAAAACATTTTATTACAGCATAATGGCTGAGCAGTCTATGGATGGGTTATGTCTTGCAATATATCTGCAAGTTTTGCAACAGTATGGCCCATGATTTACACTCGTAAACGGAATACACAATCAGGCAACAATGGCTTACTTTTGCCGCAGCCGGTTATAATGTTTAAAAAAAAAAGAGACTAGTTTGTGGATTCGACCTTAGTTGAATACGCGTGAAACTTTAGATAATTTAAGTCAAGAAGTAAGCCTTGATGAGAAATTATTAAGAAACTTTACTAGAATGTAAAAGAGTAACTTCGAGTTTCTTTGAAATATAATAATCCGCTCATTAGTCCAAGTAGCACAGATATTGTAGTATTTTCGATCGCTCATTGGTCGTCCGGCAACCTATCTACTAACTAGCTTCATATTTTCTAACTGACCGACTTCTTGACAGTTCAAAAGTGCCTGTAAATGGTTTAATTGAAATAAATGCTTTGAGTTTATCGGGGTATTCTTCAAAGCGCAACTATTTGTTGCGCTCACAAATTCAAATTAAAAACATTTCAAACATGTGGCTATATGGCCACGACACAGCAATATTGCATAGTCTGGCTGGTAGTGCTGGTAATTTTGCCAGCTAATGTGTTGCAGCGACATGTTACAGTAAAATATTGCCCGGTTCGAAGCACCTTTATTCAATATACTTTAAATATTTTTTCAGCAATGGAAGGCGGCAGATGCAACTGGCCACGCGGCAAGGTGCTCGGAGGTAGCTCAGTCCTCAACTACATGCTGTACTTAAGAGGCAACAGAAAAGACTACGACTCCTGGGAGGCTCTCGGCAACGAGGGCTGGGGCTACAAGGACGTGCTCTACTACTTCAAGAAATCGGAAGACAACAAGAACCCTTCCTTAGCACATACGCCATACCACAGCACTGGAGGGTACCTGACAGTTTCCGAAGCACCCTATCATACACCACTCGTACGGTCTTTTATTGATGGAGGTCTAGAATTAGGGTACATGAACAGAGATATAAATGGTGAAAACCAAACCGGTTTCATGGAGGCACAGGGAACGATCAGAAGTGGTAGCCGCTGTTCGACATCCAAGGCATATCTAAGATCAGCTAAGGATCGCCCTAATCTACACATATCAATGTATTCACACGTCACTAAAGTGATGATAGACCCCAGAACTAAAGTTGCTTTTGGAGTAGAATTTGTGAGAAATAAAATGGTTTACCGCATCAGGGCTCGAAAGGAAGTAATTCTTTCAGCTGGAACTGTTAACTCTGCCCAGTTATTGATGTTATCTGGAATAGGACCTGCAGAGGAACTGTATAAGCATAAAATACCTTTGATACAGAATTTGAAAGTTGGAAGGAATTTACAGGATCACATTGGATTGGGCGGCTTGGCGTTTATGGTAAACCAGCCTATATCTATTGTAGAACATCGTCTTTATACTGCAGGTACTCTGATGGAGTACGCCATGTTAGGAGAAGGTCCTTTAACTATCATGGGGGGTGTCGAAGGCTTAGGTTTTGTCAACACTAAATATGCAAACGAGACTGACGATTTCCCAGATGTTGAATTCCATTTTATTTCTGGATCAACTAATTCTGATGGCGGAGAGCAGATAAGCAAAATCCATGGACTAATGGACACGTTCTACGATGCTGTGTTCAGACCTATAAACAATATGGATGTGTGGAGTATCATTCCTATGTTGCTCCGACCGCGGAGCAAAGGCTTCATACAACTGCGCAGTGCCAACCCTTACGATTATCCTTACATTTATCCAAACTATTTAGCAGACGAGTTGGACGTCAAAACTCTAGTAGAAGGCGTTAAAATCGCTGTAGCACTCTCCAGGACTAGAGCATTTCAAAAATATGGCTCAGTTTTGAACAAGCACGTCTTTCCTGCGTGTGTGAGTATCAAGAGGTACTCAGACGCATATTGGGAGTGCATGATCAGACAGTATACCTGTACTATCTACCATCCTGTTGGAACAGCGAAGATGGGGCCGTACTGGGATCGTGACGCGGTTGTCGACAACCAGTTGAGGGTGTATGGAGTGAAAGGTCTACGTGTCATAGACGGCAGTATCATGCCTAACATAGTGAGCGGGAATACCAACGCGCCTATTATTATGATAGGAGAGAAAGGCAGCGACATGATCAAGGAATTTTGGTTAAAACGACGAAGCTCTAGATATTACATTTAATTGACGTACAAAACGAAAGTATTTATCAGTATTATGGGCGTGAGAATTTTGTTGTAAATATTTCCTATCATGGTCGAATAATGTGAATTTATTTATATTTAATTTATTGACGGCACGCAATTGTAAATTATTTGATTAAGAATAGTGTTCATAGATAATAAATTATTCTAATTCTAATACATGTGTCTGCTCTCTTGTCATCATTTCTAGGTCAGAGACCCGCGATGTCATAATACTACATTGTTGCTTATTTGCTGACACTAATTGATTATTGTGGGACGATTAACTTAGTACAGAGTAATCAAACACCGTCAGGTAACAAATTGAAGCATTATTTAAATACACTACTGAATTCCTTATTTCTGCTTCAATTACAATTTAATAGGAATGAACTGGTTCTGATAACATCGTAGATATATTCTATTTGTTACATTACTCTCGAAGCACTATATACACCTCTGCTTCTCCTTTGGAGAGCATAGGCGTGATGTTATGTTATGTAGAAACTTAAAATAAAAAATCACACACGCTTGTTTTGGTAATTATGTTTTGGTAAACCAATCATATTGATATAATGATAACTAATATTCTGCCTTCAAAATAAATTAATTACTCTGTGCAATTAAACTTACAAGTGTGACACAATACGGATTGACCTGCTGTAAACAATAACTCGATAATCTGCTGAATCAGTTGCCATTCAATTTAATTCCATATGAGTGTCGGTGCAGCGGTGGCGCGTATAGTATAGAACCATGTCGACCCACAGCCCAACGACTCTTAGAGGAATCCTATCAAATACTAGGATCACCTTCGGGCTGCTACCTGGTCTCGGCTCATTGATAATCCTCCGCTTGGCCATACATTTATACCGACCTGATATTGAAGACGCAGAAAACCGTGTCAGAGATCATCCTTTCGAAGAACTATATGATTACTACGATTTCATCATTGTCGGTGCGGGGTCCGCAGGTGCAGTGTTAGCCAGTCGACTATCAGAGAATCCCAACTGGAAAGTGCTTTTGCTCGAAGCGGGACAAGACGAGAATGTGTTATCAGAAGTACCAGTGACATTCCCTATACTACAAACCTCTTCTATCGATTGGCAATTTCTTACGGAACCCAGTGACGGGTACTGTTTGAGTATGGTGGAAAGAAAGTGCAAGTGGCCGCGCGGTAAAGTACTCGGTGGTTCCAGTGTGTTGAACGCTATGTTGTACATAAGAGGCAATAAGCGCGACTATGATAACTGGGAGAGTATGGGCAATGTAGGGTGGGGATACGACAGTGTGTTACCGTACTTTAAGAAATCAGAAGATATAAGGATACCTGAGCAGCAAAACGATCTGTATCATGCGACTGGAGGTCCTTTGACTGTTGAACATTTCGCTTTCGAGCAGCCAATAACACGAAAGATATTGGAAGCTGGAGAGCAGTTAGGGTACAGCATTCGCGATGTCAATGGAGAGTTTCAAACCGGATTTACTCGCTCCCAAGCGACAGTACGCGACGGTCTTCGTTGCAGCACAGCCAAAGCGTTTTTGCGACCGACCTCCAAACGAAAGAACCTTCATGTAAGTGTGCATTCACTAGTCGAAAAAATACTGATTGACGAACAAAAAACTGCATACGGTGTATTGTTTAAAAAAAATGGACAAGAAAGAATCGTGAAGGCAACTAAGGAGGTCATTTTATCAGCTGGCGCGATACAATCTCCACAGCTATTGATGTTATCTGGCATAGGAGATGCTGAACACCTAAAAGAACTTGGAATATATCCGATTGCCAATCTGCCTGGCGTCGGAAAGAATCTCCAAGACCACGTCGCAATGGGCGGTCACTCGTTCCTCTTCGACAATCCTTACGATAACGGAACAGATTATTGCTTTAATCTAAACGAAGTCTTGTCGATAGGAGCTTTCGTAGATTTTACTGTTCACAAGAATGGGCCACTATATAGTATGATGGAGGCTGAAGCGATGGCGTTCGTCAACACTAAATATCAGGACCCGAATGAAGACTATCCAGACATACAGCTGTTTATTGCTCCTACTGCTGACAATATGGATGGAGGCTTGTTTGGTAAGAGGGCCAACGGTTTGGATGACGTCACGTATGCGGAGTTGTATGAAGAGATACTCTATGACTCTTCGTTCTCCATCGTGCCACTGATACTGAGGCCGAAAAGCCGCGGCTATTTGAAACTACGAGACGCGAACCCCTTCTCGCCACCACTGATTTATCCTAACTATTACACCCACCCAGACGACGTCAAAGTAATTGTAAGTATTATATTATATTTACGCTAATAGAACTTCGAATGAATGTTGACATAATAGAACATAACTATCTGGTAATGACCCGATAAACTTTTAAATATACACATACAAATGACATGCAGTTTACGTGGAACAGCAGATAATTGTTACTGTCTTGTTAAAAGTTACGCACGTAAAAAATGGCGATGATTACTGTCAATGGGTCAAGGAAATTAAAAGGTTAAAGTACTTACTATAAAATGTAATGTTATCAAACATAAAATATTATGTAATTTTGCTCTTGTTTGGAAAGTTTGATCTTATTACCTACGAGTATGAACATGCTTAGTACCTAATGCATGTTTATAGATTGAATGATCTAAACTAATATTATAAAGCGGTTAAATGGCCAGATCTCGCACAAGACAGAGAGGTTGGGAAGGAAAAAGGGGAGGTCTTTGCCCAGTAGTGGGACACAAAACAGTCTAACAAAAAAAAATGTTTGTTTATAATGTTTATAAAGGGTAATCTGGAAGTATTACTCCGATTACAAAAAATATTTCAGCGCTAAAGGATATGTGTTTATGTTAAAACACGTGGGCAGAAGCCAATTTTGTTATAAGTTTAGTCTACTAAATGAAATTACATCGGACACGTCCATCAACGAGATATATATAACAAAAACACATAGTACAATATCGCGATACATTGGAAGTTAATTACAGGACCCTGTATTTACAACAAACCAAAGTGTGACCAAAATTATTATGTGATTTCAGGTGGAAGGCGCCCGTATAGTCCAGGAGCTAGTGAATCAGCCAGCACTTCGCGAGCTGAACGCCCGGCCGAACCCTCGGCGGAACCCAGGCTGTGCGGCTCATGAGCTGATGTCGGACGAGCACCTGGAGTGCCAGGCCAGGCACCACTCGCTGACGTTATACCATCCTGTAGGAACGTGCGCAATGGGGCCTCCTGATGAACCGGCTGCTGTTGTTGATCCCAGGTTAAAGGTAAGAATATTCCCAGCCTATAAATCATGATCACAGGCTGAAGACGAGTGTCTTATCAAACTTTACAAGCCCTTGCCTTCATTTAAATATAACCTTGCTCGCTTCCGATAGAAGATGGTTTTCAAAACCAATATTTTATCACCAACCATTTTTTCTCACTTATTATGTCGCGCTCTGAACACAGTTTTATGTCTACTTCTAATACAACATTTTTTCTTATATGTTAACACTTTCATTTCCAGGTGTACGGAATCAAAAGCCTTCGAGTGGTCGACGGTAGTGTTATCCCAACAATAACAAACGGTAACACCAACGCGCCGATCATAATGATCGCTGAGAAAGCTTCAGACATGATCAAAGAAGACTGGTATGAAGCGAACATTGAAGGAATTACGGGTCCTGTAGAAGAAATAAAGCGCTATCAACAGTCTAAGAATACTGAAGATGAAGAATCAACTAAAACACAACTGAATCCTCTAAGAGATTTGTTTAACGAAACTACTAGCCTATTTCCATTACTAGATCGCAAAATTGCAGTTAATCCTTTTAAAGACAATAATGACAAAAAGTCCAAAAATCAAGCAAAATCCAAAAAAGACAATAAACAGAATGTAGTGCCAAATTCGATAAATATTCCTAAAGAAGTACCAAAAGGAGTTTGTAGGAAGAATCATCTATACCCAAATTACAATCATCCTCAGAGAAAATTCAATAGTCAAGCACATAATCCTTTCCGAAATTATCTTTATGGCTCCCCAAATATCCAAGATCATAATCTTTACTATGGGTCAAATTATGGGCAAATACCCAATCCACTCTATCCATTTCTAAAATTAGGACGACAGAAGCCTGTATTAAAGAATACTATATTTGCCAATCGGCCGCAAAAACCATTGGTTTATTCAAATAAAGTTAATGAGGTTAATGACCCAATTTATTATCAGCCTGGTGAAGTAATTACTCCTGAAAAGAAATGCAAGATCTGGTTTTACTATGATGGTGGTGTGAAGTATAAAGTATGAACTTGTGTTGTAACTTTATAGGCATCATGTATTTATTTGGTTAGATTTAAGTAGTACGTAGATTAAACCAAGTGAAATGGAATAAGGATAAATAAATATCAAGAACTTTTCTGTTTTATTTAAATAAATGTTTAGAATGTTTCTAGATGCTTTTGTTTAATTTAATTAATTAATAGCTATTGTGCGCGACTTCGGTCGCATAAAAGTTTCAACCCTCCATTATTGTCCCAGACAGGCTTGATTTCCAGCACATCAAGCTACCCGTAACTGTCAAATTTTCCCAATCAACTTTGAAAGTTGATTGGGAATATTTGACAATTGAAAATTCGACCTTATGCTTTAGCGATAAAGTTGAAAATATAGTAAAGAAATTTGACAGACTGTATTAGCTTTATGTGCTGGCGTCTGTACATGCTAAACGGCGATGGTAATATCCTATATCGATCTACCTTAAATCTATCAAATTATGTATTAATAGTTGCATATTAATACTACGATATATATTGCTACTGTTAGTGAGTTATTTTAGTTTCAATTACCCCGCTGGTCACTATGACCATAAAAAACCCATTTCAATTCAAACATATGCACTCAGTACTCAATAAATCTGTTAAATTAATGAAACGATCCTAATAGTGATAGTAGTGCTATTCTGCAAAAATCTCGCCTTGAAGTGAACTGATATCCCATCTGCAGCTGAAGGTTTGAAAGTTCACTTTAAGCTCCTAAAATTTCACGGTAATTTTTGCAGAAAAGACCGGGTGGACGTTCGGCGATATTGATTTAGTTAGAAGAAAATAAAGAAGAAAGAAAATACGTTTACTTGCAGCAAACATGACGCAGAGAAACAACACAAAAATAACAAGTTGGGGGAAAACAATGCGTAACATCCACGCAAAACGGCCATCGCTCGCTAGTTGCATAAAGTTACTGAATCGTTATCAGACTTATTAGAAAGGAGCCTAGTTATGAGGAGGAACAATCATCCTCTGAAACTGCACTTTCCGAAAATCTAGTAGGATCGCAAAATAACGACTGCCAAATCTCAAACAAGTTATTACGATGACTCACATTTCTAAATTTTCTGCCCACATTGTAAAAATTGCGTTACTTAGGTCGCCCAGTTCCATGGGATTGGGAGTCACAATATTTATAATAATAAAATTGATGAGCCCAGGATGTATAACTCTGTAACTCAACACCGATTTGGTCAAGAGCCACAGTTGTTATGATTTGTCAATGTCTCGTTTACGGGGTTAATTGCTTGACATATAGTATCAAATTTGTTACTTATCGCACGATGAAAAATATAAACATTAAACTACATTAGGTTTTCATTCAGTCAAATTTTATTTTAAGTTATCTACCTATGTAATGGAGGATGCATGTACCCGAAAAGGGGTCATAACCTAGTTGAAAAAATTGTACATAATTTTGTAAAGTAGCTTTTATATAGTATACTTTTTTATGTTCTTTTTAGGAATCGTCGTATATAAAAAAATCTTTTTTGGTTATGAATTCAATGCATGGCTATATTATTATTTCCTTTATTTCAGTTTCAATTCATATAGTTTACATTTTTAAATATTTTTTTTATAAAAATCATTAATCAAAATATAGAAAATAGTAGCTCATCGACTTTAGGAACAGGGTCCAAGCTTCCAGTGGTCAGGGCTCTAGTGAGAGGAACCTCTACTGTACTACTTTCTGAATCGAGCCCGTCACCCAATGGAATCAATGAGAGACGCCTGAGGTGTTGATCGAGGCTCTCCGCTGTTAAACCATTAATTGTAACGATTATCGGTACAATGATTGCAGAGTCCATGTCCCACATGTCTACAATCTCGTGTGCTAAGTCAAGATAATAGTTTTTTTTTAATCTTTCTCGTCCTTCACGAGATTCTCATCATGAGGGACAGCGATATCAACAATCATTCCACGGTTCCCTCGTCGATCTATCACAACAGTATGAGGCGAATTGGCTACAATAGGCCTATCAGTGATGATAGATCGATCCCAGAATGAAACAATGTGGCATGACCATTCTCGAGAACTGGGTCGGGCACATACCTGTACCTAGAATGGTACTTCGGAATCCACAAGGTTGTACTGCAAGGCAAGTTGCTGGTGGATAATCCTAGCCACTAGATTGTATCTGTGCAAGTACTCGCCGTAAGCTAGACGAGAACAGTTGAGTGGTGTCGGAGTGATTTACCGGAACGGTGGCATGCCCGACAGATGTCAACCATATTGTCCTTGACAATGTATTCTGATAATTATTCGTCATGATAACTTCATCCATAATGGCACAGACGAAACCTTCGGTTTCCCCGAAGAGGTCGCCAAAACGCAGCCAGAATACGGATACTCCTGAGACGGCGTCTGCGCCATTAGGGCTTATGTCACCTGACAGTTATAAAACTGCGGATTGGGAGGAGTTTTGAAGTGATTCTCCCTTGGTCACTTTTGACGACAATTTTAATGCATTATCTCATCTAGGTAAGATTATTGGAGCAGCTAAAACAAAACGAGCAGAATTCTTTATAATATTTAACAAACATCGCAATGTCACCGAAGGACTTGGTATTTCTGATAGGTATTTGATAAGCGAAATGAGAGAATTATAGAAAATACTATGGGGAAGTCCTTTATGACAGGGATTTTCAGTAATAAAATACGAGTTCGTGACTGCGCAATTATATACACATCAAGCATAATTTGGTATATGATGCTGAACATAACTATCTACGGCCTTAAAGAAACGAGTATTTTATGATAATTTAAAATAAATTACTATTATGTAAGTCGGTAAGTAAGCAAATAATAATGTTCTGTACTTTATGAAAGAGTGATTCACAATAAATTGCACTCTAATTAGTTTATAATGGATAATGGAGTATAGCTTAATACGAGTCTTAAGGTTTCCTTTAGAAGCAAAAATATCACTTCGATTACTTTGAAAATAAAGTATGTTTCTTGCAAGAAAAGTCATTAAACCGGTTGAATGCTGTAATTTACAGATACAATTAAAAAGCTATTGTGTCTCGCGTAGATCCATGTTCCCGCATACGAAGGGTTAATTACAAATTCCATATTTCCAAAATGATGAAAATACAGAAACGCGAAAAACTAGCCTACAGTTTTTGCAAATAATTCAAACAAATTTTGAAAGCTACAATCTATTCGTCCAGTACAGTTTACAGTCTCATTAATCTGTCATGGTGATACATATGGGGATATTGCGGAGAGCGAAGGCCTAGGACTTAGAAAGGAGAAATTGACTGACGGATAGCTGGTAGCACACTGACATTTATTTTACAAGTCAAGATGACATAATAAAAACCATAGATAAAACGTAAAATGTACAACACATGGGGGTATTAGGATTGTTGTGAACACAGAGATGGCGGCTGTTGGCGTTGTATGGAAGAATAACAGACATACAATGCCAAAAACAAATTATAATAAGGGCAGGAGGCAGATGAGTTCACTCTTCGGTCACAGGACTTCCAAGGAGTTTTAGATTGTTTTTAACGTGTTTGTAATCGGTATTGGGTATGGGGTGTCTCAGTAAGAGTGCACTTTTTAAATATAGAATTTTTATTTTTTCGTTCAAGTGGCAACTCTGATATTCGACAGCCGTCACCTATGTTTATTCCGATTATTAAAAATGGAGCGCTTTTCGAAAGAACAACGCGTTATAATTGTGAAAACTCTTTACAAAAATGGGAAAGTTACGCTGAAACCGCTCGAAAACTCTTTTCAGCCGAGAAAGTGCACCTAATGTGTCAACCAGATCATGCGATTTAACGCCTTGCGATTTTTTCTTTGGAGTTTTATGAAATCTCGGGTTTATACGAAATAACCAGAAACAATTCCTGAGCTCAATTCAGAGATCCAACGCGTCATCGGTGACAGCCACAACTCTGTGTAAAAGTCATGGATAATTTCATGAAAAGAGTGATAGCCTGTCATCAGAGCCATGAGGGCCATTTGCTGGATACTTTATTCTACTTAATCGGAACATGTCTTCTTTACAATCCAATAAAAATATCACAACTCTCTCATAAAATACATGTGTTTATTTTAAAATTAAAAAGTGCACTCTTATTGAGACACCCTATATATGTACGAGGTCTTAGGTATTTGGAATCGGGGTTGCGTATGTAAGAAGCTTAACTCACAAATTTTGGAGAGCTGATAAAAGTACATAAAAAATCACATGTTACAAATAAGCCATTATGATATTGAAACAATAACATAATTGCAATTATCGTCTGCTGACGTATATAAGATACCTAAAATGTCTCCTATTTATATATGGGACCAATCTCTGGATAACCATACTGCCAGCTCTCTTGGACCTGTCACTTTCTTAAACTACTTTAGTTGGAGCTGAAAAAGAGAGGTAAGTCAACTATTTTAATGTTACTGCTAGCCTGCATCATTCCACTGCTCGGCAAAGGTCATTCTCCATGACTTCCATCTCTTTCGATCCAGGCCTAAAGTGGACCACTGGTCGTTTGTGTTCTCCAGCTCGCCTGCCATCTTCTCCGGAGTCTGCCGCGACGCCTTCTGTCTGTGTCAGGGCTCCAACTATTTTAACTTAGTCAAAAATTTAACAGATATTTTTTTGTTTTACTAACACTAATACCTAGTTTGTTTCTTTGCCCCTGGTTTATCTGACTACAATATACTGTTTCCGAATCTAAAGTTACTTATTTACTTATCAAATTGGTTGTTGTAACTTTGATCAATTGATCACAAGTCACAACGGCTACCGTGGAAAGTAGTAGATTTGCTAATAAGTAATCCTTGGATCCGGAGAGTCTGATCAACATCTCTTCAGATCCAAGGCTTCCTCTTACTTTCTATTCCTAAACTGTTGTAGAGATACGCATACTATTTTGCCTAATTGCTGTTTTCGGAGTACCTACCTTATCTTACAAAAACATATTTTTCTCTTTTTTTGCCAATTTTTTGTTTTGTTATTTAATAATAAAAAAAATATTGTCTTATTTTGTGTGTTGTCTATAATGGAAGTGTCAAATGTCAAGTAAATCTATACTCATGGGCCACCAATAAAACTGTCAATATGTCATCGAAAAAGACCTACATATCTTTAACGATATAATTTCCTTCATCAGATCAAGATGTCGTGGGCTTGCGATCCGGCGTTGACCGCCAACATCGTGAACAGCTACCAGACTGCTGGGCCCCTGTTCATGCAGTCTCTGCAGACGTTCCTAGCAGCTCAATGCGCACTGGTCGGCGACCACCTGTGGCCTGCTGACGCCACCCAGCAAGTACTTGCAGGTAATTTTCATACTGACTATTCATGACTGTTTCTTCCAGAGTTTATTATAGTTATTTTTATTGTTTAAGCCCAATATCATGAAGAGCAAGTCAATAAGTCAATAATAAGCAAGTCTTCAACCTGGCACACATACAGACGGTGAATTTTGTAATAGGTTCCGTACTAATACGAATATCCTTATCCACAGTTAATGATTTCATTCTACATAGTATAAACGTAGTTTGTATCAATTTGCTGTTTCGACATTCAATTGTTCTTATTTGTATAATTATTATAAAAGGCAGAAGGTTCACATAGATTTAGATCAACATTATTATGAAATCCGTAACATTGATAAACCAATAATGAATTCTATGTATAATAAATAAAATATGTTTTGCAATATGGTCGTGAAATCCGTTACATGACAATAATTGTTTATTCATCTTCAAGGTTGAAGAATTTTTTGAATTTCTAATTGTTGATGACAGAAGTAAATGTTTTATTAAATAATTAAAATAATCATTTGGATAAAATAATTTGATTGAACAACAATTATCCCGATAGATAACACCAACATAACGTTAAAACACTTTAACTTAAGCAAAACGTTTGGGTTCTAGATCCCTACTACGACTTCATAGTGGTAGGAGCCGGGTCGGCAGGTTCAGCAGTCGCTAACCGACTCAGTGAAGTCCCAGAATGGAAGGTTCTGCTCGTAGAAGCCGGAGGAAATCCTACCCTGAACACCGAGGTAAATATTCAACATCAAACTGTAGAAAATCATTTCTCTTTAAAAGGGTAAAGTTTCCATTAACTATAAATTCTAACACATCGATCGATTTAATTTCAGATCCCACATTTGTTCTACAACAACATGCGCAGTCCTCAAGATTGGGCCTACAAGACTCAACCTCAAGATGGGGCCTGCAGAAGCTACACAGCAAAGGGTTGCGCTTGGCCTCGTGGTAAAGCTCTCGGAGGCAGCAGCAGTATCAACTTCATGTTCTACGTCAGAGGTAACAGAGCCGACTTCGATGAATGGGCAAACGACGACGGATGCACAGGATGGAGCTACGATGACGTTCTGCCATACTTCAAGAAGAGCGAGAAGTTCACTGGAATTTTCAACGAACAGAACAAGAAATACCACAACTGGGAGGGCAACCTTAACGTCGCTGTCGACAAACAGTCTCACGATTTCGAGCACATGATCATCAACGCGGCGATTGAACTTGGATTGAAGAACTCAACCGACATCAACGGCGAGAGCCAAATGGGAGTTATGACGTCACAGACTACGACTAAAAATGGACATAGATTCAGTACTGCTCGTGCCTTCTTGAACCCAATCAAGGATAGGAAGAATTTCCACGTCATCAAACACGCTCAAGCTACTAAAGTTTTGTTCGTACCTGGAACTAACATCGTGAGCGGTGTCATGCTCCACAAAGAAGGAAAAGACATCATTGTCAACGTAAAGAAAGAGCTCATTCTGTCGGCTGGTGCCCTCAACTCGCCGCATATCTTAATGCTGTCTGGTATCGGACCCAAGAAGCACTTGGAAGATATGAAAATTGAAGTTAAGGCTGATCTGCCCGTTGGAGAAAATTTGCAAGACCACTTATACGTTCCTACTTTCTACACAAAGTCTGGTCCTAAAGACTACTACTCTATCTCTAAAATTGCGGGTGACTTCGCTCAGTACATTTTGGAAGGAACTGGCCCATTGATCAACACTAGCCCTAACAGAGTCATCAGTTTTGTCAACACAACTGACCCAGAATCATCTGCCTCAGACATGCAGTTCCATTACTTTGTCCTGCCCCCTGGCGTGTACAACTTGATAGACATTTTCCAGAAGCACGGATTAAACGATGAGGCATACACCAAGTTCAAAAAAATGAATGAAGACAAATTCACGCTGGTAATTTTCAACACCCTGCTGAAGCCTAAGTCTGCTGGTAAGATCCTTTTGGCGAGCAAGAACCCGCTCGAAGCTCCCTTGTTCTTCGCGGACTACTACAAGGACCCCGAAGATATGGCGACCGTTATCAGGGCAATGAAACAACATTCTTTGAGACTTGGTGACACTAAAGCCCTTAAGCAGGCTGGATTTAAGCTGGACTGGTTGGAGATCAACACGTGCAAGAAGTTCGACAAGAGCAGCGACGAGTACTTGGACTGTATCTCGAGGGAGCTGACGTTCTCTCTGTACCACCCGACCAGTACCGCCAAGATGGGTCCTGATGGTGACAAGAGCGCGGTCGTTGACTTGGAGCTCAGAGTACGCAAAGTGAAGGGATTGAGAGTGATCGACGCCAGTATCATGCCCTCTGTTATAAGAGGCAACACCAACGCGCCCTCTATCATGATCGGTGAGAAGGGAGCTGACTTGATCAAGAAGTTTTGGTTGAACAAACACACCGAACTATAAGTTATGTTAATTTATTGGAAGAATATTTTTTGTGTTGACAATATCGGAACGAGCAACCTTTATAAATAAGATAATCTTATGTAAAAGTTAATGATAAGGTATTTAAGGAAATAAAAATGCTACGACATCCATTATCACGTTGGTTTATTTTTCTCAATTTTAAAATAGGTAAGTACCCACTCTTTATTTAATCTCTTTTTTCTTTGATCTCTTTTTTAATGAGAAGTTTAAGTAAAGTCTTAATAAATCAGTAAATATGTAATCGAAAGTTGCCAGTACATACTATTACTTTATTTATTCATGCACATCAAGAAAAAAAAAAGTAGTTTCCAAATTTAAGTATGTTACTTACTATCCCCTTAAAACACGTATTTTGGGAGCTTTTAGCAAGCGCAAGCAATTTTTCATTGTCTTTGAAATCCAGAGCTAGTTTTAAAATCGAAATTTTGATTTAAATTATAAATAACTCGTTTTTTATTAAATTTATGGACGATCTGTTTCTCTCTTCTCGCCACTGCAGAAACATCACCGAAAAAACTCAGTGAAAGCTGAAGTGGCGGGAACACAGAGTAAATAAGAAATATCTTTTTTACATTTGGTACTTAGCTTAAGTACCAAATGTAAAAAAAGATATTTCTCTTTTCTTAATCAGATGCATTTTTAAGAATATATTGCCATTTGTCTTCACAACTGGTTTGTCTTAAGCATAACTATATTTTTCTCTGAAAATGCTTCATCTTTATTAATAGATTTTCTTTTTTGACTTTTAGGTAAGTACCTATCGATATTTAGTTCAGTAATTACCCATACGAGTTTTACGCATCACAAAAGATTATAAATAAAGTATTTTCGCATAAGTACTTTATTTACAAGCAAAAGTATAAAGTATATTGTATGTACTATTTCCGTAAAACCAACTTGAACTGCAGCAGTTATAATTTCGAGTGTTCCTAATCTGTATTCCTCGAACACAAATTCATAGATTTAGTCTTGATTCACCGCATAACTAAAAGCATTATGACCTCGTTTATCAAAAACTTTTTCCTCAAAGATTGTTGAATAGGCTAGTTAACAGTAAAGAAAATACCTTATGAATTTTGCTATCAATAGACTTTTAATAATTGAAGAGTTCCTTCCATTGTCTGTCCCCTAAATTCATCAACACATTTTTACGAAATTTTAATAGGACTATTTCGGAAAACAAAATGGTAAGTAAATAAATGAAGTAGGTAAATTCATAAACATAAACAAAAAAAGTTATGCCCGGATTTACTTGCAAGATTAGAGGTACCCCAATAACAACTTTGACGCAAATGAGGGTGTACTGTGATATACTGAACACATCTGCGTACCCCCCCTCAATAGGTTCCGGGCAAATATAGCAATCCGTCTATTAAAGACGGAGTTATGCCCGAACATACATAAAAAAAGATATAAACATCCAAATTGACAACCTCCTCCTTTATTGAAGCCGGTTAAAAAAGAGTAGTTAGTGATTTCAAAGAAAAATGGCAAATCTTAACAAATTATTGGAGTAACTATGATAAGACAACTCGGTAATGGCGCGAAGAGATCTGTGTGTGTAATGTATTCAGTGTGGTTGTTTATATAGATATATCTACAGATAGATATTTACTGGAGTGTTAGTGTGAGTCAAGTGCTTGCCACCAGTTGACGGTCAGTGGTCGGGCAGCCCGCTATTCACTTACGTTCGCAACAGTTATCGTGTTAAAAAGAAAATTACTCATAAAGATCTTTTAAAAGAAAATAATAAGCGGTAAGATTATTTTGCAATTTTTTTTTGTGGAATCTATTCCAAGATCCCACACAATCAAAATAGATCTAGGAGACAGTGGTTTAAAATAAACACCGGTTTATAAAGTTACCAGTTTGAGGTACTCGTAGAATGAAGTGACAGTGCAGTAAGATTAATAAAAAAAAACTAGTTTTTTTTTAAATAAAAACATTTATATGATCTAGAGCAGCGATTTTTATCTGCAGGGCTAGCCTGGTTTTTCTCAGTTGAATTTGATTGTTTTGACCCAGACGACTTTCTCCGATACTCAGTTTGACTGATGATAACTTTCGTTTCATTTATCCGTGCTAAATAAAATATAACACAAATTAAAAAATATCAGTAGGTATCTGTTACTAAACCGAAAGGAACCACACTGGTAGAATTTTCTAATAAACAACAAGCAGAATTAAAATTTTGATTAGGCACTTTAATATTTTTTTGTAAGTAGATCTATTATTATTAATTATCACCTGTCCCGCTTCTTTTGTAGTACTATATAAACAACTAATTATTTGATCAAGATAAATCAGTATTTATCATGATCAAATAATTAGTTGTTTATCGCAATTAGGGTGCAGGTACTGACCTGCACCCTAAATTCGTAACACACTATCAATCTCAATCTGAATAATTTTGAAGGATATTGCTAATATCCATTGCGTTAGCTTAGTTGTTTATTTTATTGTGCATGCTGTGGTCTCCTGTACTTAATTGAAAGAGTACACCTACCAAATACTTAGTCGTCCATTCACTATAATATAATGTTTAGTGTATATCTTTTGTTGGAGATCCTAAAATAAATAAATAAAATAAAAACCTAACTATCTATCTGCCCAGTGCTACTGATAGTGTGTTATGCAATTACCGCGAAGATTAAAGTTGGCATCAATTACACATTTTACAATCGATAACATAAAAGTAGATTCGCTAATAATACCTGTTACTGCACCACGGTAACGTTTAATACCTACTTATGTACATTCAGTTTTGCGGTATGTAGGTGAATACATGTTTACGCACAACATTATTATCGAACGCGAATAATCATTTACTTAAAACAAATATTATCTTAGGGTCAAGGTTAGTTGGTCTTCAATAATCTTGTGAGAGTGCGCGTTTAATGTGTAATATTGTTGTTACCGTGCTGTCAAAATAAGTGATTTTTGCATAAAAGTAAAATAATAGTAATACTAGCCTATTTTATTGTCCCACTGTAAGGCAAAGGGCTCATCTCATACAGAGAAGATACGAGCATTGATCACCACGCTTGCTTAAAGGCTCCTACAAATAGGCGTGACACGCGATATAATCGCTCGTTGCGCGACTTGCGGTGCCTTTGTATCGCGTGTCGCGCCTGTTTGGAGGAGCCTTTATGAAGGAACTCCAAATATCAATATTAACAGTCTAAGTAGTAAGAAGCAGCTAGAACTTTTATTGGCATTGGTTTTTACCAAAGTAAAAACAACCTAGTGACTGTAACGATGATAATTAACTCTAACGATATTATATAACCTGTTGCGTCATTTGCATTGCATGTAATTTTTGTCTATCAATAAAAATATCGGTTAAAAACCTAAGAAATCATACCATTCCGGTTTTAAATCGAAATAACTTGAAATATTTGGACGCTGTAATAATCCAACCTTTTTGACGTATTACCCTTATTTCTAATTTCTTACTCCAACAATTCCTTAGGCCTCGATTTCTCCGTCCATCGGGTTTACTATCAAGAAAAGGTTTGGGTGCTCTAGTCTCGATTCTTACATGTCCTGCCTACCGAGGACGTCCTATTTCAATGATCTTATTAAGCTCGTCGTACATCTTTGATTCTACTAACTCCAATTTAATGCTAATTCCAGACGAAGATGTCGTGGGCCTGTGATTCGGCGATGACGTCAATGATCTTGGACAGCTATCAAGTAGCTGGACCACTGTTCGTGCAGACGCTGCAGAGCATCTTTGCGGCACAGTGTGCTCTCGTAGGGGACCACCTTTGGCCCGACGATGCTACGAATGCTGTCCTTCAAGGTAACGATACTTATATTTTTTCAATAATATTTGTCATTCATAATAATGGCCAATTTGGTTGTCAGGCTAATTATTGTGATTTGTTTTTAATTGAAAAATTGCGCAAGTCGTGCAACGAGCGGTGCCTTTGTGTCGCGCGCGATTGTATCGCGTGTCACGCCTGTTTGTAGGAGCCTTTATGTCGATATTAAACGAAAGGAAAATACTTACCACATACTTATCTAAAATAGCAAAATAAAATTAAACCTGTGGTGATGTAAGTACTCGAAGCGCAATTTATTGCTACTGTAAAAAATGCTCGCTAAACGTCAACTGTTTAATTTGTATTCGATTTGTAATGTCAGGACTTTTCGATGGAAATTATATGAATGGGATTTATAATACTCGTATTGTCTAGCTTTAGGACTAAATAAAAAATTACATTTTAATTTAATTCTAGTTGCAAACATTCGATGCTTATCTGTTGAAAAAGCACAGTAACGTTAAGGGCCAAGGAGAATTTTCTATACCTACTGAATATAAATTCGCATACTGAAGAGAAGTGCCAAGGAGAACTAACAGTAAATTATACAAACTGGATGAATATTGTAGAAGAATGAATGTACACTTCGTAGAAAATATCTCTGAAATGGGGCCAACGAGAGTGACTATATTGTGATTACTGCTTCGTTGGTCTAGTGTTAGAAAGCGAACTGCTGAGCAAGAGGTCCTGGATTTGAATCCCAGTTTAAAAGTTCAATTTAGTGTATGTATGCCTCATCATGTCTTAATTTATTAAAAGACATATTGCGCCGACCCCAAATAAATTAGGTTAAATGATAAGTGAATGGTTAATGATAAGTGCAGGAGAATGAGATGATGTCTTCATTTATTAACTTTGTATATTTCAGATCCGAATTATGACTTCATAGTGGTGGGCGCTGGTTCAGCAGGTGCAGTGGTCGCAAATCGACTGAGTGAAGTGCCAGAATGGAAGGTGCTATTAGTTGAAGCCGGAGGAAACCCCACGTTAAGTACCGAAGTAAGTAATAATCGCATACGACAATACAACTAACTGATAAGAAACTATGAAGTCCTTCTTGCAAAATTTCGATCTTAATTTAGATCCAAGGTGCCTTCTCTATTGAAACCTACGAAAGGCCTACGAAAGCCCCGTATATCCGTTCACACAAATAATTATGTCAAAATAAACAGTTAGCATAGAATATTCACATATTTGTTACCGTATTGACATTTGATGTTTCAGATTCCACAACTTTTCTACAACACTCTCAAAACTTCAGTAGATTGGGGATACAAAACACAACCACAAGATGCTTGTAGAAGTTACAAGAGCAAAGGCTGTTACTGGCCTCGGGGAAAAGTGCTGGGCGGCTGCAGCAGTATCAACGGCATGTTCTACGTGCGAGCTAACACGGCTGACTACGACCAGTGGGCAGCCGACGGTAACAACGGATGGAGCTACGATGAAGTTTTACCCTACTTCTTGAAAAGCGAAAAATTCACTGGAGAATATACTGAAGAAAGGAGCAAATATCATAACCAAGATGGAGCTTTAAATATTATTGAAGTAACAGAGCCCAACTTTTTTGAAAAAACAATTTTTCAAGCAGCTGTTGAACTTGGAATGACTAACTCAACTGATATTAATGGTGCTAGTCAAATGGGCGTGACAGTAGCCCAAAATAACATCAAAGAAAACTTTAGATTCAGTACTGCTAGAGCATTTTTGACCCCAGTAAAAGACAGAAAGAATTTACATGTCATTAAGAACGGCATGGTTACTAAAGTTTTATTCAACCCCGGTACAAAAACAGTGAAAGGTGTGAAGATTCATAAAGATGGAAAGGATATAATTGTAAATGCAAAGAAAGAGGTAGTGGTGTCAGGCGGTGCCATCAACTCTCCACAAATTTTAATGCTATCAGGTATTGGACCAAAAAAGCACTTACAGGACAAGAATATTGAAGTTATCGCTGACCTACCCGTTGGTGAAAACTTACAGGACCACGTATTAGTACCCCTGTTTTATACTATACCAGGTGACGCAGATTTGACTTCCATAAAGAACATAGTGGGCGCATTGGGAGAGTTCTTTTTGGATCGTTCTGGGCCATTGAAGGATACTAATCCGCACAGAGTCATCAGTTTTATGAATACAACAGATCCTAATTCATCTATCCCAGATGTGCAACATCATTATCTCGTTTTGCCTCCGAGTGTGTTTGGTATGATTGATATGTTTGAAAAACATGGATTGAATGACGAGGTGTATCAAGAATTCATAAAAATGAACAAGGATAACTTTGTTATAATGGCATCTACTGTATTATTACACCCAAAATCAAAAGGTAAAGTTGTTCTACAAAGCAAAAATCCTCTAGAGTATCCTCTGATATTCGCAAACTACTTCAAGGAGCCAGAAGACTTGGAAACTATTCTAAGGGCAATGAAGCAACATGCCTTGAGATTAGGCGAAACCAAAACATTTAAGGGAGCAGGATTAAAATTGCACTGGATGGAGATCGAAGCTTGCAAAGGCTTTGAGAAGGCAAGCGATAAGTACCTGGAGTGTATAGCGAGAGAGCTTACATTTTCACTGTACCATCCTACCAGTACTGTGAAAATGGGACCTAAGAGTGACAAGGAATCGGTGGTGGACCCAGAGCTAAGAGTACACGATGTGAAAGGCTTAAGAGTTATAGATGCAAGTATAATGCCCTTCGTGGTGAGAGGAAACACCAACGCGCCAACCATTATGATTGGCGAGAAGGGAGCCGATATGATCAAAGAAACGTGGTCACACCAACACCAAGAACTTTGATGCGTGATAAGTTTAGTACAACTTTTTTGCCTTGCAATGCAAATGAATTGTGATAAATTAAAGAGTGCTTAGATTTTAAGGGATAAACATAAACCTCTACAGACAACATGGAATTATTTGTCTCCATACACTCGTATTATTCACTTGAATTGTCATTAATGAAATAACGACCTTATTGAACCCTCTTGAATAATGGATTTGTTTTGGTCCAAAATCAAACTGTTAGATAGAATAACTGTTTCTTCTCTGTACTTAGTGTATGTCTGTGTGACCGTTTACTATGCATGCACACGAGTGGCCCACATCGACGACAGAGGCATATGCAACCGTCGACGCGCGTCGCTCTTGTATATGCACACTAAGATCTTCTAAACTAAACAATGGATTTTGATGCGGTTTTCACTATCTTTTAAAGCATTTATCCCGAAAGGTTTATGTATATAAAACATAAATATTTCACTTAGATTTAGAATAAATCTATCTTTGTTTTTACATGTCATCATTGCACCCGAGCGTAGTAGTGGCGGGTTGCTAGACTCGCTAGTAATAAATATTCTGATAACGTTATGACTGCAGAGTAATATTGACATATTTATTATCAATAATAATTATTGCCATTAAGCGCAATGCCCTTGAATTGTTTAATGATAATCATTAATTTACTTACATAATAATCAGCTGTGAATGAACTAAAAATAAATATCTTTATCTGCTTCTGTTTTATATAGTGCTTAACTTCAATCTAAAAAAAGCTGGTACAGCTAGAAAAGAAAATTGTTGCCAATATAGATTAAGAGCGTTTGCTCTACCTACTGAGCTAGCCAAGCTACAGTAAATTTATAGGGTATAATCTGTTAGCGAAAGGTTCAATTAAACAAGTACCTACTTACACAATACAAAGTTTATTTTAATAATACAAAAATGAAGGTACACATACAAATAATGTGGCGAGCCACCAAACTATGATATTATCTTTCCCAAACACCTGGGCATTCACACCCATACAACCAGTCTCCGTACCTGGTTGTATCGGAGTGTACGCCTGCAATGAGACAATTACAATTTCCGAGTCGCTATAGCGAGTCCATAAGATGAACCACTTAATAACTTCTAGCTCAACCGTACAAGTATCAACCTATCAGGATTGTGCTCATATAGGGAAAATAACTGTTATGTAAAGCAAACCCGAGACACAATACTTTAGAACAACTGTTCTTATCACTAGTTCCTACAAAGGCATAACTCTCTCATAGATTAAATTATGACACTATCGTCAACTCAATGTTCTCTAAGTATAATAATTCCATCAGTTAACGCGATCATTTGACCCTCTCAGTTTACTCGATCAGTTACACTATCAGTTGACTCGATCAGTTTACTTGATCAGTTGACTCGATCAGTTGACACGATCAGTTTACTCGATCAGTTGACACGATCAGTTGACGGGCCTTAAGGACCTTGGCATCATGCACAGGATAAACCTGTGCACACACGAATAACGTGGCCTATGGGCGTAGATGGTGACGTTTGCGTTACCTGGAGTGGCGAACTTCCCTCATCACCTGGATTCGGCTAGGTAGGCCTTCTTGAACAACAGATGACCACACCACAATGGATAACATCAAAGTTGCCGGCGCCCGGATCTATTCCAAATCATCTGACCACAGGGCTGCACCATGGCATCACGACTTAATCGCGCATAGCACCGATCTTAAAAGGCTAGCATAACAGCCAGATAGGATTCAGCTTCTGCTGAATTAAATAAAACTCCATCGGGTTATTTGGGCACATCCAGGTCCTACCTGGAATAAGTCCCGCTCAATCAGCCTTTTGGCTCGTGTCCTCAGTCGTAAAGACCGGAAACCTCTTTTCCTTTTCAAACCTACATATCTGTCTGTTTGGACTCTCGAATATTCCTCCACAGACTAAATAAAATCTTATCGATTTGTAATTTTAAGCTTATTGGACATTGTTTATAAATTAAAATGTGGAAATTATCTCTGTCTGTTTATTTACTCTTAATCTATACTAATATTATAAAGCTGAAGAGTTTGTTTGTTTGTTTGGTTGAACGTGCTAATCTCTGGAACTACCAGTCGGATTTAAAAAATTCTTTTTGTATTTGATAGCCCAATTCTTGAGGAAGGCTATAGGCTATTTAACATCACGCTATGACCTTTAGGAGCCGAGAAAAAAGAAAAAAAGTCAGAAAGAACGCTAAGCAAAAACGATGTAATAGCGCGGGCAGGCGATGCGATGCGACGGGGTGGGTCGGAGTAACAAGAAATTTCACGCGGACGAAGTCGCGGGCAGAAGCTAGTAAGTAATAATCATTGTAATTCATTTACTGAACACCACGACCCTAGCGCCATCTAGTGACGCGGAGACCACGCTCCACGAGCCTGCCACGATAGACGTCGCCACTTGTTGCGATAAATATCTATTTTTGCAACGTCACAATATCCCATAGTAGAAGTTGTGAAAATTAATAAGCACTTTCACTCTGTTTAGACAGAGTAACTTTGAAGTCTTTGTAAAACGGTTAGTAGGTTCTGACATGAACAGTGGGGTTTTAATCGGTAGGAATCTGACGTATCCCTCCGTTCTGCCCAGCGGAGGGTCTTGATGAGCCTAATAATCAGTCTATAATGTTCCCACTGTTGGAACACATGGCGACTTTTGACTTCGGAAATGTGTGGCTAACTTTGTTACTACGTTATCTTTTAACATACATAGACAGGTGTTTATTGTGTCAAGTATCATGTTACAGTGTCGTCGTATAGTTTCCTGCATTAACTTAATTACTCTCTTACTTAACTGTTGTATAGCTAAAGCAACGTTTATGGTGTCAATCTAATTCCCTGATTAAATTGCTTGCTATCTCGTCTATTACAGATATTCTATTTCACGAAGTCCGTTCAGCTTTGATTGAAGTAGTGACGTACCCCCGACAAGCGCGCTTGTGTGTGTAAAAGTAGGTAACGTTAACAAAGAAATCTGATATATTCAAGTCGAGATTAAATAATCGAAATAAAATTTTGGTTTTAAAAGTATATACTTTGAAAACCAAAATTTTATTTCGATAGCCGAACGGACTTCGTGAAATAGAATATCTGTATCCGAAGCTAATTCTTTCAATATTTAATGATAACAGCTATACTGACTTGTTGTTGATAAAAATATTGAATTGAGGCAAGTCGCGCAACGAGCGGTGCCTTTGTGACGGAGCACACGATGCGTTGCGGCACCGCACCGCAAAGATTTCGATGTATCTGCGGGCACACAAGCCCCTCGTGTGCCCGCCGATTCGTCGAAATCTTTGCGGAGCGGCGCCGCAACGCATCTTGTGCTCCGGCAGTTTGTGTCGCGCGCGATTTTATCGCGTGTCGTGCCTGTTTGTAGGAGCCTTAACACACTATTCTCTCTTCAGTCACAATCTGAATCATTCCTAAGGATATTGTTAATCCATTGCTTCATATGTTCTCAACAACGTAAATAATGCAATGAATTTAGTTGAACTGGCAAAATGAAAACCTTTGTTACGTTCACGGGTTACGTTTAGTGTGTTACGCATTTACCCCGTAGTACTATTTCTTTAAAACCAACTTGAACTCCAGCAATTATAATTTCGAGTGTTTGATTCACCGCATAAGTAAAAGCATTATGACCTCGTTTACCAAGAACATTTTCCTCAAAGATTGTTAAATAGGCTAGTTAACAGTAAAGAAAAATACCTTATGAATTTTGCTATCAATAGAATTTTCATAATTGAAGAGTTCCATTGTCTGTCTCCTAAATTCATTAACACATTTTTACGAAATTTTAATAGGACTATTTCGGAAAACAAAATGGTAAGTAAATAAATGAAATCAATTCATAAACATAACCAAAAAATTATGCCCGGATTTACTTAACAACTTTGACGGAAATGAGGGTGTACTGTGGTATACTGAACACATCTGCGTACCCCCTAAGAGGGTACAGGTGTGATGTTATGTTGTGTGATTGCGTAAACAATCCATACCTACGCGATATCAGTAATCGCGGTTAATTTGCTGACATTAATTGAAGAGTTCCGTTGTCTTGTCTCCGAAACTCATCATCAGATCTTTACGAAATTTAAATGGGACCATTTCGAAATAAACTTCAAAAAAATAATTTAGCAAATCCGTCTATTGAAGACGGAGTTATGCCCGAACATACATAAAAAAATATATATAAACATCCAAATTGACATCCTCCTCCTTTTTTGAAACCGATTAAAAAAGAGTAGGTAGTGATTTAAAAAAAAAACTAGTAAATCGCGCAAAGAGATCTGTTTGTCTTATCATCTAATGTATTCAGTGTGGTTGTTTATATAGATAGATACTTACAGGAGCGTTAGTGTGAGTGAAGTGCTTGCCACCAGTTGACGGTCAGTGGTCGGGCAGCCCGCTATTCACTTACGTTCGTAACAGTTATCGTGTTATAAAGAAAATTAAACAACTTATAAATATCTTTATAAAGAAAATAATAAGCGGTAAGATTATTTTGCTATTTTTGTTTTTTTGTGGAATCTGTTCCAAGATTCCACACAATCAAAATAGGTCTAGGAGACAGTGGTTTAAAATAAACACCGAATAAACACCGATTTATAAAGTTAACAGTTTGAGGTACTCGTAGAATGAAGTGACAGTGGAAAAAGATTAATAAAAAAAAAATAATTTCTAGTTTTAAAAAAAAAACATGATCTATAAAAGCGATTTCTATCTGCAGGGCTAGCCTGGTTTTTCTCAGTTAAATTTGATTGTTTTGACGTGTACGTTACCCCAGCAAGAAAGTGTCTCCTAGAGTTATAGGAGTAGAACGTATAATATGTGCCCTATCTGCTGTAAATGTGCCCCCAAATAAAAAATGTGTGCCCCCTGTCGTTTTGCAAAAAAACGGAAAAAACGATTCCTGCTGGGGTAACGTTTTTCTAGCAGGAAAATTCTAAACGAATGATCGGAGAGAGAAAAATTGTACATGGCCAGAGAGCTTATAGGTGTGCCTTAATGTGCCCCCAAAAAAAAAATCTGTGCCCCTTCAGGTTTTCGAGATATTGCATTTCCTGCTGGAGTAACGTTTTGATGAATCGTATATCTCTACAACCATTGCATGTGCCCCTGTAGAGTAAACATACACGAGTAGCTCTTAATGTGTGCCCCTTAGTGCCCCAATTAGTTTTAAGAAAATATTTATAGTTTTCAAGTTATAGCGGTTTTATGAAAACCCGAAAAAACATCGCAGCGCCTAAATTAGACAAGAAACAATTTCGCTGAAAACTGTATTCGGTCCTTCTTGACGCTAATAATAACCATACAAAGTTTCAAAACTATTCATGCATGCGTTTTTGCTAAAAGTCAAAACGATGGTGTCCTAACTTTGACGGCAAAATACAAGGAACCGGCTCAATCCGAGATGTGTAGGTGTAAACCAAAATCATGTGCCTTTAGTCAAAAATATATGGTGAAAATATTCAGCTTGGAATGTTTCGCATTAAGTAAATATTAACAAAAAACCAAAATATGTAAGCAACGGCTGGTTATCCGACCAAATTTGAATGACTACTAAAAAGCGACGGATACATACATATCGATGACCCTCTTTACTTTACTCACTAACCGGTTCACACGTGTTGTGCCTGAGTACACTGACTTACAAAAGTAATATGTAATTAAATAAAGTTGTTATTGGATTATATTCTACTAGCTGTTTCTATGACGTTACACATGATTAAGTACATTATAAATAGTAGCCTAAGTGCTATTCCAAGGTAAGCTATCTTCTCGATTCTAAATTTCATTAAAATACATCCAGTAATTTATGTGTGAACGAAAGAAATACATCGAGATATTTGCCAGGTCTTTGACTTGGTCCCGATGTTTAAAAAAAAATATAGTTCATGAAATGTGTGATGAATACCTACTACTAAAAAGAGGTAGCTCTTTTTTGTATATAAATAAAAAGCCCGTATTTGTCTTTTTATATTAGGTACATATATATTTATTGATAAGCCGTAGGTTAGATAAATTAACAGTACAATGCATGCCACGAAATGAGACTTGACCCGCCTCCCCCGCTCTTTCCGCCGCCCCTATGACGTCCAGTCCCGTCCCGCACTCAGACCTCATACCGCTAAAGATACCTAAAATCGTGTACTGCGCATGTCAAACCACGTGGTGTGTCAAGTCTCATCTTTCGTGGCACGCATTGTAAGTTTTTCATCATTAAGGGGAATGCTCCAACTAGCCCGCGAAATTCAAAATTTCTTGCGTTTTTTGCAATTTGCAGGCCAGTGCTAGGTTGTATGTTGATTAAAATATTATTCGCGGTTGTAAGACGTATATAGTTACAGAATCATAATCATCAAAATCACCAATACAACCCTCCAAGTTCATAAAGGCATAGGAACAAAAAAAAAACAGAAAAAAATTGAATTTTGCGGGCTGGTTAGAGCATTCACCTTACTTAATAGAAGATTCCCTTTTTTCGCCTCCCCACACCGCTGCATATATCTCTGGCCCCGCGGCATCCGCTGACGTCGTGTCGCAAGGAGTCGCTTTGTCTAGCTTGGAGAAAGTGAGACAGCTAGTACGCGTACGGTGTTAGTGTGACAGAGACAGGTTACGTGTAACGTCGCTCTATTATGAATAATAGGTACGAAGTGTTTATTGAGGAAGTGCGTTTGGATTATTACTTGGTATTGGTAAACAGTTGCAGTTATGTTATGACGCCAAGGACACTGTTACGTTGAGTCACGCAGTTGCACTGATACTGTTTGTTTACTTTTTTTTGAGTTGGTTGAAAGTGGCGTATTAAGCATTTTATAACAATTATGTGGTTGTAGGGGTGTTGAATTTTATGGCACGATCTGCGGTGGTAAGTATTTAATGGCATTGTTTTGAATTACCTATTTAAAAATACTTGTCTTATCAAGTACTTGGATTTTTGACGTGACAACGTCTAATAAATCGATGAAGCTGGCTGCACTCACGAAAAAACATGACTCATGTAGCGTTACCTCGCGGCCTCGCTCTGTAGCGTTCCATGGCGGCTTGAAGTGCAAGCGAATATTAACAAATGCAATGCAACTATTCCATCAGTATTTTCTTATGACGTTGTCACGTTCAACTATCGTCAGTAAACCGACTTTACAGACAACCGATTTTTTTCATTACTTTATATACTAATTTCTAATATTTATAGGTAGGAACTTTGATCTGTGATTTGATGCAATAATTACTTTAAGAATTAAAATTAAGGGAATAAAAATAATAATTTCCACATCAACAAGCTGTTTCATTTATTATAGTCACAAGGTGCATTTAATATATTTTTTAATTAGCCCCCAAAACTTTTGAACGCGACTGTACGAACAACAGCTTAGGTATAATACGTTCAATAAAGAAGGTCATCGATATGTATGAATCCGTCGCTTTTTAGTAGTCATTCAAATTTGGTCGGATAACCAGCCGTTGCTTACATATTTTGGTTTTTTGTTAATATTTACTTAATGCGAAACATTCCAAGCTGAATATTTTCACCATATATTTTTGACTAAAGGCACATGGTTTTGGTTTACACCTACACATCTCGGATTGAGCCGGTTCCTTGTATTTTGCCGTCAAAGTTAGGACACCATCGTTTTGACTTTTAGCAAAAACGCATGCATGAATAGTTTTGAAACTTTGTATGGTTATTATTAGCGTCAAGAAGGACCGAATACAGTTTTCAGCGAACTTGTTTCTTGTCTAATTTAGGCGCTGCGATGTTTTTTCGGGTTTTCATAAAACCGCTATAACTTGAAAACTATAAATATTTTCTTAAAACTAATTGGGGCACTAAGGGGCACACATTAAGAGCTACTCGTGTATGTTTACTCTACAGGGGCACATGCAATGGTTGTAGAGATATACGATTCATCAAAACGTTACTCCAGCAGGAAATGCAATATCTCGAAAACCTGAAGGGGCACAGATTTTTTTTTTGGGGGCACATTAAGGCACACCTATAAGCTCTCTGGCCATGCACAATTTTTCTCTCTCCGATCATTCGTTTAGAATTTTCCTGCTAGAAAAACGTTACCCCAGCAGGAATCGTTTTTTCCGTTTTTTTGCAAAACGACAGGGGGCACACATTTTTTATTTGGGGGGCACATTTACAGCAGATAGGGCACATATTATACGTCCTACTCCTATAACTCTAGGAGACACTTTCTTGCTGGGGTAACGTACACTGTTTTGACCCAGACGACTTTCTCCGATACTCAGTTTGACTGATAGATAACTTTCGTTTCATTTCTCCGTGCTGAACAAAATATGTATAATACAAATTAAAAATATCAATAGGCATTTGTTACTAAACCAACAAGCAGAATTAAAATTTTGATTAGGTACTTTAATATTTTTTTGTAAGTAGATCTATTATAATTAGGCACTGATTTAAAGAGGCAGTTGTAAATAGCGGTTTTGGTAAGTTAAAAATTATAAATGGCACGTTTAATAACTAGTTCAGCAGTTAAAACTTAGCAGTAAAGTAAACAAAAATGAGTATTAAAAAGTAATGAAATGGATCAGTGAATTTATAATTGAGCAGGAAAATAATTAAATGGGCGGTAAAAATTATTGAACGAGCGCGCGAGCGGTTACGTGTGGGCAGTAATAGATCGGAATTTGTAGGTAAGAAACAATTCTATAAACAATGAGGTGGTAAACATGACTGTTTATTGCTATATATACTTTTCTACCAGCTTAAATTACGTTCTACGGAAAACTATGAGTCTCTAATCAATCACTCTAATTCTCATACGCTCGCTCTTGCATTCTATGTCGACGTAGCCCTTCGCGCTTCGCGGGGCTCCTATTTCTACGTAAAGGGTTTAAAGTTTAAACTAATCTAACCAAACCTAAGCTCGGGGTGGGCACCCCGAGCTCGTTCATAAATATGTTTTCGGAAACTTAGTTAATTTCATCATCATTTTTAACGCTCATTCAGTTTTTGGACTGCTCAATCATTTTTAGAATTATTGACATTGTATGATAAAATAACCGACTAATTGATTTTTTATTACTGTCCATGTTTTACTGTCGCAATAATTAATCAACTGCCATTAAATTAAATAACTGCTCAATATTTTTTTCAACTGATCATAATAACATCTCGAATATTTAAATAACAGCTCAAAAAATTAGTTCTCTTATAATTATCACCTGTCCCGCTTCTTTTGTAGTATTATACAATGTGTTTCAGAGGGGTGTGACCAAACTTGGGGGTGTGGTACAGGCCATCAAACTAAACAACTTTTTCCCGGGGACAAACACAGTAATCGTGAAAAAAAAAATCAGTCGTCCCATACAAAACTTCAATACCTTCTTGACCAAATGTATAGGACGACTGATTTTTTTTTCACGATTACTGTGTTTGTCCCCGGGAAAAAGTTGTTCAGTTTGATGGCCTGTACCACACCCCCAAGTTTGGTCACACCCCTCTGAAGCACATTGTATAAACAACTAATTTTATTATTATTAGATAAATCAGTATTTATCATGATCAAATAATTAGTTGTTTATTGCAATCAGTTAAATTCGTAACCCACTATCAATCTCAATCTGAATCATTTTGAAGGATATTGCTAATATCCATTGCGTTAGCTTAGTTGTTTATTTTATTGTGCATGCTGTGGTCTCCTGTACTTAATTGAAAGAGTACACCTACCAAATACTTAGTCGTCCATTCACTATAATATAATGTTTAGTGTATATATTTTGTTGGAGATCCTAAAATAAATAAATAAATTAAAAATAAACAAGTTCGAAAAATGTATCTGCCCAGTGCTACTGATAGTGTGTTATGCAATTACCGCGAAGTTTAAAGTTGGCATCAATTACACGTTTTACAATCGATAACATAAAAGTAGATTCGCTAATAATACCTGTTACTACACCACGGTAACGTTGTATACCTACTTATGTCCCGTTTAACCCGTCTTAAGGCTCCTTCAAACAGGCGCGACACGCGATAAAATCGCGCACGACACAAAGGCACTACAAGTCGCGCAACGAGCGTCGAGCGGTGCCTTTGTGTCGCGTGCGATTTTATCGCGTGTCGCATGGGTGAAATACATAATTTATGTAAATGCTTGACAAGAATAGATATCGTATATGCTAACTCATGGTCCAATATTTTAAGTGCAAAGTTAAAAGTCCAATGTCCAAAGTCCAACACTTTGATTATAAAATTGGTGTTATCAACATTGAATGAATGGTGCTAATACATGAGTGTCATGTTCGTGAACGGGCGCCGTCAGTAGGTACTGGTCATGTCATGTCTTTGCTGCCATGGCTTATTTTAATTTAATTTTAGATTTTTTTTTGTCTTTACATAACGGACGCTTTTAACGTTCTGCATCGTTCTCAAACGCATAATTTTTAACATGAATGATGTAAACAAGACTTTGTAACCATATTATTTTGATTTAAAAGTGTCCATGGAGTTTCTTGCCCGTTCTTCTCCATAGGTGCCTAAGCTTTGGAATGGGCAACTAGCTTCATCTTTCTGACTGACCGACCCCTTGAAATTGAAAAGTGCCTGTAATTGGTTTAATTGAAATAAATGCTTTTTTTTAGTTTTGACCTATTTCCGACTTTCATTCCTAATTTCTTACTCCGACAATTCCTTAGGCCTCGATTTCTCCGTACAGCGGGTTTACTATCAAGAAAACGTTTGGGTGCTGTAGTCTCGATTCTCACATGTCCTGTCTACCGAGGACGTCCTATTTCTGGTCTTATTAAGCTCGTCGTACATCTTTGATTCTACTAACTCCAATTTGATGCTAATTCCAGGTCAAGATGTCGTGGGCCTGTGATTCGGCGATGACGTCGATGATCTTGGACAGCTACCAAGTAGCTGGACCACTGTTCGTGCAGACGCTGCAGAGTATATTTGCGGCACAGTGTGCTCTCGTAGGGGACCACCTTTGGCCCGACGATGCTACGAATGCTGTCCTTCAAGGTAACGATACTTATATTTTGTCAATAATATTTGTCATACATAATTGTTTTAATTTTTTATTTATTCATTTATTTCAGGCGTCAAAGCCCATATAAAACACATACAATTAAAAATACTATAAATACATACAACATAATAACAATGGCCAATTTGGTTGTCAAGCTAATTATTGTGTGTGATTTGTTTTTAATTGAACCCATATTATGTCGATATTAAATGAAAATATTTACCACATATCTAAAATAGCAAAATAAAATTAAACCTGTGGTGATGTAAGTACTCGAAGGGCAATTTTTTGCTACTATAAAAATGCTCGCTAAATTAAATTAAATTTGAATTCGATATGTAATGTCAGGACTTTTCGATGGAATTATATGAATGGGATTTATAATATATGTCTACCTTGAGAACTAAATAAATTTAAATTTAGACCTTTTGTATTAGCTGACTACAGTCATGAAGGTTATAGAATAATAATTTTTTGTGCCGAGTACATGAGAAACCTTTTAAAGTACTTTAGAAGACGTTTTAAGTGACAGAACATTTTAGAAGCTGCCCGAAACTATTTCTACAGATTTATACTGTACATGCAGACTTCGGCAGTAAAAATATGAGTACCGATATTGTGCCAGTGGTTTACTCATTAATGAGTCATAAGGATCAGAAGAGCTACGAAATTTTATTTAACATGATTAAGTCATAAATCCCAGAGTAGAAACCCAAAACCTATAAAACAGACTATGAAATTCCAGCAATGAACGCTATCAAAAAGGTTTTTCCAGAAGTTACAGTTAAAGGTTGTTTCTTTCACTATAATAAAGCTATGTGGAAGAAGGGAGCAGCTCTTGGTCAAAACTTTTGAAAAGACAAGTGGCACTGAGTGCCGTACTTCCACTGATACCTGATAATGAAATTTTAAATGGATGATCATACATCGCATCAGAAAGTCCAGATGATGATCAGAGCAAGAAATTTCGTTTGTAAATGATCAAACAATGGATTAGACCGCATGATGCTGAGTTTAGAAAATTATGGTGTGTTTTTAATGAACGTCATCGTACTACAAACTTTCTGGAAGGCTGGCACCATGGATTAAATAACGCAATTGGAAAAAAAACCCAACTTAAATATGCATTTACTTATTCTAGAAAAGGATGCAGCTTTTTATAGGGTCATATCACAACAGATCTAAAACCAATTACCTCCGACGTCAAATTGTCGCACAAAGAGAAATATTATGAAAGACGAATATATACATAATTGTCAAATGCAGTTTGTAGGTGGGTCAAAACCCTATGTGGTGAAATTACGATTGGTCATTTGTTGGAGAAGTTGCGATAGATATTTTATTTATATGTATATTATTCTTACGACCTTTGGAAAAGTTTTAAAATTCGTCATACTAGTGATTTTCGTTTATTTATGTTTTGAGATTATTTACAACTTTAAGTTTATTATTATTTAAAAGTTTTCATTTGTAACTAGGCTATATGAAGTCAAATCAGAAGACTGATTGTAATATGTACAATACCTACTGTGATTTATCGGACTGACTGATTATATCAATCAATACCTAAACAAAATATTCTTATTATTAGTATATTTTTTATTGTAATTAAGTTGAATTAAGTTAAATCAGAAGACTGGTTGTAATTGTATCTACTAAACGTACTGTGATTTATGGGACTGTGGCTGATTAATAGAGAAACAAAAGAAATATTTGTAACTTATTTAAATACAGATGATTATAAACCTAAACCACTAGTCTTTAATTTAATGTAATGTTGCAGTATGTGTGGCATTACTTTTAAGAATTAATATGTTAAATTCTGTTGGGGATAAAAAGGAATAAAAAGTTTCATTCTGTCCCCCTATCACGGATAGGGGGACAGATGAAACCGTTAAGGAGTGAATAAAGTTCGAACTGTCCCCTCATTGCTAACAGGGGGCCAGATCAAACTTTTTTTCCGATCTGTCCTTCTAAGGGGACAAAGCGGGGTGACAGTTCGGAATAATCCCTTCGTTGGTCTAGTGTTAGCAAGCGAACTGCTGAGAAATTTGAATCCCAGGCTGGGCAAAGTGTTGTTGGGTTATTCTATCAGTAATTACTCAGTAGCAGCCTGGCGTCTGAATTTCTGCTCGGTTGATGGCAATAGGCTCGCCCCTATTACATAGGACCTAAATATAACCGGCGAAATGTAGGTGTACAGAAGCCAGCACATCAAGCTACCCGAAACTGTCAAATTTTCCCAATCAACTTTGAACCTTATGCTTTAGCGATAAAGTTGAAAATCTATTAGAGAAATCTAACAGATTGTGGTAGGTTGATGTGCTGGCGTCCGTACTACAAGGTACACCTCTGACTACATCTTCGGGGCTAACAGGCGTGATATTATGTTAATGTAAAACTGTAGAAATAACATGTTTCTACAGTTTTACATCGAAATTTTAAACTCTTGATCTCGGATCACCCAAGAGTTTAAAATCTCGAAGAAATAAAATTTACGTACAGTGGCATGCTTGTCTGATTAATACAAGGAACTTGCAAATTGTCGCGACAAGTCAAAAATACTATATTTTAGGTTCAGAGGCAAAAACCCAAAATCACGATGACGTAGATAAAATATAAATAGGTAAAACATACGCGGTCACTAAATCACAATAAAATGTTATTTATTTGTATGCCTCGTCATGTCTTAAATTATTAAAAGACATATTGTGCCGACCCCAAATAAATTAGGTTAAATGATAAGTGAATGGTTAATGATAATGACAGGAAAATAATGATGATGTCTTCATTTATTAACTTTGTATATTTCAGATCCGAACTATGACTTCATAGTGGTGGGCGCTGGTTCAGCAGGTGCAGTGGTCGCAAATCGACTGAGTGAAGTGCCAGAATGGAAGGTGCTATTAATTGAAGCCGGAGGAAACCCCACGTTAAGTACCGAAGTGAGTAATAATCGCATACGACAATACAACTAACTGATAAGAAACTATGAAGTCTTTCTTGCAAAATTCGATCTTTTAGATCCAAGATGCCTTCTCCATTGAAACCTACAAAAGGCCTACGAAAGCCCCGTATACCCGTTCACACAAATATGTTAAAATAAACAGCATAGAATATTCACATATTTGTTACAGTATTGACATTTGATGTTTCAGATTCCACAACTTTTCTACAGCACTCTCAACACTTCAATAGATTGGGGATACAAAACACAACCACAAGATGCTTGTAGAAGTTACAAGAGCAAAGGCTGTTACTGGCCTCGGGGAAAAGTGCTGGGCGGCTGCAGCAGTATCAACGCCATGTTCTACGTGCGAGCTAACACGGCTGACTACGACCAGTGGGCAGCCGACGGTAACAACGGATGGAGCTACGATGAAGTTTTACCCTACTTCTTGAAAAGCGAAAAATTCACTGGAGAATATACTGAAGAAAGGAGCAAATATCATAACCAAGATGGAGCTTTAAATATTATCGAAGTCACTGAGCCCAACTTTTTTGAAAAAACAATTATTCAAGCAGCTGTTGAACTTGGAATGACTAACTCAACTGATATTAATGGTGCTAGTCAAATGGGCGTGACATTAGCCCAATCTAACATCAAAGAAAACTTTAGATTCAGTACTGCTAGAGCATTTTTGACCCCAGTAAAAGACAGAAAGAATTTACATGTCATTAAGAACGGCATGGTTACTAAAGTTTTATTCAACCCCGGTACAAAAACAGTGAAAGGTGTGAAGATTCATAAAGATGGAAAGGATATAATTGTAAATGCAAAGAAAGAGGTAGTGATGTCAGGCGGTGCCATCAACTCTCCACAAATTTTAATGCTATCAGGTATTGGACCAAAAAAGCATTTACAGGACAAGAATATTGAAGTTATCGCTGACCTACCTGTTGGTGAAAACTTACAGGACCACGTATTTGTACCCCTGTTTTATACTATACCAGGTGACGCAGATTTGACTTCCATAAAGAACATAGTGGGCGCATTGGGAGAGTTCTTTTTGAATCGTTCTGGGCTATTGAAGGATACTAATCCACACAGAGTCATCAGTTTTATGAATACAGCAGATCCTAATTCATCTATCCCAGATGTGCAACATCATTATTTCGTTTTGCCTCCGAGTGTGTTTGGTATGATTGATATGTTTGAAAAACATGGATTGAATGACGAGGTTTATCAAAAATTCATAAAAATGAACAAGGATAACTTTGTTATAATGGTATCTACTGTATTATTACACCCAAAATCAAAAGGTAAAATTGTTCTACAAAGCAAAAATCCTCTGGAGTATCCTCTGATATTCGCAAGCTACTTCAAGGAGCCAGAAGACTTGGAAACTATTCTAAGGGCAATGAAGCAACATGCCTTGAGATTAGGCGAAACCAAAACATTTAAGGGAGCAGGATTAAAATTGGATTGGATGGAGATCGAAGCTTGCAAAGGCTTTGAGAAGGCAAGCGATGAGTACCTGGAGTGTATAGCGAGAGAGCTTACATTTTCACTGTACCATCCTACCAGTACTGTGAAAATGGGACCTAAGAGTGACAAGGAATCGGTGGTGGACCCAGAGCTAAGAGTACACGATGTGAAAGGCTTAAGAGTTATAGATGCAAGTATAATGCCCTTCGTGGTAAGAGGAAACACAAACGCGCCAATTATTATGATTGGCGAGAAGGGAGCCGATATGATCAAGGAAACGTGGTCACACCAACACCAAGAACTTTGATGCGTGATAAGTTTAGTACAACTTTATTGCCTTGCAAATGAATTGTGATAAATTAAAGAGTGCTTAGATTTTAAGGGATAAATATAAACTTGTACAGACAACATGGAATTATTTGTCTCCATACACTCGTATTATTCACTTGAATTGTCATTAATGAAACAACGACCTTATTGACGCTTTTGAATAATGGATTTGTTTTGGTCCAAAATCAAACTGTTAGACAGAATAGTTTTGTTTAGTTTATTTATTATTAATTATAAAAATTACATGTCAAGTTTTGAATAATCATACATTAAAGAAAAATAATAATAATAATAAAATTACCCAGGTCATAATACTAATTCGGAATACAACAATACTTATGATAAAAGAACCAAGTTAGTAATAATTAACGTCATGAATTAAGTATTTAAAACCATTCCTTTAGGTCATATAATGCCTGGTCGGTTAGCCAGTCTTTCAGTTTAGCTTTGAAAGCATTTTCAGATGTCGCATTTAAAATTTTATCTGGTAGTCGGTTATATACCGCTGGGCACATAACATGAATTAGCTTTCCAGACTTAGTTAGGGAGTGTGGGCATCCAGCTAATTTGTCTCGACCGAGTACAGTAGTTATGCCTATCTCCACGTTTACTGTAGTCACTCAAATGTTGTCTTACATATACTGCCGCCTGCAATATCACCATGGCGGGAACAGTCAATATTTTCAAAGTTTTGAAAAGTGGTCTGGCGGTATCATCCCACCGTGAACGCGTAATTGCCCTCACAACACGCTTCTGCATCCTAAACGCTCGCTCCCAATCGGCAGCTCGGCCCCAGAACTCAACACCATACTGAAGAACCGAGTGTACCAACGCAAAATAACACCCTCTCAACATTTTACGTGGGAGCGTTTGCGCTAGTCGTTCCAGCGCGAAGCATGCTCGTCCGAGTTTGCTGCACATCTTATCAATATGCGGCCCCCACGTGAGAGAACTGTCCAGTTCGAAACCCAGAAATGTGGTGATCTGAACTTGTTCGACCTGACTGTCCCCTACTCGAAGTGACAGTGGTGTACCGGAAAGATTAACGTGCATGTAATGGGTTTTGGTCGTGTTCAGTAATAAGCCATTTCTTTGAAACCAGTTGTTGATTTTACCCACTGTCAAGTTGAGCCTTTCTTGCAATCTTTCCATCGACGGCGCGCACACCACCGCAGCTACATCGTCTGCGTACATGAATACGTTAGCCTCACCTATAGCATCAGGCAGGTCATTGAGCAGCAGACTGAACATGATGTTAGAGAGGGAGGAGCCCTGTGCTACACCCGTACTGATGTTAAGAGGGTCCGACCTAACCTTTCCGCCACCTATCACTACCTGCGATCTGCCTTTTAAAAAGTCGAGCAGCAACTCCAACGCTTTTCCCTCTACCCCAAGATGCCTTATCCTTAGTGCCAGGACTCCGTGGTCCGCGACGTCAAAAGCTTCTTCTCTGTACTTAGTGTATGTCTGTGTGACCGTTTAGTGTGCATACTCACGAGTGGCAGGCATCGACGACAGAGGCATATATGCAACCGTCGACGCGCGTCGCTCTTGTATATGCACACTAAGATCTTCTAAACTAAACAATGGATTTTGATGCGGTTTTCACTATCTTTTAAAGCATTTACCCCGAAAGGTTTATGTATATAAAACATATATATTTCACTTAGTTTTAGAATAAATATATCTTTGTTTTTACATGTCATCATTGCACCCGAGCTTAGTAATATTCTGATAACGTTATGACTGCAGAGTAATATTGACATATTTATTATCAATAATAATTATTGCCATTAAGCGCAATGACCTTGAATTGTTTAATGATAATCATTAATTTACTTACATAATAAATCAGCTGCGAATGAACTAAAAATAAATATCTTTATCTGCTTCTGTATTATATAGTGCTGAACTGCAATCTAAAAAAAGCTAGTAGAGCCAGAAAAAAAACATTATTGCCACTATCCCATAGTAGAAGTTGTGAAAATTAATAAGCACTTTCACTCTGTTTAGACAGCGTAACTTTGAATTCTTTGTAAAACGGTTAGTAGGTACAGACGCCAGCACATCAAGTTACTACAATCTGTCAAATTTCATCAATAGATTTTCAACTTTATCGCTACAGCATAAGGTTCAAGGTTGATTGGGAAAATTTGACAGTTTCGGGTAGCTTGATGTGCTGGCGTCTGTACTAACATGAACAGTGGGGGTTTAATCGGTAGGAATCTGACGTATCTCTCCGTTCTGCTCAGCGGAGGGTGTTGATGAGCCTAATAATCAGTCTATAATGTTCCCACTGCCGGGACACATGGCGACTTTTTGACTTCGGAAATGTGAGTGGCTAACTTTGTTACTACGCTATCTTTTAACATACATAGACAGGTGTTTATTGTGTCAAGTATCATTTTACAGTGTCGTCGTATAGTTTCCTGCATTAACTTAATTACTCTCTTACTTAACGTGTATAGCTAAAGCCACGTTTATGGTGTCAATCTAACTCCCTGATTAAATTGCTTGCTATCTCGACTATTATCCGAAGCTTTCAATACTTAATGATAACAGCTATCTTGACTGACTTGTTGTTGATAAAAATATTGAATTAGGAACAGTAAATAACATCACGCCTGAATTCTACGAAGTGGTAGGTTTCATACACCTACGTGCAAGTTCCATCCCAGCTGCTATTATGGGGAAGCGCCAGGGCAGCTCGCGAAATTCAAATTTTCTTAAATTTTTTTGCAATTTGCAGGTCAGTGTCAGGTTGTATGTTGAACAAAATATGATTCGCGAGTCGCAACCATAACAAGTATGTATTTACAGAATTATAATAATTAAGAACATCAATGCAACCCTCTAAGTTCATAAACTTAAGCCTATTGATTGATGATTTCATTGAAATAGTCAATGCCCTGCGGTACCCGGGCGCGAAATTCCGCTTCCCTTCAAGACATAAGGAAGTCCAATAGTAGTCTGCGATTAGTTGAAATGATTGATTTATTGGAGAAGAAAACCCTAAGTACCTAATGAATTTCATAATATAATCTCAACGAGCCTTCTCTACGGACATCTGAAACCCGAAGCTGCTAATTTCATACAAGCGAAATGTTAGACAGTAAACATAAAAAGCAACAGAGCATTGCGTGGCATTGCTCAGATGTTTAAGACAGGTAAATGTTGATTTCAAGTGTGAAGTATATAACCACATATCGCCAGTTATGCTATTATAACTCCAAAGTAAAAGAGAGCGGCCCAATGAGGGTTTTCTGAAATGACGTTCGCTAGGTGGCAGCACTGACACGTCAGGTCCTGGTATCTGTCAAAGAGCCTATATGTTCCTTAGTCATGACTGAATGATGAACGAATGAATGAATCGAATGATGAACGTCATCATATATTTTATATTCATTGTCGAAATGGAAGACCTCTTGTCAAAGTGGTGCCAACTGGTGTCGTAAATTTTCACGAAAACCCCCATTGCCATAAGTCGAGACACAAATCGGACTTGGGGCTGCGATTGAGAACTCCGTAATGGTAAAATCCAATAACACTTAGAACAACCAGGGAATTAGACCAAGGATCCCCAGCTCAGATTATAGTGCCATACATGATAATATTAGGTACGGTGGTCTAAGTATCTAAATTGGTGGCCGAAGCTTTTTAACATATTTCGTAATATCTAGATGATCAGTGCACTGCGCAACCATGATCATGTGATGATTAAGCACTTTGCCGAAATAATGATGTGTCCATTGATTATATCTAATCATGTTTGCTATACCTATTGAGAAAGAAGTAGGTAACTTTTAAAGTTTTGATGTCAAAGGTTACTTGACAATACGGTATATACGAGGACGTTAAAGTAGATGCTATTAAAATGTTCTATTATACCATTCAGAGACTATCATTAATAATTTTGCAATCGACGAAATTTTGACACTAAAGTATACATATTTTGGTCTTTTAGGACACTGAAAAGTGCTAATGTGATTTTAATTATTATTTAATCATCATAAAGCCATCTCGTAAAATGAAAATTATCAGTTTACATATTATTCTGATAATTTTATGATTCTGATTATATTTCGTTTCATTCATTATATTTATATAAAAATAATAACAAACTACTTATCAGACGATAAAGAATAGGTAATAGGTAATACGGGCTGGTGTCCGCAACTCCACGTCAATGCGCGTATTTTGCGTACGATACCGAATATATAAGATATTATATCATTGTTTTGCTACTTTTTTAAACTTATCAAATGATTATGTCATGACGAACTTGTTTGATAGGGTACAGACGTCAACACATCAAGCTACTACTATCTGTCAAATTTCTTAATAGATTTTCAACATTATCGCTAAAGCAAAGGGCTCAAGGTTGATTGGAAAAATTTGGCAGTTTCGGGTAGCTTGATGTGCTGGCGTCCGTACTATAGCAAAATAATAAATAGTAGGTTAATCCTATGATATTTTTTTTATTTTGATTTATTTAAACCACAAACAGAATCATCCATGGTGATGTTATAAGTTACAATGTCTAATATTTTCCAAATCAAAATAAAATCACCTCCCATGTAAGCAAAATTGCAACAACGATATAACGCTGCTGGAACCCCGCCCTCATGGCTTGAATCAATCATTGAAAAAAGTCTGATATTATAATATCAGACCCTTTTTTTAATTGTGTATATTAATTGTATTATTAATTGTGCCTTTTGAATGAATCTCGGCAGGTTTTGCCCAAATATATCCTCCGATACTGTACTAATGTTAATAATAAATTCAAATCAACGTTAATCAATCAATCAATGTTAATTCATTTCATAATTCATTTTGTTTTTTCTAATTTCATTTCATTTCATTTCAATACGTGCGGCTCGTGACATGGGGCAAACTTGAGTAGGTTTGTCCTCGCCGCTGTCGATATGTCTCAATCTATACCAGAAGTCCAATTCTCGTAATAAAAATGTTCAAAACTAGATTTTGCAATCTCATCTCAGCGACAATAAATGTCAAAAATTTGTCAAAAATTTATAAAAACATGAGGTATTTTTGACAGAATGAGAGTGAGATTAGAATGCGAACAATCTTAAAAATATGGTAATAGCCCCTCAGTTGTCAATCGGTGTACAGTCACGAGCATAATATCAATAACATCTGATAAATTTTATATTTGATAAATTGTGAAAGGCAATATACAAATGGCAGCACAACTATGTGACATCGAAGGAACACCAACTATCTGGCGAGACAAGGAACGCCAATTATGTGTTAATGCAATATTAACAAAATTAACAAATTTAGTCTTAAATATCAGCATTGTAATCTCTGCAGCACATGTCGTGGTTGAAAAGACATCATCGAGTTTGGTTTACTTAAAACCCCACGTTAAGTCAATTTCGTTATCCCGGAGTAAGTCGTCGTCTATATAACTTAAACGGTAAAAATACTATCCATACTAATATTATAAATGCGAAAGTATCTCTGTCTGTCAGTCTGTTACCTTTTCACGCATAAATCACGGCCGTGATGAAATTTGACAGAAAGGTAGCATGGGACTTACAGTAGACCTAAGATACTTTTAATTCCGGAAATTTGTTTCTAAGCGCAGATGCAGTGCAGATGCAAGTAATGCTCGTTTTACTAACACTGGACGACAGGAATGTTACCTATATTTAATTCTTACCTAAATCCTAATCTGTGAATCTTACCTATAACACCATCAAAATTGAACAAACCGCTTAGTATTGGTTCCTTGAGCAGCGGCACATTAGCACACACGCCGTGTCGTTGCCAAAACGGACGAGTCAAGGTTACCATTGCAAGTCTTCACTGTTGGGTGCGATTGCGAAAATATACTGTTACTTATTACCGAAACCCGTGGAATAACTAATGCTTAATGTGTTGTTTGTTTATGCATCCGTAACCGTATGCAAAAAATTCGTTTCATATGTTGTATGCCATACCAGCAAAGCTGAAGGCCAATTCTCGTAATTTAAAACGTTCAAAATCTAGTCGCAGTCTCATCTCAGCGACAAAGAAATGTCAAAAGCTTGTCAAAATGTAGGGAAATTTGAAGTATTTTTTGACAGATTGAGACTGAGATCAGACTGTGAACGTTGTTAAAATTAGTAGAATTGCCCCTCTGGTGTCCTTGGAGTTTCTTTCCCTTTCTTCTCCATAGAGTTCTCCGTTTTGGAATGGACAACTAACTTCAACTTTCTGACTAACTGACCGATTCTTTGACAATTCAAAAGTGCCTGTAAATGGTTTAATTGAAATAAATGTTTTGAATTTGAGCTATTCACAACCGTTTGAAACCCTTCCGTGCCGAATCCAACATTATCAATGTTTCAGATGAGTCTTCTGAAGACTTTTCACAAAATCAAAACCTGAAAATGTTGTCAGTTTAAAATCAAATAGATGGCAGCCATCCTTCCGACAGCAATTTGTTGCCTGAAAATGAGTCATTTTCGATTCGACAACCTGTCAAATGATTGTGAATGCTGCTGCTATGCCTTTGAAATGCTTACGAAATTAAAAGTTAGTTTCTAAGAACGTCTGAATGCAAATCTGAACCTACTTAGCCAACAATACCACCAACTATTGATTTTTTAGTTAATTAGACTAAAGGCTCGTACACACAGGCGCGACGCGACACGCGACACAAAGGTACCGCAAGTCGCGCAACGAGCGGTGCCTTTGTGTCGCGCGCGATTCGCGTCGCGCGTCGCTCCTGTTTGCAGGAGCCTTAACACGTTAACCTACACATAACTTCAAGTTGCTAATCTCACCATTACCACTGATTGAATTGAAAGTACCTACTTGTTGGCGACTGGCCATGGTGCGACCTTTTTGTAGATAAATTTCATGTTTTTTAAATATATTTTTTTTATGTTCGTTGCTTTTGTTACGTCTGAGCGGTTGTCAGGTTCCATTTTTATGAGCAATATCTTAATATTTTAATAAATTTATAATATTGCTAATATACGTGTTTCTATCATTTCATATCTACAGTCCACTAACTAATCCAATCCGCTAGTTATCAGTACTAATATATCAAGGACTTTATCTAGAGACAAACTAATCAGTTTAATAGAAAACATTCAAGGTATATTTAACTTACATCGAATCCGATGTAAGTTAAGTATACCATGAATGTTTTTTGTTTTCAAAATTGTGGCACATGTTTCTGTGTTCATAAATTGTTAGCGACGCAATATTTTACTAGATCTATAAGCAGTAACAAACATTGTAAAAGGAAGTGCGCGGGGTCAGAGCGGATAAAAAGACCCGAGTCCCAAACCGCCAATTACATCATATTACGCAATGACGCAGTGCCATTTCGAACGCGACTGACAGCGCGCGCTCCCTAACAGAAAATTTTGTCATCCAACTCTACTACAGTTAATATAAACCTTCTTTTGCTATGTACACGTTATTTTTATCCTTGATCCACCAGTAACAGTGGTCTTCGAGCCAGATCGCGAATGTTTCATACTCCGCCGCCAAGGAAAAACATGGCGAACACCCGCAGTACTAGCAAACTGAGAGAGAAGGAGGAGTTGGAGGCAAAGCTGCAATCGGTCACCGGAGCACAGGAATTGCCACCGCCCACACCAGTGAAAAAGAAAGATGATGAACTTAAAGTAAAAAGTTCTTGTGTCGCCAGTGTAGTGAAATCGGAACGAACCGGAATGCAAAACCCGCCTTCACATACATCACGTCAGTCAGTCAAGTCCAAGAAACTATCATCATCACAATCGATACAAGCACAGAAAAAGAAACTGGAACTAGAAGCAGCCCAGGCGAAGGCGCGTATTGAAATGGAACTCATCGATAGAAAATTAGCGGCGGACCTAGCCGAACTCGAAGAAGAATACAGTCCACCATCAGAAACATCGGAACAAAATAACGCCGCGGGTGATATTGAAAAGTGGTTGGAGCATAGTCAACAAGAACTACAGCAGCTTGACAGCGAGAAACATAAGTCACACACGTACCCGGCTGACACAGAAGGAGCAGTTCAACAGCTTGCGAGCGCAATCAAAGAACTCGTCACGTCCTCCGCCATCCAGCAAAATACCAAGCTTATAAGTCGTCTCAGTACACCGAAAGAGCTCCCTAATTTCAGCGGCGACCCAAAAGAGTGGCTCCATTTCGAACAAGCTTATACGGAATCCACAAACATCTGTAACTTCACTGATAAAGAAAACCTATGGCGGTTACGTAAATGTCTACACGGCAGCGCTCATGAAGCTGTAGCTGGTCTGCTTATCAGTGGTGCTTCATCTGCAGACGTAATTTCCACATTGAAACTGCAATTCGGAAACGTTGAGGTCATTCTTTCCCGCATCTTGTCAGACATAAAAAGGATGAACAACCTGTCTACAGATTACTATCGAGAAATAGTACCCTTTTCTGTCAAAATAAAGAACTATGTAGCAGCCGTACGAGCTCTTGGTCGCCATGAATACCTACAAGGCATGGAAGTAGCTAACATTATCTTATTCAAGCTACCTACCACCCTGCTCACGAAGTGGACAGACTATAGTTACCCGTTTATCACTGCCGAATCACCAAAACCTAGACTAGATGTTCTGTCAGATTTCCTCACTGAAGAAGCTGTAAAAATATCAACCTGTAGTGCTACTTTATTACAAACTCGAACAGACAATTTTAAACGTAAACAAAGTGATAAAGTGAATAATATACAAACTGTTCTAGTACAAGATGGACAAAGTGAAGAAAAGTGTCGTTATTGTCGTACTGCTAGTCACATATTAAGTGAATGTAAAAAGTTTAAAAAATCACTACGAAAGGACAGATGGCTGCACGTAAAGCGAAACGGTATCTGTTATAAGTGTTTAATAGCGCATCATCGTAGGGACACGTGCACCGCTCCCAGCTGTGACGTAAACAATTGTGGACAATCTCATCACCGATTATTACATTATGTACCCCGTCAAGACACCAGTGTACCCGTACCAGCGGTACAAGCCGAAGTTCCACCCGATACTGAAGTTCCATCCGAAACAATAACAAATATTAACGCCAGTGGTTCCGTAATGTTGAAAATTGTACCTATAAACATCTACGGACCGAACGGAAGTGTGAGCACGACCGCTTTGCTAGACGACGGCTCGACTGTTTCGTTAGTTAGCGCTTCGCTGGCGGAGAAAGTGGGGCTGCGCGGCCGCCGGGAATGTCTTCGTGTGTGTGGTGCATGGAACGATACCGAACTAGTGTGCAACGCACAGCGCGCAAAGGTGACTGTGTGTGGTGTTGATAACAAAATGTTTACAATCGATGCACGAATCGTTGAAGAATTAAACTTACCACAAAGTTTGTCTACAGTAAATAGCAAAAACTATATGCACCTATGTGACATCAGCCATACTTTATGCACAAAAACACAACTACAACCACAAGTCTTAATCGGACAAGATAATTGTCACCTTCTCTTACCTTTGGAAATGAGGGTGGGTAAACCCGATGAACCCTGTGCCACCCGGACTCCCCTGGGTTGGTGCCTGCATGGAAGGGTGCCTAATGTTTACTTACCTGATTCTGCTATACGTCACTCCTCATTGTTTGTCACTAGTGACGTCATGGACACAGAATATATACTGCGAGAGATCCAGGAGGAGGTACGAAGGTCGTTCTCAATCGAGTCCATGGGTGTGGCTGGCAGGCCAAGACAGAACTCTGAAGACTTATGTGCTGTAGAAACTTTAGAACGAACTTCTGTACTCATCAACGGTCAATGGCATGTTGGTTTACCTTGGCGAGATGAGAAAAGTGTGATGCCGGACTCATACCCGACGGCTCTGTGTAGACTGAAAGGAGTAGAACTTAAATTTAAAAGAAGCAAAGAATATGCAAAAAGATACGACGAACGTATACGACATCTATTTGATAATGACTATGCAAAGAGATGTGACAAATTAAATGTTACCCCGTCAAGAACTTGGTACTTACCTCATTTCGGGGTCGATAACCCCAACAAAAAGAAACTGCGTTTAGTGTTTGATGCAGCATCTAAAACAAATGGGTTATCACTTAACGATTACTTATTAAGAGGCCCTGACCTACTTATGTCATTATTTGGCATTATGTTGCGATTTAGAGAAAATCGAGTAGCCGTGTCTGGAGATATTAAAGATATGTTCCTCAGAGTAAAAATTCGACCAGAAGACCAGGACGCCCTCCGATTTCTATATAGAGAAGAACCAGAAGGACCTATAAACACCTATGTTATGACATCTTTAATTTTTGGTGCCAATTGTTCACCCTTCATAGCCCAATTTATTAAAAACAAAAATGCGAAGCAGTATGAGTCATCAATGCCCACTGCAGCTTCTGCTATATATAAAAGTCACTATATGGATGATTATATAGACAGCCTACCTAATGAAGAGACAGCAATACAACTGATTCATGACGTCATGTCCATTCACCAGAAAGGTGGGTTCGAGATGAGGAATTGGACGAGTAATAGTAAACAAGTACTTGCAAGCCTACCTAAAGACTTACTAGGCGATGCAGCCGTCAAATTCAAAATAGGTCAACAGTATGAGGGCGAACGCACGCTTGGATTGATTTGGCATCCAAGTGATGATACTTTGAGATTCGACGTTTCTTTCAAGCGGATACCCGAAAGTATTATAAATGGGACACAAAAGCCTACCAAGAGGGAAATGTTACGTGTAATAATGTCGATTTTTGACGTATATGGCATTCTAGCACCATACACCATAAATGGAAAAATTATTTTACAAGAAACCTGGAAATCAAAGATCAGTTGGGATGATTATGTACCCGAAACAGTATTTGAGAAATGGTCCAAATGGATTTGTTTATTGAAATCAATACAAGATGTTAGCTTGCCAAGGCACTATCCAGCTGCTACCACAGGAGTGAGCGAGAAGAAAAATAAAATTCCCTCGCCATCTACCTCAAGCGCTACGACTACGAGTGCTACGAGTATTGCTACGAGCGTAGCAGACGCGACATCGGCTACGAGTGCTACGACGCACAGCTGTTACAGTGTCAATGATCGAAAGATTGTTACTCAAAATAATTACAGACACCTACAGATGCATGTGTTTTGTGATGCGTCTAGCAAGGCATACTGCGCAGTCGCGTACTGGAGATGGAATGACGACCTGAATAATACACGCGTAGCGTTCATCGCGAGTAAGTGTCGGGTTGTAGGAAACAAACCGACAACTATCCCACGCCTGGAACTTCAGGCTGCTGTCCTAGCGTCTAGACTAGCAGACTCAGTTGCTAGAGAACATAATATAAAGCCTGAACGACGAGTATTTTGGAGCGACTCAACAACAGTGCTTCATTGGATAAATAACGATGCCCGTAATTATAAAACATATGTGGCAAATCGTTTAGGTGAAATTGACGACCTCACAGAAAGAAGCGAATGGCGATACGTACCCACTAAAATAAATGTCGCTGACATCGCTACAAGAGAAAGCTATGACTGCTTTGTTTTACAAAATGAATGGATGTATGGACCTGCCTTTTTACACAGAGACTGTGACCATTGGCCGAAAAATATTACACAACCTGAAAAGGAAGAAGGAATGGAATGTTTAACTGTCATGCTTCAAAATGAAATTGCATACTTACCGGTGCCTGAGCCTACGCGATTTTCCTCATGGCTACGCTTACTGAGATCTACATCAAGAGTACTTACCTTTGTTGATATGGGATTGAAGGTTATAAATAAATTAGAGAGTCAAGATGACGCCATGGATAGAGCTGAGCGCCTTCTACTTACTTACTCACAAGCCCAGTCGTTCAGTGAAGAGATTGCCCTGCTGAAAGGCTCAAAACCAATACCTACCACTAGTAAATTACTTACCTTGTCACCTTACCTTGATCAGCATGGAGTCTTGCGGGCCGGAGGGAGAATCGATGCTGCTGCAGATGTGCTACCTGAAATGAAAAGACCTGCAATCTTGGATGGACAAAATTACATAGCTCGGTTGATCATAAGACATTACCATGTCAACGCCGCCCATGGGAATCAAGAAACCGTTGTCAATGAAGTGAAACAAAAATACTGGGTAATCAGATTGCGACCAACGGTTAAAAATGTGGTTTCAAAATGTATGCTGTGCAGATTAAGGAAATGTAAACCAGCAATACCAAGACTTGGAGACTTACCTCAAGCAAGGGTGGCTCACCACCAACGTCCATTTACCTACTGCGGAGTGGACTTGTTTGGGCCAATGGAGGTCACTATTGGTAGACGTCACGAACGAAGATATGGGGTGCTGTTCACTTGCCTCACAGTGAGAGCCATTCATATAGAAACTGTTACCACACTGACGACTGACTCCTTTATTATGGCCCTTCGACGCATGGCCGCAAGACGCGGATGGCCCCGTCACATATATTCTGACAACGGGACTAACCTTAGAGGAGCTCACGCTGAACTGAAGAAGTCAGTTACGGAATTAGATGAGGAGGTAATGAAGAACGAGGCTGAGAATCACGGCACCAAATGGTCGTTCATACCACCTGCTAGCCCTCACTGGGGTGGGGCATGGGAACGGCTCATACGTAGCGTGAAGACGTCGTTGAAAATAGTACTTAAAGAAAGAGCTCCAAGGGAAGAGACCTTTAACACTCTATTAAGTGAAGTTGAAAGCATAGTAAACAGTAGACCATTGACTCACGTTTCAGTGGAACCTGGCAGCATGGAGACCTTGACACCAAACCATTTTCTACTTGGGACATCTTTGAACTCACCGCAGCTCGGCAAATTTGATGATTCCTGCTTATTCCTAAGAAAGCAATGGCGAATATCCCAGCGACTAGCGGATATGTTCTGGAACAGATGGGTAAGAGAGGTGCTACCTGACCTTATACCCCGGAAAAAGTGGAACAAAGACCAAAAACCGCTGCAAGTGGGAGATCTGGTATTTATAGTCGACCCAAACGGCCCTAGAAACTTGTGGCCAAAGGGCTTGATTAGAGAGGTGTGCCCTGGGAGAGATGGACGTGTCAGAGTAGTAAAAGTTGAAACAAAGTCTGGAATTGTGACGCGGTCCGCCTCACGTGTCGCTCGGGTGCTTTTGACTGATGAGTGTTGCTAAGGCAACACTGGGGTGGGGCATGTTAGCGACGCAATATTTTACTAGATCTATAAGCAGTAACAAACATTGTAAAAGGAAGTGCGCGGGGTCAGAGCGGATAAAAAGACCCGAGTCCCAAACCGCCAATTACATCATATTACGCAATGACGCAGTGCCATTTCGAACGCGACTGACAGCGCGCGCTCCCTAACAGAAAATTTTGTCATCCAACTCTACTACAGTTAATATAAACCTTCTTTTGCTATGTACACGTTATTTTTATCCTTGATCCACCAGTAACATAAATGATTTTTCTTTCTTCAAACATCCTCAGAATTTCCCGATATATCCAAGTTATAGCTCATCTGCCTAATCATTTCCCAACTATATTGAGGACGGCTTCCAGTCAAACCAGATGCAGCTGAATACCAGTATTGCACATGGAGCGACTGACTTACTGGTGTCCACAACCCAGTTACTGGGTTACACGATAACCCTTGGTAAAACTGGTTGTCAGACTTTCGGGCTTCTGATTGCACAGGGAGAGTCTCGGATATGTAATGGATGATCACCCATCTACGGACTGACCTCGGCAAGCGTAGCTTAACGTTCGGCTAACCTGTGCGCTTGTTATAACTTAGCCAGGACCTAAACAAGTCAAGCCAAATTATACCTACAGTTTGTAAATGACACTTGACTTGATCGAGAATAGATCGAAGTCTATTAATTCCGTTTGATCGACTCCGCTCGCTGGTAAAGTACAGACGCCAGCACATCAATCTACCCGAAACTGTCAAATGTTCCCAATCAACTTCGAACCTTATGCTCTAGCGATAAAGTTGAAAATCTATCAAAGAAATTTCACAGATTGTAGTAGCTTGATGTGCTGGCGTCTGTACCTACTTCCTACCCTCATTGATTTTATCTGTCCATACTCGTATATGTTCAATGTTCATATCGAGAGTGCATGATACATATTATTATGTGCTATCCTGACTCCTCACATTTTATAAAACGCAATTTGTATTACTGATAGATATTGCGCTTGTACGTCGAAAACCAGTTAAGGCTCCTTCAAACAGATGCGACACGACACGCGACACAAAGGCACCGTAAGTCGCGCAACGAGCGGTGCCTTTGTGTCGCGTGCGATTCGCGTCGCGCCTGTTTGCAGGAGCCTTTAAGCCATACCTACCTAATCCAAATCAGTTTTGGGAACTGATTTGGATTAGGTATATGGCTTAAAACGGCATCTGAATGAATTTGGCCCTAAGTTACAATCTCTTGTCCTCACGGAGGAGCCAGTGGCTAAATAATAACAGCTGCACAGCTCGATCGATCAGGTTAAGCTACGCTTGCCGCGGTTGGTCTGTGGATGGGTGACCATCTTTACATACCGTGACCCCTCCGTGTCTCTGAAATCACGTTAAGCCGTTTGTCCCGTCTGTCATTCGCGATTCTTTGACAGTCGTTACGGGTAGTCAGAAGCCCGAAAGTCTTGACAACCAGTCTTACCAAGGGGTATCGTATTACCCAATAACTGGGTTGTGGAGGTCAGATAGGCAGTCGCTCCATGTAAAATACTGGTATTCAGCTGCATCCGGTTAGACTGGAAGCCGACCCCAACATAGTTAGGAAAAGGCTAGGCAGATGATGAGTTACAATATCTTGTTTCGTTATTTGGAAAACCTAAGCAAATTGCATAAGTTTTCCCACTTATATAAGCTTTAGTACCTATCTATAAACCTCTACACCTAAATACTAAATTCACATGACAATCACTGTATTACAAACAATGCCGCATTTGCAAAAAAAAACACACGGATTGTGAACTCCGACCCTTGAGGTGTAGGTCGACGCGCGTCACTCATTCCTCTCATAAGTCACAATAGCCATTCTATAAAGACACATTTGGCAAGTTACTTACATCATCAGTTACGACACCTTCGTCGGCTCCGGGATCCGGGACTCTCAAAGTCCCTGGCGCCCATTTGTTAATTAATAGCATTTTTAATAACTGGAAGGTTATACTTTATTTTTGAATTTTATAATAGTTAATTTAAACTTTTAAGGCTCCTACAAACAGGCGCGACATGCGATATAATCGCGTGCGACACAAAGGCACAGCTCGTTGCGCGACTTGCGGTGCCCTTGTGTCGCGCGCGATTTTATCGCGTGTCGCGCCTGTTTGTAGGAGCCTTTAAACGGAACAGTACTGGGTTTATCTCCAACTCCCCATGACCATAGCTCTTTCTGCTGAAATTTTAGCTGACTGGCAATAAGATCTAACTATAGTCACCTACCTAATTTATTATTTTATTGCGGTAGACCCGTATCGGCTACCGAGTATGGTTATGTTGAGCAGATTTATTTTTATAAATATACAGTGTTTGAGACAGTTTGTTGTTTCCTTATATTTCGATACCCAACCACCTGGCATCTGGGCTTATGTTAGATCGCCATAAGAGGGAACAAATAAAAAAGTGTAACAGTAGTTTTAGTATTTTACATGGAGCGACTGCCTATCTGACCTCCACAACCCAGTTATTGCGTAAAGGCTCCTGCAAACAGGCGCGACGCGCGACGCGAATCGCGCGCGACACAAAGGCACCGCTCGTTGCGCGACTTGCGGTGCCTGTGTCGCGTGTCGCGTCGCGCCTGTGTGTACGAGCCTTAATGCGATACCCATTGGTAAGACTGGTTATCGGACTTCCGGGCTTCTGACTACCCGTCACGATTGTCAAAGATCCACGAATGACAGCCGGGACCAACAGCTTATCGTGCTTACCGAAGCACGGAGGGGTCACGGTATGTAAAGATGGCAAGTTACATACATCATAATGAATATATTGAATATTTTTGTATACCTGCTGCCATATCAGGCCTGTTTTATAATCTCCAAGTACTGTTTAAGTTAGATTAATTTCGTGATTAAGTTGCAAGTGGTTATAAAATAAAATTGAATTGGAAAATGTGTCCAGTCTGTAGAAAGCCTTTTATGAGCGAACTTCATCATTTATAGAACTTTTAACATCATAGGTACAGTTGACCGTACGTCAGTGGTAACACTTTGTCCCTGTGCTCGTTTTATTTTAAACCAAATTAAATAAAAGTCGGAAGAACGAATAGAAAATATTGTATTGATTACGAAACAGACACAGTTTTATATGGGTTTCATAGTAAAATAGTGTGAAATCGGGGTTTAAACACAAGTGAGTGGTCTAAAAAGGGCGTGGTCTCGTCAAAGTCGTTACCAGACTTATTTTTTTAACATTTCATGCTCGTCAGTTGAGTGGATTTGGATATATAGTGTCTGGATGCACATTCTACTGTTATCATTATCAATCTGAAACTTAACTATCAAGAAAAAGATTTTCTCATTTTTCGACCAATTTTCCAAAATGCATACAACAATAACATAATTTAATTTTCATGTCCACATTATCTTACGTCACTAAAACGGTACAACTAAGGTACAACTACAAGAACCTTGAAGACGCACCGCTGATCACAGCTTGCAACACCATCACCTTTGCACGCAACGTCTGTGAAGTGTTGCCATCTTTTATTGAATCACTCATCTTTTAACGGCTTGGCTATTAATTGTCGTGGTTTGTTCGCGGATTAAGCAAAGATACTGTATGAATATATGTCTTTGTATGAAATCTTAGCAATAAATACATTATAACAAACACATCTTATTGTATTTTAAAACATGTTAAATGCTGTATGTACAAATATACTGTACAGCTGTCAAATGAAGAAAACTTTTTTGTGTTGCAAAAACCTGACCATCCGTACCATAACCTACATGGAATTTGAAACTTTAAAAAGTTAAAAACTACTAATTATGGTGCAGTTTGTAGATTGCGAGGGAAAAATGTGGAACAAATTACACATTTTTCCCTCGCAATCTACAAACTGCATGAGCTTACAAATGTGTGAATTAATTTGCATATTCATAAACAAAAATTGCTCTATGCGAGCTTGATATTTATGTTGATAAATTAGTTTAGTTCTGAGGACGTTGAAATAAAATACATGACTACAGTGCGGCCGAGGAGAAAATGCGTTCTTGATACCTGTCAGTTTTATACAAACGAATACGGGTTTTGCGAATTTGAGCTTTAATAGCTACTAGAATTGTTGCACTGACAGGTATCCGGAACGTATTCTCTCGAACGGCCGGACTGGAGTACTTCCCATGGCAACACCAAGTTCATAACGTAATCTCCTACCTAAAATATTTCGTCTATTCAGGAATCTTCCGTTAAGAATGGAATAGAATATAATATTTACGTGGAATCTGCCTGATCATTGTTTTCTCATTTTGCTGTGTGTGTGCTGTTTGTGCTGTCTGTGTATTGCTGTGTCATTATTGCTTAACTTATTTATTTTTGTCTCAATATTCCTTATTATACTCACGATGAATTGCGGTTTTTTGAAGATACTTACCTCCTATTTATTAAAGGGAGTGACCTGATACCTGTCAGTTTTATACAAACGAATACGTGTTTTGCGAATTTGTGCTTTATTAGCTACTAGAATTGTTGCACTGACAGGTATCCGGAACGTATTCTCTCGAACGGCCGGACTGGAGTACTTCCCATGGCAACACCAAGTTCATAACGTAATCTCCTACCTAAAATATTTCGTCTATTCAGGAATCTTCCGTTAAGAATGGAATAGAATATAATATTTACGTGGAATCTGCCTGATCATTGTTTTCTCATTTTGCTGTGTGTGTGCTGTTTGTGCTGTCTGTGTATTGCTGTGTCATTATTGCTTAACTTATTTATTTTTGTCTCAATATTCCTTATTATACTCACGATGAATTGCGGTTTTTTGAAGATACTTACCTCCTATTTATTAAAGGGAGTGACCTGATACCTGTTAGTTTTATACAAACGAATACGTGGTTTGCGAATTTGTGCTTTATTAGCTACTAGAATTGTTGCACTGACAGGTATCAGGAACGTATTCTCTCGAAGGCCGGACTGTAGTACTTCCCATGACAACACCAAGTTCATAACGTAATCTCCTACCTAAAATATTTTGTCGATTCAGGAATCTTCCGTTAAGAATGGAATAGAATATAATACTTATTTACATGGAATCTGCCTGATCATTGTTGTCTCATTCTGCTGTGTGTGTGCTGTTTGTGCTGTCTGTGTATTGCTATGTCATTGTTGCTTAACTTATTTATTTTTGTCTCAATATTCCTTATTATACTCACGATGAATTGCGGTTTTTTGAAGATACTTACCTCCTATTTATTAAGGGGAGTGATCTGATACCTGTCAGTTTTATACAAACGAATACGTGTTTTGCGAATTTGATCTTTATTAGCTAGTAGAATTGTTGCACTGACAGGTATCAGGAACGCATTCTCTCGACGGCTGGACTGTAGTACTTCCCATGGCAACACCAAGTTCATAACGTAATCTCCTTCTACCTAAAATATTTTGTTGATTCAGGAATCTTCCGTTAAGAATGGAATAGAATATAACATTTATTTATGTCGAATCTGCCTGATCATTGCTGTCTCATTCTGCTGTGTGTGTCTGTGTTGTTTGTGTATTGCTGTGTCATTGTGTAGGTACTCATTGTTGCTTAACTTATTTATTTTTGTCTTAATATTCCTTATTATACTCACGATGAATTGCGGTTTTTTGGAGATACTTACCTCTTATTTATTAAGGGGAGTGACTGTCCTTTTGTTTTTCGTAAATCATCAATTTATACTAGACTGGCGAACCGCCTCAATTTTGCACGGGTAAATAATACTTCTAAGAATTTATTGTAAGTAGGTCACCATTCGTCTGCCCTTATCCCAATTCTTCGGTGCAACATGTCTTGTTTCTCCACACTTCTCTATCATTCTTTATTATAAGTACACATAAAATTCTCTAAATGATGGTAAAAACCGAATCAAAATCCATCAAGTAGTTTAAAAGTAGGTTGGTACTAAGCAAACAAACGACTTTGTAAGGAAAAGTTGTTTGTGTTTTCGCTCATTGGAATTACGAAAACACAAACGATAGCTGCTATAGATAGCACTAGATAGCTCCTGCCATCTAGTGCTATTCAGGAAAGCTTACTATATTCACGGCCCCAATCTGTAATTATATTCCACGCGTAATCTTAACACGTGCAAACCACGTCAATATCTTATCTTGTAGAAACCCATAATGTAACAGCAAAGAATTGAATGTCATATTCTGTATGCTCCAAGACATTGTCAAATTATTTGTATTGTGTATGTACGAAAAACAATAAAATTGTTTCTTACCTTCTTCAATATTGTTCTATTGAATTTTACCCAAACACAATCTATCAAACGTGGTATTTTGACAGTTCAAACCATGCCAAACGTCGCATTCATTTCGCGCGGTTTCGTTAAGTGTGTCATAGAGAATACGTTATTAGCAGATGTGATCACCTAAGGAATTGACGTGGTTTCGAAATAAGGAATCGTTAATTGGTCATGAGCGAATTAGGGCCCTGGATACAAAAGCCACAAAGTATTAACAGGCGCGACACGCGATATAATCGCGCGCGACAGAAAGGCACCGCTCGTTGCGCGACTTGCGGTGCCTTTGTGTCGCGTGTCGTGTCGCGCCTGTTTGAAGGAGCCTTTATCCAGAATACCTTCGTTTTTGACTCGCCGCCCGGTCGGAAACGTAGGTACCCACCCACCCCTAACTGTTAGCATTCTTTAACGATTCTAGAATGCAATTTTTATTTTCTTTATTTGGATTCAGATTGTGTTACGTCTTATAGAGTAACAAATAATAACTGTAATCAACACATTTGATGCGGACTTATGAAACATTAAAATACAGCACATTTCGCAAAAATTATGAAGCTTTATTCTGTTCCAATAGCCAACAGATCCAATACATACATAGATTGCGGTCTTACTTTTATTTTAACGTACAGACCCCAGCACATCAAACTACTACAATTAATCAAATTTCTTTAATAGATTTCAACTTTATTGCTGAAGTATAAGGTTCAAAGTTGATTGGGAAAATTTGACAGTTTCGGGTAGCTTGATGTGCTGGCGTCTGTACAATCCAAGAGTTGATCTGAATGAGACTGTTTGCACCTTCATTATGTAAGAGTGCGGAACTTCTTTTGTAAAGCATCATCATTATTGAGAACATTAAAAGTTAAAAGATATTATGATTTTAGTGAAATGAAAATGAACCCTACTATCTGTTCATTTTTTTTCACTAAAATCATAATATCTTTTAACTTTTAACAATGAGCACGTGAGAGGATCTTTCGGAGTGCCTCCAATAACCGGACAAACTAAAAGAAATCAGGCTTGGATGAAACAGCCACGTAATGAGAAGAGACGATAATTTCTCAGTAAAAACTGTCTTGAATATTCCAACGAAACGCCTGGGAGGAAGAAGACCCCCGCTACATGGTGGTCCACAGTATTAAGAAAAACACGAAAGCATAGAACCTAACTCCTATGACAACCCAGGATAGATCGTCCTGGCGCCGGTGTACAGACGCCAGCACATCAAGCTACTACAATCTGTCATATTTGTTTAATAGATTTTCAACTTTATCGCTAAGACATAAGGTTCAAAGTTGATTGGGAAAATTTGACAGTTTCGGGTAGCTTGATGTGCTGGCGTCTGTACAAGAAGACCCGACGCCAGATAGAACTGGGACGGAAGATTAAGAAGTAAACTAGCCCAGAGAATAAAAAAACAAAAAGTATGGGACTACTTCGACGGCTCGATTGTCTGTCACAAATTCGCAAGAGAAAATAAAAAAAAAACAAAGTATTCACGAATGAATGATAAATGCCTACCATAATCCGGAAATTACTTAACTAAATACCACAATAAAGGTCAGAAATTAGAAACCAAGACAATTAAAAACTAATTGGGTAACAACTAATCATCTAGCCGGCAATACACAGCTTACAATGTTAGGATTAAATTGCCGTGAAGTAATTATAGGAAACCCCCGAATTGAACTGTAATTAAATTGTGTGAGAAAAACAGAAGGGCAAGTCCAAAAGTTCCTCCATTCAGGACGAGCCTAGTAAGTCATACCTACCTCTATTTTTCTCTCTATCGGCAAGTTGTTTACAAGCATCCATTTACTGGGTTAGTCACTGGATAAAAAAGATGGCCAGACTTATTGGGCGAAATATTTGGCTAAATGTATGATTCCGAAATACAGGCCCGACTACCCCATAGGCCCTATACCCCATAGGACACCCTATGGCATAGGGTGTCCTCAAAGACGACTGAGGAAAGGCAATAAACGCATACATACTGCTATGACCGATCCGTTTTCAAAGTTGATCATTAGTTATCTGCTTGTACGCGCTTCATTCCGGCTCTTTAAACTTACATAGTATGTTTTCCTCATAAAAAGTCCATGTTGTAACATTCATATCGAAGGCAGCTTCCTCTGTGCGAGCGCCGACAGCGCCTGACGCATACGCCCGGCATCACGTACACCAGCACTCGATAGATTTGCAAACTTCACTGACTTACGAACGACACAGTCGTCTCTATTTCTGGAGTTATGTATATATTATGTATAGCAACTTCTTGCGTTATGGGGAATGGAATTCGTAATTTGATGAAAATTTCGTACATCACAACAACATTTTGTACAAGAATTTAGCACGCAAAAACGAATAGTAAGGTTTGTTCAAATTACGACTTGCTATAATTGAGTGTTTATCGGCCGTGACAAAATGCAAACGTCTGTCGAAAAATGTTTCTATCGCAAAAAGCATATTATAATGTCGCCGAATTTCTAACCGAAAAAGTTTTTGATTGAATAATTTTGCTTTTTTCCTGACACTAAAATTAAATTTACATGACCACGGCTGTAATTTTTGACATAATTCCTGTAATTTTTGACATTAATCTTGTAATTTTGACATCTATCTTGTAAATTTGACATAAATCTTTTAATAACAGACATGTAGTTACTTTGACATTATTCTTGTATTTGATTGACATTAAAGTTTTTTGCCTTAAATTTAATTTTGACATTATAACATAAAAAATAATTTCTAATTTGTAAAGTTTCTAAATCAAAACTTTGTAATTGCATTTTTCGATTTTTAGTATTGTTAATTCTTTTCATTGTTATGGAAATATTTGTACGCCGATACTTACGGCTAAACATGATTGGACTCAAACTATATAATATCTTGCATGCTCTTGTATGTATACAATGTTTAACAAATAAAGAAATCTTATCTTATCTTATCTGTCGTCTACAATAACTTCGTGATTCGTCGTCTACAGTAACCTGGGTTATGACAAAATCATTTTATCTGTCACCAGCCGCACCCCGTGGTTCCACCCGCATAAGTCTCAATTCCGTGGGACTATCAGGATAAAAAGTACCTATTCCATGCCATAACCCAAGACATGGTCTACCCATGTGTCAAATTTCATCCAAATGCTAAAACGGCTGAACAGCCGCTGTTTTAGCGTGGCAGCGTAACAAACAAACATAGAAAAATCCAATCTTCTCACTTTATTTATAGTTTAGAGAAGATACATGAAATATGTCACAGCACCAAGTGCTATTTTTAGTTCACTACAAATTCCCAACAATTTTAGCTGCCTACTCTAACAGCCTACTTTCAATTTGTCTGCCTTGAAACAGAAATCCTGTTCTAGACTAAAAATTATCATAGTATAGTATCAGTTGCTATGCTCGCGTGGTACGGAGCCATTTAAGACATGATAACTCTTGGCCTTAACTTTTCCCGCAGAAAGTTGTTAATTTAAAGTTGGTTTATTCTACGGTACTGTTTACTGCATATCATCTGCATCCCCAATGAGCTGTGCACCAAAAAAACACTATGTGGAACCCTAAGGCAGCCAGAAAGCGTTGCGGCAGGCGAACCGTAGAAGATGGCGGGATGAGCTGGACAAAACAAATTATTAGTTGTCCGCATTAACACTGCATCGCAAGCACTGCGAGCGCAGTGGTGGCCCAGTGGTAGCGACTCCGAGTCGTGGGTTCCCACCCAGACAGGCACTTTATTTTGTGGAAACATGTAATTTCATCACCACTGCTCTAAAACGGTGAAGGAAAACAGTGTGGAAACCGGCATGTCCTAGAACTATAAATTGGAAGACATGTGACATGAGACATCTACCAAACCGCACTGGGGCCAAGGTAGATTATAGCCGACTCCCTCTAAAAGAGGGGAGGCATGTGTCCCAGCAGTGGGAAAATTATAGGCTGATTATGCCTATACGCAAGCACTGGAAGTTATGGGGAGAGGCCTTTGTCCAGCAGTGGGATGATACAGGCAATAGTAACAGTAACTGTTAACTAAATTACTGTTACAGCATAGTGCATTCCATTGAGTTTGTAACAGTTTGCTCTGAACAATTCGGCTGGCTGTTGTAAAATTCTGTGATAATTCTTTTGTAGAGTTTTTATGACTGCTCTTAGCTTTAGTGAGATGTGCTGCAGCATCGTCATTGCTCTTCCATCTACCATCTTTTCAACTTACATTAAGTATTTGTTTTACCATCCTATATTTCCTGTGAACTATTTTAGTCATTTGCAGCATGTTATCTCATTTCTGCTTGAATTTTTTTTAGCAACAGAAAACTGTACTTTTTAACTTTTTATGTTCATGCGAAAGAAAGTTTGATACAAGATACAATAGAATATATCTTATGTATTGTTTTTATTTCCCAAAGGACTATACAATGTACAATGTGTGTGTGATTCAATGTCTCTGGACTTTATTTTTTTATACTATCAATTAGTGTTGCCACATTGGAGATTGGATTTCTCATTACCATAGACATATTTCTAATAAACGTCTAGTGAGCCCAAGACCTCAAGGTCACCTCAAGGTTCCTATCGCTGGTCGAATCAATTTATGACACCACATGAGAAGTAGTGTCGTCATTTCTATTAGGTTGCTCAACTATCTATTAAAATGTCACGAGAAGGTAATGCGTGCGATGTGGTTAAGCCAACAACGTAGACAGGTAGCTTAGAAATATTTCCTTAACGTATGCATAAGTAGCTTATAACGTTTCCACTGCCTTTGCAACACTATGCTTTGTGATGCATTTTGCGACTAATTCTCTTGACACACCATTCAGTTACTTCAACTTCATTCCATCCAGTTAATTCCTCAATTGGTTATAACCTTTCACTTTCTTCTCTCTAAACTTTAAAACAAGATCATGCATCCACTTCCTTCATCACTTCTCTCAAACTTTTAAAAGCAATGATATTCTCAGTGTATCCTCGCTTTGAAATCCAAAGGCACCCACTATAGACAAGCTCATCACACCATAATCTACCTAAATCAGAATTAGCCTATTAACATTGACCGTAAGTTAGCAACCAGTTGTTGTGCAACCGCTCGGCGCAGGCGCAGTGTAAGCTGCGCGCGCGCAGTCAGTCAGTGAATGGGGAACCACATGGTGTCGCGAACAGTGAACCTCTCGTAATAGTGTTGTGCTTGTTTTTTCAGGTATTCTTGCATTATTATTCTCAACTCGTTGCGATTTCTAGAGCAAATTCTTACGGTTCGTTTGTGTTCATATAATTATTTTAAAAAGCTATGGAAGTGATTTGTGTGACCATTTTGAGGAATTCAGGTTTGCGTGTGAAGCTATGTTTTAGAAGACATTAGAAATGATTTGAATGCTAATGAAACTAATTATGTAGATTTGTACTTTCGAATAATTACATACTTACCTATTCATGGTGTTTGTTTGTGGAACATTATGAAATTCTTTTACTCTATTATAAATTACGAAAGGCTCATTGAACTCTTTTGTGCCGAAAGAAGTAGAATTTGCTAGCTGACATACAACTACAGGTTTATTGATACTGATATGTGATAAATCGGTCGAATTTAAAGAACTATGTACAATGTATATGTATGTATATGTGTGTGTATGTTGTGGATGTATGTATATTTTGATAGTTCACGTTGCTATTCTTCCATGGAGTAGGTATACACTTTCTACCCGCTGATGTACCCTATTCGTATTGGGTATGGTAGGGTACAATCAGCTGGGTGTACGGCGGGAGTTCGCTGTTGTTGAGTACATAATTATCCTACTCCGCGGAATACTAAATAATCCGGGAGTAGGTACTACAGCGGTTTAGTATTTGTGTACCAGACCGCTACGTGTGGAGGCGGCAGTATCCACCACTGTTCTTGGTACCGCCAGCGACCAATTTACTGGCGAAAACACCTTTAACCCGAGCAATACACACTATCAAAAAAATTCACATACAAATTGACGTATTTACATGTACTAGGAGTGAATCCGCAAGGGTACTATTATTTATACTACGCTACACATGAGTTATGATAGGTTAGGCAAAATTTGTTTTTGTATTGTATATAAATGTGTAGTATTAAATATTAAATGATATTAAATTATATAATAGTTGTTCTGTGTTATTGTTATATATGAGATTTATATAATTTAGTATAGGTAGTATGTTAGATACCACACCATCGCATTAGGTTAATCCTTTTATGATAGTTGTAAAGGTAATAATAAATAAATAAATGTAAGTTCCGATAGGCAGATGAAGCTTTTGCCCTAAGCTAAGCTTTTGCCTATTATAAAAAGACTAGCTTCTGCCCACAGCTTCGTCCGCGTGGATGTCGGATATTATAGTACTGGACAAAAAGCTGCCTATGTCCAAGTCCCTAGGGTGCCATCTATCTCCTTGTCAAATTTTATCGAAATCCCTTCAGTGGTTTAGGCGTGAAAGGGTACCATACAGGCAGAGTAATTTTTAAATTTATAATAATTATGCTATAGATTTATTTTTAAATATCTCTAGGTAGCCATTTACATTTAATGTTGACCATCAAACAGTGTATCTTGATCGTTCCTTTTGCTTTTACTAATCTATTCGCTTAACCTTGTACCTTTGCTTAGAAGACACGACGAACATTCGCAACTTTATTTTTATGACTCGTGAGAAACAATAAGTGTCGTGTAGTATGTCCCACTAACCGTTAATTATAAGATTAATCATTATCTCATCACGCACAGCTTACATAGGGAGAGCGTATGATTTGAGTCATGGTTACACTCGTGTATCTGTACCTAATTAAATGTTAACATTGATGACTCCCTAATCATTGTCTTTTGCACTAATAATTTCGTGGGAACATTTTCTTGATCCACCAAATGGTGTTTTAATACGGTCATGAGATATGTTCATATTTGGCATAATCCATTCCCTCTTCAAGAGGGAGTGAACTGTAATCTACCACGCGGGCCCACTGCGGGTTGGAACATGTCACATATCTTCGAATTTTTGGTTCTAGGACATACCGGTTTCCTCACGATATTTTCTGTCATTGTTTTGACAGCAGAGGTTATATTTGTTTATGCTTAATTTTTCCTCGGGCATTTTAAGATACAGCCGGACTAAAGCTTTGCAGAATATTAGAATCTGTCTCGCAAATAAATCCTTCGGAATTGAGGTCAAGATCCTTATCACTCTCTAACTTAAAATATAAGTTAGATCGTTACTAACCCTGAGTCACGTTTTTAAGACGATTAATCTTAGCTTACATAAACGGGACTATCTCACTGTAAACTTAATGCACTTCTTGAAGATGATGTTTCCTCTTCTCTTTCATTTAATAAACGGACTTATAGCTTCTTAAAATACTTATAGCTTCTTAAACGGACGTATAGCTTCTTTAAAATCTTGGTTTTGTTATTCAACTCATAACATTTTATTGGCAATTCATTGGCTTCCGTATCGTCTTCCTCCTCTAATGATCGATTAGAGCTACCTCAAGAACGTCTGGCATTCTTGAGGTAGCTCTAATCTGGTTCTAAGGATTGTTGTCCGAGAAGCAAACCAAGGGTTCCAAAATAGATTCTTATTCTTCGAGATGTAAAATGTTTTTGCAACGATTTTGTTGTCCGGAAACTAAAAATTGTTATCGATCACAAATTGAGTGTCGAACAGTGTCTTACTTTCTAGTAGATAACAATAATGATTGGAAGCGTATCTCTCCGATAGAATCTTTAAGCTTTAAACCAGTATATAGATTTTCCCATCGTGCTTTGTAATCATACAGAGGTAAATTTCATATCGTTCTAGCTCCCAATGTCGGTACGGATTTTATTCTTCTTCGTTCATTATGGCACGATATTTGTAAGAATAGCACATAGCCGTGAAAAAGATATTCTAGCCAGTCGGCAAGGTGGTAGCGAGGATAGACTTTGCTCCCTGTCTGTACCGGGAACCACATAGCCTAAGGTCGTCTTGAGGTACCTTCCGACAACTTGTCACTCGAAGTATCATTATACAAAAACAAGTAGGTATATACATTTATATGCTAATGTAGTTACTAAATCTGCCATGAGGGCGGTATCAAAGTAGTCCATGCTCCTTGTCTCTACCGGGAACCACATAACCTAAGGTCGTCTTGAGGTGCGTTCCGACGACGACGGCTTGTCGCTAGATACATATGGTAATGGTAAAGTTCCTGCATATTACTGGGTCAAGCGTTTACCTAATACGACCTTGATAACGAAATGTATTTTGACACATAATTAGAACACATACACAAGTCATTCACTATTTTGTATATATGCAATATAAAATTAAAATTTAATTATTATTTTATGAATATTTTTATATGCTAAATACGAGTATGCAAGTGACCTACATATAAAGGAGCATTTACTCGCACATGTAATTTAGGATATAGGTACAGCAGCGGATGAGCATTTGCATATAAAAATAATGTAGGTACCTATTGTTTCATTTCGTAATAAGCCTTTCTCAGTATTTGTTAAAAACACAAAGAAATTACGATATTTAAATAATTCCACATGAGGTGGGCGCAAATTACTAAATTCATTATTTTCTAAGTACTTTCGCAAGTGCAAAAAAATTGGCTCACCCCGTGCTCTTCGATTTGAAACAATATATTTCAACAAGTTTTAGTAACAGTAACCTTAGAATACATATATAATAGATTACGTTAGTGAAAGAATGATCAAAACTGATTCATTCGTTTTTGACTTTGACAGCATTCTAAAATGCAAGGTACTTGCTTACCTTATGCAGATAAGGTAATCAAGTACCTTGACGTTTTGTATGTTACTATTATTTTGACTTGTTACGAATATTATTTCTTTGACTGCCATTATAAATTTAATAATTATTTCTTAGGATCAGGTCTTTGAGATTAGGATATACTCCTGTATATCCTAATCTCAAAGACCTGATTTCATCATTTCATCCTTGAAATGATGAAATGCCGTTCTTAGGTCGTGGCGGATTGCCGTCCCATTGGACTATAAGAGTGATAATATCTCCCGCCCCGATGGCTAGTCTCCGCTGCGAGGACTATAATCTTCAAAAATAACAACTGCGGCCATAAAGCTTTAAACTACAATTATTGTAAAATTAATTAAAATTGCCTCAATAATAAACAGCAAAGGTTTTATCCATACATCTACCTATATACTCTAAACAAATAAATAAAGCTAAATTCATATGATTTTAAAATTTGTGTCTGTCTGTTTGTTCCGGCTAATCTCCGAAACGGCTGGGCCGATTTTAATGTTTGGGATGGGGATACTTTGAACCTGTGGAAGAACATAGACTTTAATTTTACTTTTTATCGACATACCATGCGGGCGAAGCCGCGGGCGGAATTTAGTAATAAATTAACATGACACGAACACGAATTAAATCAAAAAGACACCTAACCCCACCCAAACTACAAGAGGAAATACAAAGAAAACTAAAAAAATTACGAACGAAACGGAAAAGTTACGTACAACTTTATCCGATACTTGAAGGTTCATATTTAACGTGAAATCGGTTGCCGAACTCATTCTGTAAAAAGTACATAATAAAAAAGTAACTGAACCTAAAGCTATACACACATTGGTGACGTAAGTGGTCCAGCACAAGAGAAAGAAATTTGGCCATATACTAGCCCAAGTTTTATAATCAAGCCACGTTTATCTATGTATATTCAGTTTGGGCGGCGATTTAAAACTTTCGGAGCGTCAAAACTCAAATAGACCTAAAATCCTAATCTATTGTAGCTTTTGTGACCTTTCGCTTTATTTCTATAGTTATCCCTACAATATATATATATGTTTTTATATGTTGGTGTTTTCGTTTTTTTCACAGAACGAGCTTTCATATACTCTTAAAACTAAAGCAAAAGAGTTCCCTCCTAATATACCGGATTTATTCAAAGTTGGTAAAAAATACATTTCATACACCAGTGATTGGCCCAAAGCATCTATCTCAAGACTTATGTATAGTATTTGGATGTTGGTTGTAAGGTGAATGCACATTATGTTGCAACGAACGCGATATTTCGGATATGATAAACATTACATTTTACTTCCTTTTCGTATTACATAATACATTTGAGTGTTCCTAAAATAATTATTACACATTTAGTTTAAACGATCATTGATGCGGTTTATACATGACATGTACAATGAAATAGTCATTATTTCGTTAATGTTTTTTTTATAATGTCTTCCTATGTTCTAATTCAATTGTGCAATAAATATTAATCTATAAATATTATTCTATTACACTATTGCATTTAGGATCCTCATTAGCTATAGAATTGAGGAAACCATTGAGTTAATCGCCTACGCAATCAAAGAACTAAGAAAGCAAGTTATCATCAGAAAATGACTCACTGCGACATAATGAACAAAATGAATGTCAGCAGAGTAACACACTTCAATTAATGTTAAAATAATGAAATACTTCGAAATGTATAAGTGAATTATTGCAATAATTCAAAGGTCAGTTATAGATGCTCCTCGGAAAATTCAGAGGGACTGTTCGGGCACTTGTAAGTAAAAATAACAGAACTAGAATAGTATAAAATAGTAGTAGTATAGAATAGTAGAAATAATAATTGTAACAGCTGATGTCAGGGTCTGCATAATTTAACCTGTCCTTCCTGTCCGAAACCAGTTGTTACGTTATTTTTAACAACCTATCTCGTATTATAATACATAAAGAAATAGAAACAGTTCTAGAAAATAAAGCAACTTATGCTTTTCAAAATCATTATCATTGCAGTCGTATTGTTACAACAGTTTACATAACGCGACCTAAATACCAAACAGATGTCTGTCCAAGTGTCCGCTGGCACGTTCGCAGCGACACTGAGTGAGACTGGTTAAGAAAGCCGATGCAACCACGCATGCGCGGAGCACCGGACAGTGAAAGTATTGCGCGGGAGAGAGAAGACGAGATCATTAGTTAAAAATGATAATTTAGATTGGAACTCGACGGGGTACTTAGCAAGGCAAGCTTTTTTTGGTTTTATTATGACTAGATAAAGAAAACCACCACGTCCGTCTAGTTTCGCTAGCTAATCTAATTTGACCCTTTATATCGTCGACTTTGTCTTCTACAAAGTAAGTACATACGACATAAAACGAATATATTTTTTTGATATGTTTTTCATTGTGGTCAAACCACTCGTTATTTTCATTTCTTCAAACACTTAAATGGTTTACTTTACCGACAAAAATGATCCCACACGTCATGCGTAAAGTGTGTTAAACACTCGTACTGACAAATTGAGAAAAAGAACTAGCGCTCCTTAGTCCGAAATTCTGACAACCAGTCTTACCAAGGGGTTTCATATTAGCCAGTAACTGGGTTGTGGAGGTCAGATAGGCAGTCGCTCCATGTAAAATACTGGTAGTCAGCTGCATCCGGTTAGACTGGAAGCCGACCTCAACATATTTGGGAAAAGGCTAGGCAGATGTTGATGAACTAGCGCTCTTTAAGAAAACGCTGTTCATTTATCTAACCTTATCAATAAATCTGCTTAGCCCCACGTTACTCTTAGACATAATTATGCCTGTCCTAAGTTGCACCATTACTCCAAGTTATTCTATTTCCACCAGGCTCAGCGCATACAAGCATAATTTAATCTTAAATAATTATCTGGACGGATTATATGGATGTCAAACACACTCAAAGCATGTATCTCGTAAATCAAGTTATGCAGGTTCCAAAACCCAGGCACAAGACGTAGAACTACGAACGTAGTGCAATTGACATAGTCGAAATTCCTAGCGTTGGCATTCTATAAGACTTCAAAGAGCGACGCAACGCTTGCAGCTGCCTAGAATAATAAAGGTACATAGGAGTGAAGTACTAACCCTCCAGGAACACTTCTCATAATAAGTATTCACTAAGTGTGCCGTGGAACCGCGATGGGCCCAGTCAATATGATCGGTGTGGCAATCATTCAGCAAGGTGCTATACTCGACCCGGTTCTCACAGTATGCGGATCGACGATAAAAGACATAACAATGCAAAACTAATTCAATATTTCTTGTTTTTCTAACGTAAATTTTATTTCCTGCATTCGTTTATAAAAACTACATTCCTAATATATTTGTTGGGAAAATTGCTGCCACAGCTTAGTGCTGATTTCGAAGGAAATGTTCCGGTTCATTTTCTAATGACAAAAAGTTTACTTGTTATATTCGTTCTTGCCTTAAAGGGTTAGTTAGGTTGAACTAACACAAGCTATCGACTGTTTTGATAGTGGCATGCCTTACTAAATATCAACTCGCTCATTGATTTAGAGACGAGAAGTTTTAGATAAATAGTCACAGTGTTAACAAAACAATAAATAAGTTAGTAACAGATACGAAAACAATTAACACGCCAAATTGAAAACGTTAACGCAAAAACATGTGTAAAGAAGACTCGACACGCGTAAGGCGACGCATTGCGTTGCATTGCATAATATTAGCTCTTACGTAAACTGCTTCGAACACTGTCATCCGTCCACTATATCCGCACACACAATGGCCCAACATATCACTGTCCCTCCATCTAAAGGTTGTCTAGCAAGTGTACAGTCGCCGTCAGATATATTGTAGCAGACAAGGTGACCAAATACTTCTGAACAATTCAAAATGTCAATAAGTTCCATACACTACAAGTTACCATTAATATCTGAACATTCATTACTTCATTAATATCTGAGCAAATGCTTGTCAATAATTTCTATACACACAACTAACCAAAAATATCTGAACACTTACAACGTGAAGTGTATCTACGCAGACAAACATTGAGCTTACCTAATTCGTTACTGCGTGATATAAAGGACGAACCAAAAACTACTATCGACTTGACTATCTGTGGTTAGTCCTGTCAGTCCAGTAGATACACTTGACGTTGTAAGTGTTCAGATATTTTTGGTTAGTTGTGTGTATAGAAATTATTGACAAGCATCTGCTCAGATATTAATGAAGTAATGAATGTTCAGATATTAATGGTAACTTGTAGTGTAAAGAACTTATTGACATTTTAAATTGTTCAGAAATATTTGGTCACCTTGTCTGCTACAATATATCTGACGGCGACTGTACTTTGATTTTTTAGGACTACGTTTAAAGAAACGCGGCCCGTGGCTAAATAATAACAGCCGCACAGGTCGATCGATCAGGTTAAGCTACGCTTGCCGCGGCTGGTCTGTGGATGGGTGACCATCTTTACATACCGTGACCCCTTCGTGCCTCGGAAAGTACGTTAAGCCGTTGGTCCAGACTGTCAATCGTGGATCTTTGACAGTCGTTACAGGTAGTCAGAAGCCCGAAAGTCTACAACCAGTCTTACCAAGGGGTATCGTATTACCCAGTAACTGGGTTGTGGAGGTCAGATAGGCAGTCGCTTCATGTAAAATACTGGTATTCGGTTGCATCCGGTTAGACTGGAAGCCGACCCCAACATAGTTGGGAAAAAGGCTAGACAGATAATGATGATGTTTAAAGAAAAATCTTCAAGGAAAAACGTGTCTTGTAAGGCCCTATGACCTCCATTGAAGAAAGTGGCTGCATACTCGAGTGTCGTTTTGCAATGGTGGGAATTTTGGGCGGTCACGTTGAATCGGTAAACAGGATATGTGTAAAATACTTAGAAAACACTCGTGAAATGCTACTAAGATAATTATTTTGTCTGAAACTAACTTGAAATAAATGTCAGATAGCTGTTGTGTCTGAGTGGAATACCTCGTTTGTTTGAACAAAACAGTTCCATAGAAATCTTAAATAAAAAAATAAGAAGTCTAGACTTTAAGAAGATAATATTAATTGCTTCTTAAAATAATACCAATTATAAAAATCTAGAGCAAGATTAGCCTCCTTTTCCATCTCTTGCTCCAAATTTAACGCCAAAATTTATATTAACGAGTGCAAACGTTTTACTTCCGAGAACTGAGCAAGAAAAAGCGATCCAGTTTCGAAAGTTCCGTACAGTGCACCCTGCCCTTTTTTTCACATAACAGGCTTTCATTAAGTCTGATGTAATAAATTACATAAATATTCTCATAATTCTTGATTTTGAGATAGGTACTTATTGAACGTAATAAAACTATCATCTACTTATTTATTGAGTACCGTTCTTGACTTAATTGCTTTCAGAAAATGAATAATGCTAATGCGTTTACTTCGTCCGGCAATAAAGACCGACATGTTGTAGACTCGTAAACCTTGTGCATCATTAAAGTGATGTTACCGCTAGGATGTTTGACTGCTTCCGCTCTAAGCCATAATGCATGTGAAGCAATCATATGTTAGGTTTAATGAATGTCATCCATCAGCTCATCCCGTATTTACTCTTCAGAGATTAGCATTTGTACTGCGCTAGTATAGTATATACGTGTATAAGGTTAAGATAATATTTCTTTTGAGAGCAGTCGTGGGTTCGAACGCAAGCAGGCACTTTACTTTTTATAAATTATTTCATCACCACTGCTCTAAAAACGGTGAAGGAAAACATCGTGAGGAAACAGCTATGTCCTACAACCAAAAATAAATCGAAGACATCTGACATCCTGGCCAACCCGCACTGGGCCCGCGTGATTGTTTATGGCCCATTTCCATGTTTTTTGTTTTTTCATTATAGGCAGATTACGTTTCGTTATCCTGCGATTTCAACAACGATACAAACACAGAATTATGCAGCTATCCATCATTTACATGATGTCTTCATTTTATGTCTAAATTATATTTCTGTCAATTTCCAGATGCCGATGAAGCAACACTGAGCAACAATGGGAGTGGTATCCGTAGTTTCTGCGGCCACCAAGGCGGCTCTCGCAATCGGTGGCCTCAGTAAACTCACCTTCATCCCAGTAATGCTGGCAACGATGGCGTACTTCAACTATGAGATCCTTGATCCTGAACAGAGGCCTTTCAACCAGAAATATCTTCGAGAGAAATATGACTTCGTCATAGTTGGAGGAGGTTCGGCTGGATCTGTCTTGGCTAATAGACTGTCGGAGGTCGAAGGATGGAATATCCTGCTACTTGAAGCAGGAGGGCACGAGACAGATATTAGTGATGTTCCTTTATTGTCTTTGTATTTACATAAGAGTAAACTGGACTGGAAGTATCGGTAAGTGAACGGCAGTGTATTTAATGTCGGTTTTCGGTTTTCATAATATATGTAATACAAGTTGTTGGACGGAACTTTTAAAAGTTAATGACTTATTTAAAGTTATTACGGCTGTCTGTCTGTCTGTCTGTCTGTCGGTGTATCATGTGAACGATTTTATAACTGGTCCTTAAGAAATGGATACATTTAAAGAAAATTATGTTACTATAATTTATAATATTGCTGTATACAAATTCTAACTTTATTCTCTGTAATATTTTCCAGTACACAACCTCAAGACAGTGCCTGCCAAGCTATGATCGACAAACGCTGTGCGTGGACCAAAGGCAAGGTTTTAGGAGGTTCTTCAGTCCTGAACACGATGCTCTACATCAGAGGCAACAAACGAGACTTTGACCAATGGGAGTCCTTCGGTAACCCAGGCTGGGGCTACGACGATGTCCTGCCTTACTTCAAGAAGTCTCAAGACCAGCGGAACCCCTACTTAGCTAAGGATACACGACATCATTCGACAGGTATGCACAAAATGATAATTCTGGGGTAAGAACTAGACGTTGATAAAATGCTGATGAGTCTATTTTCGAATTCCAGGGGGATACCTGACTGTACAAGATTCACCGTTCAACACACCAATAGGAGCAGCCTTAATACAAGCAGGAGAAGAAATGGGATACGACTTTATTGACGTCAACGGAGCCCAACAAACCGGCTACGCGTGGTACCAATTCACCATACGTAGGGGTACTAGATGTTCCACAGCGAAAGCTTTCCTGAGGCCAGTGAGGTTACGTCAAAACCTTCACATTGCCCTTTTCTCACACGTTACTAAGATACTTATTGATAAGGACACCAAGAGGGCTTACGGAATTGAATTTCTTCGATATGGAGAAAAGCAGGTTGTCTATGCTACACGAGAAGTAATACTATCAGCTGGTTCAATTGGTTCACCGCAACTACTCATGTTGTCTGGCGTTGGACCCGCAAGCCATTTGCAAGAAATTGGAATAGATGTGATCCGAGATTCTCCTGGAGTTGGGAGAAACTTGCAAGATCACATCGCAGTTGGTGGTATTATATTCCGCATAGATCATCCTATCAGTTTAGTAATGAACCGGCTCGTTAATATAAATTCGGCTCTGAGATATGCCATAACTGAAGATGGACCCTTAACATCAAGTATAGGTTTAGAAGTTGTTGCTTTTATAAATACCAAATATGCAAACGCTACTGATGACTGGCCGGATATTGAGTTCATGATGACGTCAGCCTCAACTCCGTCAGATGGTGGCACGCAAGTCAAGAAAGCTCACAGTCTTACTGATGACTTTTACAATGAAGTATTTGCGGAAGTGAATAATCAAGACGTGTTTGGTATCTTCCCTATGATGCTTCGACCAAAGAGTCGTGGATTTATCAAGTTGCGAACCAAGAATCCTCTGGATCACCCGATTTTGATCCACAACTACTTGACGCATCCTGATGATGTGGGTGTTTTAAGAGAAGGTGTAAAGGCTGCTTTAGCTGTAGGAGAAACGACGGCCATGAAGAGGTTAGGTGCTAGATACCACAGCACGCCATTGCCGAATTGTAAGCATCTGCCTGCATACACGGACGAATACTGGGACTGTTACATTCGGCAGTACACTATGACTATTTATCACGTGTCGTGTACTGCTAAAATGGGGCCATCTAGCGACCCTATGGCGGTACTAGATTCTCGGTTACGTGTTTACGGAATAGAAGGGCTTCGTGTAATCGACGCGAGTATAATGCCTACTATTACTAATGGCAACCTCAATGCTCCCGTTATCATGATTGCAGAGAAAGGTGCTGACATGATCAAGGAAGATTGGATGACAGAACCAAAAACTAAAAAGCGAAGAACTCGCCGCTCAGAAAAATGTTCTATGTTAGAGCAACTGGGGCTGAAAAGCGAGAGGATGAAAAGATACTGCAGAACTGAAAGATGATGGCAATACAAAGAGTAGACAAATTATTAAGCCATATTTTAGATATGAATAATGTACCTACAATCGACTATGGGTCGTTCTACTTTTTTACCGACAATAGTCTGTCCTTGGTCTTATTATGGCATCTCGTTGGAGTATTAATATAAACGGTTTTTTAATTCGGTTCGAATAAACGTCCATATTTTTCTTATCTATTAATATTATGCCATTTTTCATGTTCTCTAACCAACATATTTTATACGTTGTTTTCCGTAAAATGGCGTGACAGAGTGGTAAACTGAAATGTAGTCTCTACAGAAAAAGGCCACTTTGTCACATTATTTCTTTAAAAACTAACATTAAAAAAAAAATCAATATTAGCCAGAAAGGAAACTTTAATTGGTCCTAATGAAATACAGATGCAGTTTTTTTTAAATCCCACACAGAAAACAAAATTATAGATAGTTCAAAAACCAAAAAAACAGAAAAACATCGTTTCATTGTCGGTAAAAAAGAAGAACGACCCCTATACCAAAAGGGTTAAGGTTAAACAGGAAGACGCAAGCAATAAAAATTATATTTATAGAAGATACATTGAGATACTCGTTGTCGAGCGGGGCTTGTGGCTAATAAATAACAGCCGCACGATTCGATCGATCAGGTTAAGCTACGATTGCCGCGGTTGGTCCGTGGATGGGTGACCATCTTTACATACCAAGACCCCTCCGTGGCTTGGATAGCACGTTAAGCCTTTGGTCCCTGCTGTCATTTGTGGATCTTTGACAGTCGTTACGGGTCGTCAGAAGCCCGAAACTCTGACAACCAGTCTTACCAAGGGTATGTATGCAGCTGCATCAGGTTAGACTGGAAGCCGACCCCAACATAGTTGGGAAAAGGCCAGGCAGATGATGACATTTAATAATCGTAGTTGTGCACGATTCCTAATAATTATTTGTAAAAAGAGTAATAATAATGTACTTGGCAGTTCATTCTCACACAGAGAATGAACTGTCAAGTACTTAGATTATTACTATGTACAGTGTACCTCATTGTTAAGTCGAAGTTACCGTAGAAAGTTCTAGTCTATATCAACAATAATATTAAATAATAAACATAGTATTAAACAGTCATAGATGGAATTACAATATTTTACAAAATATATAATATTTATATATAGGTACTACAAAATACTCGTAGGATTCATCACAAGTATCGCACGCGAGCTTAAAACCATTTCATTAAATTATTTTTTTTCTTTTATGGGGTGCAATGTTAATAATTAAGCTCTGTTTTAATTAATTAACAATTCACTGAATGGTAAATGGAATCTTATAAATTTTAGATGTAAGTAATTATTGTAAATAAAAAATATTTCCCTAAATTAAAATAATTTCATTTTTTTCCGTTTTGTAAACAAAAGATGCTGTTAATCTATCTATAGTGATCAAAATTGTATTGTTTCAACATTATATGCGGTTATTATAACCGCAGATGAATTACAGTTCCTTCTGTATCATCAAAATATTGCAAAGACTTATTACCACGAAACTATCTTTTTACAGTAGTACTGACGCCATCACATCAAGCTACTACAATCTGTCAAATTTCTTTAACCTTTTAACCGCCACAATGATGTATAGATGACAAACCAAAATGTGCCCAGCACGCCACGGTTCGACTACATGACAGACTTTGACGCCGAGGGCACGTTTTTGATTTTTTGACGTGTGGCGGTCTAAAGGAAGATTTTCAACTTTATCGCTAAAGCATAAGGTTCAAAGTTGATTTGGAAAATTTGACAGTTTCGGGTAGCTTGATGTGCTGGCATCTGTACCTGTCGCTGCCGCAAATGATTACATTACAACATTAAACATCTACGTAGTATACCTATATAAATAAATGCCGTCGTGCGACGTAGATAACAAAATTAAGTTTTACATCTAGATAAAAGAAAGGCGCGCAGTATCTGGAAACTTAAATACACAGTCCCGTGAAAAATGTCTTAGTTTTATGTGATGACTTTAAAAGCAAGAGTTGTCTCAATAAAAATCTTACAAACTGATATATCGAAATACACTAACCCCTTACTAATAAAGGTATTATATATGAATAGTTACACACCGAATTCTCTCTTTCAGACTGAAAGAGAGTTCAGTCGTCAGTAATTTGGCATTTGAAAGAAGACATTGCGAGAAGAAGGCATTGTGAACTATACAGACGCTATACAACGTTTATTAGTAAGGGAGTTAGTGAAAAAGGCGGAGTTTACGTACCTATGTGTACAAATACAGGTTATAAACTTAAAAGTTTTGTTTCTAGTATTTCTATAAAGTGTTTCCCACATAATTACTTACACAGTAAGCAACGCCCTCTGCCAATGTTTCGATGAACTTGAGCTCACGTACCCGTGTTCACAATCAACATTTATTTTACAAGTTATTAGTTCAGCAACTTGTTGGCTTAGTTCAGTATGTAAAGTTTAGATGGCGCTACAGTTAGCTTAAGAACTTGGTCGCAGTAATCACTTCAGATTTACTTCAGAGAAAATCAATAATAATGTATACCTAGCTGTGTAGCAAGCTTATCTTTGTTCAATTGGAAATATTAAAATCACTATGATGATAGACAGGAACTGTCATTTTGGGATCATTGAATATATCGGCCCATCACTGAGCCAGATACAGGCTTGCAGGCTGCACTATAAATACAACAAGTAGATTTAATCATTTCCCTCAATCATAACTGGAACACATACGGTCTACTCGTAGATGTATGGAAAATTTATTTGCGGGCTAAAACTAAAGCATAATAATTTTGACCGTCAGTAGGTAGCACTTTGTAAATGAGATGCTTTAAGTAATTACTTAGTGAAAACTTAAAGCGGAGTTTCCGAATATTATTTATTTTTGCTTTCTTTTTATAAAATGTTTATTTAATTATTTTAGTACAGGCAGGGGGAATATTCCCGATCAGTAACACCTTGTCGTCAACACTGTTGACGACCTGGAAAACACAGTTTTATTTGTTCACAGTGTGTCGAACGGGACTTTTTTTTTGATTATTCCCGAACCGTAATAACCTGTCCTGTCGTTCACAGTGAACGGAACTTTTTTCCCCGATCTTCCGTTTTTATAAAGTACTAGCTTCTGCCCGCGACTTGGTCCGCGTGAAATTTCACCCTCTTAAGCTTCGATCAATAATTATTGATCGAATCTCTTAGGGGAGGAATTCCGAAAAACCTTTCTTAGTGGATACCTACTCTTCACAAAGAACACACCCTCCAAATTTCATGTGTCTAGGACTAGCGGTTTAGGCTGTGCGCTGATATATCAGTCAGTCAAGACTTTGAATTTTGTATTTATAGATAGACATTGAAGTTCTTACCCGCTCAGACTATGTATGACATTTTTCAGGTACCTACGTGACTTTTTAAACTTTACAACTTTACGAAAAACCATGAAAGTATGAAGAGTCCGCGTATCACCGGTCAGTTTCCCTCAGTTGTCAGTTTCTTTAATTACATAATTTCGCTGTTCGGACAGTTTTGTGGATTGGACAATTGCTTGAAATCAAAAAGCCAATCCAATCTTGTAGGTAATTCGTTATTTCTGACTGTTATTGGTCTTAACAACAGTAGGTATGTAGTATGTACACATAAGTATAGTAGCCTATTTACCAGACCAATAAAATTTTCAAATTAGCATATTAAGCAGAGATCTAGCCGCCCACTAAGATTTTGTAAGCAGACTGATTCACTCAGATAAAAGTAATGCAACTCTATCTATACTAATTTTATATATTATCCAACTAATCAGTTATACAAAACCTGCAAGGTCCTCAATGTGCGACAACACTTTATTTTATAATCGATTCTGTTGCAACACCGCATAACCCCCTATATTGAAATTACTAAACGCCGAAAAGATAAAATATGTACTCTTCCAAAAACCCGACTGTCGTTTACTAAATGATTCTTTTATTATTTAGGTCCGTCTCTTTACAACACAATAAACAGTAAATGCCCAATATATAAATTATCGTACTTATCATAATTGTAAAAAGACTGTCCGCATATTCCTTCAAAATAAAACCTACGACGAAACGGAAAAATATTTAACTTACCTAATTAAGTTATGACAAGTTTGTATATTGAACCACTCACCCAAATTACTAGTTCTTGAGATAGGTATCTAGCTGTGACAGACGGACAGACAGACTGAGTCGCACCATAAAGGTTCCTTTTTACCATTTTGGTAAGGAACCCTAAAAAGAAAATGATGTTGTCCACGAACGTATTTCCCAGAAAAGACAAAGTAATACAGTTAATTCCGGAACCAGAGCACGTTTATTATTTTACGAGTAAGTAACAGTAAATAAGTGTGTAGTTACGACTATGACATTTTTAACACGGTAATCTTCCGGTTTGCCTACGAATGACCCCAAAGCGTGGTGCTACCATCATTAAGGCGAGGGAAGCGAGAAGTTAAATTTTATTTTATAACATCGTAAAAATATTAGTATGTTTCATGAAAATATTATGTAATAGTAGTAATTTTTTTTCCTAACCAGCGCTGTCCCACTTTTTCCATCTTTCGCGAGCCCGCGCGTTCTTCCAGGTTTGACGGAACCTATCCAGTTTGTCCCGCCATATCCTACGTGACCTGTCGCAACTCCGTCTTACTGTCTCCAACCGCACCGTTGCTGGCACCAGTTCTGTGCTATTTGTGCCCACAGTTTGTCTGGCGTGTAGCAGACAGGTCTTTATCAGACAGCATGTTGACACCACGTCAGCTATATAGATATAAGTGTTGGAGCACAGTATTGTGTTTCGATTGTGTTTAGGTATAGCCGCATTTATTGAATAGGTATCACTTTTGAGAAATCGCTACTGGCGATACAAAAAATAATTATCTCGACGCCGGATAACCGGTATTTAAAACATGATTTAAAACATGACTCGATATCATGATTCAGTATGTGCATTGAAAAACGTTCTCTGTTTAAATAAATGGCGTATAAACAATGTAGTATAAACACTTTAAGTAAGTAACTAATAAATTTTTGATATAAATATTTTCTTGTTTTATTCATTAAAGATCGATAATATAGTAATTCCCACAGTTCATGGTTTAATTTTCAAACAGATGTTCGATTCAAAGTATTGATTGTAAGTGAATACAATGAAAACCATATATGGAAGTACATCGAATGAATGATGTCATACAACATGCGTATCGTTAAAGTAAACAAAAGGGCATGAAGTGGTTCGCTATTTTGTTACATATTTGACGACACGTTTGGCTTAATGGTTAAGACCTGATCACAACACAATCAAATGCCAGATTACACGTTCTTCAACCACAAAGTGTCGTGGGTTCGATTCCCACACGAATAAATTGTTCCGGTCTGGATTTTGGAGTTTTAGTTTAAATGAAGATTTCGCAATAACATTTCATTTAACCGCAAAATATTATGATCAAGAAACAGATCATATCAGGTTAGAATATTACTCAAAATTAAAATTTAATGACTACTCACCCACAGAAAACAGATCAGATTAGGTTAGAACATTATTCCATACATAAAATATAGTTAATAACTATAAGTACCTAGAAAACAGATCTGGAGGCCTAGACTAAAAACTTTTCTGTTAGCGTTAACGCCACACGCCAACGTCAAAATGTAGGGAACTGACATTTCAAATCGCTTTATGACCATGTGACTTATCGATTTGAAATGTCATCTCCATACATTTTTTGTGTTGCTATTAGCGTTAGCGTTTGTGGAAACGTAACTTGGTTCAAGGTGCTGATCAGGTCAGATTAAGGTATGGTATTTGAATAAATGAAATAAATGACTGGTAGTCGACATTTCGAATAGAGAATCTTGAATGCATTCATCTATTCGAATAAAGTAAGTATTGGGGGTCGGTAAATAATATGTGAATAGATGATTAAAATGTTGGAAAATAGGGCATCCAGATCTCTTCTGATCTGGATGCCCTAATTTCATGTGTTAAGACAGTCGAGAGCTTGACATTCAAAAACCAGCAATTTCAAAATCTGGGCGTAGACCAGCTTTTGTAAGACTAATGTAGCCTAATGTTTGTACAATATTTTCTCTGTTAAGAGACGCACACGAAGCATAAACAAATGTTTTTTTTTTAAAGACTACTGACGATGTAAACACCTACCAACCAGACGCCAACCTGTGTAGGTACAGCTGCCCTTATATTTCTGACAGATATGGCGCCCCGGGTCAATAAGGTAATCTAACAAACTAACTAAAAGGAAAAATCTTTGCTTCCACGGTAGTGAACGATTTTACAAAAAAAAACAATAAAATGAGAGAGTGAGCGACGAGAGCCCACAAATTTTAGCACCTCGGATAGATTGAAACTTGATAGGGATTTAAGAGCAAGCAAATCGAGTTCGAAAATTTTCGCATTAGGATAAACGGTTTCTCTTTGCAATTGGGTAAATACACCACTGGTTTTTGATGACCACAATTATATTTTTAAGGCTTCTGGAAACCAAGACACCGAAACGATTTTTAAATCTAAACCGAGGAATAAAAATTTAAGTCTTATACAAATTCAAAACTTTTCAGAGACCAACTTCAGCAAATGCAGAGAGCTGCGATATTCAAAAGATCGTTATCCGCCTTCACACTATTAACATTATTAGGTATCAACAGCTGGATATCGGTGAATTAGCTGCCCGGTCGACTAACTTGCCCATCTAGGAACCACCTCTACTCCTTGTATACGTACAGAAAGCCTGATAAGGTCTGATCAGTAACACGAGTATACCTAGTGTTGTATGTGTCGACCAAACCTGTGACAGATTGGCCAAATTCACAACCGCTGCCAACGTTCACACGAGATTAGCCTCTTGAGGCAAGCCTCAAGAGGCTAATCTCGTGTGAACGTTGGCAGCGGTTGTTAGGCCTCTGCAGAGGGTTGGCTCTACCAAGGTAGAGCCAACCCTCTGCAGAGGCCTAACAACCAACTCGACCAAGTCAAGATAACCAATACCTTATTCTTAGCAGTTGACTATCAGACATCAATGGGCTATTGACAACAATCCAATGACCGATGTAACAAGATTACCGTCGTATTGGCCTCATTCGATGATGTAAGAAGCAGGCGCACAAAGCAAACACAACAACAATAAGACAGCGTCGTGCTCTGTCATCGTGCGAGTCCGGTAATGTTATGAGGACAGTTGCGCAAGCGTGATATCCATTATGCGCGGAATCACACTTACACATCAACTACTTACTGGTTTACTTGCTAAAAGTGAGAACTTGGGGGTTATAACAAAATGTCACTGCAAACACTGACGCCGAAGTGACGCCTTATGGATTTTGGATTGTTTGAGGAATAATATGAATGAGATAGGAGTGATTGATTGCGTGACGGTTGACAAGGGAGAATGGAACAAGAAGAAAGTGTTGCGTCGAACCCATGTAACATGGGACAAGGGCAGAAAGATCAGTCGAGAGGCGGGAGAGGAGTGCCGGTATTACGGTGCGCCGCTCTCCCTACCTTCCGCGGCCTTGACGGGGTCGCCACCGTTAGATGGCGGACGCGGTGGGGCTGCAGGGGAAGAGGAGTGTCGGTATTGCGTTGGCCGCTCTCCCTATCCTCTGCAGCCGAAAATTGGCAGGCGGCGGGGCCAATGTCCTGACCCGTCGCAGGGGGGACCAAGAGTGCCCAGACACGGGGTCGTCTGGCGCCCATGTGCTGGTTTGGTCCCTGGGGTGGTCACGGCGTGCTACCTATGTGTTCTGGTGCGCCGGTGATGGGGAGTACTCCCCAGAGGAGGGTCCGGTAACGGACGGCCGCGGCGGGTTCACGGATGAGTGCTAACGCGTGCCCGTGTTCCCGCCGTAAGCGGCAGAGGAGGACACCGTGGAGTTTTAGTGGGTTAAAGTCCCACATAACTGCACTATCTCCCCGTGGTAGTGCTGTATGCATGAGCATATCTCCACGTTAAAAAAAAAAAAAGGTATGGTTTTGAATGAGAGATTTTATTGCAACACATCGCCATCTCGTTGAGGTCTGTTATTATCAAGGTATTTTATATAGTAAGGACATCGTACACTTACTGAGAAGCTGATCTGTTTAAGGAAGCTAACATCTGAGAAACAATAACTATTATAGAAGGTAATTTTGTTTGTCGCCTCCATTTTTTCTCAACTCCAAACTCCTAGTGGTCATCCAAAACTTGCAAGTCAAAACGGAAATAATCTTGAAGTAACAACGATGTTGTATTGTCCGCGTACAATTAATGGTCGGACCAAGTCTGACTTAAGGTCGTGTCGGAAGTTGCTATCTAAATAGGCTAGTGTTACTAACACTTACAATAAACTTTTACTGCAAGATGATGAAGATACGCGTTGGGGATCAGACCGGAATAAATCAGATTTTATACTAGTTTAATCAAGTGACTATCAACTAAATTGAAACGTTAGTCGCAATTTTGTCAAAGATTAGTAGGTACAGTTACATCATCATTAATAGAATTTAAATTATGAGAGTTTTATTTTCATAGGTTATGTAGCAATATGTTTTTTAAGAGCCTAATGATAGTAACGAATGATTTGACAAATAAACAGCATATATACTTTATTTAATGCATCAGATTTAATTAAAAAATGGACTGCACTGAAAAATTGAAGATTATCAGTGTCATTGTTTGATTATGAAAGAATAAACAATTACTCTTTGTGTTATTATTATCGGACAAAATCCTTACACCAAAGGTACTTACGTTGATAAACATAATTGTTTAACACAAAAATTAATCAAGCACGCAATTCGTAGTAATATCGCGAAACTTTCGTTCAAGTTAGATAAGTTTAAATCAACTGCCGCTAGATTGGCCTATCAAAAGACATCTTTATGTTAATTGATAGGAAAACCGGGCACAGTGGTTAAAGTAAGTAAGTACACACATAATCACTTGATCAACTTAGTTGCTAGATTAATAAAACTAAGTAATGGGGAAGTGATTGCGGCATGCTAGATCTCTCCAGACTATGAGCAAACGCACTAAGGTGTGTATGTACTAAACATAGAGAAAAATCTTTCTCTAGAAGGCCTACTCAATACAAATAATTCCAGCCTGCCTCTACTGGGCATACAAATGCAACACACATAATTATGGTAACACATAACTTGGCGATTTCAAATAAAAAACTGTGTAGCAAAAGACAAGTAAGTAATTATATCAAGAGAATGATCAGCAGCTGCTGCAACATAGCTCCTCAAGGCAATTACCAGTTTGCCCAAGTTGGTGATTATAATGCTACTGTTACTGTTATGACCAGTAACAAAGGTATAATTGGAACCAATTTTTAAGAAGAGGAAACTATATACAATGGTTTCAAGTAAGTTAACAAGATGGGTAGACGAAATTTTCGCCATCAGGGCTAAAACCTGGATGAGGCTGATACTGGAGCGTGAGGATTGCTCGATTGGCACAAGTAAAGAGAGGCTTATATCCAGCAGTGGGTGAAGTCGTGCTGTGGTCGTGTGGATGATGATGACGATGACGATGACGTCAACCAATGTTTACTGTTTCCTGTTATATCTATGGATTAACACTATACTTCTGAATTTTCTAGTTTTTCTTCGGTCCATGGGGTCGCCACTCTAAGTGAATTTCTGTAGGTGGCAGTAAATGCCCGGGTTTTACTTTCACTCAGTCGCGGCTAGCTAGATCTGCACCGACGCATCGACGTACCGCCTCACTACGACGAATGTAGGTGTAGTTGAAGATTTACGGAGCATATTCGTACGTACCTGGAAATAAATAAAGAGTTTGTTAATAAGATAATAATTTGGATCGTTTAGTAAGGGTACAATCACTAAAATATTCTTGGTTTTCATGGGAAGTCAAAAGACCAAGAAAACCAAGATTAGGCCATATTGTCGGACACATATTTCAGCACTCTGACTGGAGGACTGAAGACATGATCTTCAGTCCTCCGTGCCGAAAAAAAAAATACTGGAATGAAGTCATTAAACTATCAGTTAAACACTAAGTCAAATTATAAGAAACTGTGGAGTGACTGACAAAATACAGTTCCGCAAGGTGCAATTGCATAAAGGCTCCTACAAACAGGAGCGACACGCGATATAATTGCGCGCGACACAAAGGCACCGCTGGTTGCGCGACTTGCGGTGCCTTTTTGTCGCGTGTCGTGACGCGCCTGTTTGAACGAGCCTTAAGACACTTACAATGGCAATACCGTTCATTTTGACAGTTCAACAACATTCATTGCATTTCCGTTGTTGAGCAGACGAATTTTTCAAACATATAGGGAACGGATTATGTTTCCTTCAAAAACCCGTCGAATTATGATTGTGTGTTACATAAATTAGAGTAGATGCTGATCTATTTCATTTTGCGATAGACATTCGTGAAGATCGAAGTTATAGACCAAAATGGCTACAAATTATATAACTTTCGTTCGTCAGTGGCATCTACTGACTCGGTTCCACCGCCTGCACACCATGTAACTCTTTGGTTTTTTGGCTCTTATCTTTATTTACACCAACATTAACAACTATGTTACTGTACGAGCATACGTTGTTTATATTATCATTTACATAGTGAAGTATGAGTTAAAGTACTTTAACATCAGGTCATGGGCTTGAGATAAAAAGCGTTCCATAAGGTATAATTCTTCGTTGTCTAACCAGACTATCAACGTTTTATGATTATTATTTTAGTATCCTCATTTTTATGTATTTTGATTTAGCAAAATTTTAATTCGACATTAATTCTGAATTAAAATAAAGTTTTTTTTTTTAATTCATTTCAGTATCATCGATATATTATCGAATTTATTTTGTAAATATATTTCTCGGAAACGAAAAAGCGGCACATAGTATAGCTAGTACTGGCTAAAGGATGACTGATGAAGTTAGTACATTATCTATTGATATTATAATCGAAGCACGGCTCGACGTAAATTAATAGATCGGTTACAATAAACTTGGCGTTCGGCGCAGACACGCAAAGAGCAAAGAATGGACATAAAATAAGTATTAATACTAACTTAAAGGCTCGTACACACAGGCGCGACGCGACATACGACACAAAGGCACCGCAAGTCGCGCAACGAGCGGTGCCTTTGTGTCGCGTGTCGTGTCGCGCCTGTTTGAAGGAGCCTTAAAACTATACGACTGCCTCGATGGTCTAGTGGTCGCAAGTGCGACTGCTGAGCATGAGGTCCTGGGTTGGATTCCCAGGTTGGGCTAAGTGTTTTTGGGTTTTTCCATTAGAAATTTCTCAGAAGCAGCTCGGAATTTGGGAGTTGGTGGTTTGAAAGCCCCGCGCCTTGGAAACTTTCCAAGGCATGGGGCACAGGACCAACGTTCCGCGCCCCATGAATGAGAGTAAAGGAACAAAGAATGCACCTGTGTTTGCGCACACACTTGTGCATTATAATATCTCCTGCAAACCTGGCTCATCTCATCTAAGATTGGCCACCGTAGCTGATATCGGTTGAGAGGTATAATATTATTGACTATACAAGTTGTTTTTCACTTTGAAACTAGTACAAATATATAATCTTTGACCTATAGGAATAACGCCTTGACTTTTGATAAAAGAGCAACATATCAATAAATTGAAAAGTAATAGTTTATGTAATAAATAAATTAATGATTGAACTCAATGCCTCGTTAAAAGTTCATTTTGTCAATGACTTTGCGAAATCACAACTAAAACTTCATGTACCTAAATAAAATGTAGTTTTATTCATTTGCATATTCTAGACGAGGCTCTTGACAGCACTTAAGGGGCCGGCGAAGCATGCGTTGTTCATACAAACGTAATACCAAAGTAATTTGTAAATAAAACATATTCTTAATGCAGTGTGTATTTATTACGATTGGATTACAGAATATTATCTAGGTTCCCAAATATATATTTTGAATGGACACTGATTTAAAGACGAGTTATGAGAAAAATAAGTTTTCTATAGAAATTCGAAATTCCTCATATCTCGTCTTTGTATCGGAGTCTTTTCAAAATATATATTTGGGAACCTAGATATTCTGTAATTCGATCGGAAGAAATAAACACTAGGTACCTTAAGAATATGTTTGATTTACAAATTATTTTAGTATTACGTTTGCATGAATTACGCATCCCCTTAACATTTTAACATACAACTTAATCGGACTAAACCATTCGGTTAAAACTCGTTATAATTATGTCAAATTGTTAATAGCATGCATCTAGCCTTGACACTTTATAAAATTTTTAATTTGAGTCAATAAAAAACATAATTATGTGATTTTTGACTGTTTGATGTGGAGTTTCTTGCCCATTCTTCTCCATACGAAAACTACCTTTTGGAAGGGGCGACTAGAATCAATTCAATTTTACTGTAAGTTTTGATGTTCAAAAGTGCCTTTAATGTGCGTATTTGAAATAAATGATTTGACTTTGACTTTTTGTATTATACTTCAAGTAACTAGGTTCATATCTCAGGCTAGCTAGAGCGACGATCTTCGCAGGGTGGCTGCCGTGGCTGGTAGCTGGATGGGAGTTGCCGACAATCGAGTTGAGTTGAAGGGCGTGCTATAGACGAGGCCTATGTCCAGCAATGGACTGCTGTAGGCTGACGATGATGACCTAGGTTCATATAATACGGTTGATATAATTATTATGTATTTCTCTGTCTCAAGAAACTGAATTATAAATTATTTCCCTTTAAATTCTAGACAGTGTTTTCATCTAACAATGAGGCGTACACTTTCTGCGAGCGAAAGTGAAAATGCTTTAAGCGACATGTCTCAAGCATTTGATAAAAGCCGGTTGAATACTAAGCACACATTTGCGCGTTTCCGTGTCTTACTCAAATGTAAACCCGGTTTTCTTTTCTTTGACGTTTCCTCGTCAAAAAAAAAGAAAAATATATTTTGTACTTATTTAATAACTAACATAAATAAATACACTTAATTATCAAACAAAGAAAATGATTTCAAATGAAAATTGTGGATATTAAAAATATACCGATAAGAATGCAAGAAGGTTATTAAGCCTTACTTTATTATGGAGGTTTCATAACACATTTTCATAAGACTGGCTGATTTAGTCGAAAAACTTCAAAGAAAGCCATTTTTATTTACGAAAAGATTAAAAAACTCTAATGGCATCCTAAAATAATTTTGACCGATAATGGCCAATAATGTCATTTTAAATGTGATCAAGAAGGTTGCATAACAAAACGACATTAAAAAATCTTTACTAACTTAAAATAGCTATATTTGTTGTATTTTATCGATGTAAAAAAATTGTTAGGATTCCATAACTTATTTATTTTTCCGGGTAGGTTACCATCTACGGTGTGTACCTTCCCAGTCTTTGTTAAAATGACGTACAACAGAATTAAACTTTGGGGAAAAGGCTAGAATAATCACGGGTGCAAAAACAAACAAAAGTAATATAGCTTAAATTCTGAAGGATCAGCAGTAGCAGACTCCTTATGCTTTAGCAAAATATTATTATCATCACAGGACTCGAAGGATACACGAACAAGAGTCTTGCTTTGTAATTATTTTTTTTTTGTTGTGTAATATAATGTTGTGTGTTGTTCATAATATAATTAATTTTGCTCATTTATTTTTAAATATTAAACAATTTACAATTTTACGTTTGCCATCATTTTGTAAATAGGTACTCAAGTGGTAATCCGTGGAAAATGTAATATATGTTTTTTGTAAAGTTATATCTGTTTATTTTTAATATACTACTGTTTGTTTACCTTAACAAAATAAAATAAAAAACAAAAAGCTTTCAATGTTTACAAAATGTTTTGATTTCCTTAGCATTTGATCCAAATTCATGAATCTGGTCCAAATGTTACGTATCAATAAAATTAATACCCAAAGATTAGTTTTTGTTTTTGTAATATAAATTAAAGCTAATTAATTGACTATTTTACATATTTATGTTAGAATACTTAATACTTATTAATAGTAATTCAATTATTAAATTTTCTCGATATTACCTACCCTACTTTTGATACATTCTATCATTTCCATATGTCAGATTCGTGTTATACTAGTAGATTATTCACTAATGGGATAAAGCAGTGTCTTAGGTCAAGGCTCGGCGGTCTAGGGCTCCCGAACGTAGTATGGGAAACCCCGATGAGAATACTCTACGACTCTACTACTGCAACTAAAACCTATGAAGTGAGAACTCTTTGACCGAGCTGTCCTTTAGCAGAAAAAAAGATTTTTTGTTTTGGTAAAAGTTTTCATTCCAAATTCAGAACACTATTTATTGCCCGGATAGAACCTAGGGTTTTAATGCTCTAGTTTGGTTTGCATGACATAGACATTAGCGAGCGGGTGGTTTGAAAAATTATTTCTAATGCTACTTGTAGGATTCCGTAGCGCTTTTTGTACAACCACCTAATTAGGTAGACTATAACTAAAAGCATCGTTAGATATTAGTAGAACAACCATTTCATATACAGCTGTCAAGGCATTTTTGCAGCAGATTTTGACAGGATTTCATAAACCAGCAAGAAATATGTAGAACTTCAGAAATTGTACAACATTGTTGTGTTGTTGAACATATTACAATATCACTAACGGAACTCAATCAACCACGTAGAGGTTAAAAGACATAGAACAATGGCTTTCCCGTTTCCAATACCGCATCGACCCTATAACACTCCGACCCGACCACAAAGAGCATTAGGTACATTCTGCACCGTTCACCTACCTAAAGTTATGGTGGTATCTATACCCACAAGTTGTGGAACACAGTCCAATGTAGAAAGGTGTGTGAGCGACGTCACATTCAATTAGATTTACAACAGTTGTTGCATTTAAGATGAAGCTCGAATTTCGACTTTGTTTCCATACAAAATTATTGTTCTTCAATAACTTAACACTGGTGGCCCAGTGGCAACGACCGCGACTTACGAGTTGTAGGTCGGAGGTTTGAAGCCAGACAGGCGCTTTACTTTGTGTAAATATGTAATTTAATCACCACTGTGCACTGTGCTCTGAAAACGGCGAGGGAAAATATCGTGAGGAAACCGGCATGTCCTAGAACACATGTGACATCTACCAACCCGCACTGGACCCACGTGGTAGATTTCAGCCCACTTCCTCTCGAAGAAAGAAGGAATAACAAGCTGATTGACAAAATAAATTAACCAGTAGATGATGAGTGAGATGTCTTTATAACATAAAATCACGCTTTGTTTCCCCAAAGGGTTAGCCAGAAGTGTACCTATAGTACTTCGTATAGTATTTCGCCAGCTATATTTAAGTCACATTTAACGGGATGTATGATTGCACGTATTAGGAGCATTCTTGAAAAATCGGCAATAAAAGGCAACACAGCAGTAGCGAAGGGTCAATTTTTGTGAGATAAGCCGGAGTAGATATATTTATGTATGATTATATTATTTGTCTATAGAATACTGACAGAGCCATTTTTCAAAGGGAATAGGAATCGGGTTGTATGAAACCTTCGCCATTGACACACAGATACCACAGATTTGCAATTATGGAAGGTGCTTTGCCATATTTGTCCAGCATACCTGAATTGGTACATAAGGTACCTTTCATCTCGAGAAAAAGTGTTGTTCCCGAGGAAAACAACAATGACGTTATTATTATGATAATAGATGGCGCCACGTGTCTTTCGAATCAAGAACGTCCTTTTTAAGGGATTTTTTTTATTGGACAGGACAACGTCTGTCGGGCCAACTAGTAATACATAAATATATGGTGTTAACTCAATTTAATTGTAAGAAGTACCTATCAATAGATTTTCATGCGGCGAACACTTCACCTTAAATCGTCGACTTAACCGCACAATCAATGCGATCGTGAATTACAACTTCAGCAATTACATAATCGGATAATACAAAAATCGGTAGCCTTATGAGATTGTATTTAATTTACAGTGTAATCACTTCCGGGCGTCCTGAATTCAGGAACATCATTAAAGAGCACAATAGAATTACAGCAACTGTCATAGGTGACTTGACGCATTTCAAATGTTCTGTCTAAGAAGCGTTTTATTATTCATTTGTTAGTTTTGATATGCGGGGTAATTGCATAACACTAGGATAAGCATAGTTTACACGGAGCCAACACTGGCTGCCAATCAGTGGCGTGCCTAGGGGTCAAAATTAGGGAAAGCCCACAGATTTTCAACGTATAAAAAACGGCCAACTGAGGGATTGGCTGATTTTCTTATTGTGTACGTGTGTGTTGCGAATGTTTGACTGGTATTTTTTAATATATTTTTTATTTCATTGGTTTAAGTACGTTTGTTGTTGTGAATTATGATTTTATTAGGGCAAGCCGGGCTTTTCGGCTTCTATGAAGGTACCGCCACTGCTGCCAATAAGACTGGCAGCCAGTGCTGGCTTGGTATTGGCCTTGTGTACCTAAACAGTTTTTCAAGCCAAGCCAGCGCTGGCTGCCAACGCTGACGAGAATAGAGCGACCGTCTATTTTTCTAGCCAGTGACCTCCGCCAGCATTACTGGCTTCGTGTAAACTCTGCTTAACAGAAGCAATAATAGCTTTCATTTTGACAGTTCTACAACAATCATTGCGTTATGTACAGACGCCAGCACGTCAAGCTACTACGATCTGTCAAATTCCTTTAATAGGTTTTCAACTTTATCGCTAAAGCATAAGGTTCAAAGTTGATTGGTAAAATCTGACAGTTTCGGGTAGCTTGATGTGCTGGCGTCTGTACATTGTTGAGCAGACTTTTTGGAACATATGAAGCAATGGATTAGTAAGATCGTGATTAATCGTGTGTTACAAAATTAGGGTGCAGGACAGGCAGAAGTCTAGGTAATATCATTTTTAAATTAATTTATATATATAATAATAAATAATAATAGACGCCAGCACATCAAGCTACTACAATCTGTCAAATTTATTTAATAGATTTTCAACTTTATCGCTAAAGCATAAGGTTAAAAGTTGATTGGATAAATGTGACAGTTTCGGGTACAGTACCCGGCGATAAATATTGCACATCGACCTATTCGATCCTATCGATTTTATACTTAAGAATTAAAATAATTATCAAAAGGAGCAAATCATAATTGTTTTAACAGCTCCTAATAGATACCGGACTGTTTGTATTTCGTGCGACAGAGATAACGCTCTACGAAGCCGAAATTAGCCGATTGTCTCTTTCTCTAGGTCGATGTGCAATATTTATCGCCGGGTACTGTAGCTTGTTGTGCTGGCGTCTGTACACTTCCCCGATAAAGAATAAGGGCAAGAGAGAATGAATGACGACTCCAGAAGCTGATAAAAAGGTATTGTACGCTAAAAATCAATGGTTAGCATAATCAGACATATGGTTCCCACTGCTAGGATACAGGACACCTCACGGTTGAGAGCAAATGAGCCGCAATCCACCACGCGGGCCCAGTGCGGGTTGGTACTGTCGGTAGATGTCACTTGACTTCAATTTTTTATCCTAGGACATGGCGGTTTTCTCACGATGTTTTTCTTCACCGTTTTGAGAGCAGTGCCGATGAAATAATTTACACAAAGTAATGGTTAATAACTAATAAGATAAGAATCACAACGTCGCGACACTTCTGCGTGTACATACGCAAATGTAGGCAACAACTCTTAAGGCCCTATCCCACTAGGACTGGTGGCGCGACCATGGTCGCACTGCCAAAAAATTTATGGTTGGTCGCGCAACCGATGAGACGCCTGTGAGACACCTGCCATAAAGCTGTGTATATTTCGCTGGCAACGGGACTATGGTTGCGCCACCATGGTGTCCTAGTGAGATGTAAACCTTAAACTTAAATACCAAAATCATATTCCTATAATTTAATTACAAAGATACGTGTAGTGGTTAGTAACAACAATACGTTCAATTAAATGAAGACGGCCATATCGTGACGTGTTGAATCTCACGCAACACATTACATACGTAGGAGATACACATCTTTACGTACGCACATCAAGATCAATTTCAAGCAAAATTATATATTGCACTTTCTATTTGAGTCCTGTATTTATAGCAGGAAATATTACGATAAGCGCCATTGTAGGCAGAGATAGCACGAAATGTATTTATGCTAACAATGTTGGTGTACTGAATGGTTTATATACTGTGGCTTGATTGAATATGTGTTGTGGTGAAAATGCGGTTTTTGTGTAAGTATATGATTTTTTGAAGTGAAAAAAAAAACTTCTTTAAGCGCGTTGGGTATTTTTTGAGATGGGAAAAACCATTGTACTTGCGCCACTGTTACCGTAAGCGACACCGTGACGGCGGGTTTTGTTTTTAAGACGATTCAAAAAAACCCGCTTCGGATGTGTTCGGCTGTCCTCGGGATGTACTCGGTTTTAATGTATATCCGATATGTCAGTGAATGATGGCAAAGTATTCTGTTTGTATTTTGTTTTCATTTCTGTCGGCACTCCCGGAGTGCCACTGTTTTTTTATATAACCTATGTTGTCCCACTGCTGGGCAAAGGCCTCCCCATACTTTTCTAGTTTTCCTTATGCTGTGCCTTTTCCAGCCAATCGGCCAGGAACCAGTCCAATCGTCACGCCAGCGTTTCTTATAAATTATATAAGTAAGATCATTACAAGTTTATTCGGATATAAAGACCACGTAGTGCTATAAAACTGACGAAGTATACAAATAATATAAAACTAATATTTATTATCTATTCAAAGTAAGAGTGAACAGGCTTCTTCTGGGTAAGCTCACTCCATCGTCGACTTTGTTTCTGTCACCTCTGACCTACACTAGAGTCAAGAGCAAATCTATTTCAAATAAAAAAATAAATTAATAAAATATAATTTTATTTTGCGGCCTGTCATTTATCGAATTTATTTCGGCTATCCTCGCTCCTTTGGTCGTCTTCCAATCATGATTGAAAAAAGTTAGTACCTACTAGAAGAACTAAGTACAAGAATACTGAACCCAAACACCTAGCTTGATTTAAAATAGTGTCCATGGATTTCCTTGCCCGTTCTTCTCCATGGGGGATCTACGTTTTGGAATGGGCAACTAGGTTCAACTTTCTGATTAACCGACCAACTCCTTGACAATTCAAAAGTGTGTGTGTGGTTTAATTTATATAAATGGTTTGAGTTATGTGATAATTAAATCATACATAATTGGCTTAGGTCATGGGTACATTCAATTGATTGGCAGCTCTTAAAAAATCAACCAATCAACTCGGCTTATCGCAGTTCACTAGACATAGACCTCTCTCAAGTTACGCCATGACACCTTCCGTATCGGATTCTATCCCGACTTCCTTTCTAAGTCGATCCCTGAGTAAACCAGTTAATCAGCATTAAACATCTGATCTGCATACTCCATGGGAGGAAGCTGTGTGTTTATGTAATATTAACAATACCTACTAAAAATTCACTTTGTATTAAAATAACTGAATAAATTTTATTAAAATGAATAATTATACCTTCAACTTATAAATGTAGGTCTAAATCTGTCTGGTCGCTTTCTGTCTCTCCAAAATATATTGTTCAGCGAGGTAAGCATTAAATATTGTCTAGACTTAGTTGTTACTAATTAGCACAATCTAATTGAATGTCTACATTTGTTGAGTAATGTAACTATTTAATGAGAGCCTCTTATCTAACAAGATTACATTTAATTGAAATCATAAATATTCAAAAGATTTATAATTTAAAATCTCGTGTTGCCAAATGTTTGTACAAACACTTACATTAAGTTAGTGAAGTATTGTGTCAGATTAGGTCTGTTTGAATAATTTGTATGAACAAAAGGCTAACATTTGAAGTGTTAGGGCTGACTTTTCCAACGCCAAATAATTTTATCGGAAGAATAATTTTGAATTTTTGACAGTTTGTCCATACATAAACTGTCAGTCGTCATTTTATTCACGAATAAAAAATATCTGTCGATTGAAAAATCAGCCCGCAGTTGAAATAATTAACATAGTCACTGAAAGCTTACTCAAAAAAAACTTAGCTTGTTATATTCTTTATTTTTTATTTGCAGATAACGTTGATTCTTTGTTGCTTTATAAACCAGCTAACAAGATTATTGGACAGTAAATTATTAGGATATCAGGGTTCCCGATACAGGTGGTAATAATATTGTAAAAAGCTTCTGCCCGCGACTTCGTCCGCGTGAAATTTCTTGTTACTCCCACCCACCCCGTCGCATCGCATCGCCTGCCCGAGCTATTACTTCTTTTTTGCTTAGCGTTCTTTCTGACTTTTTTCTTTTTGCTCGGATCCTAAAGGTCATCGTGCGATGTTAAATAGCCTATAGCCTTCCTCAAGAATTGGGCTATCAACAGCAAAAAGAATTTTTCAAATCCGACTGGTAGTTCCAGAGATTAGCGCGTTCAACCAAACAAACAAACTCTTCAGCTTTATAATATTTATTTATTAAGCTCTGTTTTTGAGCTAGGTATAAAAGCTAAGTGATTTACATCGTAACCATAAATATTGTGTCCCACCCGGTCGCACTAGTTTTAGTATTAGCTTCGAATTTTAACAGATTTTCACTTCAGTGTATTTAAGAAAACCGGTCAAGTACAGACGCCAGTACATCAAGCTACCCGAAACTGTCATATTTTCCCAATCAGCTTTAAACCTTATGCTTTGGCGATAAAGTTGAAAATCTATTAAAGAAATTTGACAGATTGTAGTAGCTTGACTGGCGTCTGTACAAGTCGGACTCGCTCACCGAGAGTGTCGTACTTTGTAGGTATGTAAATAGTTTATCACGGGTTTTTTTATGTACCTACAGATTTACGGTTTTCGGTTTTTTTCTTTTACTTGTGCTACATGATTAAACTCAAACTCAAAGCATTTATTTCAATTAAACCACTTACAGGCACTTTTGATTTGTCAAGAATTCGGTCAATCAGAAAATATGAAGCTAGTTGCCCATTCCAAAGCGTAGGTATCTACGGAGAAGAACGGGCAAGAAACTCCATGGACACTCATTTAAATTATATCTTGCTTCTTGCCAAATTTCATGATTCTAGATCAACGGAAAGTACCCTATAAATTTTGTTTCCCTTGAGAGTGTCGAAATATACGTTTTTTGCGGCATAAACAGCCGTATTTTTTTTCCGTTAACTTAGGTGTTTGATTGTTTCACAGCTTTTAGAGCTGAGTATATGGTTTTAATTTCAACTCGATACCTACATGCGTTCCCGAGATAAAGGGTCTTGACAGACAGACGGACGGACAACAAAGTGATTCTATAAGGGTTCCGTTTTTCGTTTTGAGGTACGGAATCCTAAAAATAATATTAGGTAGATGAATGAACGTAAACGGAGCCAAAGGAGTACGTAAGGATCGTAGCAGGTGGCGTTTTGTAGTTTCTGCCTACCCCTTTGGACAGAAGGTGTGAGCTTATGTATGTAAGTATGTATGTAATCTTAGGCAGGTAAGTCAGTCAAACTAATCTACCCTTCAAGGTGCTAAACTTTTTTCTGAGCGTTGTGTGAGCTGCTACTGAAGATGTTAAATATTACCTATGCATTTAATTATCACCTCGAAAAATGTATAATTAACGAGTCAATTCCAAAATATGACAAAACATATATTCGTATCTAAAATTAATTAAATCCCGATCATTAATTTACATTATCTTCTTCAGTATGTTAAGTACATCTATTAATCATTTAAGAAGATGCAAGTTTGATAATAATTTAAATTGGATTTAAATCTCACATAAAACTGACATGATCATTAAATGCTTTAAAATCTATCACTATTTAGCATAGGAATAATTTACTGATGCGTCGGTCGTTCAAATTGAATCAGTTGCTTGTTGCCTATAATGACGATTCTGTCATTTCCATACGTCAAATTGACGTAAGTGGTAATGTCATGTATGTCATTACTATTACATAATAAAGGCGGTTGCGTTATAATGACGTGCAGATGCATTGAGCGATGCATGTTACGGATGACAAGAAAGTCATGTGATTCATGTTATCAGATTCATTTAAAACGATAGCTTGATGTATGGATGGATGAGAGAAAATTGGCTATTTAAAAAGACTCAATGAAATTACTTCAAGGTAGGCTTGTAAAATATTTACCTACAAGGACCAATATTGATAGATGAAGAGGTCGCTTTCCGAGTACATACCTACATCCGGAAACCAGCAACTTTCAGTCAGTCAAATATTCACAATATCGATATTGGATAATACGAATGTTACTGGAAAATGGTCTCAAGTCTTATGAGACAACATTCAGCAACATTCGTTCTAACTGTTTTCTATCAAGCAAAAAAACCACACACCAGATCTAATTACAAGAGAAAAAATTGCAACCATAATATGACATTCAAAAAAGTATGTAACTTATTGTCAGGTCGCAGTCACACATCACCAACCTCAAAACAATAATTACAAGGCATTGATACAAGATCAGGAAGCATCACCCAACACCGGTGCGGTATGGGCTAAGCACAGGGTAGGAGAGCGTTCGGGTGTGTAAAGTGCGCAAGCGCATTAGCAGTTAAGCGCGCGCGCCGGGCACTACGCGCCACTCTCGATCTCTAGCGATAGCGGTGAAAACAGTACACGTGTGAGTGTCTCCTCTTTAATAAGGATTTGCACCGACCGAAGAGGTACCTCCCTATTGATAAAGGTAGGTTATAAATTAATTATTTTTAATACAAGTGTGCGGGAGTCTTTTTTGAAAATAGTAAGAGAAAATTTTGGGAGTGTCATCCATTTAAAGATTTTGGCCTGGAAATCAGTCACAGTGATAGGCCTCTCCTTATGGGGCTAAACCCTTAAGGAATTAAAATACATTAGTCCAGTCCATATTCTGATTTCAGTAAAGACTTAATAATGAAAACTCTTTGTTCGTATTTTATTATGATAACAACAATAGCATGTATGATATCATCAATCTAAAGTTCAAGTTACGAGTAATTACTTAACACTAACTTAATTGAACTAAGTTACTTAATCGTAATCGTAAACTTAACATCTGATATTGAAAGTAAAAGATCGTTCATTACAAGGTAAACTGTGTGAAGCCGACATTTTGTCTTAACTTAATGACATAAAATCATTATAGGAAGTTTTATAACATATAATTATTATTGTAACTTTATGATCTTGCTCGTATAATACCCCCTTATTTTATGGCTAACGTCTAGCAAGTATAGTTTTCTCAATTCATAGATTAGAGGAGTAATTACTGGCGTAAAATTAAGAATTTGATAGAAAGGTAAGATAGTGAGATGAAACTAACATTCTGTAACATAACACTCATTATAGAGGCAGCTTCAGTTTCATGAAAGTGACTGAAAATAATTAGCAGCCGTTTTGAATGTTACCGCTAATTTTGGTTGCGAATTACCTACTAGTATTATATATTATTATAATTATATATTAATGGTTATAAGCTAGGTTTTGTATTTATAATAAATCATGATTGCGGATTAAACACGTCAATAAGAAGGCACAACGTCATGAACCTTTTTTTTTGTACCTTTTCCATGTGGGGTATACAAATAAAGGGCTTGAGGAGACAGTTCCAAAAATATAATACACTTAAAGGTAGAAAGTATAAAGAAAACATTGAAAAAATTATAAACGAAAAGTGATCTTGTTGCAGTCGGGTTTTTATTTTTTCTAAGACGCATTTTTCTATACTACTTTTGCATCTCGATAGACCTTGTGTTGATTGAACTCGTGGGCTCTCGATCTCCAGTCTGTGTCACTAAACGTTGAGCTCATTGACTTATAGTATATTACTATCATTGGTTGGGCTATTTTCGTTTGAAATCCACATCATCATGCTAGGCTCTGAACTGTCATAGAATTATATGGTTATACTCTGTGGTGATTTCCTTACAAATGATGCTCGTGTAGTAATAACTAACTCAGTCACACCTTGGTAAAAAAGGACATAAAGAATTAAAGATTAGTCGAAGCAAATGCATAGCTTAGTACTAATTCTCCGGGAATTCCTTTTTTCTACCAGTAAGAGGACAATTCCCTCTTTAATATGAGAGTCACGATACCGATTATCATTCAAAGCCTACATTTACGACTACCTTATAAAGGGGAGTCGGATGTATGATATTATGGACTCATCTTACACTGAATATAAGTTAAAGCGACAGGCTATAATTTAGCACTTATTTACACATTATCAACAAATAGCAACAAAGTTAAAACTTTACATTAAATATATATGAAAAAAAAAACAATTGCTACGAGGAGGGGCAATGAGCTTGATGTTGAAAATATAGTTTATAGAGTTTTTTCCGTTTCTCTGGATGTTTTCGGATTGGCGCAAAAACGTCTGAATGTATTTGGATGAAAGGCACCACAGATAGCTTATGACCTACATTGACAAACAGGCTACGTTTTTAATTCCGGTAGTACGTTCCCGTGAATTATTTTATGACAACCACGCGAGCGAAGCCGCGTTCCACAGCTAGTTACTCAATATAATGACGACAGTGACTGATATATAAGACATTAATAACATGATGGTCACTTACAAGTTGCAACAAAACAATGTTTGACATTTACAATCACTTTTAATGCCAGTTTCTATGACATTTTATTCGCTAGTATTAATTAATTATTTTAATTAGCTATATTATTGCTCTAACCCACAATTTAATGAATCAATTTGATCCTTGTGGTTTTACATTGTAGATAATAAATATGGACGGAGAATAGTGATGGCCCAGTAGTAACAACCCCTACTTACGAGTCGTGGGTACAAACTCAGGCAGGAGCTTTACATTGTGTAAATAATTTCACCACCACTGCTCTCAAAACGGTGAAGGAAAACATCGTGAGGAAACCAGCATGTCCTAGAGCCAACAATTCGACATCTACTAACCCGCACTGGCCCCTTGTGGTGGATTACAGCGCAGTCCCTCTCGAAGAGAGAAGACTTGTGTACCAGTTGTGGGAACATTATAGGCTTATGTATAGACGTAAGGATTAAGTCGAATGATTCTCATCTGCCACGAAACTTTTCGTAATTATTCTGCACATAACATGATAAGGCCCTGTTTACCAGTTGTGGGGAACATTATAGGCTTATGTATAGACGTAAGGATTAAGTCGAATGATTCTCAGCTGCCACGAAACTTTTCGTAATTATTCTGCACATAACATGTAATTTAAATCAACTACATTTTAAGATAAAGTTATGATTGAGTGAAAACTATAAATCCCCGATCCAGATAAGCATTATTGCAACGAATCAGGTTTTGAATCGGTTATTAACTTACTTTATTATGTATATTTATATAACATTATAAATATTATATTATTGTACTATAACTGTATATTATTCGTAGGCTTTTATAACCTTACCGAGATACTTAACTTGAATATCGACATTTATTTGTCTATATTTCAGGTTTTCAGTTACATGAAAAGCGTTAAATGCCTTAGTATAATCACATCAGCATATAAAACACTTCAAATAATTATGACTGTTTCTTTCGTAACTTTACCAAATAACATATAAATAAGAGTTAACGTCTCTAAGTCATCGAACGTGAAAGCTGGCAACAGCTGATCTTTGCGTACGCGATAGCTATGGACTATAAAGATTGTTTAGTAAGAGTAATTCTCAAATTCGTCTCAGTGAATCACAATATATAACGGTACGCCAATTAGTGTTGTCAAAATCGTTGAAATATCGTCTAACAGCGCGATGACGTCGCGGCTTTCCTTTTATCCGAGCAGCACGTCTTGTTAAATTGGAATAATTTTAGCTGGGTATGTGAAAGAATGTTGCTACCCGCTACTTCTGACAACCACTGTCTAATAGTTTCGTTCTAGCAAGGGTTTCATTAAAAACTGCTTGCAATTAAGGGTCTCGTGGAGATCATACTTCGGCCCAGAATTGATTTGCGATCATAGTAACATCATCTTATGTTTATGCCAGAATAATGCTGCTTCTTGTGTATCGACGGCAAAAACTTCAAACATCTTTGGGCCCAATATTCAGCTACGCGAACTCCGCTCACTGGCGCATTCATAGGGTCATCAAGAGCACAGGTGACCGCCGCATACGAACTTAAGATATGAGCCGTCCATGAACGCCTCCAAAATACTGCTGTAAATCCTTTAAAATAACTTCCTCATAGGTATAGCGATTCACGCTTCTGAGGGGCCTACATTGATTTCAGCCGATTGGTTTTATCCATGGTTTTAGCAAAGTTTTGCATCATGATTCGACGCTCACATTCATTTTTTGACAGTACACCATTCAAACTGATCAAACCAAATGACCTTGAGCGTGCTATTTCACCTACAGATACTATTTACAAACCACACATTTAATTTTAATACATTCTCTTAGGAAATGACGCATAAGTACCAGGTGGTGCTCATAAATTCATCATGGTATACTAAAATCGCGCCGATACGTAAAGTGGAAGTTCTCAATCCATTTAAGTACCTAGTCAGTATGTTCATACATTAATGGAGATTAGGAAGATCAACAGCAGACATGTGACATCTACCATTGTGGATTATGGCCCATTTCCTCTCAAAGAAATTAGGCCTGTGTCCTAGCAGTGGGAACGTTATTGGCTGTTCAAAGTTATCTATAACTAGTCATACGACAAGCCTTTAAAGTCGTATCAGGGGAAGTAGTAATGTCTATGGCACTGTATGCGATCAGTTGGCAAACTGATAAAACCAATTATTCTGCACTATTGCGCCTCACAATGTTGCTCAAGTAGTGCCGTTAGCTCCTATACATAACACTTCAGCGCGTCTTCAGGGGTAATACTAATATTTTGTAGGCCTTTTGTCTTATTAGCTGTTGCACGCAACTTCATCTGCGTGTATTTTTTGTAAGTTCATCTTTGTTTTGACAAATATCTAGGATGAAAGGTATCTGATGTCCTTGTGTCAGGCTGCCGGTTTGGGCGTGTTAGTTAGTGTTACGTTAACAGAGAGACAGAGTTACTTTCGCATTTATAGAGTAGCACAATTTTATTTAAACTTCGAACGTGTTAAGTATTTCTAAGTTGGCACAAAATTGCACGCGTATCAAAATGCCAAAATACGCATTCGTAACTAATGACTACGGGATTAAGTCAAAAGGATGAGCAGCAGCGTCTTCCTGTCTGATAAAACAATTAACTGTCCAATCAGTCTGCCGAGGTGATTGGAGCCATATTCTTATGACAATTCCTAATCGTAAGGTCCAGCGTTATATTCAGCATTATATGATTCCCTAGTAGGTCTAATAATTTGATGAAAAAATACTTAACTAACTGTCGCCATACGTTTATAAAAAAAACTTAACTATAATGTAACTGGGAAGTCAAAAAAGAACGGATTTCCAATAAATTAGATAAGTATAAAATATCTGTTCAGACGCTGAAGATCCGCTGGTTAAATTCAACTGAATATTAAATTTGATTGCATAACTTATTCAAATGTTTATTTTATCCAGAAAAACTGTAAAAAGTTTGTCGTAAATAAAAAGAATGATGTAGTATTACTATCAAGTTTTTTTTTTTAAAGTAGTGTGTAGATCTATAGTTTTAGTGATTGTAGTTTTTATCAATAGGTAGGTAATTCTTCTATACTTAGTCAAACTAAAACTATGTTGCTCGTCACATTACAAACCAAAAGCAAACATAAAAAAAACAAATTAATACAAAACTATTCTAACTTAACGAGCACAATACATACTCGTATGTAATCGCGGACGAAGTCGCGGGCAGAAGCTAGTGGTATATATTTAGATGAATAGCCCTAGAAAAATTGTTGTTTTTTTTGCATATATACTTAACCATGCTACGATTTTTGCTAAACTATGTTAATATGTTTAGCTTACATAATATATTGAACTAAATTTGTATTAATTTATTGGTTTCACATTTTTAAACTTCCGAATTACGAACAAGAAAATAAACTCGTTTCGTTGCATGCCTTTAGAAAATCAGGAAAACTTCAAATGCAAAAAATGCAATCGGAATAAATTGTAACATTCAATCAAATTTACCACTTCTACCTATCGTGCTAATAAATAATACTCGAAGGACAAGAAAATATACAGCCTATACGAAAACCGATACATTTCTGAGCCTTCTAGTTGAACCTCTAAGCATCAGCCCATTAAAGATAGTCATGTTCCCAATACTAAAACAAAGGGCTAGTAACGTTTATTTCAATGAGTTTGTATTACATAAATAACACAAGTAACATAATTCCACTTACATAACGTTAACTCATAAACGAACAGTAAGTTTAAAACAAGATTTTCACTTCTCTTCGAGCACAATGTTATGTCAATACCGACTTAACAGCAAAGTGTTAAATTATATCTGATCTTTAAGTATCATTCTGAAGTAAACTGTTAATATTATAAGTACTACTAGGTAGCTGAAAGCCTCAAATGCTACAATCTATACAAATAAATAAAATTGGAGCGACTGTTTGAAATGTCAAAATTACAGTTTTTTACTAAATGCAAATGAAAGTATATAAATAATTTTTTGTCTCTCTGTTTGGTCCGGCTAATCTCCGAAACCGCTGGACCGATTTTGACGGGATTTTCACTGGCAGATAGCTAAGCATATGAGGAGTAGCTTCTATTTTTGAAAATGTAAAATAATTAGTAAAGAGTTATAAATTATTATTTTCCGAAATACACGCGAACGAAGTATCGACAGCTAGTTAAAACAATAATATAACAAAATATATACTTATGTTCTCCTCTTCAACACGCACAAATTATGCAAATGCCTCAATACAGATACATTTATTTATTTATCTACTTACACAAACCATTACAGGATATAACCCAATGCGGTAAATGCGCATAATTAATTCATAAACATACAAATCACACGCTCGCTTCTGTCAAAGCCAAACATCGCGTGGGCACCTAAAATGGCGCCCCCGCGGTTCATTAATCATTTAGTTTATGATGATTGAAATTCGCAGACAAGTTGTGAATTATACATATATAATTAGGCATGCATCTGTCGCGTTTTCCTTCAGAATGCGAATATCGTGTTGGATTAGCATTGATTAATGCACTTCAGACAAAAAAAACTTAGGAAGCACTTTCATCAAATATTTTTGTGAAGACAATTGGAAATTGGATAATATTATTTACTAGCTGACCTGACAGACATCCATATTTTAATATTTTTTTAATCGTGAAAAACGATCTTGAATTCATAAAAAAATCCCGAAGAAAAAAGGGCGTACAGTTTTTCCCGAATTTGAATATTTTCCGGGAAACGATTCCGAAATTTCATTCCATAAAAAATAATTTGGACTGTTACGAACATTTTAAAAGAAAAACAGCCAAACCCGTACAGCCGTTCTCAAGTGAAGCGCTTACCAACGAACAGAATATCATTTTTATTTTTAAAGATACATTCGAGTTTAAGGAATTAGTCATAAGCCCGAAAGTCTGACAATCAGTCTTACCAAGGGTATCGTATCCGTATACCCAGTAACTGGGTTGTGGAGGTCAGATAGGCAATCGCTCCATGTAAAATACTGGTATTCAGCTGCATCCGGTTAGACTGGAAGCCGACCCATACATAGTTGGGAAAAGGCTAAGCAGATGATGATTCGAATTTAAGGAATGAAACATACAAAACACAGTGTGTTGACAGATCGGAAGCTTGCTTTAAAGATTATACCCAGTACCATTATCTGTTACCAACATAGAATTTTTATTAACCTGTCAATGTTATATCTGTTATTAATAACTATGGGTATAAATGTTATAGACAAGTAATTTCATCATAAAAAAAAGATGTTGAGCTAAAATAATATCAGAGAATCTATATTTTGTTGACCTAAGAATGTTATGGATAATTAATTACCTACATTAATGATGAATCTTAGTAGGCACCACACAAATACGATTGGAAGCAAAAGAAGGCCACGAGATATAAATAGAATTAGTTAAATTCATAAGAAATCGGTGAAGCTCGAGTGGCGCAACTTGGAAGAGGCCATGTCCAGCAGTGGACTGCGATAGGCTGTTTTGATTGTTTCATACGCAATCTGTACCGCGGTTCATTAAACTCACTTGATAAATTCGCTAAATTCTTAGTGTACGGGTAAAGAACAATTAAATAATAAAACTGAATAGAATTCAACTTGATAAATGATCGACTCACGGCAAAAGACTCTCTTTGATATTAACCCAAACTATAGTATGCGAGACTGACGGCAATTTCATATTTTAATTTTAAGTGAAGTGCGGATAAGAAAAAACAAAATGTAAATTTTGATAAACTACGCCGATGCCACCAGGCACCACGCCTCGGGAAGCACGTTAAGCCGTTGGTCCCGGCTGTCAATCGTGGATCTTTGGCAGTCGTTACGGAACTTTGACGTTGGTTTGGCGGTCGGGTCGTCAGAAGCCCGAAAGTCTGATAACCAATCTTACCAATGGGTTTCGTATTACCTAGTAACTGTGTGGAGGTCAGATAGGTAGTCGCTTTATGTAAAATACATTGTATTGAGCTGCATCCTGTTAATGTAATCATCACTTTCCAAAATATTTTGGAAAGTGATGATTACATCAGCAAACAAAAAACCTCATGAATACATTCGAAAAAAAAAAGCGCCAAAATGTTGACAAATTATTAATGCATGTAAAAATATGGTATGGGATTAGCTGTCTAGATTTTTAGATAATATTCAACGGTGGCTGTTTATAATAATATTCATAACACTTAAAAGGATATATTGAAAAAAAAATAAGAAATGTTATACGATATCTTTACACTACGGCAGCACGAGTAAGTATTGAACAAATATTTGTATAAAAAGTTTATTTAACTTATTTTAAACAATGTTTAAACTTTCACTGTAAATATTTGCGTTCTATGCCATTTCAGTTATTAGAACATCAGTAACACTAATTAGATTAATTAGCGCTTTCTGCACAAGGAAAAAAAAACAATACAGATGATTGTATGGAGTGTTGAGATCACGTTAATAAACTGCCAGATGGCTGTTTTACACGCGTTAAATTAATTAATTTAAATCATCTATGAAGACCAGCCAGCCTATTTTAGAGTTTAAATTCTAACTAAGACCGTACCTAGTTTTTTTTTTTGTTACTATTCAATAAAAACTTTTACAGAAATACCTAAGTTTTCTTGCCAAATTTCATGATTCTACGTCAACGGGAAGTGCACTATAGGTTTGATTCCTCTGCAAATGTCAAAATATGCGGTATAAACGGAACATAAACGCCCGCATCTTTTGATTGCGTTGACTTAGAAGTTTGATATTTACACTGCTTCAAGGGATTTACAGCCCTGAGTATCTGATATTAATTTCAACTTGATAACTACACGCGTTCCTGAGAAAAAGGGTCTTGACAGACGGACAACGAAGTGATCTTATAAGGGTTCCGTTTTCCTTTTGAGGTACAGAACCATAAAAAAACAGTGCACTCAGGGAGTGCCGACAGAAGTGAAAACAAAACACAAACAGAATACTTTGCCATTACTCACTGACATATCGCATATACATTAAAACCGAGTACATCCCGAGGATAGCCGAACACATGCGAAGCGGGTATTGTTTAATAAACAAAACACGCGCGGTGTCGCTTACTGTAATAGTGACGCGAGTTCAATGGTTTTTTCCCCATCTCAAAAAACGCCCAACGCGCCTAAACAAGTTTTCAATAAAAAAATAAAATTGACTTATAAATTGTTTGTACAGACTCCAGCACATCAAGCTACCCGAAACTGTCAAATTTTCCCAATCAATCTTGAAACATATGCTTTAGTGGTAAAGTTGAAAATCTATTAAAGAAATTTGACAGATTGTATGTAGTAACTTGATGTGCTGGCGTCTGTACAAACCTACTTACAGAAATAAAATCATTTTTTATTTAAAATAATAACGGTTCTATGTAGTAGTTAATTGTTGCAACATTTAAAGTCGATTGACATTCCACACAGGAAATCCTAGGTGAAGGTGATTATTTTACACACAAAATATTAAAATTACATTTATCACGTGAAAGTAGGCCCGCCATTGACTCCGCTAGTGAGATTGATGAGATGCCATAAAAACCCACATGTAGTCAGCACGTGCCATACATATTCATATTTTTTTATTCCAACTTATTATCTAATTCCAACTTTATTACCCAAGAAAAGAGTTTAAAATGCCATGTATAAGATTTGAGCTAAACGGTCATGATTTTTGTCAGTTTCAATAGAGTAGGACAGTTTCTGCTTAATAGTTATATAGAAGTTATTACGTATTCGATATTTTATAGGCCCACTTCCGTGCGTTATCGAAAGATCTAAGAGGCCAATGGTTACCCATACGTAAGGCGCAGGCCACGCCGCGACCTGGCGGGCGGGTTCTAGTATTTGCTTTCTCAAAAGTAGACTAAAATAACCGTTCTTATATTTTGTCATGATTCAAAAGGTGAAAAATGACGCTCGCCAGTCAGCCCGTCCACCCGCCAGCTCGCGGTGTAGGCTGCACTTTAGACTTGCGAATATATTATGTAATTCAGCGAATTCATTGATTGTTAATATTTTTTTATTACGAGCGCATATGCCATTACGGAATAGCAGAATTAATTATATTAATTCGTAACAAATTAAAGTAAACATCGTTAGATCACTCTCTTGTGGGCCTTTCTATAAGCCATTATCATTGTGCACAGCGGATTTCGTTTTAAGGATCTGCGATAAAGTAACCAATTTCGCTGGGAGACTGTATAAAGTGTCCATGAATGTAAAACCGAAATGATGCTTTAAGGAGTGAGAAGACCGTAGCAGAAAACCAGGGTGGCAACCAGTCATTTGTACAAGCCACAATCAATCAACTGAAGCTATCGCAGTCGCAGGAAATAAATCTTCAAATAAAGCAAAACGGAAGTCGTAACTACATAAAGTACCTGAATATACCAAAACCGACCGTGGAAATCTGTGTATATGCACTTATCTCTTTATACCATCGATGTATAATACGAAATAACAATACATGTAAGTTAGACGCGGAAAATAAAATAAAATGAATGTCCGAAAGTGTTAAGTCATTAAGTAAAGGGGCCAAAGATGATGTTATTCGATAACACGCTCTCTGGGCTGTACGTGTACCTTCGCGGCTAATTTCCTTGTTACGTACAAATTTTAATGGCGTAAACATGTATGAAAACTCTGCATTTGCTTAGGCTCCGCCCACGTCCGATAATCGGTGACCGAGTTTTGTAGGAGAAAAATAGAACGTACTGATAGCAATAGGGCAACGTATACATCCTAGAAAAAGTCGGTCTAAATAACATAGGCCGAAATAATCTGATCGATTGTGGGACCTACAAAAAGTAGGTATGCCGTGTGCGAGCGCGCTTAACCAGAATGTAGTATAATATTATTTTCATACAGAAACATACAGAAAGCGGCATTTTAGTGTCTTACTTCTTCTCTTTAAAAGAAGTAACATAACATCACGCCTGTATTCGCCAGTTATGTTTAAGTCCCATGTAACAAGGGGCGAGCCTATGAGGGTTTTCGTAAAAATTTACGACACCAGTTGGCACCACTGTGACAAGAGGTCTTCCAATATAAAATATATGATGACGTTCATCATTCGATTCATTCATTCGTTCATCATTCAGTCATGACTAAAGAAAATATAGGCTCTTTGACAGATGTCTGGACCTGACCTGTCAGTGCTGCCACCTGGCGAACGTCATTTCAGAAAACCCTCATTGCCATCAACCGGGCACGAACACACTCTTTTTGGCTGCTGCTGAGAAATTCCAGATGGAATTTTAGAGGAATTAGTCACGTACAAACGATTTTCTCTACCATTCTATGTCAAAAAATGTGTGAAACTTACTTAGCATTCGCTTTAACCGAAATGCACGAATTTACTTTTTACATGTTGTGTTTTGCCTTTCCTACTATATTAATAACTAGATTCTGCCCGCGACATCGTCCGCGTGAAATTTTGGGCCCCGACCCATCACGTCGCATCCCATCGCTCACCCGCGTGCTGCTACTCCGTTTTCACTTAGCGTTGTTTCCGACGTTTTTTTCCTTTTGCTTGACTCCTAAGTGTCGTCGCGTGAAGTTAAATAGCCTGTAACCTTCCTCAAGAACTGGGCTATCAAATGCAAAAAGAATTTTCCAAATACAACTAGTAGTTCCAGAGATAACCCCCCCTCCCCCCTACATACAAACTTACAAACTTTACCTCTTTATAATATTAGTATAGATATCAGCATATTATCCCACTGCAGGGTAAAGGGCTCATCTCATACAGAGAAGGCACGACCATTGATCACCACGCTTGCCTAAAGGCTCGTACACACAGGCGCGACTCGACACGCGACACAAAGGCACCGCAAGTCGCGCAACGAGCGGTGCCTTTGTGTCGCGCGCGATTCGCGTCGCGTGTCGCGCCTGTTTGCAGGAGTCTTAAGACGGGTTGTCTTACTGATACATAAATACAGAAAGCGGCATTTTAGTGTTTTGTTTCTTTTTGGTGTTTTTATTCCATATTAGGTAAGTACTACTCACTTGATTGGCGCAAAAAGTTTTTCTCTACCATGGTCCCTTGTCAACTGTCACACTATCATTCATTTCCTTGTCATTCATAATTAGGTATCCCTCACACAATCCGTCCCAACTTTTATTTCGTTTTCCTCTCCCGCTCCTTCTACCAACATTAATGTATCACTGTTTTAGTCTTTTTTCCCCCCCAAGGGTCAGGCAGCTACCCGAAACTGTGAAATTTTCTCAATCAAGTTTAAACCTTATGCTTTAGCAATAAAGTTGAAAATCTATTAATGAAATTTGATAGATTGTAGTAGCTTGATGTGCTGGCGTCTGTACATAAAGACATTTCACCAGTTATGTTGCGGGCAAAAATCTAGACTTCTGGCTGGATACATACATATAGCAGCTCTTATTCGTTGGATAATTATTTCAATGATTACACTATTGCGACACGCCATCTTCTTTTTAAATTAATTAGCCCGTCCTTAATTTAGATTTCACCAGGTGGAAATCATTGATTGATGAGGTCTTATTACCTGCCTAGCCGAACCCAAATATAGTTGGAAAGAGGCATCAGCTGGGACAAACGGCTCAACGTGCCTTCCGAGGCAATACATATACAACGATTAGACCTAACAGAGCATCCATTTAAAAAAAGCCATATCTAGCAGCCGGTTAGTGTTGATTCGCAGTGAGCAAGTAAATAATGATATTTACAGTGGCAGTTAACGACATAAAACATATCTCTGGACAGATCGTAGGTAACGAGATCCAATTACGAGCACGAAAGTTTCCAACTACTAGACATTGTGCTCTTACTGTAGAACATTCATCATACCTGAACATGACAGTCCAGGGGCTCAGGTTACGTATGTTCGGGTTGCTGGGAATAAGGACTAAAAGGAAAATGCAACTAATTGGCCCAAATTTTTGAAACATGTTGCTCAAGGTTTAAAACTTTAAACTAATTGTAATTGATATATAATTTCTAAGAAAGAAAAAGTGTTTATTGCGACTCATACAGGATGATCACAAACTATACTAAACACAGTCAAAAATAAAAATCCAAATAAAATAAAATAAATAAAAATGAAACAGAAAGTCCTATAGGTACCTACGAGCCAAAAGGCAGCATGATTCTGCGACATTTAAAAAATAATTGTCGCAGCGCTGATATTGTGATAGGGCCCGCATATCTGAGGATATGATCTATCAATGAGAGGTTTTTTTTGAGTATTAAAAAATAATATAGTTTCCAAGAACTCTGTAGATGGCGTTGAACTGACTATGTACAGACGCCAGCACATCAAGCTACTACAATCTGTCTAATTTATTTAATAGATTTTCAACTTTATCCATAAAGCACAAGGTTCAAAGTTGATTGGGAAAATTTGACAGTTTCGGGTAGCTTGATGTGCAGGCGCAGGCGTCTGTACGTTACTAGGTGCCAAAGCAAAACGCTTGGAAAAATAAACATTGCGTCACGTCACATACGCTCGTTGACTGACACTTTCGTTTGCATAAGCTTACGAGTATAAACTAAAAAAAAACAAAAAAAAAACTGGTATTTTTTTTTCTTTTTCCTTGTTATTATTAGGTAATTTATTTTCAAAATGTCATTGTGATGTGATATGACAATGACATGACATTAATTACTTTTATATATACGTTTCGTTTTACGATCTCAAAATTACATCCAAATGAAATAATCATAAAATGATTTGACGTTCAGCGCCATCTATCCAGCGACTAGGGAAGAGTTAAAAAAAAATAATAAGTAAATCCCTCATATATAATAGTAACACTAATTGTATAGTGTTACTATGGCATCACAAAAATCTATTTAATTGGACTTTGGACAACATGTTTCAAAGATTTGGGCCAAGCTTCTAGGGAAGGTTGCATTGTCCTTTGACAACCGTAAGACCATTTTTAGGGTTCCGTACCCAAAGGGTAAAAACGGGACCCTATTACTAAGACCCCACTGTCCGTCTGTCTGTCACTAGGCTGTACCTCATGAACCGTGATAGCAGTTGACATTTTCACAGATGATGTATTTCTGTTGCCGCTATAACAACAAATACTAAAAACAGAATAAAATAAATATTTAAGGGGGGGCTCCCATACAACAAACGTGTTTTTTCGGCGTTTTTGCCTTGTGGTACGGGACCCTTCGTATGCGAGTCCGACTCGCAATTGGCCAGTTTTTAAATGTCTTTGACCTTTGTGTGATCTGTCGTGTTATTGATTATAGTGAATGCTAAACATTTTTTTCGCAGTTAAATACTAAGGTTAATTTATCTTTTTTGCAATTTTCGGTTGTCATTTTGATTAAAAAAAAAAATACATTTTTAAGCATAGGTACGTTTGAATATTTTGCTACAAAAAAGCAAAATTAATTGGTCGGCGAATCTTCGAAAACGACATCAATCAATCTAAGTCATCATTATCATCTTCCTAGTCTTTGCGCAACTATGTTGGGGTCAGCTTCCAGTCTAACCAACCGGGTACAGCTGAATACCAATATTTTACATGCATGGAGCGACTGCCTATCTGACCTCCACAACCCAGAAAAAATCTATCAATTAATCTAAGTATATACGAATAATAAAGCTGAAGAGTTTGTTTGAACGCGCTTATCTCTGGAACTCCTGCAGTCGGATTTGAATAAATTCTTTTTTTCTTTGATAACCCAATTCTTGAGAAAAGTTATATTAAACATCCCGCTCTTAGGAGTCGAACAAGAAAAAATCTAGGCAGAAAGAACGCTAGGTGAAAACGAAGTACCTAAAGGCTCCTACAAACAGGCGCGACACGCGATATAATCGCGCGCGACGCAAAGGCACCGCTCGTTGCGCGACTTGCGGTGCCTTTGTGTCACGTCATCGCGTGTCGTGTCGCGCCTGTTTGAAGGAGCCTTAATAGCGCGGGTGAGCGATGCGACGCGACGGGGTGGTTCGGGGGCCGAAATTTCTCGCGGTCGAAGTCGCGGGCAGAACTAGTAAACTATAAAAGTTAAAAATAACAGAGCTAATAGGATAGGATTAAAACCAACGAGTTTATAAAAGCTAAAAACGAGATAATTCAGAAAGAACAAGGAATTAGGAGTCACTTTAAATAAACCGTAGTGACGTATCGTACAATTGTGTATCAAGACCATGGGCGTAGCAAGGGGGGGCAAAGATGGGCAATGCCAAGTCTAGAAACGTCTTTGCCCACCCTAGAAAAATCGACAGTATTGAAGTACTTACTGGTTAATTTTTTATTAGGATTCCGTCCGTACCTCAAAAGAAAAAGTCGGAACCCGAAGGGAGGTCTTACATTTTGACCAAGATGTAAGGTTTGTAGAGTTGTGCTCTGACCGTGGTTAGATTAGCAAGACGGCCGCCCCCCCTAAACAAAATCCCTAGCTACGCCAATGATCAAGACCCCTTTGTGCCTCAGAAAGCACGTTAAGCCGTTGGTCCCAGTAGTCATTCGTGGATCTTTGACAGTCGTTACGGGTCGTCAGGAGCCCGAAAGTCTGACAACCAGTCTTACCAAGGAGTATCGTATTACCCAATAACTGGGTTGTGGAGGTCAGATAGGCAGTCGCTTCATATAGGTAAAATACTGGTATTCAGCTGCATCCGGTTAGACTGGAAGCCGACCCCACCAAAGTTGGGAAAAGGCTAGGCCGATAATGAGTGACGTATCATACAGCGGCAATAAAATTAAGCGAGGCGCCAGCGCTGTGCCTTTTTGCGTAACACTATATCGACTTGACTTTGGCGCGAGTATCGATCTTTCTCTTACCGATTTCTCGATTACGCACTATTAGTTTGTTCGGTCATCCGCTACTGTAGTGTTGAGCTGTTACAATTCGCTCATTCAATGCGTAACGTTTAAACGCATGATGCTCATCATCATCGTCATCAATGGCAGCCTTGTTCCATCCACTGGTTACTATAGGCCTCTTCTTTTGTACAGAAGCCAACACATCAAGCTACTACAATCTGTCAAATTTATTTAATAGATTTTCAACTTTATAGCTTAAGCATAAGGTTCAAAATTGATTAGGAAAATTTGAGAGTTTTGGGTAGCTTGATGTGCTGGCGTCTGTACCATGTTTCCCTGGCCTATGCGAGTCTCATACAACTAGGTCTTACCTACATGGTGCATGTTGGGTGCATAATATATAAACTCTTGTGTCAGTGCAAATTGTTGGAAGTCTAAAAGGCCAGTAGTCCACTGCTTTATGACTAGGTCGATGACTAAAAGTCTACAGGGTGGCAGGAACATCGACGCGCAAACTGATACATTGAATTCTGCACATGTCATGATTCTAGACCCCCAAGCGCAGAAATTAATCGTCGGTTATTAAAAAAACATCAGCTATTTCATAGATAAGTCACGCGATATAATCGCGCGCGACACAAAGGCACCGCTCGTTGCGCGACTTGCGGTGCCTTTGTGTCGCGTGTCTTGTCGCGCCTGTTTGAAGGAGCCTTAATGCACTGATAAATGACACTATAAATTATGCTTACGATTTCTCTATCACGACTAATTATAGTAATTTATAAACACGAATTAAAAACCAGCCTTTAACGAATTACGAACATAACGCGTTGTCTCTTCAAATTGACACTCCGTGCAAGATTTACATAGGGTAGTTCTACTAAAATAATGTTAATATCACTCAGCTTTCATACTTTATTTGCGTAAAACACACAATGTAGCTGAAGCCGTACATGCAACGCTCGTACAAACAAGGAAACGTAGAAATCGGTGTAGTATTGCATACTTAAAAACACTAAAATGCCGCTCAAGTCGTAAGCCTAGTTGATTATTATTTAAATTATTGACATAATTAGACAGTTTGGCCGAATATTAGGTATGTTTTTTGTAAAATGATTTTTGCATCACTAAGAATCTGAAAAGATTATGCTTTTTGTTAAGTAAATAACTTATTTGTAAGTATGTACTTAGTTGTCGCCAAGCATAATCCGCTAGGAACGAAAAAATCTGGTTCAAACCGATCCATATTTAGATGGAGCCCTGGAACCACAAGAAACTTAGAAAATCAGTAGCTTAATGTTAGTCGGGATATTAGAACGAATGGTTTTGCTAGCCAAGAATTCTCAAAAAGGTATAATTATCTACATAATGAAGTTGATGTTGTAGTAGCAACCAAATCCATCCTTTAGGTATAAGTAGCGCCATCTACGCAAACTTAAAGAACTTATTAGAGCCATCTACCGGTGAGTAGCTGTACAAACAAATTCTTTAGTTCAGCTACTTCCCAAGAGATGGCACTAGTTAATCTGCACGTCAACATTATTAATTTAAATGAAGTGGCTGAAGAGCAACGAAATATTAATTAATTTATTTTTATGCATGTCCAAAACAACATCAACAGTTATTCAACAGACAAGAAAAATCAAACAAATGTAGTTGAAGTATGCAGTGTGTTACGTTTGTCCACTAACACCACAATCATAGCAGACTTATACACACCTATTAGTTTATGCAGCCATTGTTATTCTGTTCTGAGTGACATTTAATCTCGAGCTCGCTGCAAACCTTCCGGTTTCGTGAGGCGCGGAGGAACGGCTCGTTGTATAACGGGACTGTAATAGCCAAGTTAACGGTAGGCCGCAAGGATACTCTTGCTTTCCAATTATAATCTGCCGTTATTTAATACAGTAAAATTCTTGAACTTTACCTAAAACTAGAAAATACACGAGAACCAGGTATCGCAGGAATTGTTGGCATTTCATTTCAACAATTTCTTCTTGTGAATTTATAGTGATTAAGGGCATAATGCAGTAATAACGTCTTACAATAATTAGCAGAACACGTCTATTACATTAAGTTACTTTTTTAATTGTTTGGTCAGATTCGTTCCTTGTTAATTTAGCCTTGCCATTGCATATAATCAAGTAATTAATTATATGCAATTTACGAGTCATCCATTGGAATAATCTACGAGTAATCTACAAAATCGGTAATAAAGTTTCCGAAACCATAAAAAAAACTATCTGCACAGAACAACAAACCGACGAATCCTTGCGCTTCCTCAAGAAGATCAAAACTTATAAAATCATTTCGATTTCCGGGACACCTCAGAACAAGATCAAAATAATACCAAAAATTCCCACGTTAACTAGTCAAACCGAATCATTTCGCCAAAACGCACATTGCGGCAAAATTTCACTAACGACGCCTTTCTCCTGCGCACACCAACATGCAGCGGGATCGAGGCGGCCACTGACACGGAGCCTGGCGAGAAAGGCTTTTACCAGATCGACCGCTCACGCTTCATCGCAATTGTTGGTCACTTATTAGGTACTGTAAACAATGGAGCTAATAAACAAACTGAGAATGAAAGAGAAGCTGATGATGGCAACGATAGTCAATGTCAATGGCAACAGTGAATATCGTAATGGCAGTCAAGTTTCCGAACACAATCCTTCGAATCTATTGGGATGCAGAGACCAGATAGCAGTCGTGTCTAGTTCAATTCGGGCATGCCATTGCATCCTGCATTTTCTGAAAAAGGACAGGAACTATAGGACAGTTTATACTTTTCCAGAAAAGATCAATTAGGTACTGATAATAAATGACTCTAATTATAAAAAATCTTTTCGGTTTTACTTTCCTCATGTTTTCCAAGATTAAGATCCATTTTATTTTTTTTTTCTATTCATGTTTTTGTAATTAACCGTTTCCCACGAAATAACGGTTCTTATGTCTCCAAATTCTTTCATGACACCTGTATAGTCATTGAATTTGATTTGCCGAATTTAAACAGAACATATTCAAGTCCAGTTTAAAGAAATCACTATTTAGCCATTTGCACGTCGGAATGCATGACCAATGGTATGATTTTAATTTTATGCTCTGAATTATTGAAATTGTAACTAATTACGTTACATTAAACTGTTGCTAGGACCAGTATATCCAGTATGTAACAGTGGTCAAAAATGTTTGTAGTAAATATTAATGTCTTAAACAATCGCTTACACGTCAAGAATGTTAATTATTTCTTCTATAACATTCGAATGTTAGCATTATTAAAACATGCTTGTAACTTTACGATAGAATTGACTTAGGTATCATCCATCAGTTCTGTTACGTTGAATTTCTTCTTCTATTTCTTATTTGGGGTAATCATTTTTCCACACTAAACTAATATCTAAACGTGACCATTCCAAAAAGTTCTATATAAATCACAACTCACGTTGAGACCCTATTCTCAGCCCCTCGTCGGCGTTTGAGATTTTTAGAGGGGCAGTAGAACCCAGAGAAAATTATATGTCCTATCTTACGACTATATAAAATTACACATATAAATATAATCGGAAAAAGGGGGCTCTAGAAAAAAAATATTCTCTATGGGCGGTGGGCAAAATAAGGTTGAGAACCTATGACCTAAACAAATGATGCGACGGCTAGTTTCGACAGAAAAATATTAAAGACCATGTTGGAATACGTTATATTCACCTCTTCTAACATTTAATCTCGTCGAGTAAGATATGATCTTATATTCTCTTGAAAATAATTGTCTGTACTGACTATTTCAAGTCGAGACACGCAGTGTACACCTATTTCATTACACTGAGAAAACCTGCTTTGAAGAATTGCTCAGGTCAGATAGCAATCGTGCTTGTACCGAACAGACAGCCTGTCTAAAGACTACATGGGAGAAAGACGCAAGAGCTTCAAGACATTAAATCGTGTTTATTTCATGCGATTAATGTTTGGTGTCCGATTTAACCACATTGAGCCTAGCCGCAATTATTTAAAAATGTTTAATTGTATTAAGCAACTACATGCAACTTGCATCATTTTCTTACATACATACACAATCAAGCTAAGTATCCTTCATAATAATCTACCTACCATTCAAATTATTTATAATTAAACTTGGGAAGGTCTAAGATACAGTGAAAGGATTTATGATAAATCGTTAAGTCCATAAATAAGTAATGCTTGCAGTCATGTCCTTTTTAAGGGCGGGCCATGGACACGTAATCACCTGCCTCGAAGGTCAACAAATTAAGCTTCTTTGGATAAAAATTTCCAAACATGATTCGGATCACTCAATACATATATTGAGCAACGTCCAATCGGTATCAACACTAGTGGCGGCGACTGCGCTTCACTCGCCGTGAGCCGCGGCACGTCAGCGCACGCGCGAAGAAAGTCCACACCGGAACACTCATGGCTTTCTATCAACTGAGACATTTCGAATGGAATTTATAAAGTTAATTTGAATTCGAGAACAAAACCATAGCAGTGTTCTTTTTGATAGACTTAAATTACAAAAATAATGTTTTTAACTGTCAAAATTTTGAATTGAAGTGACAACCAGTGTGACGAAAGTGAATTTTTAGTGAGGAATGCGAAATATCAGTTGAGAATAGTGACATCGTTTTACTTTACAATCATTGGATTGTTTGTTTTTACTATATTGGATGCTGCACTTTTGAATATCACAATGGATCCCAGGTAACATTAAAATATAACATTCATAATCTTTCCAATTTCGCATATGTATATACATATATATATATATAGGTACATGCTTAGTAGTTTTCTAGAGAGGACGATCATACCGGTTATAGTTTCTCCAAACTCTAGCGTCTTAAAATAACCTTATGAAGGATAAAAGATATATCTAAGAGCTAACAATTTAATGTCCTCAAATGAAATAAATTGCAATTGAATTACTCTCTGTGCGATATCGGCTTATTCTAAATTATTTAACGAGGGCGCAAAATCATTCTAAGATGATCTGACATTTGTATAGTTATTTTATTTTATAGGCAAATGTAACAAATGTAAAGGGCCTTAGGTAGTCTTATGCAATTAACGTCAGTTTGCCCACCTGTCGAAAAGATCTATTTAACCACCTTAATAAAAAGCTCTTCGAAGCACTCCACAATTTTAATATCTGTTTAAGCATTCAAGAAGTATAACCGGGATTAAGTACTCATAGACGATGACACAATGGAACGTGCTTCTACAATCTACAATCAAAACTCATCTTTGACAACCATTGGGTAACATCAATAAATTCGTTGGCTACACCGCGCTGTCATTTATTCTACCGAGCAGGTGCGGGCCACGTCTAGCATTAATTCGTGCTTGGAAAGCTGCAACTTTGTGTCGAATGACCTACTATGTGATTCTTGTAGATAATCTTGATGGTTCATTATATCACACTGAGTTTTCCAGTGCTAAATAAGGGCCTGTATTTATACTACTTCAGTGAACAGCCATGATTGTTTAACTATAATCAGCAGACGCAGTATACCTGTACGATGTTATGTATTTATTTATTTTTACCTCTTACAACTATCTATGAGCACCGCATGGTGCATGGTGTTATTAGGACCTAAGGGGATTTTGCTTCCAATCTATCTCGAAAAGGAACCCAGCGTTTAGCCTATCCTGTCCTGTCTAATCTGACCCTCTTCATCCTGTCTAATCAATTCTCTGTGATGGCACTAATGGTAAAATAGAAGATGCTCTTTTTTTGCTGGCCACCATACATTATGTCATGCGTAACACCACACGAAATATCCAAAATCCCTTGTTGTTGCACTGTACGTCTTAATGATGATGTACACTGTACAGTGCAACAACATAATAGCAGTGTTGCCAACAGTTAGGATTGCACGCGAAGCTGGTACGACTACATAATTGAATGTCTTGTTGCTTCTTCTTCCTTAATTTGCTTAGTAACTGGCGTAATAACCATAAGTTTTACGAGTATTTTTCAACGAATCTCAAAGTAATCGTCTTGGTTTTGTTTGGCACTAATTGAACAAAAAACATAAGTACTGATTTAAGAGATAAGTAGATAAAGAAACGTCTGAAAATACTCAAACGGCTGAATCAATTTTGCAAGCTTAAGTTTCTATTCGCTGACATTTCACTTAGCCATGACCTTTTAGCCATATACTGTCAGATAAACTTACATGTACTACAATTAACAAATAAGGTGTGCAATCTCAAGAAAGGTTGGTTTCGCCTCCCCTTCTCTTGGTCACAGGTCGACTGGTCACGTCGCTTCCTGATCCACTTGTCAAACTGGATTCCAAATGTTTTCGTCCTATTTCAATATAGATAGGCCCTTGATCAAGTAGTGTCCTTTTGTTGTCTATTTCTATCCCTTTCTTACTTGCAGCTTCTAAAGAGTTAGAAGCTATGATGAGGAAGTTTACGAGTTGGATTTTGATGGATGACTCTAATAGTAAAATCGAAAAACGAGTGGGTTTGACTTTTAAATGTTCGATTATCTTTGTCTGTTGTCCTCATTTAACCAAGAAAAGTCACACTATGTTCAACTCAAAACCGTTGTAGTATTTGAATAGTGACAACATTTTTGTTAGTCATATGAAAATATTTCATAAATTCAGGGCCGTCTTAACCATATTGGGCGCCGGGGTGCGAAAATCAGCCTGCGCCCCAATTTTTGTATTTTATTTTTTATTTAATACTTACTCTACAATAAAATTAGGTACATTTTCAAACATAAAATTTAATTTTTCCGGCTTTAAAATCGACAATCTTTTTTATGATATCGTCTGTTTTGTAATCAATTTTCAATTCGATAGGTACTATAACCAAATTTGTCAATCTATCTTAACTTGAGTCATAGTTAATCGTAAGTAGTTTAATTAATTTTAATTTCGAGTAGGTTTACGCATGGTACGTGTAGATTTAAGGATTGGCTTGCGCCCCCTAAGACCCTACGCCCGGGTGCCACGCACCCCTTGCACCCCCGGGTAAAGACGGCCCTGCATAAATTACATATTCATTAGTTAAAACAGTACTTGAGATAGAATATTATGGTATAAGATGACATTATCAATAACAACAAAACATTTCGAAACGATTTACAGATAAGTAAAAAAGAATTACATAATACAAAACAATGGAACGACGATTACATAAATCGTCTTCAATATGGCATATGTATTTGATGAAGTATACAAGAATATGAATGTTGTTATCCACGGAATACCTAATTAATGTTTGTAACAATATTTAAACTTCAATTAGAATTTCTTCCGATGATCACAAAGATAGTCATAGATGCGCACGCGATTTGGCCGGCACCACTGTACTTAAAGAATTCTAATTAACAAACAATTGAACGCTACACGAAGACAAATATTGACGTGAGTTCGCGAGGCAGTAGGCGGTGGTAGATGGCGTATTCGGACACGCACCCAGTGACACAGATGTTATGTTGACCCACCGAGATAATGGCTTCCATTGCAAAAAACTACGAGTTTTGTAATCATAATGATGATGGCATGAGTCTTACTGCCTTCTGTGCCTTTAAACAGATAATTATGAATAATGAGTTGATGATGTTTACTGGTTTAAAAAAAAACTGATTTATGAAATGGACAATAAGGACACTACCACCTCAATTGTAAATAATTATAGAAGAATGGCTTGTATGGAGAGTATATTAACGAATAGACTCCATTTAGTTATACGAGTAAGTGAACGAGACGCGGTACAATAGACAATCAAGCTTCTTGGCCACAATAATAAAGATAAGAGTCATATAATATATATTATTAATAAAAGGTAGGTCTACAGGAAATGTAAAACATGCCAGTGATCTTGATATTTACGAGAATTTAATATGAATAAGGAAAACGACACAGGACGATGAACTCGATACGATTATAAAGGCCAAGTACTTTCTCGAACCAGTTGGTATACGTGAGTAACTTAATTTTTAGAAAAGACAAACTCACGGAGAAATTGGGATTGCAAGCCTAAGCCGTCATCATTAACACAATAAAATTGTAGAGATGAAACTAGTTGAGATAGCAAATAATTGTTGCACGGTAATAAATGCTAACATAGACGTAGTAGTAAAATATAATGTCGCTGTTAAATATGAACTTTACGAAATATCTGTAAAGCATTATCGAAGTTGTTAACAGTAAAAACAACGCATTTGGCAATCCGCCTACGTAGACGGGAAAGTTGTGATGCAGGCTATGTTTAAAAGGGAGCTGTTTGTAAGAGAATGTCCTAATAATAAATCTAAAGTTTGTTTCTTTGTTTGAACGCGCTAATCTCTTGAACTACCAGTCGAGTTTGGTACCCCAATTCTTGAGGAATGTTATAATAGACTATATTTAACATCACACTACGACTCTCTAAGGTGCCGAGCAAAAAGGTCTGAGAAAACGCTAAGTAAAAACGAAGTAATAGCGCGGGCGGGCGATGGGATGCGACGCGGTGAGATAGGAGGCGAAATTTAATAATAATATAATAAAGTTGAAGAGTTTGTTTGTAGGCAATGCCATTTGAATACGACGGAACGGACGGAGGTGGGTAAGAACAAGAAATTTCCCGCGGACAAAGATGCGGGCAAAAGCTAGTGAAAATAATTTAAATTTAAATGAAACGCCTCTTTCTAGTTTATACTAAGTTACTCAACATGGTACCATATTTATGGCATTTAGGTATAGTGTTCTCCGTGGGTGGTATTCTATTGTTCGAAGCTTTATTACTTTTGCAGATAAACAAGTGAGTATGGCTCATACGTAATACCTATACATTTCATTACATATAATAAAATGTGTGTGGGTCAAAGTTCAGATATAAAGCGAAATGTCAACATTTCATAGAAGCATTACATAAAACTTTATATTTACAATTGCTTCTTTCGTGCAATCATCTTAAACAAAACTTCTAGTTGTTGCAAAACTTTTTATTGAATCCTGTACATATTACTATTTATTTTAATAGTGGTAATCTTAATAACATTGACCAAAACAGTGAGAGATCTCGATTTACATAGGTACACACAGCTCCATTAACTGGTTACCCCCCCCCCCCAAAAGACATGTGCGTTCAAATCCGTGATAGGCCCAAGTTGGTTTTTGTATTTTGCAAAAACATTTTATTTTAATTAATGTATTGTTTTAGTGAATAAATAAGTTTAAGTTAGTATTTTTTTAAATTCTGTTTTTATTATTATTTTATTCAATAAAACGTTAATACTTTTATTATTGCGCAAAACGACAAGCAATAATAGGGTTAACATTTATGAACATTCATTCATCGTCTAAATAGACTAGAGGTTTCAAGCCTGCTTGCCGTGCCTGATTGGAAGTTCAAATCATAGGCACGAAATATGGTTTTTGTTCATTATAATTTTTAACTGTGGAGGCTTGTAAATAGCTTGTTGTAAATTACCTCACTTCTACTTCTGTATTTGATAGCTGTGAGCCACCCAAACTCAATAAAATAAAATAATTATTATTTTAATATATTTTTCTATTTTGTTTTAGTAATTATTTATAAAGAATTATTTTAAATTATTGCTATTATTTAACAAAACTATGATCTTATTTTACAACAAAGATTTATATTTTGCTTTGACAATTTTATTTACAGTTATCATAATATACTATTACGTGGCATCCTATTGACGCAAACGATAAAATAGCAAACGGTAGAAATATTTTAGATTGACATAAGCTAACGAAATGTTACGTGACCTGTCGTGTCGTCTCAACATACAGATAAATTTATAGTTGTAGTTATAACTTGAGAGTATGGATTAATTTTATAAAGACAACTTAAGTAAGTAAAATTAATGGATAACCTCAAATTATAACACCTATCGATTAGACATCCCACCTAAAGATAAAATGACTCGGACGATAGTAGATAATAATTTCATTGCAATTCATATGGGCTCGCTGGCTAGTTCGTGAGACTACCGGTATGAGTATGACGACGTTCAGTAATGCGATGGTTCAAATCTGAGTCGAAACAATGGATTCTTTTTGAAGTATTCTTTAGATTATTCGTAAGGACTTTAATGTGTAACATTTTATAACTTGAGGGGTTAGCACATACTGACGCTGTGTGTACACACGTATGATATTTGTGAAAACCATATATACATTTTCTTGCAGCAATTGCCGTAATTTATTGTCGTTTTTAAGACGACATTGTCTCCTCCCAGCACATTAGTGATATATCTCACCGTCATACATTGCTATAAAGCAGGCCCGCACCTTTTCTTATCAGACTACATCTACATATATCCTGAACCGGTAATGCACCATTTCATTATATATATTATAGGTATGTTTATTTTGCCTTAGAGGAATACCTGCGCTATGTTATGCTATGTCTGTTTATTTTTGCCACGACGATCTTACATCTTACCTTCCTATACATGGATGCGTAGTTCGTGTAAACGATTTACAATTTGCATGACTAGCATCACGTAAATGAATATTTCCGTTGAAGCTCATTACGAAATAAGCCATTTTCTACTTACTTAACTATTCATTCAAACTCATTGAGTATACTTATCTACTGCTACTGGCGTAATCTGTGAGCCCGATATTTCAACACTTGGTCACTATTTCACTAAAGATATCAAAGAGATTTCCAATATTGTGTCATTTGAACATGAACTTTGAAATAATATTTTACCTAATCTGCATAATACTAGAATTTAAGAACGTTTTGACCTTCAGGAGTTAAATATGAATCAATGCTATATTACACAATTGTATAACCACAGCTTTATATTACTAACTGGCCATACCACCTGTTTCCGGTGCAACTGTGTCTACGACACGTCTCACGCTGTATCCCAAATTACATATGTCAATAGAAATTGAGAGTGTCGTCTATAATTCTGAGTTACGCCACTATACACACACGGTAGTCAGCTTACTGTTGAACCAAGAAAACGCTTTCTCTAACGTGGATGGACACATACATATCAATCTCTTACGTCAAGGAATGCCTTTAGAATAGAATCACAAGGGGGTGGATCCATTTGTATGTCAACCTCACACCATTATGAACTATACGTGATTGTAATAAAGATTATTTTTGTGGTAGGCATGAAATACATAATAGAGACGAACCAATCTGCACGTAGGCTGTTGGAAATGAACCCAGTGTCCCACTTGGTGGAATGGACATTCCAAATAAAGTTCGCAATGAAACCGCCGGTGAATTAATAAACGCATTTATAAATCTGAATACGGTTGACGTGGCGAACGTTTACTGAACCAAATAATATATGGGACTGTTGCGTGTCAAGTTTAAGGAGCGGGTTACATATAAAATTATTGTCATCCATATTTGAAAGAAAGTTATACAATAACATGAATGGAAGCACAACAACGATACAATGTAACAAGACTAACCTAATAAGATCAAAATATGCCATCATTATATTAATTGAAATAAAACTATACAAGCCATTCTTTTAGGAGGAAGCTTCAAGCCATTTAAGTAAGCGAGAAGTGGCTTTTAATGCTTTTGAAGAGTTCATCTTGAATGGCTCTGGAGGTACTTCAGACCAAGCTTAGTCCATTGTCCTACTTTAGAGCCGCACTATTCATCTTGTATAAGAGCTAAAAGGTGACTCGCATCCAAAACCGTTAAAAATCTGCATTATTCGAAGCCGCAAATGCCAATGAATAAAGAAATATAATTCATTATTCAGGTTGAGCCATGGAAACGAATAATAAATACTATATACGGTATATCGACACAGTTACCCGCTATCTTGTTGTGTTTTAAAATGAAATAAAAATCAGTCCAGTAGTCGATCAGTTTATTAGAAAAAAGCCGATAGTCCGAATGAATATGGAGATAGATAACAAACACTATAAATTTAAACACTAGTCAACGAACACATTAAATTGCATTTTTTTCTAAAACAGAAAAGGTAGGTGTGATGCTACTGAGGATACACAATCAAAAACAAATGCTAATTTTGTGTTTCCTATCCAAGAATTCAGATCACATGCTTCACACAATGCGTTAAATTCATGGTGGTGTTAGGTTATCAGTTTATCACCTCATTGTGTAAACTCTTCACGTTATGGACCACGACGACGCACGTGGCAAAAACTTTGATGCCTTCGTGACAAACATTTACATGACCATTTTATAACCCCGTATTTTTAACCTGGTTAAGGATCTCTTGGGTTCAAAATAACAGGATCTAGGTAAGATTTCTTTCTACGAAAGAAACGAATTTGTATGATTTAAATTTGCCAGTGGAATACTTTAGATAGACAGATAGAATATTAGTTATTATGTACACCCCGAAAGGCCCAAACCCGAAAGTCCGACAACCAGTCTTACCAAGGACTTTCGTATTACCCAGTAACTGGGTTGTCGAGGTCAGATAGGCAGTCGCTCCATGCAAAATACTGATACACAGCTGCATCCGGTTAGACTGGAAGCCGACCCAAACATAGTTGGAAAAAGGCTGATGATACACCATAAAAATTTCAGATACAAATGTAGAAATTTTGCATTGGGCGGTCTTATCGTTAAAAGCGATCTTTGAAAGACAACCTTTGGATGGATTAAGGGATAAGGAGAGACAATATTATATACATATAGCTATAGTATAAATACGGTTATAAGGCTTATAAAGAAATAAATACAATATTACTAGCTCCGAAAATGAAGGTTATTAAAAGGGCCCGGCCATATAAAGTAATGGATAACAGAATAAAATGATTGGTTTGTGTTCTACTAAAGCCAAAACCTGATTTCGTTTTAAGCAGGTGAGATGGCAATTTTACGTCAAACCAGATTCTCGCCATGTACAGACGCCAGCACATCAAGCTACTACAATCTGTCAAATTTCTTCAATAGATTTTCAACTTTATTGCTAAATCATAATGTTCAAAGTTGATTGGGAAAATTTTACAGTTTCGGGTAGCTTGATGTGCTGGCGTCTGCACTTGGAGAATTAAGGGCGAGTACGAACAGCTTAACAAAGTAACACAGTAGAATTACCTAGTGACGAATATGCAGGGTTAAATGAAATTGGCTAGCTAAACTCTGCAGACGCGATTGGTATCGATATCTAAGCATGATCAAGCAAAAAGGTTTTCTCAACTCATACTTCAAGTAACAACACAACAAACAAACGGCGGAACCCGGTCGTTGACCTCCCAAAAAAATATGAATCCTTTTTAATTTTTATTTTCTCGTGTTTTGATACCCATTGCGTCTACGGAGTTTAGCTAGCCAATTTAATTTAACCCTGTAGTTGCAAGATTCTTTCACGGTCTTTCATTTTAAAAGTCTTTCATGATGTCCATGCTCTGTCGTTGTATTATAATCTGACTGTGATAAAATAAGTATACATGGGTTTAGATTGATTTGAAAATAATGTTTGTCAGACTTGAGCAATCCAAGCAAAGTTGCGTCTTCCGAAACGTTTCCTTTCTCTCGCTCACACGTTCAAGGACCATAAGCAACATTCTAAGGTCATTCTCTATTAGTTGTGTCTTGAAATCTCGTCAGTTACCTGTTAATGGTTCTGATATCATTCATTTAATATGTAGTACCCAAGTAGCCTAACTAACCGCATTCCTTAAAAATGTATGTCCTTCACTTTTTGGATTTCTAAATGTAACTACAGTACAATGCAATGAAGCATTCCTAATACGAGAAATAATTCTTAATAGCATATTTAATACTTTAAAGTCACTTATTTCAACAAGTAAAGAAATCTTAAGACCAGACAACTAAGGTTGCACCTGTTGATTTAACAGTTATTGCAACATTTGATTGCAAAATACTTGTTAGCCCGGTCGGTATAATGTACTCGTACTTAGGTCAGCCCAGTTAGCACTCCCAACCATTTCTCAATTATGTTGCTACACACATCTAACTATTTTTAATGGACCCATTGGTAAACAAATAACATTTTAAAGGGATTGGTCATATTCAAAAGAAAATGTCATGGTAGCTAAAAAAGGGTCTAGCAAGTCTGGCAGTGTTTTCAAGGTATCTCGAAAGGAATTGCAACTGACTTTGTGGTCAGATTTAATGTCGTAAATTTGTCCATGGTTTTAAAGCCATAATGGCCATACTTAAGTCGTATTTCCACAAAGATTTTATCAAGAGTAGTGTTGTACTCTTAGGATGCTTCAGAACGAAGGATATACGTTTGAAATAAGTAGTAATAATCGATCTGTACTGTGATCGATTAATTGGCCAAATAAATATTCTTCTCTATATAACACACATCAGTTAAAACTACGAAAATGCCTTGACTATAAAGAATAGATGGTAGACAGAAGCTGTGACAGTTAGTTACACGGAATTAATATCAGGGTGGCGGTGCGGAAACACACGCGTACGCGCAGGCCAGACTAACGGAGAACTCGCTTACAGACGTGTTGTGGTAATGGTGGAAGTAAAATACAAAATAATAGCCGCAATTTGGAGAATTATACAATATGGCTATCCTATTGTGGAAATGAATAAGTGTCGTACTGCTTAAATCTTTCCCAGTTAATTGGTACACATAATGGGTCATGGTGATTTGTAGGGTTAACTATTGCGTATGCTTCGCGAACAGTGATCCTGTTAAAACGTTTGCTGCTAATATGGTAACAAATGAAATGCTAATGGTTGTAAACTTCAAACTCTATAACTGTAAGATATTTAATACGCTAGGATTTAACCGCAAATGCTTACTTTGAATTAAAAGAATTTTGTTGAAATTCCTATTAGAACTTTATTTATAATCTTTTACACTTCAATAGTGATCAGCTTACGTATGTGTGTAGCCATCTACCTATGATAAACAACGTAGTAAAATATATTTTTTTAGTAATTTAAAAGATGAATTATGCTCGACAGTGTGGCTCTGTACTTTTTGGTGTGGCTGAGTCCTAAAATTAATTAATTGATTAATTCCTATTTATTTTACTTATAGCAATTCGCAAGTCATCACCAAAACCACTACATAATGGCTCTTCAAAAGATATACCGGAATTTCGCGTCCTATGATGTACTGTGATAAAACAAAATAAGTAGGTAGATGTATATGTACTAAATTCTTATTAACAGAAAACATAGCATTAATTGTTATAAAATCCGTTTTCGTTGTGCTCTAAAAATTTAGAATGCCGGTATCACAGATGTGAACAATAAAATTACGTTGTTATGAAGTTAACGGATTCTACGATGACATACAAGACTTTAATGAAGCTATCCTATTTCACATAGCAGAAAACAATTGGAATAAGTAGGTACTTAGTAGGTAGGTAAGGGGTATCGTATTACCCAGTAACTGTGTTGTGGAGGTCAGATAGGCAGTCGCTCCATGTAAAATACTGGTATTCAACTGCATCCGACCCCAACATATGTAGTTGAGAAAAGGCTAGACAGATGATGATGAGGTACTTATATAAGTTTTGTATTATACTAGAATACTAGGTATTGTTGGACTTTTTGTACAGTTTAAATGTTTTGTAGGATTGGGCTGAGGGTTAGCTAGTACTTATAAGGAAACGTCCGAATGTCGTGCTATCCATTTATTCACTGGTTAAACATAATACATATTTGCTATACTTACTACGTAAACTGCTTGCAAGTCATTACTGCAAGCTTGCACATCATATTACATACCACAGTTTTAAGGTTTTGTGTAAGACATCAACTTTAAAAAGTGATTCTGATTCATGATTCTCATAAAAATATATAAATAAAACTGCCTTTGACTTATCACTTCAGCAGCTTATTGTCTGTGAGAGGGTCAACTGCATCCTTTGCAGAATAATAAGGTCGGAAACGTTTCTGATTTATTACAAAAATCCCTTCTTTAAGAGTGTCTTAACTTTAAGCCTCAGGTACTTTGGTAAATAAAAATATTGGTTTTGAGGCTTTAGCGAACAATCGCCGAAAATAAATACGCAATTTGTATCTTTAAAACAGGCTAACTCACTTAGCATGGAAAAGAAAACACTTGAAAGGATTGCATTTACAGCGTTGCCATAAGGATTAAAATTGTATGGCACTTTGTTGGGCAAACCTTTCGGAAAACCGTCGGTAAGTCCCCTAGTCATAGCTTTTATATCGTTTGGATAAAGTTTAAAATCGTGTAGCGTCTTCTTTATTTTTATTTTCAAACAACACATGTGTGTTGTTTGACAGTGTGAACAAATGAGTTCTTCTCGGTTATTACCGCCGTTGTTCTGGAGCAGTTTGGTCGATAATGCCTCCATGACGGATTGTCCATGGTGATCGCATTTCATGCCCGCTTTGAATGTCGACGTGACTAGCACGTTAAGTTTCTACTGTTCAAGGTTGGTTAATTCAGCTCGTTTTAGAAGTATAATATGTACTTGAAGAGTCTACAAATGTAGACAAAGTAGCTGTACTTTGTCTACATTTGTAGACTCTTCAAGTAATAGTGCTTTAACCTCGTTACGAATAGCTTGGAAGACGTCAACGCATTAGACTATTCAAAAGAAGGCAGAAATAACTCGTATTTTTTATTGAAAACTTGTAACAATCCACAGCTGTTAATCTAATATTATATAAGGATGTGGTAAAAGTAGTTGCCCGATGCTTTGAGGGTTAAGCAAAAACTTTTAAATATAATGGACTAACTAATACAAATATTAGTATTTTAAATTAATAGAAATATAAAGCGTTCATAAATCTTAGATTTCTAAATCTAGATAGAGATAAAAGTGAGAGTGTTCCAGATGTTATCACAAACACGTAATTAGCACTTACTTATTCATATGAGAGAGTGAAATCGATCCATGATTTGGCAACCTCTAATAAGATTACTATTGACTGTGAATCAAATAAACAAGGAAACAATAAAACTGCCTCAGAGATAGATACGAAATTAAAGCTAAATTGTGAGTGAAAGTCATGATAACTTCACAGTTGTTACCACAGAACAAACCACAACTGCAGTTTTTTTAGCTAAGAAAGTTAATAAATAATTTAGCAGTAAACCAACGAGATTATTCTTAACAGTTAAGTAAATACTACAATTTTGGAAAGTATTATTTCAGAGTTACAAAACCACATTTTCTACGTTTCTTTGGGTGCCAAACGAGTAACATACAGTAATTCATTCACACATGCATGTAATAGCAAGTCGAGAGCAAAAGTGTGAACAATTCCGACTTTTTCTTCTATGGATCAATTTACTTTCAGGGTCTTCTAAATCGTTCCTAATTTCTAACAAAACTATTAGGTTAGAGCAAAAATCGTTGTTTGTAGAAACACGTCACCTCTAATGCAAGTGGTTTGAAAAACCTGTTAAATTTCTCTTGCATTAAATTTCGGCCAGTCCACTCCCAAGCCGAGAACTCGTTCTACTGACACACTATGCACAAGCTTTTAATCAACAATATTGATACAACATAAATAATATAATCATTCATGAATATTGTTGAATCTGTTGTTGCCTTCACCGCTGATCTGTTGTTATTTTTATCAGTAACGGTACTGACAAGGCCAGGGCCAACGACCGTTCCGTATTTTTCGCTAAGTTTTTGCGACTAGCCGATAGATGGCACTGATCACTTGAAATTTATTATTTTAGTAGACTTACCAATATTTGAACCTTGACAGTTTTTATAGCTGTCTTTAAACTTACATTAATATTATTCGTTAGAAGTATTTTATCATCATCGTTACCTGCAACAAACAAAGTGACATTAATATTTTTATAGTAGGTAATACATTTTGTCAAAAAACGTAGTCCATGTTATCCACCCTGATGCGTTTACAAGCCTTTATAATTTTATACTCAAATACAAATTATTATCGTTACAGGAATCACGCGAGAGCGCGAGCGCGCATTACATCATGGGCCAGGAACAGTCGTACGCGCACGCTAGCGTCACGCAAGTGAGACGGTACAAGGACAATTACGACGAGCCCCTGCACTACCGGAGCTCGCCCGTCGACTACCGTGCCAACGACTTCGACAAGGACTACAAACGTCACAAAGCGAGGAGGAGCGCTGACAGCTTTAAGAGCGACAACTCCTCAACAGAAAGCAGCGGCTACAGGAGCGGCTCCAGCGCCTGCGAATACCGCTCCGACAGATCCTCCAAATGCGACTACTACTGCACGTCCTTGTACAAGAACGAACACTATAAAGACGTCAACAAAGAACTCTATAAACCCGTCAAACTCCACAAAGAGAAGCGATACAACACACTACAACTCTTCGACGCCGACAAAGACGAACTGAAGAGCGCGCGACTCAAAAGCTATCTTAGCGAAACAGAAAAGGCGACGAAAACGACGCCCACGAAAAAGCCTGGCATTAGGAATTACACACCTAAAATTATTTCAGAAGAGGAGCAAAGAAAGAAAAGCCAGCATTGGATTTAAGAGAGCTAAGACTAGTAGGCTAAGTTGTAAATATTAGTTTAGCGGTAGATGAGTTGTAAGGGCAGCCATGGAGGCGGCAGGAGCGCTGGCCAGCTTGGCACCGTCGCCCATCACCGTATTGGGTCTGATACCACTCCTGGCACTCGGGATCACGTACTTCAGATACCAACAATTCGACCCAGAGTCTTATATTACGGATGTCAATACTGTAAGTATTTTAAATATCATACTCATAATTCGTAACACGTAAGATTATTGCAAATTACGCAATTGCAACAACATTACATCAACTGTTTTGCCTTTGTTCCCCAAAGGGCTAGGCAGAGGTGAACTACAGTGCATTTTCATCACTTTTTATAAAAAGTAAATAGTTACACTACAAAATAAACTTACAAGATAGAAATTAATTATAGATTATAATTAATTACAATATAATAATGTAAACTTTAAATGTTTCAGATGTTGCCGATCTACGACTTCGTGATAGTCGGCGGCGGTTCTGCCGGCGCAGTGGTCGCGTCGCGGCTCTCCGAGATCGGCAACTGGACTGTGCTGCTCCTGGAGGCCGGCCAAGACGAAACTGAGATCTCTGACATCCCGGCGCTGGCGGGTTACACACAGCTCTCCGACATGGACTGGCAGTTCCAGACCACGCCTTCAAACAACCGCTCCTACTGCCTCGCCATGAACGGCGACCGCTGTAACTGGCCCAGAGGCAAGGTACTCGGCGGCAGCAGCGTGCTCAATGCGATGGTGTACGTCAGGGGCAACCGCAACGACTACGACCTCTGGGAAGCACTCGGTAACCCCGGCTGGTCGTATGATCAAGTATTACCATATTTCCTCAAATCCGAAGACAATCGCAACCCGTACTTAGTTAACACGCCGTACCACGCCGCCGGCGGATACCTCACGGTCCAAGAAGCACCTTGGCGCACGCCACTATCGGTTGCGTTCTTGAAAGGAGGCATGGAACTTGGTTACGACAACCGTGACATAAACGGAGCGAAACAGACAGGCTTCATGCTGACCCAGGCGACCATGCGGCGCGGCAGCCGCTGCAGTACGGCCAAGGCCTTCCTCAGACCTGTCAGACACAGGGACAATCTGCACGTAGCTCTAGGCGCCCAGGTCACTAGGATTCTTATCAATCCTGTTAAAAAGCAAGCATACGGAATAGAGTTCTACAGAAATGGTCAAAAGCACAAAATCAGAATAAAAAGAGAAGTGATAATGTCCGCCGGAGCACTAGCGACACCTAAAATAATGATGTTAAGTGGAATCGGGCCAGCGGACCATCTAAGAGAACATGGTATTCCTTTGGTAGCAAATCTAAAGGTAGGCCATAATCTGCAGGATCACGTTGGTCTTGGTGGTTTGACTTTCGTTGTCAACAAACCAGTTACATTTAAGAAGGACCGTTTCCAGACGTTCAACGTTGCTATGAACTACATTTTATACGAAAAAGGACCGATGACGACCCAAGGCGTAGAGGGACTAGCATTTGTCAACACTAAATACGCGCCACCGTCCGGCAACTGGCCGGACATACAGTTCCACTTCGCCCCCAGTTCCGTTAACTCAGATGGGGGAGAACAGATTAGAAAGATATTGAACCTGCGTGATAGAGTGTACAATACTGTCTACAAACCAATAGAGGACGCTGAAACCTGGACTATACTACCATTACTGTTGAGACCGAAGAGCTCCGGTTGGATTAAACTAAAGAGTCGCAACCCGTTCGCTGCGCCGTCTATAGAGCCAAATTACTTCGCGTACAAGGAAGATATCAAAGTTCTAACAGAAGGTATAAAGATAGCGATGGCTTTGTCGAACACAACATCTTTCCAGAGGTATGGTTCGAGGCCGCACAACATTGCTATGCCTGGTTGTCAGCACCACGTACTGTTTAGTGACGAATACTGGGAGTGCAGTTTGAAGCACTTCACGTTTACAATATACCATCCTACGGGGACATGCAAAATGGGTCCGAAGCAGGACATAGATGCTGTGGTAGATCCGAGGTTACGAGTCCATGGCATAGCTAACCTGAGAGTTGTCGATGCTAGTGTGATGCCCACCATCATAAGTGGGAACCCCAACGCTCCTGTCATCATGATCGCTGAGAAAGCGTCAGACATGATCAAAGAGGATTGGCTGGTATTATGACAGTGTTAAATTATAGTATGAAAAATACTCAGTCATGAACAAAATTGTTCCGTAAAATGGTATTATATTATATTGGATTGAAAGTAATGTTATTCTCGTTTTTAGGACTGTAAATATATTTTTAAGGTATGTAGTGTACGTAATTATTTTACTTTCCGAGTCTTTTAGGCGTAATGTAATAAAAATTACTATTCGTTGGTACGCTATACAATAAAAAAAAATTAAAATATTTTATCTGGTTTTATTTGCACAACTCGCATACGTAGGTAGGTATAATTACAAAAAATATTCCTTTGCAAAAAAAATATTGTTCTATATAAAATAAAAAATTCAAAACAAGGTCTCTCTACACTAAATAAGACAGTCCACAGAACTTGGTAAATTGAATTAAATGAGAAAAAGAATCCATACGACCATACATGTTCTGCACATTAGACAAAATAAATAAATAATAAACAGGGCAAGCTAAATGAAACAGTTTAAAAAGGAATGGTATTTTTTTTACAAAAAAAAACTAAATTAACTGTCATACTAACAGTGACATCTATTGACGAAAAGCAGAAACTTTATGCTATGCGCCATCTCTTGTCAAATAGCTGTACTACGTACAATACCTAAAACTCTCATAGTTTAATTTAAAGCCACTAGATGGGGGTTGTTTTTAATATTCAAAGGTAAGCAACAGAGAAAGCCACTTACTTGTACTATAATAAAACAGTGGTTCCAAATACGGTTAAAGATATTTATTTTCTCAAAAGAATTACAATTCACTTATAGAGATAACATAAATAAGTTTAGAACAATGTTATCTGTAAATAAAAACAGGCTTCCCCTTTTGGCAGAAAATTATGAAATAAAACTGTTGGCTTTGAGTCACTCCGGACCCACCATACCCCTGGGGGGTAGGGTGGGACTAAACCATATCACCATAGAGATGTGCCACCCCAGTTTCATTACGTATATTGATTTATAGGAATGGAACTACTGCGAATAACAGGTAAGTAATAAACCTCACTCAACGAATGCAATTTTGAAAGTCTTTCCAAATTGCACTATAAAGGGATGCTATTACAACTGGGTACGCAATATTTGGAAGAATGCTAAATCTCAGAAGTTCCACAAACTCAAACAAGACTTAAAAGGAGAATCGTGGCAATTACTGCCGCCTTACCGCTTCTGCCTGCTGACAAAATATTACTGGGACTATGTAGATTATATAAAAACAGAAAACGAAAACTTGAAGCGGATGGACGAGTTCATAAGCTAAGTTAAAAAATGTTGGCTAAAAATACATACTCCTGAAGTATTCAGCGTTTACGGAGAAAGACATCGGACAACCAATGTTTTACGAGTCGTTTCATTCAATATTAAACAAATTACTAAATAAGAATACAGTAACTTTAATGCAATTGTTAAATGTCTTACAGAATATTCATAAAACAAAGGTTACTCCTAAAACGTCGAATGGAACAAATGATTCATTTTGATGATTTTAATAGAGAAGTCCAAATGCAGTTATTGCACAATGAAATCACCATCATGCATTAGACAAATTAAGAACAGGTTATTATATTTGGAAGTGCTTTTAGTTTAAGTTAAATAATAATAAATTTGTATTTGGACCGATACCTATTGTTTTTCAATTTTTCAAATCCCAACACTACCATGGTGGTATGGTTCAGTCCCACCTTACCCCCAGGGGTATGGTGGGTCCGGAGTGGCTTTGAGTCCTCCAAATGATCTAATAAGAATTCATGAGATTAAGTGAAGAAGCTCTAGTAACTGCTAATTGGCAGCCTCGCAAGGAACATCTAAGTTTTACAACAAACAAATAAACAAAATATATTTTATATTAACATAAAATAACGCCTTGTTTCCCGGAAAGTTTAACCAGAGATGTACCTATAGTACTGTAGAGGCTATCTATGTAGTCTTAAGGCTCCTATTACAAACAGGCGCGACACGCGATATAATCGCGCACGACACAAAGGCACCGCTCGTTGCGCGACTTGCGGTGCCTTTGCGCGCGATTTTATCGCGTGACGCGCCTGTTCTAGGAGCCTTTAACTTCTCGAATGTCTTATGTTACACAGTGCGACATAAGAACAATAAAATTCTGTTGTGTCTGCTAATTAGACACGCGATGGGTTAAGTGCAGGCTGGTTATAATAAAGCGCGTGTTCCATTCGAACGTTCAAGCAAGTGTCAAACATTTTAATTAAGTATTTTTGTTTAGTAGAGTCAGTGCTAGGTAGAACGTGATAATGCAAAGTCTTTCTATCAATATATCGTGCTGAAATCCTATCGCAGTTTAATTACATGACTCTTCATAGAGTCTCTACAGTACACCCACATATCGTCAGTTATGTTTATGTCCCATGTAATAGGGGGGCGAGCCTGCCCTATAGCCATCAACTGGGCATAAATCCAGACTTCGGGCTGGTACTGCAAAATTCTAAATACCCAATAACACTTCGCCTGACCTGGGAAACGAACCCGAGCCCTCATGCTCTTCAGCGGGATTGTCCGAAAGGGTTACCGCTGGCCCGGAACATAAAGGGCGAAGGAAGGAACACGGGTGGGTTTTAGTCAGTAAGAGTCTGACACTCCCTTCCGCTCCACCCAGAGCGGGAGGAGTCATTTGATGATTTCCTATCCTAAAAAAAAAAGCCCTCATGCTCTAGCATCGCAATAGCGCTTGCAACCACTAAACACGCAAGGCAGTTTATTTAGATTATTTAGAAATTATTTAGTTACTTAGCTACTCAGATTTGGTCTCTAAAAAAATAATCAAAGCAAACTGTTTTGCTTAGAGAAGTAATGTAAACAAAATCAAGATTATGACATAAAAGTGACGAAGATTTCAGGTTTAATCTGGTATTTCCAACAACGTAATAAAAGACCCACTTATTACTTATTTACACCCACATTTATTATCATTTCCCGGCTGTTAGATAAGTTCCTGTTCACACCCCATTCAGAATGTAATACTAATAAGTATTCAAATGAATCTAGATTTCTAGTTTTATGTGTCAGCAGCTTTACATAAACTGCTTCGAAGATAGATAAAGTGCATAATATTATCTAATTTACATAAACATACTTTATAATTTTACGATTATCTGTGTATTTACTTCTCAAGACAGAGGAGCATTAGAACGTGTGAAGATACTTTACCGAACTAATATATGTATTAAGCTTTATCATATCCTTTTTGCAAAGAATATTTTTCAGAAGATTTTTTTTATTTTCCCTAGGTATTGCAGTTGTGGGAAAACACTATTAGAAAGGTAAAAGGCAAACCCACGCAGTTCTCTACCCTAAGCTGTTGTTTACTTTCTTCTGAATTCAGGCTAAATGGAAATTATTATTGGACGACCGTCAGGAACTAGGTATGGTGACCATGTGTCCAGCTGGAGGCTCAATGGACCATCGGAAATTTTTGTTACATGAAAACTGATACTACCAACATATTTTTATATTTCTTTGTTTATCATCTACTTTACATGATGGGCCTGGCTCCAGTCTACCGATACAAGGAGCTGCTGCTTATACAAATGTAGGTATTTGTACATAATTTATTATAGTAACGCAAGAACCAGTCGTAGTACGTAGCGTTACACGTACGAGTAACCGGCTGGTTAAGCCTCGAGCCGTTGCACAATATTCTATCAACTCGATCAGGTGTGATTATTAGCTGTTCTGATTTATGGCTATAAGCGCCACCTACTTCGACTTGGGGAATTTTAATTATTATTCATTACATTGTACTCTGATAATTATGCATTTGATTGGTACTTGCAGAAGTGATTGACCACTTTCTGTAGCAAAGAGATCCGGTCTTTTCTAGGCTTCCGAACCCAAAGGATGCCAACGAGACCTTATTACTAAGCCTCCGCTGTCCCCCCCGTCCTTCCATTTGTCTGTCAGTCAGTGCTGTATCTCATGAACCATAATAGGTGGACAGTTGAAATTTTCAGTATGTATTTCTATCGCCGCTATAACAACAAATAATAAAAATAAATTAATGTCATTATATAAAGGGGGTCTCCATACTAGAAACGTTATTTTTTTCGGCGTTTTTTCCTTGTGGTACGGCTCGCACTCGGCAGTTTTTTTTTAGGAACCTCTTAGCCCATACTTGATTAATCGTTTATTTGATCTAAATATTAATTCGGATTTAGTTTGGATCTATCTTCGAAATATCCACGTATTGATTCCTATTTATTAAATGTGACTCTATCAATTTTAATATGGTTCCTCGGATTCCTTATGCTTCTAACTTCTCAAGCAAAATCTTATGGTCGACGTAGTCGAAGGCTTGGGTCATATCGCAATATACGGAACACACGGGTATTCTGCTGCTAACGTTTGTGATGACTTTATTCAGGAAATCGTATACAGCCATTTTATTTTTTCTGAAGTCTTTTTGTTCCTCAGTTAAAATGTAGTAATTTTCAAAAAAAAATTTAAATTGTTCGTAAGTATATATATTTCTCAAAGACTTTTGAGAAATTAGCATTACCAATAAGTTTGTTAAAGGCTCTTTCAGACAAGCGCAACGCGACATTATAGTTCGACTTTTAATTAGCTGCAGTAAAATGACACTTCTTAATAATTCATTTCGGACTGAATTTAGAGATATGCATGTCAAATAAGTTTCGTTTGTTACACTTGTTTGTTGTACTAGAAAAACAAGATTTGGTTGATGGCCGCGAAAAAACAAAAGACGCCAATTTCAGTCATTTAAGTAACACATAAGCTGTCATTTTAATGCAGCTAATTAAAAGTCCGACTATAGTAGAACAATTCCTATGAACACGGAATTTGTTTTACCAGAATCGCGTCGCACGGTCGCTTCGCGCCTTTCTGCAGAAGCTCTAAGGCGATGACTAAGTTTTAATCTTGTTATCTATGCAGACACTTCAACCACTAACAAAATAGTGAAACGCATAACAGATGTGTAAACTGACACCTCGAGTTATATAACCTTGTATTTAACTAACTGCATCATGTAAGAGCTGCATTTAGGTTTGACCACCAAGTAAATAACGACGGCACTTATGTTTTAGAACGCTATTTAGCATTTGTATAGGAAGAATAATATTAGCACATTATTTAGCCTTCATTCTAAAAACATGCAAAGCAATGGCGTTGAGAAAAAACGTTTGTGATTGTAACGTTTCAGCTTGTGTAGTTAAAGACGTTCAAAGCGAAGAAAAACTATACCTATTCATATTTTGTAAATATTCTTTTTCTTTATGAGATATTCAAATTTTGGAGACTTTTGACCCTCGGCCTCGTCACCCGACGGTCTTCTATATTTCTCTGTCACTAAGCTTGTTTGGGTCAATTGGGAAGTAAAATTGTGTACCAAAATAGGTAATTCAGGTTTCAAACGATTCATTTTCTAATTGTACGCAGCAACTACTCGTATATTATGTTGCAGAAAACCGATTCATCAAAATAATGTTTATGTAGCTACATGGTTGCATTTAAACACGGAAGTTTTCATCTGTGACCCCGCAGGTCTCGAGCATGTTAGTGACTGGGTGGGCTCTAGGAGGTCAAAAGGCGTAAGATCTACATGACGACAAAGGTGAGAGTTATTATCTATAGACATGCTGTCGCATAACAAAAGGTCAGGAACTCTCAAGTTTATTAGTTTCGTACCGAGATTATTATCCTTAGGTACTCCATAGGTATAATATAATTATAAATGCACAAGAAACTCTGACTCTCTGTTAGTCTGTGGCCTTAGTGTGAGTTTTTTCACTCACGTTCGATTGCAAGCGCGTTAGAATTTTGTAGGAAAAAGGTTATAGCGCCACCTGGTGGTCAATAGGAGAAACCTAATTTCCCATACAAAATTCTAACGCACTCGTAACCGAACGTGAGTTGAAAAAACTCACACTAAGGCCACAGCTACCTTTTCACGTCAACAGCTGAACGGATTTCAATGAAAATTGCCTCAGAACCATGACTTGGGTTGAGCTTGGGACATAGGGCACTTTTTAATTGCAGTATGTTACAGTGGGATAACTTCTGACCACCACGCAGGCGAAGCCGCTGGCAAAAGCTTGTGTAATACAAGATTGAGATGGTCATGCAGCAAGGGCTTACGCAAGTTTGAAAAACACTGGTCTCTAGCGAACATAAATTGTGGGAGACAAGCAGGTGGGCTTAAAAAAAAAGTCACAAGGCAGAGAAAAGACAAAATACTAGGATTACAGCTGATAGACATGATTGGAGAAATCAATGGTTTATGCTAATAGAGCAGTAACAGTAATTGCTACACACAATTAAATTCATAAGGAACATGCAATTAGAAACCATTAAATCATAATAATCGTTCGTTCCTGGATGTGGTCATTATTATCCATTGAACACATTACTTAGTATTGAGTAACATTTGGTAACAGCACAGCTCATTGATTTGTTTCTACTCATTAGGTTCATAATTGAACTGCATGTCATAGTAGTAGCCTTAAGCCCAGTCGGTATATATACTGTAGATTTCTCAATGAAAATTTCGTTGAAGTGAGCTTTATTCATTCAGCCGAAAGACGTCCACTGCTGGACATAGGCGGGAGGCTTATATCCAGCGAATTCCTGCGGCCTTTACAAAGTCATAGGCCCACCTTGTGGGACGCCTTCCATCGCGTACGTATTCCGGTACGCGGTCGCCACTCCAGACACTTTCGGCCCCATCGGCCATCTGTTCTGCTAGCAAGCTAAGGAAGTGAGCTATTACATGGGACTTAACCATTACTGGCGAAATATGAGTGTACCTATTATAGATGCACCTCTCCCTTCGGGGAACACAGTCGTGATGTTATGTGTAGGTTGACAGGTTTATAAACCTATAGATACCCACTGCCACACTGCAGGTCATCTCATATCAGCCTTTTTCAACAAGTCAGCGGTTACTGGAGAGAAAAAACCAAGTTGCGAATGTTGGTGGTGATGGTGGTGTTAGTTGTGGTTGTTGTTATTGTTGTTGGTGTTGTTGTTGTTGTTGTTGTGTTGTTGTTGTGTTGTCGAATAAAGAGTATTCTATTCTATTCTATTCTCCAAAATTTTCGTAAGTAAGTAGTTGAATAGATTTATAACCGACTTCAAAAAAGAATAGGTTCTCAAATTTATTTGAATGTCTATTTTTTTATTTTGATGTATGTTCTTACGCTAAAACGTCTCACGCCCTTTCTTCCAGCTGATGACAGTGGTAGCTAAGACTTACTTGACTTAGTGTTGAACCGTTTCAAAATTAATAATTCTCTATTCATATCAAACACCAGCTGGAGATTGGTCCTAAAGCACAAAAAAAATTCTTAAAACTCAGCTGCAAAAACTTAATGTACAAAAAATATGCCAACTTTAAAACCCATTGGTGCATAAATACAAAAAGGTAAATAATTTTAAATTAAACGGTTCATGTTCTCCAACTGCACAGACGCATCACACCGCATCGCTCCGCAACGCGACCAACAGTGCGCCCACGCTCACGTACGCCAATTTATGTAACACGCTCACCATATTCGCTGGGTTCCGCATAACACCCGGCACACACTCTCGGAGGACTGACGTTGACAGACACTCACGTACACTCTGCTTGAAAAATACTACCTTTTGGGATGATATCAGGAATCGATGTAGAAGCTCTATCACCACGTAGAGATATGTAATTCACTTGCTCCGTGAGATGAATTAAATATGCTTAGTTACTTTTAGGTTTACAAAAGTATTATGAAGACTCTTGGCAGAGTTGTGACTTATTTTAGAGAATAATTCCTCTTCATCTTCATAATTAATTACTACACCATTTTTTTAATCGGTTTTTTTTTTCTTGTAAACTCGCTACTTTGTTTCACTAATCCATTCGTGTGTAATAGGTACACAAGCACACCGGTTTGAGTCGTTCATTTATTTTTTTTAATCGTTTCAATTGCCATATTACAAAATTTGCCGGTTAGAACTCACATTTGCTAGAAATTCTGCCTTAAGGGGCTTACATGACCTAAAGCGCGGTCACTGTCGGACTGCATAGAAAAAAAAGAGAAGCTCGATGACACAATGCTGGTAATTTATTGCAAAATATGAAGCAATTATTTAATTACAAAAGATCTATTGTTTGGATTATAAAATTAAAACAGTGGTTTTTAGTATATTGCTTGTAGAATAATCTGACAAAAATCAGAATGATTGTATATATTTTAGTATGATTATTATTGTAAAAAGAAAGTTTTTAGAGGTATCTTCATGATTTTTTTTATCGTATCAAATTAGTTGTATTATGTTTTCAATACACTATCTACCTAGCATATATCCTGAAGAATATCATATATTTTTCTGATTTTGTTTACTGTAGTCGATCATATACTTTTATTGTTTCTAAAACTTGCGTTTTTTGCGTTTCTATCCTGTAAGTCCCTTAAACCAGGAACGTGATGACGTAAGCTCAAAGCTGATTGCAGCAATCTTACTCATTATGAACACAAATATAATATCCGAGTATGTGTGCTAGGGGAAATAGCATTGTAGCAAGGAGGTTCGATATTAGTTAGTTAATTCGTTTCGTTCGTACTTGCCAAGGTTTTACTAAAGATATCAATACATCATCGTAGATCTTTGGCAGTCGTTTCAGGCAGGGTTGTCTGAAGCCCGAAAGTCTGACAACCAGCCTTACCAAGGGGTATCGTATTACCCAGTAACTGGGTTGGGGAGGTCAGATAGGCCGTCGCTCCATGTAAAATATTGGTATTCAGCTGCATCCGGTTAGACTGGAAGCCGACCCCAACATGGAAAGGCGAGGCAGATGATGATGAATTTCTTAAATTCGTAATACTTCCACTTTTTTTAAACCTACACTATCGTATGTATACTATCTACTCACAATCTACACTATACGATTATTCTGTATAAATGTCATCGTGAAAACTTTGTGATTTTTTTACGGAATAGGTCAGCAAGTGTTTGTCATCAAGGTCTCTCCCAAAATGTTAAGTTAAATTGCATTGCGCATGAGTTGATGACCGCTCACACTGCCATTTCAGACCCAGACCCAGTACTAGTGACCTACTAATAACTGGAAGTTCAAGTAAAACAACTGCAAGTTGTATTACTTGAACTCCATACTCGTTGTTGCATGCATAGAGCCCCTTAGTCAAACTTGACAGCTAACAGTTACGCTTTAAGGCTCCTAGAAACAGGCGCGACACGCGATATAATCGCGCGCGACACAAAGGTGCCGCTCGTTGCGCGACTTACGGTGCCTTTGTGTCGCGTGTCGTGTCGCGCCTGTTTGAAGGAGCCTTTATAAGTTATCGCTGTCATTATCAAAACCAATAACTTTATTAATAGAAATATTTATGATTGCATTATTGCATTGATTGAAATTCTGTGGTTGTTGTTATTTGTCTGACAATCAGTCTTACCACGGGGTATCGTATTACCCAGTTACTGGGTGGTTGAGGTCAGATAGGCAGTTGCTCCATGTAAAATACTGGTATTCAGCTGTGCATCCGATTAGAGTTGAAACCGACCCCAAAATTGGAAAAGGCTATGCAGATGATAATGATTAATGATGTGCATTTAATGAAATTGTTTCAACTGTTCTAGATAACAATGATACAGATAAAAATACTATACACTAGTATTTGGCACTTTTATGGATCGTAATATCAAAGCAGAGCGTAATAGCAAAACTATTTACGGTTTATTCTTCGTTTGTCACCTAAAATCCTCACATAAGTCCGCCATTACTCTAATAAAAATACCTCTTCATAATCTCAAGACGGGTGCTATATTTGATTTCTCGTAAATCATATTCTTTAAGTCGACTCAAGAGAATGAACCTCATTTTATTAGCAAGAGCAATAATAAACAACATCTATCTTTAAAATTATATACCTATTACAATATCGGGTTAGTTAGTTACAGTATTTATAACTCAAGAACGGTGGACCTATTTTTTTGATCTGTTGTCTGGATCTGTTTTATGATTTTGTTGGATTTGTCTTCGCCCCGAATAGGAGAATATTTAATAAAACATGGGAAAAAATATTTTAAAAAAATCTGAGGCAATACGAAGTTCGTTCGTAGTATGAAGCTAGTTATTACATAAAAGCTATTATAAAGAAACAAAACAGAGCAATTAATCAAATCGTAACTAGACCCTCCCATGGCATCAGTAACCTCAAAATCTCTATACATTCACTATTATTCACTCTGCATTAATTAATTACGCTGTTTGCATTCCCCGGACATAGTTTTCGCGATCGCACTGCTCTCTCACTTACAAAGGATCACATTACAGAAGGTTTGTATTACCTGACGTAATGGAATGAAGTATGAGTTTCGTGGCCTTATTTCCTATTTATCACGTCCGCTGTGCACAGGCTGTGAGTATTTATAATGGTGCCTTTAGAAATGTTATTTTAACAAGCAAAAAGAGGCAAAGCATGTTTCCGTGGCTGACTGATTGACTGAGAAACAACGCACAGCTGAAAGGCGAGACGCGACAGCGCAACGTGACTCTAGTAGAACAATTTCTATGAAAACTTGAAATTGTTCTACCGATACGCGTCGCACCGTCGCCGTCGCGTCGCGCCTTTATGCGGAACCTTAAAGGCTCCTACAAACAGGCGCGACGCGCGACGCGAATCGCACGCGACACAAAGGCACCGCTCGTTGCGCGACTTGCGGTGCCTTTGTGTCGCGCGAGATTTTGTTGCGTGTCGCGCCTGTTTGGAAGGAACCTTAACACTTTGAGGGACACTAAACGCCCATGACGTAATAGCAATAAAACTTCTATTGTGTCTCGTTCAGTGTCCTTCAACGGCTTCAACCGATACAACATAAACCACTAAATAATGAAACATGTCCGGGGTTCCTTAAGAGGATGTAGAAGCATACTAATAACTAAGGAAGGGTATTTGGAGAACCCGTCTCTGGAGGTCTACTCCCTAAGCATATTTTCTCTAGTTTTGGATGAAGTTATGGGCAATTTTTACTCCGTATTATTTACGGACATAAGATTAGTTTGGGGCCCGACTTAAGAATGTCACCACGATTCGACAGATGTCCCTTCTCCCGATGTGTTTTTGTCCGTCCGAAAATTGAACCATTCGGGTGTAGGATTAATCTGAAGTTTCGAATTACTTTCGGACAGGCCCATATCTTCGTTGACGGACTTATAGAGTAGGCCCTCTGAATTTGTCAAATGTGGGTGAATTTTGTATACAATCGAAGGGTCGGATATCATCGAGTACCAGAAGAAGTGCAACAAACCTAACAAGCAAAAGAAATCGTAAACATTCGCAGTTCATTCACCTGAAGATAAGTGTTGCGAATATTATGCAAGAGCTCAATATTTACATAAAATATACAACAATTGGTCGTTTAAACCGTAATATAATACGAACAATACTCGACAGTTTGAGAGCACGGGCTGTGAAAGCTTTTCACACTCACATTGTGGGTCCACCGCCTGGCTCGGTGACGTAAGAGACCTTATATTACCCACAACTTTCGATTTCTGGATGAAGTCGTGTTTGCTTCCTTTCCGGCTTGTAATCTTCTGGAAAGTTTTTAAATCTTCACGATAAAAAACTTAAGTTACTGATTGCTACAAGAAGAACATTACAATGTTATCTTAAATTAATGTTTCATAATCGAATATCAATTTAGGTTTATCGATATTCTGCTAATCGACTTCCAAGCTCGTTATGATGCGTGTTTATTTTTGAACAGCGCGTTGGTCCGTGGCCAGGGGTCGATGTCGTAAGCGGTATTACCCACAACTTTCAATTTCTGGATGAAATCGAGTCTGCTTCCTTACTTGGCTCTTAGCGAGTAACGATCTTGTGGAAAAGTGATATAACTTTATAAATAATGGAGAAAGAATTTATGGCTAATTTGAAGCTTGAGAAATCTTATCCATTTGGAGTAGCTCTATGTATATTAACTATGACGACGATGAAATGGTAACCATTTCAATAACAGCTATCTACTACTACACACTACAGCCTCGTAGGTCTGGCAATTGAATAATCGACCTGAAGATATCAAAAGCAGACAAAATGCAAAAGGAAAAATTAAATTTTGAGACACCTTTAGTTAAAGATTCTCTAATATAAAAGTTCGGTAAAAAAATTTTGGAAGTGACTAGAGAAGAATCTGGTCGAAAAAACGATGTTCGTCTGTTTCCTGATACATTTCAGGAAGCAAGACAACTCGATTAAAATAAGAATCGATATTCTGTATTTCACAATCGATGCTGGAATTAGGTCGATCGCATCGTTTTGCAACGATTACGTGTGCGATTTTCGTCACATGCATACCTGACCGATGTCGTCGGTGTCATCGGTATACTGACACACCTCACATCACGTCGGCTTTGTCTGAGTACATGTTACCACATCTAACGTAATGTTAGAGTAGAGTTTAAGTTCATGATCTACTTTTCTATTTGTTCATCTTTCTGGTTTTCTGTTGTTGTTCTCGAGTTTTTCGTTTCATAAACATCAACGATCTCATCTATTGTTGAGGGGATAATGTTATTTCTGTAATTTGCGTTTCTAAATGTAATATTTACTTTTCTTTTGCAGAGAGATCTTTGTTCAACATGAATTCGATTGCTCCTGCTTTATATTTACACCATCGGATCCCGAGGTCTGCCCAGAAAGCATGTACAATGACATTAATATTTACTTTGTAAAGTATTATAGGTATTATTATTATTGTTAATTTGTGAATTGGACTCTGGCCTTAGAGGGTCATGTTCTTTTTCATTTAATTTTTAACCATTATCTGGCAGTTCGATTACTTTGTGCGGCCTACCCAAATGTCCTTTCTTTGGTATTGTTCGTCGAGTCGTTGAGCTCCTTAAGTGACTGACTGGACAGGACCACTGAAATCTGTGTGGTGCTTTCCTCAAAAGACCATCTCCGACACTAATCTGCATAGTCCTCATATGGCCTGACCAACATTATGTCTGAACTTTAAATGAAACGTTTGTTTCGGTCTTTCTTCTCAGTAGTCGATTAGGAAACACCGAACTCGTCTAGTTTTAAAACGTAATTGAATTTTAGCGTTTAAAACTGTTTTATATAAACAATTTGCAGAAATAAGTATCATTTACCCTCAACGTCCTCTACAAAATCAAAGGAAAGTCAAACTGCATCCATCAAACGAACACAATCTTACAAACTATAATATGCAACAAGTAACAACGTACAAAAACGGCAATTAACATTAGTGCTAATGAATGAATCCCACGTCATTCACGAACAAACAATGTCACTGAGGATGTACCTCTAAGGCAAAGTACTGAATAGAAAATGATAGAAGCAAGCGGAAAAACTCATCACGCGAGAGAGGAACTAGCGTTGATGAGTTCCTCGGCGGACTCACTTGCATAATTTTACATATTTTATCATGGTTTATGGTTATTAAGATTTATTATAAGTCTAGATGCAGATTGTTAGTAAGGATAGAATCCAACGCAACGTTACCATGTTATTAGAAAGGAGACAGAATTTGGGAAGAAGCTTTTAGATTTGCGAGTGCTATATTCAGGGGATCAAACCGGAATAAATCGATCAAAGAGCCTTTTGCTTTTTCAAGAAACAAAATAGGTGAATCGAAAATAAACGTTTGAGCGTAGAAATTACCTACTAACACAAGTAAATATGAAATTTATAGGGGTAAGTAATAGATGATATAACAACAAAATCTCTAATATTAACATATAACAACGGAACCTATAATTTTATTTAATATAGCGATTAGTTAATATAATGAACGATTGATATAATTTTAAAATAACTATTTTTTATAAGCATAACATACATTAAATATAACATTGTTTGACATAACATACATTAAATATAAAATCGTTTGACATACCACTCAAAAGATATAAAACTTATTTGGTCTAATATGATGAAAACGCCTACTTAAAACACAAAGCAAAATTGCATGAACACGGGTTAGTTTATTTAATATTATTTTTATGTTGTAGCTTGTGGGTAGCTAAACAAAAGTTAATGTTAGTTGTCAGTGTGCGTAATCTTGCTCAGTTAAATAATAATCATTAAAGTATTTCTTTAAAAATTAATTCATACAAGTTCATTCATAAAACTATGAGTCTCTAATCAATTAAATACCTTGGTAAGGGTATTTTTGTATTCTCATACGCTCGCTCTTGCATTATATGTCGACGGAGCCCCGCTACGCGGGGCTCCTATAGTATAGGGTTTAAAGTAACCTAACAAAACCGAACCTCGGGGTGCTCTTCGCTCGCTCTTGCAACCTATGTCGAAATCCTATCCTTCCTTCCTTCCTTGCTCCTATTTCTGGGTGGTTTAAAAAAAAATAACCACGAAGGCTAAGGCGGGAGCCCCGCTCCGCTTCGCTCCCGCCTTAGCCTTCTAACCTAACCTATCTGAATTGGGGCGTTAACCATAATTATGTTTTTATATATATTAAACGTTAGACCAAATGATTTTCGATTAAATAAGCAATATACATATTAAACGTTAGACCAAATGATTTTCGATTACATAAACGTTATATCAAACAACGTTATACTAATTAAGTTTTAGAATAAATAAATGTTATATGTAAAGAAATTATATCAACAGTTGGTATATCTCACGTTGATTATATCTTATGAACGATAATAAAATGAAATTAGACCAAATGAGTTTATACGTTATGAGACGCACCCAATTTATAGTAAACTTAGTAATCACAACAGACCTTATCTAATAAGTAAAACACCCCTAATGACTTTAACAGTGTATGTTAAAGAAATATGCACAAATAAGATCAAATCAATCGAGATATCAATGTCAGAGCTCATTATACAACGTAATGATTACAGCAGATACATAGTCGAATTTCATCAAACAAACCATAACATATCCCGCGACCCACAACTCCACATAAGCCACCTCGTAACACACATTACAAATTATCTGCAGACCGGGGAGCGCGTGGGGCGCCCGCGCCGACCAGCGCACGCGCAGCGCCAGTCCACCACGCGGAGTCGCGTCGCGCAGCTGTCGCGAGTTTACCGGAACACTACCCACAAATTACGTCAGTTCTATTTTTTTAACTAAAACCTCCTTCTCTATCTCTGCTATCAATTAACTGTGAAAAAAAAAGTCAGCGTCATGAATTTCAATAGCTGTTCGTTTCGTGACTGACTTCAGCGATTATATCGTTTCCACTCATTGTACCTGTAATGTGGTGTAATAGGAGCCTTATCTAACGTAGCGTAATACGACTGGTTAATCTTGTCGATTATTGCATAACGTCATACTCCTTTTTCACCCTTGGATTGACGTAAGAAGTTAGCGTGTGTTGTGATAGGTCATGTAATTTCATCGATCCTGTAGTTTCACGTAGACGTCTGTAACACGTTATCGTGATAACGACTCGTAAGTCGTTATCGTGTTAACATCTAACAATAAATCGTGATCGCGAAAAGGCCTTAGAATTTCTCATTAACTTGGTGTTAAAGTTAGTAAAAGCTAGGAGCGCTAAGTTATATAACCGCATTCTAAGTACTTATGAAGCTGTGAACTTATTTCCTAGCTTCATTGAAAATTTGTTAGACGGCAATACTTGTCGCTGAAAGTAATTTGAATAACGTGTTTCGTGAGAGTATTCAGAGGCATTGTTACTTCTCTCACTCCTTCTCACTCAAAATGTTCATCTAGAATTTGTTTAAGACCAGTCTTGTTATCGTTACGATAAATTCGCATCATTCTTTTGTTTTCTTTTGGTTCAATTTGAGTTTAAGTTAATCTAATGTTGCTTTGGCGTGACCTGTCAAATAGTAATCGCTGCTAACCTATTACGTCAAAACAACGGTAATAGCTTCTCCAGCATAATACTAATGATTGGACGCAATTAGGTGTACTTACTATTATATAACTGCTATGTTTAATTCTTCTGACGCAAGCCTCTACTAACTGGAATGTATTTACTACCATTTTAGACGTCGTTACGATTTTGACCCACATTCCTCTGGATTTTTGGACCTTAATTGCTTGAAGCTGCAAATTAAGCTGAGCTAATTAATTAATGACAAGTTAACTAAAAATCTGTAAAAAAAATTAATTTTACAATTTCTTTTTCTATATGGTTTTCGTTAATTTCCTCTAAAAATCAGTGACTCATCCAATCGATCGCAAAAAAGAAACAAAACTTAAAAGAATGCAAAACTATTCAATACCATAATGGCTAAAGCGCCACAAGCAGGAGAGACGATCTAAAATCGACAGCTATTAAAATGTCACCACTCATAATACTTACCACTTCTTATATTGTCACTTTTTCTAATTATAGGTTCGACATTCAAGTTCAAAGTGCATCGACAGTGCGTGAGAAAAATTGTCACAATACTCATAACAAGACGTATTACTTTCGACTCGTAGACAAGTACAAGAGATCATTCGCCTGCATTGGGTGCTGAGCCCACCGAGTCTAAGTATAAGGCTCCTGAGGCTCCTGAGGCTACTGAGGCTACTGAGGCTACTAAGGCTACCAAGGCTACTGAACCTGCTGAGCCTGCCGACTACCAGTGAGTGCTGATCAGTGAACAGTTTGGTGTGTCCCGTAATAGTGAAGTTACTGTAGAACTTATATTCGAGTGTTTGGATGAAAATCGAGAGAAATGAAGGTAAGGAGTGTGATTTGGTTATTTTTGAAGTAGTCATAAGTTAGTTAGAGGCCATAGTCAATAATTAGGATGTGGATGCAATAATTTAAATGAAAAAGCTATTGAGGATGAACATATTTTGCGAATTTTTCGAGTTGAATGGCGAGCAGTAGATTGCTATAGGCTGATGATGATGATGATATTTTGTGAACTAGACTTTTTTTTTATTTTAAATTCAGGAAGTGTTTGTGGACCATGACTTTTCATTTCATGACTTATTTTCTGAAAATCATGGCAAAGGTTTTATTATTCTTCACTATGGTTGTTTCCTAGTTGCTAAAAAAATGCGAAAATAAACCAATTATTCGTTGAATGAGCGCAGTCATAATTTTATCAAAAGCTAGCGTTACGTGGTCAAGTTTAAGCAATCAAAAACAAAACGTTCTTTTTATTTACAAAATTTCTTAATCGCGGAAAGAATACAAACTTTTTTGACGTAATTCATTTCACATTCTCACGCTTTTTGAGAGTAAACAAATTGTTATCTTCGCACAAATTACTGCAAGCCGTAAACCATGTCATTGCACAATTTGATAGGTGTTATACGTTAAACTAAAAGATATTCGGTGTCATAACATTTATATTAAATAACAGTGTGCCAAGGCCAGTGAATAACTAAACCAAACATTGCAACGTTATTGTGAAATTCAGCAGTTTTGTTGCTAACTCGTCGACAGTACTAAGTGACCGGTGGATTCTGAATTTGATTAGCGTTTTTTTTTTGGGTAAACAAGTTTAAATTATGAAAACTTATTTAGAAATAGAACGATTCAAAGTAGACCTTATAGTTAGTCACGAAGAAAAACCGTCGTATGATTGTGGTGAAGTGACATCAATATGAAGCTCATTATTAGGTACGACCGTTTTTGGGTGCCGAACCCAAAGATTCACAACGGAACCCCATTACTAAACCTCCGCTGTCCGTCCATCCATCTGACTGTCAGCGGGTTGTATCTCATGAACCGTAATAGGTAGACAGTTGAATTTCTTACAGAGTGTGTATTTCTATTGCCGCTATAACAACAAATAATCAAAATAAAATAAAGTTAATTAAAAATTCAAGAAGGTCTTCATACTAAAAACGTTTTTTTTTCATCGTGTTTTGTCTTGTTATACGGAACCCTTTGTATGCGAGTTCGACTCGCACTTGGCCAGTTTTTTGGGATTGGTTTCATAATATTTTTTTCGTTTTAATAATCCTTTCAAATCTTCTAAAGCTGCAGCATCATGCACGTTGACCTGAAATGTTTTACCGTCTATTGCTCAACGAAAACATCTCGCAACTTCAGCTCGACCAACTAATTCAATACACTGTGTGAAATCTCTCGTGCATAATGTTTGTCTGGTAGCTGTTTAACACCCAGACGTAATTAGACTGTACATAATTTGTTGCCATTTTCAAACAAATCGAGTCGCACGTTTACTTCCGACGCGAGATTAATGTTTCAACTAGAATCTTCTGTTCTCATTAGCGAGGGTAAAAGTGCATATAAATTGTTGTTATAACTCGAGTTATGAGTAATCGAGTGCAGTCATCCTCAAAATAAAAACTAAAGTGGTCAGAGCATTTAACTTTCAATATTACCTAATACAGTCCAATTTAGGTGAGCAGGTAGGTACGTATCTGAAAATCTACTAACAATCCAAATAATTTATGTTTATGCAATACTGACTAATCAGATAAGTGCCCAGAAACTGTTTGCAGTCAATACATATACTTAATCTATACAATCTATCGACGTATCTATACAAACAAATATAATTGAAGTGTCTGTCTGTTTGTAATGTCAAAATAACAGCTATTTACTAAATGCTTATGAAAGTATAATGGTAATAACAATGGCCAATAACAAAAAAAAAACAAATTTAAAATTTTTTGTTCGTCTCTCTATCTGTTTGTTCCGGCTAATCTCCGAAACGGCTGGACCGATTTTGATGGGACTTTCACTGGAAGATAGCTGATGTTATAAGGATTATACCTTACGTACTTTTATTTTATTTTAGGAAACATATTAAGGTTCCGTGCAAAAAAATTAAAACCCCTGAAATCCAATTTGTTTTCCACGCGAACGAAGTCGCGGGCACAGCTAGTATTCAATAGAATTTAAATTAAGCTTTATTCATCGGCAATAATCGTGACTAATTAAGACGACAAAAATAAATTGAGATCTATATTAATGAAATGCAAAGTTACGGGCGCCACAGTAGTCGGCGCACGCGCCGGCGACCGTTGGATTATGCAAATCAGATACAAATCTCATTGCATCATACTACATAACGTCTTATTGCATTTTTTGACATAATCTTTGGTAATAAATACGTTAAGGCGAAGTATGTGACGATTTAAGGTAATTGGGACTAAAAGTTGGTCACAAAGTTAGTTTGAGGAAACAATCTTTGACAATCAACTCAGCCTATCGCAGTCCACTGCTGGACATAAGCCTCTCCCAGGCTTCGCCACAATACCCTGTCTTCCGCCTTCCGCATGCAATCTGTCCCAGCCATCTTATGGTAGTCGGTCCTTCTAGCTGGGTCGCGTCCCACACTATGCTTGCTTCCTCGATACAATCCATACTAATATTATAAATTCGAAAGTAACTCTGTCTGTCTGTATGTTACCTTTTCACGCCTAAACCACTGAACGGATTTCGATGAAATTTGGCAGAGAGATAGTTTGAATCCCGGGGAAGGACATAGGATAGTTTTTATCGACATACCTCGCGGGCGAAGCCGCGGGCGGAAGCTAGTTAATTATAATTATCGAGGATTGTTAGATTATTATTATTATTAAAAGGATCGTAGCAGGTTCCGTTCTGTAGTTTCCGCTTACTTCCATGAAAAGAATGCGTGAGTATGTATAATTAACTAGCTGCGCCCCGCGGTTTCACCCGTAGGTATAAGTGTCGATCTCGTGGGAACATCGGGATAAAAATTATCCTCTGTGTTAATAGTCCAGGGTGTCGGCTATCTCCATACCAGCTTTTATCAAAATTGGTCCAGCGGTTTGTGCGTGAAGAAGTAACAAACATACAAACACACTCACAAAATTTCGCCTTTATAATATTAGTGTGATTATAGTGTGATAAATAAAATTAGATAGCTAATTGATTAATTGTGGTCGCAGTAGGTTTACTTTTTTAATCAATAATTATAATAATCTCTCATCGCATTTCAACATTTGGATCAACAAATAGACCCTGCTTAGCTGTCAAAATAAACGTAATTTCATTTGCATTATCAATTATGTTATCCGCAATTAGATTTTTTTTTTAAATCATTTATTTTTTATTTAAGTATACAACGTATTTCTAACAAACTTTAAAAATTAAAATATAATACCTTAACCTAATTAAAACTCTTAAACTAAAATATGGTGTCGAAATATTCCTCCGCATGGCTTTCAAAGTGTCAACTGGTAATGTACCCAAGAGACTGGCGCCATTGCCACGTTGTACGGCAATATTTAGCCTCTGGATAGGATTTGGATATTTGTTCTAATCTCTGTTATCTCCAATATAATCATTAACACTATCAGCAACTTGTACAGTTAAACACATTCATGCACTGTTAACTGCAGACGTAACTAAGTTATTTTAACATGGAAGAGCCTACTGCGTAATGTTTCTTATTATCTTATTGAATATCATTAACGCTCGCAATCACTTACGGTTTTAGAAAGGGACACATTAGTTAGAATCTTTTGAGAAGCTGCGTAATTAGATCACGTAGGTATTCATCTTCATCATTACGTCTTTGTAGTTCAACAGATAACCAGCATAGCTATTCACAACCACTCGATACACTTCCGTACCGCATCGAACATCAATCAAGATATCGTAGGAGTCCCGAAAAGGACATGTTATGAAATGGGCTTAAAATATATATTTTTTTGATCAGCTGTCATGTATGGTTTTTCTGATAGGGAAACTTATTCAGGATAGCCTCACAAAAACAAAAAAAATATTAAAAGCACCATTATTGAATAAATACATGTTTTAAATCCTGATATTTTTGGTGTTGTAATATTATTTTTTCACATTGAAACAAAGAAAAAATGGTTAAATATCATTTTTTAAAGCAAATTATACACCTTATTGTTATTTAAAATATTCTAAAACAATATTAGATGGCTTAAAATAAAACCAACGAATTATCTCCATGATTTGTATGTATGGGCATTGATTCCTTTGCCTCCTAATGGAATCTATGAAAATATTACCTGTGCCAGTAAGGTTGTCACAGTTGTCAGTACACAGGTGAAAATTGAATTGAATTTGACACTTGATTGACGTTCACAATTCACAATGACAATAATGACATCCAACCGAAAAGTGTTGCCAAAATCAATAATTACTGTGGGTTGCAATTTATTTTTTAAATAATAATTATTAAAAAATATAATAATTAAAGAAAGGGTACGTTTAAAAAAATATAAAAAGGCTCCTTAATTTATGTACTTTCATAATAATATCTCTTCCCTATTCACAGCAGCTTCGAATAAAAGCCCAGCCTCCATACAAAAACCTAACATGTCTTTTTGTCAGTTTAAATCAAATAGACAACTGCAGTGCTATTCTTCCGACAGCTGTTTGCTGTCGGCGGAAAGGCAAATCAGGTTATCGAAATGTGTCGTTTTCGATACGATAGGGTATCGGATGATTGTGAACAGCTATGCCGATGTGTTCTCGGTACAGACTATCAAACTGAACAACTGTCTCCATGGGAATAACGTCTTAATAGCAACAAAATGTTAACTGTCCCATACAAAATATCAATAAATTCCTCGACTCGACCCAAACGTATGGAACGGCTGGTTATTTTTTCGCGATTATGATGTTGGTCCTATGGAGAAAGTTGTTAATTTGATGGTCTGTACCTGTACCACACCCTTAAATTTGGCCACACTTTTCTGAGACATGCTGTATACAACTGGTGAGACAATAAAAAAAATGTGTCTCAGAAAGAGAAATTCCCTAAAAATATCAAAAGCCAAAATTTTAGCTCCTAAACTATAAAAAATCGATTGACATATTTTTATTAAATTGTTTCGGAAAGTGTTTCGAAAAAGTGTTTCGGAAAGCCTTTGGATCAGGCTTTTAAAAATTTGCTTTGGACATCGTTTCACGGGCCGCTTTTTATTTCAAATCGTGTATTGATTGATCAAGTCAAAATGTACGTAGCTAGAATCATTGTACGCTATTATGGACGATGAAATATCTGTCATCCAGTTGTACGTTGTATCATTACCATCTTCTTGCTTTGCTATCCCATTGCCTTTACTCGTCTACAGATAGGAGCGGTCCTTAGGTTTATCAGTTGCTTTAACAGTCCTTATATTCCTGATAGTCTTTTAATTAATCTCAGTCTCTGTTGTTCCTTGTCGTAAAAATTTTGTAACTTTCTGTGAAAGCCGGCCAATCGGATGTCCGATGGTACCCTATGCTGGATACCCTGGACATAATGTGCATTGACATCAAACGTTTTTCTACAAAATTTCATCTTTTCATAATTGATTTTCGTTTCCTGAACCAAACAGAATCTGACAAAAAACCGCTAAAAGTTCTTTAGAGTAACAAGAATCTTTTTAACGCAATTTATTTTTCTTTTGGTACAAAAACTGCGAGTACGTATGTACATTCAGGTACATAACACGAAGTATGTATGACTAATGATGTAGCCCGTAGTTACCTTAGTTGGACAAAAGTGCGTTCTCACAATACAGCCTGAGCGTAACAAGTGACAAATAACAAACATGACGTAACACATAATAGTTCACCCGGGAAGTGCTCAGTAATACGTTTGCGCAACTACATATAAAGCGGCCAGTCCACGGTTTACGTACTACTTCCAATTTTAAAACTAAGTTTACTTAGTTACCACAATTCAATTGTTTCTCTTTTGTAACTGATATGTAACACAAAAAAAAGTCTTCATTTTCTACGTAAAGTGTCAGGTCGAGCATTTCCGACGTTTGGCTCCCAAACTGGAACGGGCCGGGGCCGCCTTCAAGCGGCTCCTGGCCAACCTTAGGGGGCCAAACGCCTCCTGCCGGAGGCTTTACGCGGGGGTCGTGCGGTCCATGGCCCTATACGGGGCCCCGGTGTGGGCGCGTTCACTGCGGCGGCGAGCCGCCCATTATCTGAACGCGCCCCAGAAGGTGGTAGCCGTTAGGCTGATCCGGGGGTACCGCACGATCTCGGGCGAGGCGGCAAGCCTCCTTGCCGGACTGCCGCCATGGGATCTGGAGGCGATAGTCCTCGCGCGCCTGTATGAGTGGCGCGCGGAGGCACTATGTCGGGGGGAAACTCCGCTTCCGCAGCAAATCGCGGCGGAGCGGACGGACCTCCGACGCGATCTCATGGCGGCATGGAAAGAGCGACTGTCGCAACCCAGCGCAGGGCACGCCGCTATAGCGGCGGTAAGACCCCTCTTTGAGGAGTGGCTAGAGAGGCGTCACGGCGCTCTCACCTACCGCCTGACGCAGGTCCTCACCGGACACGGAAGTTTCGGGAGGTTCCTGCACATCATCAGGCGGGAGGAAACGCCCGGGTGTCACCATTGCCAGGATCGCCCAGAGGACACGGTGGAGCATACGGTGGAGGTCTGCCCCGCTTGGGCGGAGCACCGCCGTGTCCTCGTAGAGGCGATCGGCAGCGGCGGAGACCTCTCGCGTCCGGCCCTGGTTCAAGCCATGGTCCGGGGCGAGAGGGAGTGGAGGGCAGTCGCCTCCTTCTGCGAAGCAGTCATGCTAGCGAAGGAGGCGGCGGGACGGCTGAGGGAGAGAGCCTCCCATCCCAGCCGCCGCGGGAGACGCTCCGGGCGTCGGGAGCCGCGCGACGACTCCCGGCCACCGTAGGCGCGGGCCTGCGGGCGGAGAGTAATGGGTAACTCACCGTCCGATCAGGACCAGGCCCGTGCCGGACGGCGCGTACGTGTTCCACGCGCGCCTCAAAGAGATCATCAATGGAAGGGGCCCGTCAGGGCCGAAGCCTGCCGGGTCAGCGGGATTGTCCGAAAGGGTTACCGCTGGCCCGGAACATAAAGGGCTAAGGAAGGAACACGGGTGGGTTTTAGTCAGTAAGAGTCTGACACTCCCTTCCGCTCCACCCAGAGCGGGAGGAGTCATTTGATGATTTCCCATCCTGAAAAAAAAAAAAAAAGTGTCAGGGTCAGAACCCGGATTTAACTATGTTGTATCTTATTAGTACTACTTAAAAATGACAAAAGTTGTAATAATCAATAATAATAAAAAAATCATTTATTTGTATAAAACATTGTATAAAGTTCTTAAATATATTTTTTATGGCACAAACATGTTCAGCTAGGATAAAACTTAGCAAGAAAAATCTCAGGGTTTTTTCATAATGTTACTTACAACTGTTACATGGCGTCAACATTTTTTATCTATAAATTCTTTTAAACTCTATAATTTTAACCTTTTGACCGCCACAGTCATGTATAGATGACAAACCAATATGTGCCCAGCACGCCACGGTTCGACTACATGACAGACTTTGACGCCGAGGGCACGTTTTTGATTTTTTGACGTGTGGCGGTCAAAAGGTTAAAGAAGTCTCTCTATTTTTTTTTTATTTGAAATGGGTTTGCTCTTGACTCTAGTCTAGGTCAGAGGTGACAGAGACAAAGTCTACGATGGAGTGAGCTCACCCAGAAGAAGCCTGTTCACTCTTACTTTGAAGAGATTCGGGTTGTATGCACTCGGAAACACAAACGCATAGTGGTTGAATACAACAACAACTTACACCTTTACAAATTTATCTTAAATAATTTTGGATTTAATGTTTTGAATTGGATTGGTATCTTGTTATAGATAAGCACGCACATTGCTAAGCAGTTTTTACTACATATGGGTAAGTCTTGGCAAATCATTTAGTACCTACTAATTTATGAGGATCTCGTCCGTTCCGAGGATTCTTAACTACAAACACACATAATTTCGTAAATGTATAGAGATGGCAACGGTAACAAACCAAGTTTTTTAACTACTGGTCGACATGAATCATCAGGTTGTTTGTAGATATGAAATATCGCGATTTAGGATAGGTATACACTTCTTCTTTACCATCGACATGACGGCAATCTAAATTGAATCGGTTACTTGAGATACGAGTTTCATTAGGACATTTAAAAAAATATATATCAGAAGATAGGATTCTTGTAACGTTAAAAAATAGAAAACCTTATTCTAGAGGACTGGACCGCGCATTATGCGTTTTATTAAAGTTAATTCTTTACGAATCAGAGTATATGCTCAATATTTCCATGAATTGGGGGCTGTTTCGTTTGACCTTCTATAGATTGTCTCGAATCCTCAATTCACCACCTCTATCCTAGATAGGCTAATGATTGAAACCAATTTTATACGGAATATACATATATTATACAGAATATAATTCCGCATAAAATTTAGCAATATGACATGACAATAAGTAAAAGTATAATGATCAACGAATTTGTTAAAAAGCGAGTCGATTAGTTCCGTCTTTTTTCCCCATCAGCGCTTGTATGCTCACCGCGAGGAAATTGCGACCCCGCGGTGAGACACGGGTTTTTTACTCAAATACGTTTTAAAAATAGTAAACGTAGTAAATACTCGTAAAACCAAGCAGTTTTACTCGTTATAATCGTTGCTAACTTGGAAGTCAGAAAAAGGTTATTCAAACATTGTTAGATGACGTAACTGATTGGTCTTGACAGGTAGGCCCATTTGAGTGAGTACTAAATATCTCATATTTGAAATCTGCCTAGAAATTAATTATAATACGTTGTGAAAAAAACTGACAATTTAAATTATAATGGCCTGAAAAATGCAATGCAAAATGCAATTAACATGCACTATACATACTAAATTATCTCCAAGTGCAAATGTCAGTTATAAGTAATTTAATTGCAAGTCATAACCGGCAGCACGAACCACTACAGTTAAAATAAAACGCTTATGAAAAAAATAAACATTAAAAACATGCAAATTCTGCGACAATAACGGCATGAAACTTTTTAAACGCATATTTATGATCCGCAAGAAACAATTGAGTGACGCAACAATGAGGTTAAATCATTGTAAATTAAACAGATACGCGTGCGGAAGAAAAATGTCGGACGTAAATAATGGTTATTAACAGTGGGCAGGCTTGCTTGACTGTGCCTACGTGACCGGCCGAAATTCAACGGTGCACGATCGCAGATGCTGATTTTCCGACTCAGTTGATCGATCCATAATCAGCCTTTAATGTTCCCACTGCTGGGACACAGGCCTCCTCAATTCAAGAGGGAGTGGGCTGTAGCTACCTCGTTGGCCCAGTGCGGGTTGGTAAATGTCAAGTCTTCGAATTGTTGTTGTTTAATTAATTAAATTAAATTAAATTTTATTTAATTCTTGTTTCTAAGACATGGTTTCTTCACGATGTGATAATGTGCCTACGACACGTAAGTCGGGGTCGTTACCACTGAGCCACCACTGCTACAATGTTGATCGATGTTAGCGACTTAATTAAATATTAAATTGTTCGATAGTATTAATTTTCAGGACTCTACATATTAGCAAAATAGAATAAATCCGATGACTGAAGTCTCTATGTTAGTTTAGGATCACCAATTTAGAATGCATTTAGACAAATATTTATTTAACAAGTATGAAGCCTTTTGGTTAAATATTCTTAAACTGTATAAACATACTGTAACTATATACGAAATAGGAGATTGTACTCATCATTATGAACAACTTCTAGGTACTAAGGAACCAAACCTGAAATCGCAAAAACAAAATCAGCTGTTTCCTACATTTATGTCCGCATAACTCGTCAAAATGCAAAGCTGGTAAGTCCAAAATCGATGTAAAAAACCAGATAACTATACAAATGTAAGTTTTATTGTAAATATAACACTCTAATTTTAGAATCGTAATCGAACAAAAAGCAGTGAACCATAGCGACCGGCGACCTGTCATAAATAAATCCGTTGCTATGACGACCAGCCATGCAAATGGCGTCCTCAAATCATTCAAACTAGCTGTGGAAAGTGAATCCAATGGCCGATGATATAACTGGGTCGTAATACTATTCCCATGAGCACGAGGTAATGGCCACCTTGCCAGCTGAAGAAAGACAAGGTATTAGATCGAATGGAATATCATTTCGCATTAAGGCTCCTACAAACAGGCGCGACTCGCGATATAATCGCGCGCGACACAAAGACAACGCTCGTTGCGCGACTTACGGTGCCTTTGTGTCGCGCGCGATTTTATCGCGTGTCGCGCCTGTTTGAAAGAGCCTTTAACAGTTCTAGCGTCATTTTGTAACTATCGAAAAGAAGTTACGTGATTACGTATCTCGAAGGATTATTTTTCAACCAGTCTAACAATTGACATTTTAAATAATGTCAGCTATCACTTATGATCATAGACGATGATTTAAAAAAAATGAAAGTATACCAGAGCTTATTACAATTCATAACTGTAATCTTGATGCACCAATGAACGAGACGCTTAATAAAATCGAGGCTGTAGTCTAGTTCCGAATAATTTAAAAACCGAATCTTGATGTCAGTTGTATGTAATAATTCAAATATGAAATATGGGTGCATATTTCATGTTTGAATTATTTATTACGTCTAATGTTAACTAACATAGATTTTGTTGGTCTCTTTCGAAATGTTCAGTTACAGAAGTTTATCAATATAATGACAATTGATTTGCCTTCGACATTTGAAACCAAATAAAATAAACAAACACAGCAATCAATAGTGTTGACATCTTTCACGAATTTGATTTGTAACTTTAGTGTTGGTAAAGAATGATAATGCAGTTTTATGAGTAAACAGTTAGACATAAAAAAATCTTTCATTCGTAATTACAAACTCTAAGAAGTGTAAACTAAAAAAAAAACAGCTTAGGAAAGCAAATAATGCTGAATATAGACAATTATCGACCCAAGAATTCAAACTCAAACTCAAAGCATTTATTTCAATTAAACCATCTGGCACGTTTGCATTGTCAAGAAGTCGGTCAGTCAGAAAATATGAAGCTAGTTGCCCATTCCAAAGCGTAGGTACCTATGGAGAAGAACGGGCAAGAAACTCCATGGACACTCTTTTTAAATTATATTTTACAAAAATATTAGGTAATGGTTTTGTCTATCCATAAGATATTGGTCTACTGTCTGTTTGAAGAAAAGTCGACGTGACCTTTTACTTTTAGTAGTCGTACATTATCAAAATGGATCAGTAATGGCGCCCAACCAACTTTAATAATTTGTTGTTGGGCGCCAAATGGTGAACTTTGAATTTGATTTTCTTGATTTATTTTTGAAACTATTAAATTACTGGGCACTTTATTGTCTGAAAAGGGTAAACCACATATTACATTTGGCATGTGTTTAAAATAATCATGAGAGAGGTTTCAATTTAAACCTTTTTCTCATAGATTTCGCCCCAAAACACGCCCGATTTTATCAAAACTAGAAACAAAACAATCTAACAGCGAGAAACAAATGACAAAAACTCCTTTGTCACATAAACATGACTAAATGAGAATGTCAACAAACAAGTGCTTTGTATCAACGTAATACTTCTAGACACCTACCAATGCAGCGTAACAGCGTAACCGTGTTACGGCATATGATAGCACTCGCTGAAGGACCAGCGTTTGCGCAGTGAAGGTAACCAACCGGTAGTCACGGCTACGTTGATGAACAATTGAACACTCGCTGTTAATGGCGTTATATTTGTTTACCAATATTGCAATGTCTAAATTATATTATCTGACTTTCATTTTAATTTCTGAACAAAAAGTTGCGTCTGCTGTATTGACAGTTGAGGTTAAGTCATTTTAAATTTACAAGGAGTATGAGGTTCGGGTTTGTTATTCTCAATAGGAAGCGACAAATTGGACCGTTGTCCTTCAAAAATTGTGACTTTTCATAACTGAAAATCACTTGAACATTGCAATTTTTTATTATAAACATAATTAAAACATGTAAGTAGTCAGCTCATTAGAATACAAAATTGATTAAATTAATATACAAAACGAATTGATTATCCAATAACAAGGCTAATGGCGTTCGTGGCCGTGCCACTGATATAATTTTGAATATAGAACGGCGAGGCTATGACCGCGAATCCTTGCAAGGCAGCCAACATTGCGACAACAAACTCGCCGGTCGTTACGTAAGGGTTGCAACACCGAGTGCAGCGCTGCATCGACACTGACTGATGAACGCAACATGATGATACGTTAGTCGATTATATAAGTTTACAGGATTTATTTTAATTACATACTTAATTTATCAAAATCCCAGTTTTGAACAGGACATTTTTTTACTTTAACACTGTTGACTTGCTTATTTATCTACATAATGATTTATTAATTAATGTCTAATACAAAAACTCAAAATTCTTGTGAAGGTGCGTATCAGTCAGTTTTACGTACCATGAAATAAAACAAACACCATTCGTGCTCGATGCAATGGACGTAATTTCAATAAAACCAAAATAAATTACGATACAATTTTGGAATAAGCCACCTTTGACCATAATAGACGTTTTATGTTGTAACAATGTTTAAAGTGAATTGTAATTTATTACACAGCCGCAAATTGACGGATAAATAATTGAAATACGCGCTAATTTAATACGACTATATTTACTTATTTAGCATTGTTAACGTCTTTATATGTCGGAATGATTGTTTATCAAGTAAATTGCGGTTACGTAGATAGCTGTCGTATTTTTTTTTCAGTATATGGAATATTTCTGTTTTGAATGAATTAGACGAGAAATAATCTTTTTTAGAGGTAAATTAAATATAAGAAGTAAAATTGAATGAAATACTAGATGATAAACACACCATTTCTATTGTACCTATGTCATGTGTGTATAGAGTTTTCATCTAGTTTATAACTGTCTTTTGAACTTTTGACTAGCTTACTCCTAACTCCATAAGTTAATATTTAATAGATTGAACAATATTCAACACATTGTTTCGAATCTAATTTTCAATCCACGTCGTCTAAAAAATCTTAATGCCGAAATCGGTACCATTTTCTTTCCAATATTTTTTATTAAAAGCTCTATTTAATCGCTTCACTAGAAAAGTAGTTACTTTCTTAGTAGGTAGTTAATGAAAACTTTGTAAAGAAAAAACGCATATCCCTGGAAAACCGCCATTTACTTTACAGTCTGGGTGGGATCAACGCAGCTGCATAATGTGGCCCAGCCACGTAGCGCACGCAAATTACGTCACTATCACATCTCATGGATTCATTCGAAGTGAGTCCGCTAGCAAATACCTACATAAAGAAAAAAAAACAAACGTTTGTTCAGTAAACAAATAGTTTTATCAAAAGAAACCGTCAAACATTCGTTGTAATCGACTAAACATAGTCGATAAAGTTGTGAACTTGTAACTGGCAATTTTGTCCAAAAGAAAACTTGTTTTTCTAAGATAAGAGTAGTATGTTTAATGATTACGACTGAAGGACATGTATCCATGGTCATGAATTAATTAAAAATAAAAAAAAATAAAAAAAAAACTTGTTTACCGATTTTAGAAAGAAAATATATATTTTTTTATTTATGCAGTTATAGGCCATTGATTATTATAAACTTGGACGGTTGTTTTTTTTTTATTCAAAATTAAGTCCAGTTACATACCTTTATCATTTGCTTAAGATAGGGTACAAAAAGGTTGTGTGAACGGTTGAGTGTAATCCTTACTTTGCGGTTTATATTTGAGGGTTTGCAATGTTACTGTTTTTTCAATATAGAACAAAGACAACTACGCATATTATGTAAGTTGCTTAAAATCCGGAACAAAGTAAGAGGCGCATAAGCTTAATAAATAATTTATTCAATGTGACATTATTACTACTTGTAGTTGGCACGTAACCATAACCGTAATTGAAATGTCAAATTATAGAGTAACACCAATTCAAATGACATTAGCGCGAGATTGATTTTTTTTTATTTATTTATTTAAAATTACGTAAATAACACCTTAACAGCTATGACGCCAATGCGATGTTACTACTAAGATACACAACAAAAATAAAATTAAAATAACAAACAATTAGAAAAACAAATAACACACAACTAAACATTCTCAATGCACTTCAGTGCTACTTCTGTGAACTTCATCAGAGTGCAGTGAAATATATCTACCTCATTTGAAATAATATTTAACAGTCTTATGGCGCGTGACAAGGGGGCAAACTTGTTCAGGTTAGTCCTAGAGGACTGCTCCAGTAGCGTAGGCGTGGGGCGACGCGCACCTCCGCAACCGGGTGGCGCGCGCAGCCCCAGCCCCGCTAACAGATCGGGGAGGTGCAGCCAGCCGCGCAGCACCCGAAACACGAAGCTACACAGAGCGACGTCCCTCCGCACCGCCAGCCTACTGTACCCTACCATCCCTATTACAAAGAGACTCGGGTACATGAGCGGGAAGAAGGGATAGACGCCGTACTGCTTAAAAAATAAAAACCGAGTGAATTTGTTTTGGATTCTTTCCACCATGACACTATATTTGGCCTCATGGGGTTTCCACACGATCGCACTGGTCTCAAGACGGCTCCGTACCAGCGCATTGTACATGAGTCTAACCACTGCCGTATTATAAAAGTCTTTACACTGCCTAAGAATAAATCCAAGATTTCGGAAGGACTTGCCGCATATGTCTAAGATGTGCTCACGAAACCTTAATTCTGGAACCATCTCCACCCCCAGGTCACTTACATGCGTGACTCGTGACATGAATGCGGCTTCCATCTCATACTGATGTAGCAATGGTTCCCGCGCGCGAGTGTAGCTCATTATACAGCATTTGGAAACGTTATGATGATGTTCATTCTCTATGATTCATATCTTATTAGATCGGTATGTAAATTATGCGTTAAAGCGAGGCCAGTGAAAAAAAGTGAAAATGATTGGAAAAGTGATCCAATCTAAGTGCTTAGAATTTCAAAAATGTAATGTTTTAAGGGGCTTACAGGACCTAAACGCAAAAAACGCAAGTTTTAGAAATAATAAAAGTATATGATCGACTACAGTAAACAAAATCAGAAAAATAGGTATATGATATTTGTTGCAAACATAATACAACTAATTTGATACAATAGAAAAAAATCATGAAGATACCTCTAAAAACTTTCTTTTTACGATAAAAACCATACTAATATACATATATAATCATTCTGTTTTTTGTCAGATTTTAATTTTTTAGTCCAAAAAATAGATTTTTTGTAATTAAATAAGTGCTTCATATTTTGCAAGGAGCCCGAGCTAAATAATAACAGCCGCACAGGTCGATAGATCAGGTTAAGCTACGCTTTCCGCGGTTGGTATGTGGATGGGTGACCATCTTTACATACCGTGACCCCTCCGTGCCTCGGAAAGCACGTTAAGCCGTTGGTCCCGGCTGTCATTCATGAATCTTTGACAGTCGTTACGGGTACTCAGAAGCCCGAAAGTCTGACAACCAGTCTTACCAAGGGGTATCGTATTACCCAGTAATTGGGTTTTGGACGTCAGATAGGCAGTCGCTCCACGTAAAATACTGGTATTCAGCTGCATCCGGTTAGACTGGAAGCCGACCCCAACATAGATGGGAAAAGGCTAGGCAGATCAGGCAGATGATGATTTTGCAATAAATTACCAGCGTTATTTCATGTAAGCCCGCGTGTAAACTTCAAACGCATAAGCAGGATACAAAGGTCTAAAAGTTAGTAAAGAACATTTTCGAAATGTCTTACTCAAAAAAAGATAACTGGAAATATCTGTATCTATGGAAAATTTAAAATCGGTCTAATTTGGCTGTAACACTATTTTCCGAAAATGTTCTTAACTAACTTTTTAGACATTTGTATACTGCTTATACGTAGGAAGTTTCATTGAAATCGATTCATTAATTTCGAAAAACAAGGGCTTGAAAGTTTGTATGAAATGCCGTACGTCGTAAACGCTCTTAAGGTTTTTCCTTCAATGTACTAGTAGAATAAACATACAATGCAAAACGCGCTGCAATTTGAAAAGACCTAAGAATTTTTAAATTTTTCGGGTTACGCAGTAGGAATCACCTTAATTCATATGAATAGTAGGCCTTTTTCTTGACCACTCAGATGTTAGCATGCGCGTGCGCACCGAGCAACTCTTGTGCAACAGTGAAAGTAATTTCGGCGCGGCCTTCACCTAATGTGCTACTAAACTTAATCGGGTTACGTTATCTTACCATCTGCATTATTTTGCATTTAATTCGAAATAATAGTGTTAACGTGAAACGTAATAAATAGCTTATGTATACGTTGCGAATTGTTATTTATTTACCTACAGGTATTTATAAATAATCTATACTAATAATAAAGCGACAAACAAAGAAGAGTTTGTTTGTTTGTTCAAACGCGCTAATCTCTGAAACTACCAGTCGGATTTGAAAAATTCGTTTTGCATTATTTTGATAGCCCAATTTTTGAGGAAAGCTATTTAACACCACGCGATGACCCTTAGGATCCGAGCAAAACGAAAAAAGTCAGAAAGAAAGCTAAGCGAAAACGAAGTCGGGCAGACGATGCGATGCGACGGGGTAGCTCGGGCGTACAAGAAATTTCACACGGGCGAAGTCACGGGCAGAAGATAGTACGTTATAAAATATTTTGTAAATAACAAAGTGCAGAAGGTATTAAACTGGCTGGCTGTCTTGTACTTAGTTGATTTTATCAACTGATATTCAAGTTATTATTTGGAAAAAAAAACACCCAATCTGGGTCAAGGTTTTAACGTGGCTGGATCCTGTAATTTTGTCATTACAATTACGGTCTGCATCATTACTTTCATTACCTATAGCCTTGTAACTTGTAATGCATAAAAATAAGGCATAAAATTAATGAACTAAAAATCCCTGACCAACTTACATAGAATGATAGAAATAGGATTTATTGGCTGATTTGGTAAAGGAGTCACTTCCACCGATTACCTTAATAAGCCCGTTACCTGATATGCTCACAAAACTCACGTTAACTGTTTTATTTGGATGACCACGGACGCGACGCAAAGATGAAAATCAAGTTAACGTAAGGTCAGAAAATAAGGTTGAATAAAATTTAAGAAGGTGGGAAAGGAGGGGCCACCTTTTTTCCAATTTTTCTTTTAGTTAAAAAGAAAAATAATTGCTTTAAAGAGTACTCCCACCAAAATGTATAGTTTATGAGTTCAACGAGAACCACAATGAACACAACTCCTCCAATCAGTACGGAAACGGACACCAAAATATACACTAAAATAAAAATCTATAAATGTATTGAAATATTGCTTAACAATATTAATTGCAATATTCTTGGTTTTACATCTATAGATAATGACAGGTATTGACTGACCTATCATTAGAAATAAAGCCGGTAGACTTTAAAGTCAACTTTCCCGCCATTATGTCAAACGTCCGCCATCTTATGACACCGTATGTCAGCGGACGAAAGTTCGAGAAACGGCCTTCACCCATTGCCACCGATAGCCACATGAGAACAGGTTGGTTGCATAAAGTTTGTTTATTTGTTACCGGGGATAGAACGAACTGCTTTTCTTTTGCAAAAGTGGCCACAAAAATAATTTAATTACAAACGAAACAAAATAATAAAACCATAATAATATGCTGATATAGGACAGTAGCCTTAGTGAAGTACCTATAGACTAAAATTCTATGATGCCAGATTGAATGTGCTCAAAAAAGCAATTTATTTAATTTATATTGAATTCTGTTTATCTTGGAACTGGACGAAAGCCTTCCCAAGGTGCGCCACAACCACCGACACAACACCCCTTTCTCCGTCTTCCACATCGTCTTTTCTTTGATTCTTACATTGTGGTATAACCTAACCACAGCTCAACAGCATAACACATATACGAGTACATTCAAAGTATTACAGCATTCCATATTTAGTTGCGAAAAGTCATAATTTCTAAAGTATAATCGACTCTTGTGTCGTCATATTTTTGTTATATTTAAAGTCCGCATTATTGTTGCAATTAACATCTAACGGTTATCGTTTATTATTGATCGCGGTCAAGTTCAATATAATTTTTTATTGTATTTGTAACGTTATAATAATATCTTTCCCGTTTACGTATTTAAAAATTAAAATAAAATTTCTGAAGAAAATTCCGGTTTAAGTTCAATATAATTTTTTATTGTATTTGTAACGTTATAATAATATCTTTCCCGTTTACGTATTTAAAAATTTAAATAAAATCTCTGAAGAAAATTCCGGGCTTTAATGTCATTGTTTTTGAATTTTACGTCCCAAATAATAAATAGACACAAGGGCTACTAGAGTTTTTATCGTAGCAATATTTATACATAGACCAGCCCTAACCTAGATCCCGTGGGTAAACTAATTTTGACAGTCGGTGACTCATTTCAGACACGACCTCAACTAAAAAGGTTCGGTGCCATTAAGCACAAATGGGTGCGGCTCAAGCCACAGATTACACAACAAATAGATATACAACATATTACAATGTGCACATCGCCCCTAATTTTGCCTAGAGGGGACCGCCCTAGATGACGTTTCCTGGTCGCTTTAAACAATGTTATAATCTGTGTTCTCACTGGTTAGTAATAGATAATAGTCGATTAGAAACGACCTGTTACGGTCAACAGTCAGTTTATTTGATGATTTTCTACTCTTCGCTTTCCAAACAATTATTCGTTATATTTATCAATATTATTTGTTTAACAATAATTAACGTGAATGGAGATCGATGACTGAAATTATGTAACCGGCCTCAGAGTTTAACCACTTTTCATTTTAAAATAAAATGTTGGTACATGTTTATTACTTACTCTGTTGAACGGTGGTACTTTTTGCGGGCTATAAAAAAGTAATGAAAAAAATAATTATATATTGAAAAAGTATTTTTGTAATAGAACATACCAACAAAGGCGCAATTTTAAATTAATATTATTTTATCAACACAATATTTAGGTCTAATTTCAATCAATATTTCATTAATTTTCCGGCCAGTTGACCATAGATTCATAAAAGTATTACATAGACTAGACTACCAACAATGGTAGCCATCTTGAACTTTTCTTAACTCCAATTACTGGCGGATTGGAGTTGATTAAGGCAGCTGTCAAAATTATCTTTCAAGCTTAATCGTAATAAATAATGGTCCAGTTGTCACTAGAGTTTTTTATATTATTTCTATAGAAAATTCACTTTGCTATTGTGCTTATTTTCACATACATAGGTACAGACGCCAGCGGTAACAGGACACTTGCGCGAACCCATTTGCGCGAAAAGACATTTCCGCGAATGAACTTTTGCGCGAACGGACTTTTGCGCGAAGAGACACTTGCGCGCAAAGATACTTCCGCTAATCCACTTGCGAGAATCCACTTGCGCGACGAGACAGTTGCGCGACAAAGTTAAGGAAATGAGATTTCTCCATAACATCACGCATGTATTCTTTGAAAGGGTTGGGCAGGGATGTATAGTACACCCACAATTCACCTATGCTTCATCATGGATATCGTTTATAGTTTTCGAGGGTTATAAAGCCGATAGAAAGGTCGAAATGAAAATCCAAAATGGCGGCTGAAAAGATTTTCAAATGCGAAAATTTTTATATTTTTCGTCATGGGTGTCGTTTTTAGGGCTTTCGAGAGTGCTACAGCTGATAGTGAGGTCAAAATGAAAATCCTAAACGGCGGACGCGAAAAATTTCAAATTTTTCATCATAGGTGTCGTTTTCATGGTTTTCTAGGGTGCTGGAAGCCGATGGCGAGGTGAAAATGAAAATCCAAGATGGCGGACGCGAAAATGTGCTAATTCTTCATCATGGGTCATCATCATCATCATCAGCCTATAGCAGTCCACTGCTGGACATAGGCCTCCCCTAATGAGCGCCATAGCGCCCTGTCTTCAGCTTGACGCATCCAGCATCTGCCTGCAGTCTTTCGCAGATCGTCATCCCACCTGGCCGGAGGGCGTCCTACACTACGTTTGCCGAGTCGCGGTCTCCACTCAAGAACTCGTTTACCCCAGCGGTTGTCGGTTCTTCGCGAGATATGGCCGGCCCACTGCCACTTCAGCTTGCTAATTCTTTGAGCTATGTCGATAACTTTCGTTCTCTGTCGGATGCATTCGTTACGGATCCTATCCTTCAGAGAGACTCCGAGCATAGCTCTTTCCATAGCTCGCTGAGCGACTTTGAACTGGTGGACCAGCCCTCTCGTGAGTGTCCACGTTTCAGCCCCGTAGGTCATGACGGGTAGGACGCACTGATTGAAAACTTTCGTTTTCAAGCACTGCGGTAGAGATGACAAGAAGACTCGACGTAGTTTCCCAAACGCTGCCCAGCCTAGCTGGATCCTTCTCTTGGCCTCCCTCTCAAAATTGTTTTTACCTAACTGCAGAATTTGCCCGAGGTAAGTGTATTCGGAAACAATTTCGAGAGGGTGGCCGTGTACGATGACCGGTCCCGGGTCAATGAGGCCATTGATCATGACTTTGGTTTTATCCAAATTCATGCCGAGACCGATGTGTCGCGAGGCTGAAGCTAGGCCGTCCAGCATCTGGGTTAGCTCCTCCAGCGACTCCGCCATCAAGTCTATGTCATCAGCGAATCGCAGGTGTGAGATGTAATCGCCGTTTATGTTAATGCCCTTACCTTTCCAGTCCAGCGTCTTAAACATATCTTCCAATGCGCTCGTGAACATCATGCTCGTCATCATGGGTGTCATTCATCAAAGGACAATTGCGCGTAAGACATTTTAGCGTAAGATACTTGTGTAAAAAAAAGTGCGAAAGACTAGAGTGAAAATAGCGTGAACAAAACGGCTATGTTTGCATTGTGCTATGTCTTTTGTTATGGCAAAGTTGCTGGCTAAATGAAATAAAAACAGCAATAGCATAAGCTGGGAGTACCTCCAAGCGGTGAAGGTGGAGAAAATCAAATCGGAAATCGAAATAGGAAATCGAAATTAAGACATAGACAGTTCTATGTCTTAATTTCGATTTCCTATATAACCGTGACTTTTTTTCACAAATGAAATGTCACTTGTTATTGCCGTAGTATATTCGATGCAAACAAGTAAATCTTCATTTTGCCTTATGAAAAATAATTATATTACGCATATTTACAACAGTGAGAGATAGACCAGATCAGCGTTCTTCCCTTCCGTCCATGGGTAATGTAAGAGAAACTTTATGTCGGTCGCTTAAAGTTTGTTTCTAATTTACGTGTTCAATTTCAGATATTATTATGGTTTAATGATGGTTTTCGAGGGCGCTGGTTTTGAAAATATTTTCAGCCGCCATCTTGGATTTTCATTTCGACCTTTCTAACGGCTTTACAACCCTCGAAAACCATAAACGATATCCATGATGAAGCATAGGTGAATTGTGGGTGTACTATACATCCCTGCCCAACCCTTTGAAAGAATACATGCGTGATGTTATGGAGAAATCTTATTTCCTCAACTTTATCGTGCAACTGTCTCATCGCGCAAGTGGATTCGCGCAAGTGGATTCGCGCAAGTGTCTTTCGCACAAGTGGATTCGCGCAAGTGTCCTTCGCGCAACTGTCTTTAGCGCAAGAGTCGCTCGCGCAAACGACCATTAATGATAAATGATAAATGATAAATGATTTTATTTCTGTAAGTAGGTTTGCACAAACACTTTTACACGTCAATCATAATTTTTTTTAAAATTTTCACACAAACATTCGCGCAAAAGACCATTTGCGCAAAAGTCTATTCGCGGAAATGTTTTTACGCGCAAGTGGGTTCACGCAAGTGTCTTTCGCGGAAATGTCTTTCGCGCAAGTCAGCACATCAACCTACTACAATCTGTCAAATTTCTTTAATAGATTTTCAACTATCGCTAAAGGCTCCTTCAAACAGGCGCGACACGACATGCAACACAAAGGCACCGCAAGTCGCGCAACGAGCGGTGCCTTTGTGTCGCGCGAGATTATATCGCGTTTCGCGCCTGTTTGTAGGAGCCTTAAAGCAAAGGTTCAAAGTTGAATGGGAAAATTTGACCGTTTCGGGTAGCTTGATGTGCTGGCGTCTGTACAAATCAACTAGGTAGAAATACTACATAATTATTTATTAATATTATGAGGTACCTACTTAAGTGATTTTTGTTTTAAAAATGGTTAGTAAATAATTTTTTTCGGAGAGGTTCTACGGTAACATGGAGACAAGGAGAGATTCCTCAATAACAACAACAATAATTATGTAAACATGGACACAAATCACAATACTATTACATGTAAATGTTATGCACGAATAAGAGTAAGCAAAAGAGCGTACGCTCTAATAACTTTGTCAGAGCACGCCTAATGTCGGTATTGTTCTGAATCGCGGCGGGACACTTGAGGTTCTATTGTGCCTGAAATTAAATAAAAAACGTGACATGTTTATTAAAATGGCGAAACTTATCAATGAAATGAGAATTATATTTAAATAGTAACCCGTCTCTGCTTCGCGCGGTTTTTACAACTTGACAACGGGATTTCCATAATTTATGTACCTAAGTTTAATATCCCTCTATCTAAGCCTTCCGGAATAAATTCTCTAAATTATGGTGAAAACCGCATCAAAATCCGTTGCGTAGTTTCGAAGAACAACGCCGCCGCCGTCAAGCAGACTCGAAAACCGACTTTAATTTTAATAAGTGTCGATGGATCTGTCTCGTTTACTTGTGTGCTGAAAATCTAAAAAAAAAAAAGCTTTAAAACGAGCTATATGAAGCGGACCATATTTTTTTTACACATTTAAATAAATAGGTAAGTAAAAAAAAATACGCAAATGCTTTTTTTATAGGCTTTTGGGTTAAATAAAACTACCAGTCGGATTTGAAAAATTCTTTTTGCATTTAATAGCCCAATTCTCGAGGAAGGCTATAGGCTACTTAACATCACGCTAGGACCCTTAGGAGCCGAGCAAAAACAAAAAAAGTCAGAAAAAAGGTAAACGAATTAAAAGCGCAGGTAGGCGATGCGACGGGGTGGGTCGGAGTAACAAGAAATTTCACGCGGACGAAGTCGCGGGCAGAAGCTAATACAAATATAATATCCTATATTCGGCCCAGTAAGTAAATATCGTGAATAACAACAAATTCGAAGAGAATCGATAAGTAATTAGTGAAGTGCGTTGTGCTCGCGTGACACAACGCCATCATTGGAATTTTACTTATAAATTGACTTTTTACTGCTACACCCATCAACAGTATCTAACAAACATTTCGAGCATGTCAAGGATATGATAGATACTTAGATACTAATATTATAAAGCTGAAGAGTTTGTTTGGTTGAACGCGCTAATCTCTGGAACTACCAGTCGGATTTGAAAAATTCTTTTTGCATTTGATAGCCCAATTCTTGAGGAAGGCTTACAGGCTATTTAACATCACGCTATGACCTTTAGGAGCCGAGCAAAAAGAAAAAAAGTCAGAAAGAACGCTAAGCAAAAACGAAGTAATAGCGCGGGCAGGCGATGCGATCCGACGGGGTGGGTCGGAGTAGCAAGAAATTTCACGCGGACGAAGTCGCGGGCAGAAGCTAGTAGAAGATAAAGAATTAAAAGCCTGTCTAGTCTGTACAAACTGCGGAGTAATTGCGTAACACAATATCAGTAGCAAAGGCTATCATTTTGACAGTTCAACAACATTCATTGCGTTATTTACGTTGTTAAGCAGACAAGTTTTTCGAACATAATGAAGCAATGTATTAGCAACATCCTTCAAAATTCAGATTGTGATTGTGTTACGCAATTAATTGCTATATGTACTTAAAATACGCCATAGTTCTACATAGATTGTACAAGTATTAGATAATTTGCTCAGCTCTTTCAACTTAGTCACCATTATGACATAAGCATTCAATACTACTCACATTTCGCCTAGCAACACCTCAATACGCCGACCGCCTTTCATCCAAAGGTCAGTGATGGTCGACAGCAGTTCCGAATAATTGACCCATATAATACAATCGTAAGTCAACCATAAAATAATTTATTGCAGTAATATAATACTTATAGTCAACTAGGTTTTGCCTGCGAATTCGGCCGAATGCGAATGAGGTCGGGAATTATCCCACGGAAACGTATTACCGGGATAAAAAGTATCGTAAGTGTTAATCCAGATTATAATAAACTATATGTGTGCCAAATTTCATTAGTAATTTTTTTTGGATGAAAGTACTCTTATGTCCTACTCTATACCCTTGACAACGTATATGCAAAATTTCATGATGATCGATTCAGTGGATTACGCGTAAAAAGGTAACAAACAAACAAACAAACTTACTTTCGCATTTATAATATTAGTTAGGATGGAACTGACGAGGAAGTGACTTGCGTTTACCATCATTATGTATAAGAGGGGTTTACTCTCTCCTACAAACTTAAATTGATGTAATAGTGGTATTAATTATGTTATATGACCTACAGAATAGAATATTAACCCGTGATTATTGCTCAATCATCTGGAATTCCATTCTAACAAGATGTGAAACAATTACTTAAGGTGAATGCACAGTGGTAGACCGCGAAATTAATTTTTTTCACGTTTTTTGCAATGTGTAGGTCAGTGTCAGCTTGTATCTTGATCAAAATATGATTCGCGATTATAACAAATATAAATACATATTTGTTATAGTCAGTACAGAATTATGTTAAGTTAAAAATAATATAAATATCAAATCCCATTGGTGAAGGATTTTTTTAGTTACTATTTTTTTTTGTCTGTGCTAAAATACCAATCAATCCAATCCAATCCCAATCTGTTTGATTATACCTACGCAGTGCAGCGAAAAAAAAAACACGGAGTGTCTTCGCCATATTATGATTCATAATGTTATCCTTTTATGATTCTGCCAAAGTGGCCTTTATAGGGTTATGAACTTATGATATAATAATTAGGTACAATAGAAACAGCCAAAGCTGCAATTTTAACAGATACTTAATACCGCTTGCAGGTTTAGAAATATCAATTGTAAAGGCTCGTGCACACAGGCGCGATGCGACACGCGACACAAAGGCACCGCAAGTCGCGCAACGAGCGGTGCCTTTGTGTCGCGTCGCGCCTGTGTGTACGAGCCTTAACGCTAGACCGACCAGACTATTTCATTGATTTCCTGTCACTCATAAAACGGAAAGGAGTAACAAAACATTAGGTTTTAATTCGGATCATTTTTATGGTCAGCAAGAATTTCTTAAAATATCACGGGATAATATGCAGGTTTTTTTTTTATTTAATAGGAACGACAAGCAGCTACAATATAACACATAGAAATAAGAACTACACAAAACTTATAGACCATATTGAAGCCCACAACGCTGTTCACCGATTAACTACCTATAGGTTACTTAGGGGGCGTCCATAAATTACGTGAGATGTTTAAGGGGGGGGGGGGGGTCGAGTCAAATCTCATAGAATCTAATCTTACGTTGGAGAGAGGGGAGGTCTCGGCAAATATCACGCAATTTTTTTTCTGATTGAAACAAAAACAAATTATACTATTTTGGTCCATTTAATCCAGATTATACATGCTTAAGATTTAATCTTAAGCGTATATCGTAATACGATTAAGATCATTCAATAATTCGTTCGAAAGAAAATAATTTCATTCATACTTCGACTTTATACATCTACTGACTGTCAAACCACCATATTTGTGTAAATAAAAGCACGAAGCAATTTTTTTTTTTCTTTTTATAATAAGAATCCAACGCGTTTACGTAAGAAACCCACATTTTGAAAAATCTCACGTGAGATTGGGGGATGGGGAGGGGGTTGAATAAAATCTCACGACATCTCACCACGGGGGGAGGGAGGGACAGAAAATTAAAAAAAACACCTCACGTTATTTATGGACGCCCCCTTATCAGTGAAAATTATCGCTGGGATAGGTTTATTCAGAATGAAGATCATTACCAAATAAGAAGGATGAAGACTATGGTTAAGAATCGTTCGTAGCTTTGTTATTCAGTCACAAACGTCAAAACTTTCGCATGCATAATGTTATTTGGATTGTATTTATCAATGAAGGGTATGACAACGTTAAGCTTTTTTTTACATTCGACTTTTCCAATTAGCTAACTATCGATTACAATCAATTTATCTCGATCTCTTTGTAATGGAATTGTAAAAATATTGTGTCAGAGATTTCTATCAGCGATGGCTTTCACGAGATCGCCCGAGGAACGGTTAATGTCTGGAAATTAGATCATAATCTTCCGCACAAGTAGGAAATAGACACCTGTTCTGCGTCTCTTTCCTTCCACAATCATTTTGTATAGCGTTTTCTCCTTCGTTATATTATTTTAACAATGTTATATTTCATGGTAACGTTATGAGATTAAATTGTTTGTGCTTTCCCTTGGCATTCGAATTAAAGCTTACGTCATTAGTGATATTAACTTTATAATAACTGACCGATATTAAATGTGGCATTTACCATCGTACAATATATTCCTCTTTAATGACACATTAAAATACTTACTGGTGAACACGTAACGTTAGTCGTAAAACAACAATGGAGTGCCAAATACCTGAAACAAAAATAAAAGTTATTAGCAAAAGTATTCTAAACGGTTTATGGGCTACTGACTAATCTTTTTCGTAGGAAGACTTTCAGATGGAAATAATTTCCTAAGAAAATATTTGTATTAAAGACTGTTTTCTCTAATTCCAGATTCGAGAGTTCGACCGCACTTGCACGAGGCGCTGTAATGCGTCATAACATGCGGCCGTCGCGCCCGCACCCGCACCCCGTCACCCACCCCATGCGCAGGAGCAAGCCGCCAGACAGACAAACGCACACTTTAATGATAAGCAAACTAGTCCTACCTAAAAAACCAAAGTTAAGTTCAAATGCTGTGATATTGGCAAACAATTTGAACTGTGATAGAAAACGAAACGAAAATGGGCGTGCATGTACTTCTAGCGTCTACAGCCTTGAAAACTGTGAGTGTAACAGGACTGTGGTTGATTCCACTGCTGCTTGGAGCTCTTACGTACCACAATTATAACTCTTACGACCCGGAAGCGAAGATATTAGATAAGGTACAGCCGCTGGAGGAGTATGACTTCGTTGTGGTCGGCGGGGGCTCGGCTGGGGCCGTGGTGGCGAGCCGGCTCAGTGAGGTTAAATCTTGGAATGTACTATTATTGGAAAGCGGTAAGTGATGTTGCAAAACTTTTAAGCGGAAGTATTAATACCGTCTCACTACATAATTTGTAAGTGTATATGTCATTTGTATATGTCACCTTGGCTCATGCAGTTTACAGACTATAAAAAGGAATTTTGAATCTAAAATCTACCTACTACTACGCCATCTTTGTTATACTCCAAATATCGTACAAGATATCAAGTAAAAATATAAGGAAAGTTATTGAAAGCCATTGGCCCCCAACTAGGCAACTACTATGTGTCATCATCATCATATATGTAGGCATATGATGATTCTTGCCTTTTCCCAACTATGTTGGGTTCAGCTACCAGTCTAACCGAATGCAGCTGAACCAGTATTTTACATAGAGCTACTGCCTATCTGAACTCCACAACCCAGTGACTGGGTAATACCCATACTCTTTGGTAAGACTGGTGGTCAGACTTTCAGATTACCCCAACTACTTTGTATACGTCACAGATATAAAACTCAAGTCTACTGCATATCATTCCAGGTCCGGACGAGAACGAGATAACGGACGTGCCCTCGTTAGCGGGCTACCTGCAGCTAACGAAGTTGGACTGGCAGTACAAGACGGAGCCCACGTCCTACGCCTGCCTGGGGTTCAAAAAGAAACAGTGCAGCTGGCCGAGAGGAAAGGTAAGAAAATTACATTGGATTTATCTCATTAACACCAAACGACACTTGATCATCAAAGTTTAACTGGGATTCAAAAGTACCACAGTAACAAAATGGCCCCACTAATATAGTGAGGCTATTTTGTTAAATACATTCGATTCAACAGTTACTGCAATAACGCTTTCGGTTGCTCGCTCGATATCGTTCCGAAAGCGCCTACAATCAATGTGAGAGCAACATGTTACTGCAAGTTATATTGCAAAGTTGTTTTGACTACTTTTCGTTAAGCTAGAGCTGATTGCCCTGCGTGCCCCGCGATGTCATCCTCATAAGTCTCGATCCAGTGGTAACTTCGGAATAAAAAGTGTCCCAGAGCGTATCGGAATAAAAAGTATCCCCGAGCTTTCAGTTTTTAACCCCATTTCGCTCAATATTGGATATAAAATAGTGTTTCTGTTTCTTTTAATCTTGTTACTTACATTTATCATTAAAACAGTACCTATAAAATTCCAGGTACTCGGCGGTTCAAGCGTGCTCAACTACATGATCTACGTACGAGGCAATAGATTCGACTTCGACCAATGGGAGTCATTCGGTAACCCCGGCTGGGGCTACCAGGAAGCGCTCAAGTACTTCATCAAGTCTGAGGACAACAGGAACCCTTACTTGGCTAAAAGCAAGTATCATGGCAGAGGAGGATATTTAACTGTTCAAGAAGCCCCGTGGAGGACACCTCTCGTCGCTGCCTTCGTAGAATCTGGGGTCGAAATTGGATACGAGAACAGAGACATAAACGGTGCAGTTCAGACAGGGTTTATGATCGCTCAAGGAACAATAAGGCGAGGCTCCAGATGCAGTACAGCTAAAGCTTTCCTAAGACCTGTCCGAACAAGAAAAAATCTAGACATATCTCTGAATTCACAAGCGACACGAGTCCTCATTAATCCTGTGACGATGAAGGCATATGGAGTAGAATATGTGAAGCATGGAGTAAAACGCACAGTTTATGCTAGAAAAGAGGTGATTTTAGCAGCCGGTGCCATCAACAGTCCGCAGTTATTGATGTTGTCTGGTATCGGGCCTCAAAATCATTTGAGAGACGTTGGAATAAAAGTTCTGAAAGATTTGCCGGTCGGAGAGAACCTACAGGACCATGTTGGCGTTGGAGGATTAACATTCTTGGTTGACAAGCCAGTTGCGATTGTTCAGAATAGATTCCAAGCTTTCCCAGTCACAATGAACTACGTTGTGAACGAAAGAGGACCTATGACCACTCTCGGAGGACTTGAAGGGATTGCTTTTGTTAACACAAAGTACGCGAACACATCTGGATTGTGGCCTGACATCCAGTTCCACATGGCACCGGCATCGTTTTCGTCTGATAATGGACAAATTGTGCGGAAAATCCTCGGTCTCACCGATGAGGTATACGACACAGTATACAGGCCGATAGCTAACAAAGACGCATGGACGATCATGCCTCTGTTGCTCAGGCCAAACACACGAGGATATGTCCGTTTAAGAAGTTCCAATCCATTCCACTATCCTGTGATGAATCCCCGATACCATGAAGATCCTATAGATGTAGCTCGTCTAGTCGAAGGAATCAAGATAGCTCTGAAAGTTGCTAATGCGTCTCCTTTCAAGCAGTTCGGATCTAGACTGTACATGAAGCCTTTACCAAACTGTAAGCAACATAAATTCATGTCGGATGAATACATTGAGTGTCAAGTGCGGACTATATCGATGACGATATATCATCAAAGCGGGACTGCTAAAATGGGTCCGTCTTGGGACCCAGAAGCGGTTGTAGACCCTCGATTGAGGGTCCATGGTGTAGAAGGACTTAGGGTAATCGATGCTAGCATAATGCCTACAATAGTGAGCGGCAACACAAACGCCGCAGTCATAATGATCGGTGAGAAAGGTGCTGATCTGATCAAACAGGACTGGTTGAACAAAAGACGATGACAGTGACTTGTGAGTGAACTCTTGTGTACCTTTTAAGTTACCAGTAACGTTAGGTAAATTCTAGTACTTATAATTTTAAGATCCAAAGATTCCCTGTAATTGCATCACGTACCGAAATATTTTTTGTAAACTAAGTATAAGTTTGATGACGAATTTCTGTGGCACAATCGTTCTATATGAGTACCTCTGTGTATTATGGAGACTATAATGCAATTGTAAACAGGCTTCACTGGAAACCAATGCACTGAGATATATTTTTGGAAAAGATTGCTTAATAATCGACTGCTATCAATGAGCATACAATGAACCTGCAGTAGAAAATGGTTAAATCGTACCTGGTAAATAAGAAATGCGCTGTAAGTGTACATTATGTAAATATGTAAAATAGGAAGTTAGTATTTAATCCTGTATAATAATACTCTTATTTATTTAGTTAGTATTGCCATAACACATATTATTTTACATCACATTACCGTAGCGAGGCCATGTTCGGATCATGTTCGTTGTTTTTGTTACAAATATAAATGTTTTATTATTGTTTAGTTGTTTTTTTTTCTCATGCAAGACTTCCCCGTACTTGTAGCAATTACAATGATGATGTTCGAAGTCACGAACCACAACATCATTAGAGCAGTGACTTTGTGCATTCAATTCCTATAGGACTTTTCCAGTATGGCTTTGCGTCTTTGCTTTATGTTCGACAATTCTTCTTCTACTTCATGAGCTATTCTGTAATATGAAAACAGCTCATGCAGTGGTGTTCAAACTGGCTAGCTAAAGTTAGCTTGCTATACTTAATTAGAACTTTTACATCAATGAAATTGGATCTGTATTTTAGGCTTTTGCCACCGAGTTCCGAAATTATAGTTATTTTTCACTATGGGGTGTTCTTTTGGAAGTCAGTTTATTTTTACTTTAAAAAAGGTTTTTTTTTCACTTTTTAGTTATGGTACCCTAAATCAATTCATATAGGTACTTACCACTACTAGTTATGTAAAAAACAGTGACAGAAAGTATTATAACATCATCATGATATGTGAACGTGAATTACGTATAATAAAAGCTAACTCAAAACCTAAGAATTTTCAAAATCGGTCAACAATTAACAAAATATCGTCGAATATACATTGAAAAAAATATATATATACGACTTCAAAAAAGGATGGGGTTAAAAATTAAAAGCTCTCTTTGAAGCTGTCGCCGAATTAGGCGGATTTCTGTATGTCCTCTCTGTAAATGTAGATTCCTGAGCAAAATAGCTTAATCTTTTGTTTACATTTAAATGATTGACTTGTAAATCACTTTTAATACTGGCCAAGTGGCCATTAAGGCTAATTCATTTATTTTTCCCAAAACGGACACGTGAGGAAGATTAAATAAATATGTTATTATGAATGTTCCGCCAGTTTTTGTAACGTCATGTAGGTACGTCAATAATAAAGTAAAATCCCATAGCCAATCGAACAAAAACTACGTAGATGTTTTAGAATCATAACACATCGCAAAACTCGCAGAATCCCAAACAAAAAATGGTAATTTCGACGATAATTATATATCTTCAGTGTCTCTTCAATGATAACAACAAAATTTTGAAGATTACTTTACTTTAAGATAATTTCAAAGGACAGAAAATTATTTCGACAGCTCGTGCGGTTGGCAAGTTACGAAGTAGTTTTTTTAATAGTTTTTACACACACCGCCACGAAACCGCGCCTGATCGAAAGCTGTAGGCAATACGTTTACGCGGTACACGCCGCTATTAGACAGTTATCAATCGAGCCTAAGCATTCAGTACATTAGGACTACCCCATCATCATCTGCCTAGCCTTGTCCTAACTATGTTGCGGTCGGCTTCCAGTCTAACCGGATGCAGCTGAATACCAGTATTTTACATGGAGCGACTGCCTATCTAACCTCTACAACCCAGTTACTGGGTAACACGATACCTCTTGGTAAGACTGGATGTCAGACTTTCGGGCTTCTGACGACTCGTGACGACTTTCAAATATCCAAGAATAACAGCCGGGACCAACGGCTGAACGTGCTTTCCGAGCCACGGAGCGGTTTCGGTATGTAAAGATGGCCACGGACCGACCGCGGCATGCGTAGCTTAACCTGATCGATCGACCCGTGTTAACCTTTTGAGAACTTGAATTATAAAAAGAAAACATTATTCTAATTTTAACTTTTCGAATGCTGTTAAGCGACGTCATTGGCCCAACAGGAAAATCCCTGCCTTTATAAAAAAGATCCAATGAAATGTCACGTTGGAATAAAGTTCAAATCGAACTATGATGTACTTAATTTGTTGCTGTGGTTAATTTCTGGTGCTAGATGTTAATGAATCTCAGTATTAATGACGAATTATACACTATTATTGGTTTACGCTTTTTAGGGTTCCGAACCTACGAGGATTACTCGTGTGTCTATTGGTCTGTAACAGCTTCGAATTTATTGCACCAATTAAATTTAAATTTGGCACACATGAATTTCTGATTCTGTGACTCGAACAGGGCCGTGAAACGTAAATAAATTAATTTTGAATATGAAGGTCAAGTGACCCTTTCGGGCGCAAATTGGAAAATTTAAAAAAAGTTTTGCTAACTGTTTACCGTGTGACATATCAAATGAAAGGGCTTGTTCTGAGGGTCTCAAATGTTACACATATACAGGAAAATAATAAAAGTCTATGGTTTTTAAAAAACATGGTAAATCTGTCAATATTTAAATTTTTGTAACTGTACTTTGAAATTATATCACTCTTTATGCAATTAACCTGAAGGCCAATTCTCGTAATTTAAAACGTTCAAAAATCTAGTCGCAGTCTCATCTCAGCGACAAAGAAATGTCAAACACTTGTCAAAATGTAGGGAAATTTGAAGTATTTTTTGACAGATTGAGACTGAGATCAGAGGGGCAATTCTACTAATTTTAACAACGTTCACAGTCTGATCTCAGTCTCAATATGTCAAAAAATATTTCAAATTTCCCTACATTTTGACAAGTTTTTGACATTTCTTTGTCGCTGAGATGAGACTGCGACTAGATTTTGAACGTTTTAAATTACGAGAATTGGCCTTCTGACTGTGAACGTTGTTAAAATTAGTAGAATTGCCCCTCTGATAGATTAGCAATTAATTGACAATATTGTATTTGTTACTAGCAGCGCCCCGCGGTTTCATCCGCATAAGTGTCGATCCTGTGGGAATATCGGGATAAAAACTATCCTATGTCCTTCCCCGGGATGCAATTTATGTATCTCTCTGCAAAATTTAATTAAAATCCGTACAGTGGTTTAGGCGTGAAAAGGTAAACATACAGACAGAGTTGCTTTCAAATTTATAATATTATCTAGTATGGATATTGCAACATAAAAATCAAAATCAAAAGTAATTTATTCAAATTAAGCTGCGAATCAGCACTTTTCGAACGTCAAAATTACAAAAGACAGTACCCCAAAAAGGCCCACCCTTCACCACTTCATAGTACAGACCAACATTTACACTTACTATAGTACAGAACAACTTGCCAGCACATCAAGTTACTACAATCTGTCAAATTTCTTTAATGGATCTTCAACTTTATCGCTACAGTATAATGTTCAAGGTTGATTGGAAAAATTTGACAGTTGTGGATAGCTTGATGTGCTGGCGTCTGTACAAAGTAGTAGTAAAGTTACTGTTACAGTCAGCCTGCATCATCCCACTGCTGGGCAACGGCCTCTCCCCAGGACTTCCAGGACTTCCAGGACTTCTTTCGATCCAGGGCTAAAGTATGGGATGTCTCAGTAAGAGTGCACTTTTTAAATTTAGAATATTTTTTTTTTGGTTTATTTTATTTACCTATTATTTATTTTAATTTACCAATGTTTATTCCGATTATTAAAAATGGAGCGCTTTTCTAAAGAACAACGCGTTATAATTGTGAAAACTCTTTACAAAAATGGGAAAGTTACGCTGAAACCACCCGAAAACTCTTTTCAGCCGAGAAAGTGCACCTAATGTGTCAACCAGATCGTGCGATTTAACGCCTTGCGATTTTTTTCTTTGGAGTTTTATGAAATCTCGGGTTTATACGAAATAACCAGAAACAATTCCTCCAACGCGTCATCGGTGAGATACAGCCACAACTCTGTGTAAAAGTCATGGATAATTTCATGAAAAGAGTGATGGCCTGTCATCAGAGCCTTGGGGGCCATTTGCTGGATATTTTATTCCATACTTAATCGGAATATGTCTTCTTTACAATCCAATCAAAATATCACAACTCTCTCACAAAATACATGCTTTTATTTTAAAATGAAAAAGTGCACTCTTATTGAGACACCCTATAGAGTAAATTATGTAAATCGGTAGGTACCCCTTTAAGCGTTATGTAAAAATGACGCACACAGGTATTTTCCGTGTGCAATAAAATAATATTTACACATTAATATTAATAACAGTTGCATTAATTCGGAGAATCACACATTCTTTGTCAGACTTCCCTACAACCAAAAAAAAAAAAAACAATAATAAATTAAATTTAGTCGACGTCAAAGATTCCTCTCGACTCGTGTCACGTTTCTTTTAAAAGCCTGTTTAAGTACCTATGTGTCATCTTAAGGTGTTGTCAATTGGCGGCACTCATGTGGCAATTAATTGACAGTAAATCACTACTTACAATTAATTTAACGACAAAGTTATTATTATCATACCTACTTAACTAAACCTAACACACAAACAGTAGGCAGGGCCGGATTAACCATCTCGGGGCCCCTAGGCACAGCTCGTTTCGGGCCCCCCCTTTTTCATACCACAACAACGCAATTTGGCTTTTACCTTATAATGTGAAAAAAAGTTTCACTGTTACCGTGGTTTCATAAAACCACACAATCCCCTTTTTGTTTTTCATTTTTAATCGGAAGTGCTGGGCCCCTGTTCATAGTGGGCCCCTAGGCACTGGCCTAAAGTGCCTTATGGATAACACGGCACTGACAGTAGGAATGGCTTTCATTTTGACTGTTCAACAACATTCATTGCGTTATTTACGTTGTTAAGCAGATAATTTTTAGAACATATGAAGCAATGAATAGCCATACCCATCCTTCAGAATTATTCAGACTGTAATTTTATTGATAGTGTGTTACGTATTAGGGTGCTGGGTTTCTAGGTAAGTTCTTCACCAGGCTGTGAAATTACAAAGGGCGAGATTTAAAAACACTTGATTTTTCTGCTGACTGCCTTTTTTTTAGCGTCATAGTTACCTAAAGCAGAAATACCGAAAGACGTAGCATTGGAAGGCCTCTCACAAGGTGGACCGATGACCTTGTGAAGGTCGCAGGAATCCGCTAAATGCGGAAAGCACAGAACCGGTCAAATGGCGGTGCTTGAGGGCCTATGTCCAGTAGTGGATGTCTCTCGGCTGAAATGATAATGATGAAAGCAGAAATGCGAATGCGTAATATCAGTCTTATCTATCTATACTAATATTATAAAGCTGAAGAGTTTGTTTGTTTTTTTGTTTGTTTGTTTGAACGCGCTATTCTCAGGAACTACTGGTTGGAATTGAAAAAATATTTTTGTGTTGGATAGTCCATTTATCGAGGAAGGCTATAGGCTATATAACATCACGCTACGACCAATAGGAGCGGAGCATCAATGAAAAATGATGCAAAAACGGGAAAAAAATATTCTTTTTGAGAGCTTTCGTTGCGTACGCTGCGTAAACGGTTAAAGTTACGCAAAAATCATGTATGACGGAATTGTTTCCCTTTAAAAGTTCTAAAAAAAGTCCGCGACAGCATATGTCTATCTTTTAAGGTTTACTCACTATAACCTTTTTTATGGTAATCAAATTTCTTCTAAACTAATGCATTATTTGCGAAGTTTTTTTTTATAAACAGATATTAATCCTTATCAAAATAAATACGTTATTCATCACAAGTATTTAATTTTGAATAAAATTGCCCTTGACATCATTTGATTTCAATGAATATCTTAGGAGTTGCATAGTTTACAAGTAATATAGTTGCATAGTTTACATGTATAAGTAATAATCTTAAGTAATATCTTAAAATGGAATATATTTTAACCGACTTCAAAAAAGGAGGAGGTTCTCAATTCGGATGTTTCTATTTTTTATGTATATTCGGGCATAACTCCCTCATATAATATGTATAGACAGACGGATTTGCAAAATTTTTTTTTGTTCGAAATATTTTTATTCCGGAAATATTTTTACTCCGAAACTCATCATCAGATCTTTATGAAATTTAAATAGGACCGATTTAAATTTCATAAAGATCTGATGATGAGTTTCGGAGACAGACAACGGAACTCTTCAATAAATGCCAGCAAATCAACCGCGATTGCTGCTATAGCATATGTATGCATTGTTTACGCAATCACACAACATAACATTACGCCTGTACCTTTGAAAGGGGTAGGCAGATGTGTTCAATAGCTTCCTGTCACTGATATTCACATACCAAGTAGTGTTATATGAATTTGTTTGGGGTAGGCAGGTACAACTAAAAAGTGAAAAATAAAAAAAACAACCGACTTCCAAAAAAAATACTACAAAGTGAAAAATAACTTTAATTTCGAAAGTCGGTGTCAAAAAATGAAAATACAGAACCAACGACACCGACTTCCGAAATTAAAGTTATTTTTCACTTTGTATTTTTTTGGAAGTCGGTTGTTTTTTTTTGTCAACAAGTTTTTAGTAGGTTTTTTGCTGAAATTACCGCGGGTGAAACGGCGGGGCACAGCTATTATTAAATAAAGTTACCTTTAGCAGTTAATAGAACAGAAAAACAAACTGTTGTTTGTTTGTTTGAACACGCTAATCTCTGGAATTATCAATTATTTTTGCATTAGATTGTCCAATCCATGTGGAAAGCTTAATCACGCCAGGACTCTTTGGAGCTGAGCAAAAAGAAAAAGATCAGGAAGAATGCTAAGAGAAAACGATGTGATAGCGCGGGCGGGTGATGCGATGCGATGGGTTGGGGGAGCAATACTTAATATTATAAAGCTGAAGAGTTTGTTTGTTTGTTTGGTTGAACGCGCTAATCTCTGGAACTACGAGTCGGATTTGAAAAATTCTTTTTGCATTTGATAGCCCAATTCTTGAGGAAGGCTATAGGCTATTTAACATCACGCTAGACCTTTAGGAGCCGAGCAAAAAGAAAAAAGTCAGAAAGAACGCTAAGTAAAAACGAAGTAATAGCGCGGGCAGGCGATGCGATGCGACGGGGTGGGTCGGGGGAACAAGAAATTTCACGCGGACGAAGTCGCGGGCAGAAGCTAGTTTATAATATTGATACTCCGCGGAAACTCGGCAAATGTACAGACGCCAGCACATCAAGTTACTACAATCTGTCAAACTTTAATAAATTTTCAACTTTATCGGTAAAGCATAAGGTTCAAAGTTGATTGGGAAAATTTGACAGTTTCGGGTATCTTGATGTGCCTACGTTTAATAAAAGGGTTTCCATTTCAGCTGAAATATTGGTGGGAATTTGATGAAAACTTGAAACAGACATACTGTAAGTATTCTAGCATTACCTATTTGCTGATTGTACCTATTATTTACATGTTATAACGACTACAAGCACACTAATCATCTTAGGATGATTAGTGTGCTTGTTGTGATTAGTGTACAACCAGTTCATTAATTGCGTAACAGACCCATTTCCAATCCATTGCTTCATAGGTTTGAAAAATTCCTCTGCTCAGCAACCTAAATAACGCAATGAACGTGGATGAAATGTCAAAATTAAACCCATTGCGATAAATTGTCATTTTATGTGTGTGACGTACAATGCGTACCACGAAAGACGAGACTTGACACACCACGTGGTTTGACATGCGCAGAACACGATTTTAGATATCTTTAGCGGTATGAGGTCTGAGTGCGGGACGGGACCGGACGTCATAGGGGCAGCGGAAAGAGCGGGGGAGGCGGGGTCAAGTCTCTTCTTTCGTGGCACGCATTGTAATTACGCCGCTGAGTGGGTATTCTTTGATTTATCAGCACCCGGACTATTGTGATCGTCAAAGTCAAAGCATTTATTTCAAATAGGCACATAAAAGGCACTTTTGAACGTCAGAAACTACAACAAATAGAATTGATTCTAGTCGCCCATTCCAACCACCGATCAACTTGGCGCAAACTAACAAAATCAAAATAGATAGGTACTTATAATCTAAACAAAAAAAGACTTTCTAAGTATTTTTAATCACAATTATGAATGAATGCTTATCAAACTATTACGGAATACACTTGAGAGTTCGGCGATAAGTGATCGAAAAAGAAATCGCTCGCGGACGTGCCGCCTGACGCATATTCTCGAATTGTGTCCCTGTGGACTGGCCTGACAATGTGCTTCGGAGCACGCTGGACGGCAACCTTGGCACCAGGTTCATTTGAGATGCAGACCACGACGCCATCTTTATCGCGGCGAAAAGAATAAGCACCCGGTATGTTAATTCCCCTACATTTTTTCGATTCTTTGTTTCGATCTATTTGACATACCAATGTCGTTTTCTTGTGTGTAGTAATTGTCTATTTAATTCTAATGAATGCAAAAGGCAAATAATATGTAATAGCTATTGCAATAGTGTATTTTTCCGTAGATTTTTCTTGTTGCCAGTACATAAATCATGCGTTTTTTGCTTGCTATGAATCGCCGACCATAGAATTCTTTAGTCATTGATAATACGATTTATAATTAAAATATACCATTCGTTCGCAAGAAAAGTCCTGCGAATACCTATACTTTTTAACCGACTTCAAAAAAGGAGGATCTGTATTCGACCTGTATTCGATCTGTATTCTGTATGTATGTAGTATGTTTTATGTCCGCGATTTTCTCAAAAACAACAAATTTTTATAATTCTTTCATTAATCTGATCTGCATAATTTCAGGAAGGTTTTAGTATATAATACATTAGGTAATTCTTCTTATGTACGAAGTTATATGCATAAGTGTACTGCATCTTTGGCATTTTCATGCGAATCTTGATGATTCTTCTAGTCGGTGTCTTCAATTCTTCAATGCACTAGTGTTACATGTATTTTTGTGGGGTAGGTTCTACTAAAAAGCGAAAAATAAAAGATTTTTTACAAAAAAAAAAACAACCGACTTCAAAAAAAAAAACACTGGCACTCCGGTAGTGCCGACAGAAGTGAAAACTTGAACAATTACGAGTGTATTTTGTGAATCGTCTTATAAACAAAACACGCGTGTTAAGGTGTGTTCCTTATTTTATAGGGTTTTTTGCAAATTAGGTATGATGACCAAAGTGACTGGTTTATTCTTCTCGTGAAAGGAATTTATTCAGATTTACAAATAAGCACACAGGATAGACTTCAGTTCGTGGTGTTGGTCTCGCATGGAGCTCGTCGTCAGTTATATATCCGTGGTTCAGCGCCATCTCGTCGTTGTTGGATGAACTACGTAGTTAGTACGCGAGGCCCTCGTAGTTCTTCCCGATGTGCATAGATGGCGCTGTCCTCAACAACGCGCGTCTTACGTTTTACGTCTTACGTCTTACGAATTTTCGATCAGGGTCACGTGACCTGACGCGAATTTAGAAGTTTTTACCAATTCCAAAAAAAGTACACAGCGCCGCTAAAGAAGTTTTCACTTCAAAAACACTACAAAGTGATAAATAACTTTAATTTCGGAATTCGGTGGCAAACAATGAAAATGCGAACCCAGCGACACCGACTTCCGAAATTAAAGTTATTTATCACTTTGTAGTGTTTTTTTTTTTTAAGTCGATTGTTTTTGTTTCAAAACATCCGTGAAAAGGCTTATTATTATTTTTTACCGCAAAAGTCGTGTTGTTTTCACTGTGTAATAACAACAAAAGTATCTACCTACTTTTAAACATTCGCAGTTGAATTGATTGACGTCATTCGACTATCATTAAGATTCCCTAATGTTTTTACTATCATCTGCCAATACGAATTAAATTCATCAATTCTTCTATGGCTTAGTTGTTATGACAGCTGATTTTCATACAAAAACTACCCACATACTTATTAAATCAAATCTAAATACTTAACGAGATGATAAGATGAAAGAAATATTTAGATATAAATTGTAAATACAATCTTAATCATATTCAAACCTATTATGTTTGATGCTGTTAACAGGTTTTGTGATAATCCGTTGAAAAAGGTTCATCCCAGTTCAAAATTAAAAGTTCAAGAAGTATGTACCTAAAGTTTTACATATTTGTAATACCCAATAATAATATTTTTTTTTGTTCCTTTATTGCGTCGTAAGTACTAACTTCATCCTTTGGACCTTGGAAGGGCTATTATGTAGTTATAATTCTATCATTGATCGAGTTTCAAGGACAAGGATAGTTAGACTTTAAACTTATTAATATTCTATTTACATTAGCATGACAAATGAGGAAATGTAGCGTGATGTATCAGTGTCAGCAAGGATAAACTAATCAAATGACACAAGTTTTACCTGTCTAATGCACTGTGTAGCATTTACCTGTACACCTGTCCGGTTCAGTTATTTTACGTCTGATTTTGCATTACTGTCAAAATCACAGTGATCTTTATTACCATGGCAATAACAAAACTAGCTTCATTTCTAGGCTAATAAGCTAGTGAGAAAGTTATATAGCCAGCTAGTGAAGGTGGTAGAGACGTGACACCATTTGTAAAAAAAAAAGTATCTACGTACAGGAAAATAAAATCTAAGTTAAAAAACCAAATTAAATCAAATAAAAATGTAGGTATCATTTATAACAGTTGTATTATTGAAAGACTGTTAAAGGAAAATTTGTCATTTCTTCTGTTGTTATTATTAGCATCATCTACCTAGCCTTTTCCCAACAGTCTTGAAGTCAGCTTCTAGTCCAAACCGGTGCAGCAGAATACCTGTATTTTACATGAAGAGACTGCCTATCTGACCACAACCTAGTTACTGGGTTACAATACGACGATACCCTTGGTAAAACTGGTTGTAAGACTTTTGTTGCGCCCCGAATTTTCGGTGGCATCTTTCGCCATCTCTGGACTCTCTAGGAGTCTAGGACATAGTAGCGAAACACAGCATAAATAAAAACCATTAGTTATTCAACCGACGCACATTGACAGGACTTAATATGGAATATGCATGAATTTTTTTCATGGCATTTATTAACAAAATATGAAAATACCGTAGTAGAGATGACAAAAAGTGAAATTAAAATTAAAATCGGCCAAGAAACACGGCCGATATGAGCATTTAAAACTATTGATTACACACCGATTAGACAGAGAGATCCGACATAGACTGTGACGTCACATGTCACTACGGCCATATAAACTCCGTGTTAAATTTCGTTTTGCGAGAAAGAGATAGAAACAATTCTTCGATGGCTCATATCTTTTTTAATGTCATAGTTATCCGAAAAACAGTTTTACTAAACTGTTTATTACATGAATGAGGATTAATTTTTTAAATAAAAAAAAATCATGCATATTCCCTATTGCAGTACTTTGTAAGCACTACCAGACATACTACATGTACTTACGTCGTTTGTCATTGTACACGATGAGAAAGAGTAATTACAATTGAATTTACATTTAAGGTGAATGGATAGTGGTAGACCGCGAAATTAAAATTTTCTTACGTTTTTTGCAATTTGCAGGTCAGTGTCAGGTTGTATCTTGATCAAAATATGATTCGCGACAATAACAGGTACCTACATATTTAGAGAATTATAATCATTAGAAACATTAATACCTATATCTTTCTAAGTTAGATTTCTACAACCAACCACCAATCTCTTATGGAAAAGTGTTAGTGGTAGAAATCTAACTTGGAAAGATGTATTATTGATTCTAATGTAATACATACACATGTACATATTTAGAGAAGTATAATTACTTCTCTAAATATGTACATGTTATTGTTGTGTAATATGTACCTGTTAATGTACCTGTTGTTGAATTTCGCGGTCTCAACTACCCATTCACCTTAAATAAGTTGCATTTAAGTAAGTAATTATAATAGTACCTTTATGTAATCATAAGTGATAAGCCCGTGCCCTTCCGTGCCTCGGAAAGCACGTGGTCCCGGCTGTTATTCGTGGATCTTTGACAGTCGTTACCGGTAGTCAGAAGCCCGAAAGTCTGACAACCAGTCTTACCAAGGGGTATCGTATTACCCAGTAACTGGGTTGTGGAGGTGAGACAGGCAGTCGCTCCATGTAAAATACTGGTATTCAGCTGCATCTGGTTAGATTGGAAGTCGACCTCAACATAATTGGGAAAAGGCCAGGCAGATAATGATGTAATCATAAATTATAGCATTGCAAAGCTTGGTGCATTTATTTATCATGAAATCACGCCTGTAATCCCCGAAGGGTTAGGTAGAGGAGCACCTATAGTACACCCACATTTCGCCAGTTAAGGCCCCTTCAAACAGGCACAACACGCGATAAAATCGCGCAAAGGCACCGCCAAGTCGCGCAACGAGCGGTGCCTTAGGGTCGCGCGCGATTCGCGTCGCGCGTCGCACCCGTTTGCAGGAGTCTTTATGCATGTAACAAGTCTATTGCCATCAGCCGGGCCGGCGCACAGTGGTCCGGGTTTTCAAAAAGGCGGACATAGGATCGAAAATGCATATTTAACGTAACAAAAAATAGTTTCGTATAGGAAATTTAACGCTGATTAATACTTATTACTACAACTTTTCAAAAAAACAGCTCCTTCACGTCAAAAAAAAATATTGAAAATAAAAATGTATGGGAGAAAATCTATTTTATTTTTTTTCTCCGTTCAGTATCAAAGTGTAGCAAGCAAACCTTATATTCTGGTAAGTACCTATTGTTCTTAATACGACAACATATAAATTGCTTGCGTATCCCTGCGGCCTTGACGCCTACGATGCTTCAAAGTTTAAAATTTCAATTGGGATTTTTTTAAATTATTATCGAGGTTTTCAATTAAGCTGAATTCAAAATATATTTTTTTAATTATATAAGAATTAAAACATACGCATTCAAGCATTTGGCAAGTATTTGTTTATTTTATTTTAATAAAAAGTACTAATAAAAGTCTTCAACTTTAGTTATGTAATAAAGGACACGTGCTGATTCGTAGCCTATTTGTAACTGACTGAAACGACTCCTGTGGTAAAAGAATCATTTACCCCCACCACCGGAGATTTCGACGACGCTGATTGGCTGTTGAAGATGTGGTACTAATTTCGTCAGTCACTACTTGCGAGCGTGTGTTTGTTATTAATATCTGTGCATGAAACAATTAAAGGCACTTGTTTCTCAACCCTTGAGGAAGCAACATCAATTATCCGTGCTGTGTGAAAGTTTAGTGAGTTTCGTTATGGCTGCATTTGTTACAAACTTGGACATTTTTATGTTCCTCCGTGTTGAAGGAGACATGAAAAATTGGGCACGACTCTATGAAGCTATTATTCTACATATCCCAGTTGAAACATGTTCGGAAGATTTAGAAATAATCAAGACCTTTTTGAAGAACTACATGAGTAATATCAATCGCAGATGGGCAAGTGCTTCTAGAAATCAGAAGACTTTCATGAATAGACATGCTGCGTGGTTAGAATCAAATATTAGTTGGCCAATTTGCACTACTGTTAATTTATCCGAGATTTTTCAAGCCCAAGATGAAGTTATCGAAAACATATCGTCAGACAATACTTCAGTTGACATCGATACTACAGCAGCTGTGATTCCGTCGACATCAAGTACAGCAACTGTGGGCACATCTACCGAAGTTCAGATTAGGAAGCCTTTTGTTGACCTCAGCAACAAACAGAAGAAAAGACGTTCAGAGTCTCTTTTGGACTATTCGCCGGAAGAACTTACTTTTGCATTAGTCGAAAGACTTAGGATAGACAAGAAGAATGACTTAGCTTGTGTTATTGATCATATAACGAAGAACCCTGATAGTGTTACTATTGTTCAAGCCACATTGTTTAAGAAAAATAGGAAAAAATCTTTAGATGAAGATCATGCTCTTGGTCTTTATACATCATTGAACCTGTCAAAATGGAAATACTTGTGTTTAAGGAAAGCGCTGTTAGATTGTGAAGTTCCAGTGTTACCATCGTATCACAAACTCCTTGAAGCTAAAAAGAGATGCTATCCACATGATTTAGAAATTACCGAGAGAGGAGCCAGAGTGAAGCTTCAAGCCCTATTGGATCTGACAGTCCAGAAGATTCTTCAAATTACCGGTACCCAGATTGATTCGTCAACTGAAGGATTGAAGTTAATTAGTAAATGGGGTTTCGATGGAGCTTCTTCACAAAGCACCTACAAGCAAAGGAGTGAAGATGTAGACTTCAGTGATTCATCGGTTTTCATGTCAAGTCTTGTCCCTCTTAAATTAGTTTCTAATAATAGCACCATATGGGAAAACCCAACACCTTCGTCAACACATTATTGCAGGCCCATTAAGTTCGAGTTTTGTAAAGAGACAGCAGAATACATCAAGCAAGAAGAAGCTGCATTGAAGGAAGAAATAAAGAACATCAATTCTACAAAATGGGTCGGGCTAGAGATTAGTCACGAGCTTCATATGACAATGATCGACGGAAAAGTGGCCACTATTATAACGGATACTTCGTCTGCATCTGCCTGCAATATTTGCCTTGCTAAGCCGACTGAGATGAACAAACTGTCAGAAGTATTTTCAAGACCTGTTCGAGAAGATGTTTATAAATATGGACTTTCTACTCTTCATATGTGGATTCGTTGTATGGAGTGTATTCTACACATATCTTACAACATGGACTTTGAGATGTGGACTGCACGAGGTGCTAACAAGCAACTAAAAGCTGCGAAGAAACATTTTACACAAGAAGAATTCAAACAGCAAATGGGAATACTTGTGGATTTTGTGAAGCAAGGCTTTGGAACCACAAACGACGGAAACACAGCCAGAAGGTTTTTTAGAGATTATGAGAAATCTGCCGAAATAACCAATATTGACAAAGGCCTACTGAAGCATTTTACGGTTATTCTTCAAACGATTTCATCGGGATGTGCCATAGATATAGAAAAATTCAGGACTTATTGCAGAGAAACAGCTGAGATCTTTGTTCATCTATACCCATGGTTTTATATGCCCGCAAGTGTGCACAAGCTACTCATACACGGTGCAGACATTTGTCATCACTTTGGCCTCCTACCAATTGGCATTCTTTCCGAAGAAGCGGGAGAAGCAAGAAATAAAGAATTTCGAAGAGTTCGTGAATATCACACAAGAAAATTTAACAGGATGAAGACCAACGAGGACTTGCTCCATAATTTTTTAATTAGTTCAGACCCATATTTATCCCATATTCGACCAAAATACAGCAACTCAAAGCAATTCGATTTTTTTCCAGATGTTAAAGAGCTTTTGTTGTTGCCTGAGGTAGTAACAGAAGAAACTGAAAATATGGATCTACAGGAGTTGCAGCCTGAAGATGATCCATTAATGTAAACGTGACAGATTTAGTGATTTTGTTATTGTTAGAATTGAGTTTGTTAGTAGTAGTAGTAGTTGAGTTGTAGTCCTTTTCAGGACCACTTAAAATAGTCCTTTTCAGGACTTCAGAAAAAGCCCTTTTAAGGGCTACATCTATTTCTAATTGTTTCTTTTAAGATGAGTCACGTTAGTAGTAAAACCAACAATATCAACCATGATTTATCAATAGGAAATATCAACAGATGAAAGAATAACCAACAGATGATTATTAAAAAAAAAATAAGCAGAAATGCTTATTTTATCATAACATCACGCTTTATATTCCCCGAAGGGTTCGGCAAAGGTGTATACTACACTATAGTACACTGTCATTTCGCCAGTTATATTTAAGTCCCATGTAATAGGGGGCGAGCTTAATACACGGATGAGGCGCGCGGGGGGCTTGTTTTATTAAAAATGATATTTTGGATTAATTTCAATTGAAAAACTCGTTAATAATATTAAGATAATTCAACATTAAAATTTTAAACTTTGAAGCATCGTAGGCGTCAAGGCCGCAGGGATACGCAAGCAATTTATATGTTGTCGTATTAAGAACAATAGGTACTTACCAGAATATAAGGTTTGCTTGCTACACTTTGATACTGAACGGAGAAAAAAAATAAAATAGATTTTCTCCCATACATTTTTATTTTCAATATTTTTTTTTGACGTGAAGGAGCTGTTTTTTTGAAAAGTTGTAGTAATAAGTATTAATCAGCGTTAAATTTCCTATACGAAACTATTTTTTGTTACGTTAAATATGCATTTTCGATCCTATGTCCGCCTTTTTGAAAACCCGGACCACTGTGCGGCGCACAAATCTTGTCTCTAAAACCTAATAACAGTTTGCCCTACTCGGGAATCGAACCCAGGACCTCATGCTCAGCGTTAGAGCTAGCGACCACTAGACCAACGATGCAGTACCATACCAAGTTACTTATGTAATATGAATGTACCACCCTCATGTACTTCAGCGGGATTGTACATCAGCGGGATTGTCCGAAAGGGTTACCGCTGGCCCGGAACATAAAGGGCGAAGGAAGGAACACGGGTGGGTTTTAGTCAGTAAGAGTCTGACACTCCCTTCCGCTCCACCCAGAGCGGGAGGAGTCATTTCATGATTTCACATACTGAAAAAAAAAAACCCTCATGTACTACCCTCATTGTTACGCTTTTACTTATTTAATTTTGTATATCGTTGAAAATCATAATAACATAACGATAGATAAACCCTGTCCCTAACTTTAAATGATATACACATCTGTTAATGAGTTAAATAAAATAAATCTAATGATTTATAATGAAAATAATCATACATCCACCTTAATAATTAATAATCTTCGAACTGTCTTTGAACAACACAACTATACAGGTGACATCGACGAGTATCCTGTATTTGACCTACAGCCTTTGAAACAACTTAGCACCTTGTGATGTGTTTCCTGTTTCCATACACACAATAATATGTCACAGATTTTCCTACAGATAAAATATGGGAGAGAAACGTGACGGATGCGCTTTCAGGGTGATCACCCTGACCCAACGGAGACGTGATCTAGTAGCCAATGACCAAATTATGCATCATCTTAGCCTTTTAGCAAGTACCTCAGCTTTTAGGAGTACATACATAACAAATAGCTTGAACTGTTTCAGGTAATGTTAACTGTTAAATGATGACGGTGTTTAAGGGCATTGTTAACTTTGCCAGGATTTCAAGAAATTTTAAGGATGTCCGTTTTTTTTTGTTAATTACCTTTTCAATGATACAGGGCAAATAATATTTAGATATCTAGTCAACAAGTAGAGTCTGTGTGGTGCCGGACTTAAAGAATAGTGCCAACCCGCCTGCCAAGCGTGGCGATTATGGCAAACCCCCCCCCCCCCCACGAATGACAAGCACAAAAAACACTTGGCCCCTAGTACTCGGCGCCCGCCTACCCTTGGCTACGGTAGCGGCCAAGGCCACGGTGAGGCAAGGAGTGCTAAGAATCCCCGGAAGAGATCCGGTTACCACAATCACCGAAAACTGGACCTGGCTAAATACAACACGCGTACACTCCGGACCGACCAGAAGATCACCGAACTCGAGGAAGAATTGAGCAGGTTGCGATGGAATATTGTGGGGTTATCTGAAGTCCGAAAAGAGGGGGAGGACTCGATAAACCTCAAATCCGGAAACTTGCTCTACTTCCGGGAGGGCAACCAGCAGTCCCAAGGTGGTGTCGGGTTTATCGTCCATAAGTCCCTTGTGAGCAACGTGGTGGTGATTACCGTTTACCGTTGTCATGGGGGACTTTCACGCGAAACTGGGTAAACGAAACGATGATGAGCTGCGAGTGGGGCAATTTGGAGTTGGACGCCGGGGCCACCTACTGGCCAGTTTTATGGAGAAGGAAGACATCTTTATGAAGAATTCCTTCTTCATAAAATGTGAGCACAGAAAGTGGACCTGGCAGAGCCCGGATGGTGCAATTAAAAATGAGATTGACTTCATTATGTCGACGAAGAAGCAAGTATTCAATGATGTCTCTGTGATCAGCGCGGTTAAAACCGGAAATCATCACCGCATGGTAAGAGGTACATTGAACTTAAATATCAAGCTGGAAATATCTCGACTGATGAAGTCTACGCTCCGCCCAGCACCGATCCAGGTCCAAAACCCCGAGAGCATTCAGCTCGAACTTCAGAATCGTTTCGGATGCCTAGGGAGCTCCGTGGACGATAATAACGATGGATTCGTGGAAACTGTCCACACGGTCGGGTCTACGATCTTCAAGACCCGTCGTACGAATTCAAAAAAGAAGCTCTCAAATCCTACTTCACAGCTCATGAAGGAGAGGCGCGAGGTAATCCTGCAGTCTTCAGATAGACACATTCGCGGCCATCTGATGCTGTGCTGATAGGTTCGTCTATCTAAATTATGGCAAGCACGTTTTTTCCTTTTAAAACATTTGCTAGTTTAAGAATAGGTACCTAAAAGCGGAGAATGACTTGCAACATTTGTTTTTCATTCGAGGCGAGCTTGGTTACAAAACGGCGACACCTACAACGCGGCGAACGCTCGCTTCGAGCACATGGCCCAAGAGCGCTCAATTTCTTGTTACAAAACGGCGACACACTAAACGTGGCGAACGCTCGCTTCGAGCAAGCTATTGTTAACCTGCATTGATTTATTTGTAAACATGCACTCGCAATGGTCGCATCGAGCGGTTCGGCTCACTGCACTGAGTGCTGTAACGCGCTTCAAAGGAATTCACGAATAACAGCACCTCTCAAGCTGAAATCGATCAAGCCGTTTAGGCTACAGAGCGTGCCAAAGAAATATACATACATACATACACTCGAAAAACATAACCCTCCTTCTGGCGCAGTCGGGTAAATAGCCGACAGTCGAATAGATGATCTGTCGCTCGCATCGAGCGGCTCGGCTCGCTGCACTGACTACTTACTGTAACGTGTTACAAAAACTCGATACATTACAAACGTTGCAAGTCAGTCTCCGCCTTAACATACAATAAACTGTGGTAATACCTAGCTTTTAGTAACGGTGGTAGATTTAATGAAGCCCTGTATATTCTGCAACCACAAAACATTCTTACTAATACAACGATGTAAGAATTACAAGCAGTTTTATTGCTAAATATATGCTGCTTGGAAATATCATAACAATGCTGCCGACAATAATAGCAATCTAGATAAAACAAGAGCTTCGACATCTTGGCATCAAGATTTTTCAAGGACACCACTGAGCCTTTGATCACATGTTAATCCATCTCATCATCTGCCTAGCCTTTTCCTAACTATGTTGGGATCGGCTTCCAGTCTAACCGGATGCAGCTGACTACCATTATTTTGCATGGAACGACTGCTTATCTGACCTCCACATCCCAGTAACTGGAAAATACGTTACCCCTTGGTAAGATTGGTTGTCAGTCTTTTGGGCTTGACGACCCGTAACAACGTCAAAGATCCGGGAATGACAGCCGGGACCAACGGTTTAACGTGCTTTCCGAGGCAAGGCGGGGTCTTGGTATGTTAAGAAATAAAAACGAAATGCCGTTCGAAAATTTCGAAGAGGCGTATCACTTGAGAATGACTGACCGATTCGAATTTTAAAATGTTCGTTATATTCTGAATAAGGTTTTTAGGGTAAGAAAAACTAGAAAAGACGCAAGCGAAATTTAAAAAAAAATCGAGTTAAATTGAAAGGTATATTTATTATGGGATTTTGTGTATGGATTATTGAAATTTTGTACAGGAAAACGTCTGTCGGGTCAGCTAGTATTTATAATAAAATACTTGACGTGTGACAAAATATAACCTAATGCAGATTACATTACTTATGTATATATATATATATATTATTAGCCTGTGATGTCCCACTGCAGGGTAAAGGCCTTTCTACTCTCTTTCTACTTCTCTGTTCTTCTTTCTTCTTCTTCCTTAGCAGCTTTGAACTTATGTATATGGTAAATATAAATATTTTATAAAGATGCTTTGCCCGTCTTGCCGAATATCGCTCAGACAGCAAACAAATATTCTCACACCCCAAATAAATTAATACAAATACTATATGCTCAAGTTAATACATGAGATACAGCCCATCACTGACAGATAGACGGACGGACAATGGAAGCTTGGGCTTGGCTACAGGATTCCGTTGACGCCGTTTGGGTACGGAACCCTCAAAATAAACCTGTCAAAATCTTACAGCCTCACAATATATTCTAACGCACTATAAAAAAAACATCACAGCCTCACAAAAAATTTTACAGCCTCACAATATATTCTAACGCACTATAAAAAAAACATCTTGACGTCATCACCGGCAGGCAAAATGATGTCGATAAAGTCGTTACCGAAGATTTACACGTGTTGATAATTAATTGTCCCCATAATTTAATCAAGATTGTATAGGTACTTAAGCATCGGATCACAATCACGACATGGTGTGAAATGACTGTTATCAAGCAATTGACATTTATAAAAAATATCCATTCATACAAATGTTATATCTTAAAAGTTTATCGTACACTGACCATTTTGATATCAGATTTTGATGTAAATATAGATCGTAATCATTATACATAATTTAGGGCTTTCGACTACAGTGAGTTTTACATCCCTTTACTATTTAATTTTGTAATGAAATGGATTGGAAGCATTAACAGACGCTTTTTCTACCATAATTACAATTTAGGTTTTACATTATATCAATAGCAAAGCACGACGACCAAATAGCTTAAACAGAGGACCAATTCCTGTATTTTTAGAAACGTTCGCATTCTAATCTCGATCTTAATCTGTCAAAAATACCTCAAATTTCTTTTCATTTTTGTAAATTTTTTGACATTGACTGTCGCCGAGAGGAAATTACGACTAGACTGAACGTTTTTAATTACGAGAATTGGCTTTCTGGTTTAGTTCATACTTCTTCTGTTCACAATTGTTAGTTCACAAATCTAAATGAACAAATCAGTGTTTGATGAAATGTTTTAAGAAAATGTTTCGGTAAAATTACAATTGTCTAGGATAATCTCTGTATAAATCAATCTGGCGTCGATTCATGGCTGGTCTGCCAACTAACCACATTATGATGCTGTAAACAGCTGACTGACGTCAAAGGGGTCAATTATAATCCATATTAACCTGTCTGTGACTATACTATGAAACTTGTATGGTCGAGCAGAATAAAATGTATTCGCATAATGTAAATGAATTCTCTTTATGTCTGTTTAGACAAGACAGATAAAGAGACGCGATTGTACTTGGGAAATCAGTTTAGTTATTATTATATTTTATTAAAAAACGAGTTGCCTAATCTTGGGCGAGAACACCAGCACCGATACCGGTACCAACATGCTTAGACTATCCTACAACTTACATGAAAATCGAAAAAAAAACAACCAATTAATCTCTGCATATACAATTTTTTTTTGTCTATGCAGACATTCATTAAGTAATTGAGATCTCTGACGAGTGACGACCCACATCACACAAAGTCTGCCTTAATAAAGACGCAAATGCAATGAAATTATCTTCATCATCATCATCAGGCTTTAGGTAATAGTCCACTGCTGGACATAGGCCTCCATTGCACGCCATTCAGTTCGAAATTATCTTAAGCTGTAATATGTCATTAGATCCGCCAGTTCCTTCGGAATACCGTGACGATAAGTACATTATTCAAATAATATACATAGTTTTGATACGATGCGTGAGACACGTAATATGCGCAGGCGCACTGGCCCTTCATTATAACAAAGGACTATTCTTAACTGCAGGCACCCGGTCAATGTCTACTATCTAGGTCAATTAAAGGCTGCACCAAGTTAATTATGTCACGAGTACTGATAACAATCAGACTAAGGTTATAAGTCAGGGTTGAAATTGAGACCTATGTACTTACTCGTAAATAAAGTTATGGAAACTCAAATGAAACTCAAAGGACACTAAAAACAAAGGAAACTCAAAGAAAACTGAAAACAAAGGAAACTCAAAGAAAACTGAAAACAAAGGAAACTCAAAGGAAACTGAAAACAAAGGAAACTCAAAGGAAACTGAAAACAAAAGAAACTGAACTGAATTTTTTACTCATAGGTAAACTAACAGGGTTCGAACTAAATTGCGCTGGGCAAGATGGTCTGTTGGGACTCTACTTGAACTCTACCGGCCTTATTACAAAACAAGGTTTGCCTTTAGACACTCTGGGTCACTCTGGGTCTGTCACTCTCTCTCTCTGGGTTTAAACCATCGAGCCTTTAAAATTTCAAAGTTAAAGTTCGCATTAAAAAACTGACGTTAAATCCCGAATTCATGTCGTCAATTTTGCATTAAAAACTTTACGTTTGTCGGAATAAAGTTCAAAATACAGTAACTGGCTCGAAGGTTTAGGCTAGGTCTAAAGTTAGAACTCGTTTTGTAATAAGATGATACTAGTATAATCCAGATACTGCGACGGGCTTTTTATAAGACCCAAAAACCACCACGCTACCAAAAAAAAGCCACCGTTTCCTGGCTTTCCTGGAAAAAAATATTTCAGTATCATCTGGGTTCAAAATTAATCCGCAGCTGCCGCTGTTACCGCTTTAAATAAACTCACCTTGATGGGCAAGCTTGTCTTTAGCCATTTTTTATCTTCTTATTTATCAAACAAAACACTCGTAGGCCATGAAATAATAACAAAATAACGAGAATTTCGCGTTCTTAAGGCTAAAACAAGAACAGAACCTTAATACAACAAAACCATAAAAAATCCATACTAATATTAAAAATTCGAAAGTAACTCTGTCTGTCTGTATGTTACCTTTTCACGCCTAAACCACTGAACGGATTTCGATAAATTTTAGCAGAGAGATAGATCGCATCCCGGGGAAGGACATAGGAAAGTTTTTATCGACATACCTCACGGGCCAAGCCGCGGGCGGAAGCTAGTATTTTATTAAATAAAAAAACTATTAACAATACTGCACGTACGCAGATTTCAGTCTAGTTTGAGTATAACTGCGTCATGGTCTTAGTAATGTCGTTGTTGTTGTTTATATTATTATTATTATTTGGCAGGCACACTAGCAGCTAATTAGCTGATGCGTGTGTATCTTGAATAGCTTGAAGATATTTAGTCTGTCCAGTCAATTTTTGAAACAGTTCAGTGTGAGAGCCGTCACAACATTTTCCGCGAGCCTATTCCATGCTGTTACAACTCGGTTAGACAAGAATTGCTTCAAAGGCTTTTTCTTTGATGAATTTTCCCATAATATATTACAGCTGTGGGTCGGTACCCTTAATAAACATGCTGTACCCGACTAGTTACTTCGTCCCCCCCTAAAGGGAATTCTCTGCCCAGTGCCGTATTATCCGTAAGGCACTTTAGGCCAGTGGCTAGGGGCCCACGATGACCAGGGGCCCAGCACTCCCGATTAAAACATGAAAAAAGGGGATTGTGTGGTTTTATGAAACCACGGTAAGAGTGAAACTTTTTTTCACATTATAAGGTAAAAGCCAAATTGCGTTGTTGTGGTATGAAAAAGGGGGGGGCCCGAAACGAGCTGTGCCTAGGGGCCCCGAGATGGTTAATCCGGCCCTGTCTCTGCCCCTACTACAGCCAGCCCCACATCCGCTACAGATGCTGTTCGAGGGCTACATACGTCTGGTTGTTCTATCCGCTTGTATGTGCATGTCTTTTTTGCCCTTCATCAATGTACATATTCTACTTAAGCGGAAGCCTACGAAACTCAAATTTTCTTGAGTTTTTGGAAATTTGCAGGTCAGTAGCAGGTTGTATGTTGAACAAAATATGATTCGCGACCGTAACAAGGATCTAATTACTGAACTATAATCATTAAAATCATCAATATAACCCTTAGTTCATAAACTCATGAAATATCAATCAATAGGGTTATATGAACTTACCCTGGCGATTCCATCTTAGTAAAATTCTTAAATTTTATCAATAAACTAGCGGGCCTGGCAGACTCGAGTAGACCTGCCCGAACAGCGCCACCTACCGGGACCAATTGTGTTTTCAAACCATCCAGGAACTTATTGAAATATACACAAAAAATTTCATCCAAATCGATCCAGCCGTTTAGGAGGAGTTAGGTGACAAACACACGTACAGAAGAATTATATATAATATTTATATACATAAAATATTTATTATTAAAATAAATTAAAATATTTATTTGATTATATATATAAAATAACTGTTAACGATAATAACAACAAAAACTAAAATTTACTGTTACACGTAATCAAGATCATGGAAGATTATCACAGCATCTAAAACAAAACAAGGTAATTATTATACCTAAACCAATTTATTTATAGCTAGCCCCTCGCTTATCATTTGGGTTTTACCGACACAATATAATAGCAGGTCCTCGACTAACAATTTGATACAGTATAATTCCACAGCGCGCCTCTTCGTCGCAGATTTCCATACGATGATACAACATGTTTTGTAATACTAGGCAAGTGTAAGTTAGTTAGTTATCTAGACATTAATTACATAACCTATTCATTAAGGTCGGGAAAACCTAGAAGTTATCCACCTACTTTTAAATCAGTAATGCTGCTTGAAAAACATGATGACTGCGACAATTTTCCAAAAATTTCTTGATAATTTTGATACTGAATATGTAGTAGCTGAAACGCCAATGGTAGATAAATAATTTATTAATTATTTCACGAGAATGAGTAGCGCATCTAGGTATATGTTTCACACAGGTGTGTAAAAGAAGCAATATCAGCGACCGTCACTGATCTTTCAAATGATTACCAAAAAACAAATATTTTGGCAATTTTTAAGGAACCTTTACAATGGCTAGAATAAAATAAGTAAAAAGGAAACTACCTGGATGAGGGGCGCAAGGGACCGGGAAGTATGGCAGAAGAAAAGGGAGACCTTTACCCCGTAATGAGTGATTTCGGACTGAAATGATGATGATGAAGTAAATGGGAAAGAACCAAATCGCAAGATATTACCTACGCTTCGCTACATACCTGTCACGTTTAGGCGGATCGCAGACTACTACAATGCGCCACGCGTGACTTCCAAAAAGGAGGAGGTTACTTTTTCGACTTTATTTATGTTTTTTTATGCATGTTCACCGATTTCTAAATTTTTTTTTAATGGTATATCGAGGTGGTCCCATTGTCACCAAGTCAGAATCTGATGAAGGAATCCTATGGAATTCGAGGGAATCCCTCAAATTTTATAGGCACACCTATAGCGATTTGGGTATTTTTACAGTAACTCGTGCATTTGCTCTCGGAAGGCACCATTTGGTGAAGTGAAACTGATGATGAAGACCACAGATGGCCATCGGAACTACTCAATGATAAGTATTTCACGGGTTGCGATTCTATTAGGTACTTTAATGTGGTTGCTAAGCAATTTATGCTCGTTACAATGCGTACTGTGAAGTCGAGCTGATGGTGACTTCTCAATCAGGTCCAGTTCTGCTGGTTCTTACTAAGAGAACTCCTGAACAATTAACGTCCCTGGATCGGGAAAAGCAATATTTTATAAAAGGTGATGAGCAGTTGACATTAGGCTATTGTAACTTAGATAAATTATAAACTGACCCACTAAACGTTAAAAATAAAAACTTTATTACAAAAAAAAAAAACAACCGACTTCCAAAAAACACTACAAAGTGAAAAATAACTATAATTTCGGAAGTCGGTGGTAAAAAACTAAAATACAGATCCAAAGACACGACTTCCGAAATTAAAGTTATTTTTCACTATGTAGTGTTTTTTGGAAGTCGGTTGTTTTTTTAACTGTATACAAATCCAATAAAAACGCGCTTTCGTGCGGAGAGATCAGCTCGAATTCCCGCGCACCGTTGCGTGGCGCGTTGTAGTGTGTAATCAACCTTAAATATGAATACGTTTGGAAACGGGAATTTTCCACTAAGTTCTTTTCTCGTTTGAGGGACAAAAACCCGTAAGTTACGTAATTAATTATACTTACTCGCTTGGGTTTTTCTTGAATACTGAATGCCTAAAGCCACTCTTAGGAACCTGTGTATTAATAACGATGTCGAATTTAAAATTAAAGTAATTTTTCGTCTTTCTATGTGAACGCGTTGTTCTTCAAACTACGCCACGGATTTTGATGCGGGTTTTCACCGTCATTTGGAAAGTGTATTCCGAAAGGTTTATCTGTATATTTATAAAATACTTAGGTATATTACACTTACATATAATATAGAAATCTCGATTTTTCTGAAGTCGTAGCCGGCGTGAGAAGGTCGTTAAAAAATTAAAAAAGAAAGTCGTTGAAGAAAGAGAAGACAAAGGATATTCTAGACTAGAGCTTTCGATCGCGGAAATGAATAAACTAGAAAAAACTAGGCAGATGACGATGTCGCGATTCTTGTAAATAATAATACAAAAACCTAAACATTTCTCATTCATTTCTGGTATGTAAGCAGTGCATAGTGCTATAATAATATATGTATATATATAATTTATAAGAAACCAGACTGGAGCACATGGAGCGGGTTGCCTACTTGGGTGTCGCTATTGACCTTGCGTCTGTAGAAGGACGCCTACATTAATATGCGCGTGAGACGGTAACAAGGAAGTTACTGTGAACTTTTAGATGAATGCACATTGCACACTGCCTGCGAATGAAATCAAACGTGTGATGACGAAATATATATTAACATCTCAGTTTTCATTACCTCAAAGGTTGCGAATGCTATAGTCGAACGAATTCTTTTGGAGGGCAATGACCTGATAAAATGTACACCCTTACAGCATTTCTACACAGTATGGCCGACAAGATTGAGCGTAAAGGCTCCTACAAACAGGCGCGACACGCGATATAATCGCGTACGACACAAAGGCACCGCTCGTTGAGCGATTTGCGGTGCCTTTGTGTCGCGTGTCGTGTCGCGCCTGTATGAAGGAGCGTTAAAGGCTCCTTTATAGAGAACAGCGAATAATCAGGGACGATTAGTCGCACGTAGTAACTAGGTACGGAATTCGTCACAGCGAACACCGAATTCTTTAAATGTGCTTTCATTAGCAGTGACGCTAACACACCAATAACAGAGTGTAATTCAGCAAGAGCCAATGTCAAAGTCAAAGTCAAAGCATTTATTTCAAATAGGCACATTAAAGGCACTTTTGAACGTCAGAAATTACAACAAATAGAATTGATTCTAGTCGCCCATTCCAAAAGGTAGTTTTCGTATGGAGAAGAACGGGCAAGAAACTCCACCGTTACTCTTTTAAAATATTTTACAAAATTTTGCATACATTAATTATATAATAATAATATGTGAACACGATGCACCTAAAATAAAATTACTATACCACAATAGGTAAAAGACTTAAAAATGAAACCATGACATATAAATTAATTATCTGATAGATACATGGTGCTCACATTTTTACAAACATGGTAAAAGTAAACGATTTTCATTAAAAAAAAAAAAATTACAAGTAATAAGTCAGGGTGTGAGTAGTAAAGTAGTTACAGAATGTAAAACAAAGTCAAAAAAAGTATAAATTTACAATTAAATTAGCAACCAGTTTGATTTTGTCTAGGCTCCAGATCGTCCTATGGAGCAGGACCAGCATGTTTCCAAGCGTTCTTATCTTGGATATAATCTTCTAATTTATAGTATGCTTGTTTACAAAGTGTACGTTTAATGTGAGTTTTAAATTTTCTTTCATTTAATTGCAATACATCGCAAGGTATTTTATTGTAACATTTAACACAGTACCCCATAAAAGATGTATGTACCTTGGCTAATCTGAAAAATGGTTGATGTATTTTATCTTTATTTCTAGTATTAAAATTATGTCTATCGCTTATTTTATTAAAAAGATGTAGATTTTTTCTTACATACATAATATTTTCATAAATGAATTGGCAAGGTACCGTCATAATATTAATCTTTTTAAAAAGTTCCCTGAGAGATTCGCGGCGACGTAGATTATAAATGGCTCTGACAGCTCTTTTTTGCAAAATAAAGATGGATTCAATGTCAGCAGCTCGACCCCAAAGTAAAATGCCGTACGACATAATGCTGTGAAAGTAGCTAAAATAGACTAAACGCGCGGTTTCTATATCAGTTAATTGTCTTATCTTTCTAACAGCATAAGCGGCCGAGCTAAGCCGCCCCGCAAGAGATGTTATGTGAGGTCCCCATTGTAATTTGTCGTCTAGCGTGATTCCCAGAAAAACAGTTTGATCAACAAATTCCAGTTTTTCTCCATTCAGTATGATGTCACATTCACTACTTCTAACATTAGGTAATTTAAATCTAATGCATTTGGTTTTCTTTTCATTTAGTACCAAATTATTTACCGTAAACCAATCTTGGACCTGAAGAATAGAGTTATTCACGTCGTCAAGATTTTGTGCTCGTCTGTCTATCTTAAAGATCAATGAGGTGTCATCTGCAAATAACACCATCTTCGGTTGATTTTGAAGTAATTGGGGTAAATCATTAATGTAAACTAAAAAGAGGAATGGACCCAATATAGAACCTTGAGGAACGCCCATTGCTATTTCAGACCCTAATGAGTTTACGCCGTTTACTTGAACTTTAAGCTTTCTATCTTTTAGGTATGACTTTAGTAAATCAAGAGCTAAATTCCTAATCCCATAGTGCTCAAGTTTCAGCAGAAGTGTCTCATGGCTTACGCAATCGAACGCCTTAGAGGTCGCAAAAGATTCCAATGGCATCTTGTGCTTCCTCCCAGGCGTTAAAAATGTTCTTTATTAGGTTTACACCGGCTTCAGTGGTACAACGCCCTTTGGTGAAACCGTACTGTTGTTCATGAAAGATGGAATTTTTGTTAAAGTGGCGTAACATTTGATTGAGCATCAACTTTTCAAACACCTTACTGAGAACCGGCAGAATTGAGACAGGCCTATAATTGTTGGGTTCTTTACTATCACCGGATTTGAACAAAGGAACTACTTTACTGTGTTTCATGAGATCCGGAAAGACTCCTTGGTCTACACTGATGTTAAATATGAAAGCTAAATAGGGCGCAATCGTTTCGATGATAGATCTACAAACTTTTACAGACATTCCCCAGAGATCTTCTGTTGATTTAATTTTAAGATCTTTAAAAGCTTTTATAACAGCCTGGGGGTTTGTATGTTGAAACCCAAACTCCGAAGGGCATGCCTCAACATTCTTTCTAAGTATGTCAGCAGAAAGCGCGGGTGAGGAATTCAAAGCTTCAGTAGTTTTAATGGGAATATTAGCAAAAAAAATTTCGAATTCCTGGGCAATTTCTATATCTGAATTGATGGGGCCATGTGCGGTCTCTAAATTAAATTCAGTATTACGCTGTTTTTTCCTACCTGTTTCATTATTTATTATTTGCCAGGTAGTTTTTATTTTATCATCGGCTGATTTTATTTTATTGATAATATAAAGAGCTTTAGCTGTTTTGCATACACTTTTGAAAGTCTTAGAATAAGTTGCAACATACTGATGAAGGCTTGTGCTATTCATATGTTGCTTCAAGCCATAAAGTTCAAAGAGGTTTTCCCTGCTTTTACGAATACCTGGAGTCGCCCAATCGCTAAATAAGAACTTTGTGTAAATACTTTTAGTCTTTAGTGGGAAAGTGTCATTAAATTGCGTGTTTAATAGTGAAAAGAACTCGGCGTAAAACTCATTTGGGTCACATAAATTATTAAAACTCTGAACACATAATTTACTGGCCAAAGAATTATTTAATTTTTCTAAATTGTTGTTGTGTCAATGTTCATAATGCAACCGCCCTTAGTCGACAAAGCGAACAAACTAAAATATTACTAATAGAAAAAATCTGGTTACACTAGCCTTTTTAGGGTTCCGTACCAAAATGGTAAAACGGAACCATTATGGTGGACTCAGTCTGTCTGTCCGTCTGTCACAGCTGGATATCTCAAGAACTACTAATGCTATTAACTTGAAATTTAGAATAGTCTTAGATGACGTTTGCCCAACTATTTTGCAAATTAGAAATGTGGGCTATTCGGGACCGTGCGGGCGAGTAATACACAGAAGCGAGTTGTAAATAAGTAACGATTAATTTATTACGATATCAAGTAACTAAAGCTAGCAGTTACACTTGACACGAAAAAGTAAAATTAAATAAGGTTACATGAATGGTAAAACTACTAGAAACACGAAGCTCGCCGTAAACTATTACGGCGAGCTTCGGCGAGTAAAATATGATCGGGGGTCAGAGAGGACCTCGCACGATCGTAGTTCAGCACAGACTGAAGCTCAGAACCAAAACTCTCCCAAATCTGCCGTTCACTAAACAAAGGACGCGGCAAATCCACATCTGCCTTTTAAAAGTATAATAAAACACGAGAAATGCAGATGGGTACAATACAAGACAACTGAAAATAACAGAACAATGAACCTTAACTATAAATAGCAAATAGGTACAATACAAGATAACTAAACAAATAGAACAATGAACCTTAAAAGTAAAGAATCATGAAAGACAATAGTACCTATAACTTAAATTGCTTGCAGATGTTCAACGTGGGAAAAACACAAAAATGAAACTTTCTAAAAATAATTACAATAAGTTCCTCTATAAAAATATTACATTCTTAAAACTATGCAAGGGATGGGTACGTGAGACACAGTCCCCACAGTACCCCCCTACCAGTGATAAAGATCACGAAACACCTGCCTGCTAGTAATCAGGAAATTTAACTCGCCTACCAGAACGGCGAGGAATATGCTTGCCAGGCCAACTTAGGTTCCAGTGAGTCGGAACCGGTTGCCGCATAGTTCACGGTGAGTCGGAACTATCTGCGAAGATGTCCCCAGTGAGTCGGGGTGGCGCGGGCGCTGCGTTATGCTCCAGTGCGTCGGATGTGGTACAGTGACCAGAACGGCGAGGAATATGCTTGCCAGGCCAACTTAGGTTCCAGTGAGTCGGAACCGGTTGCCGCATAGTTCACGGTGAGTCGGAACTGTCTGCGAAGATGTCCCCAGTGAGTCGGGGTGGCGCGGGCGCTGCGTTATGGTTCCAGTGAGTCGGAACCGGTTGCCGCATAGTTCACGGTGAGTCGGAACTGTCTGCGGAGATGTCCCCAGTGAGTCGGGGTGGCGCGGGCGCTGCGTTATGGTTCCAGTGAGTCGGAACCGGTTGCCGCATAGTTCACGGTGAGTCGGAACTGTCTGCGGAGATGTCCCCAGTGAGTCGGGGTGGCGCGGGCGCTGCGTTATGCTCCAGTGCGTCGGATGGGGTACAGCGCCGGGTTGAGGCTGGATGCTGCGTCGACCAGGAGAGGAATTGAGCTCTGCTTGTTGACCGGCCGAAAGTGCAGTGTGCTGTGCCGAGGTTGCTGATGAGGCTGAGGGTGATGACCAGGTATGCGCGGTCGCTGCATGCTGGTGGTCAGGATACCCGTTGAAGCCGTGGGAGCTGGCTGGCTGGGAATGCGCGTCATCCGCCGCTAGTGACTCCCGCTGGATCGCTCGCCATTTTAACACGTACTTTGATTTAGCACTCGCGAAACTCTTTACGCACTGTCACGAACTCACGCTATTGATAGTTTAAATCACGTCGGGGTCACCACTGTGGGCTATTCGGGACCGTGCGGGCGAGTAATACACAGAAGCGAGTTGTAAATAAGTAACGATTAATTTATTACGATATCAAGTAACTAAAGCTAGCAGTTACACTTGACACGAAAAAGTAAAATTAAATAAGGTTACATGAATGGTAAAACTACTAGAAACACGAAGCTCGCCGTAAACTATTACGGCGAGCTTCGGCGAGTAAAATATGATCGGGGGTCAGAGAGGACCTCGCACGATCGTAGTTCAGCACAGACTGAAGCTCAGAACCAAAACTCTCCCAAATCTGCCGTTCACTAAACAAGGGACGCGGCAAATCCACATCTGCCTTTTAAAAGTATAATAAAACACGAGAAATGCAGATGGGTACAATACAAGACAACTGAAAATAACAGAACAATGAACCTTAACTATAAATAGCAAATAGGTACAATACAAGATAACTAAACAAATAGAACAATGAACCTTAAAAGTAAAGAATCATGAAAGACAATAGTACCTATAACTTAAATTGCTTGCAGATGTTCAACGTGGGAAAAACACAAAAATGAAACTTTCTAAAAATAATTACAATAAGTTCCTCTATAAAAATATTACATTCTTAAAACTATGCAAGGGATGGGTACGTGAGACACAGTCCCCACAGAAAGATTTTTTTTTTGCAACAGGTACTGAAAACTAGTCCTAAAAAAATTCGAAGTGCGGCTATTAGGGCATGTGGGGTATCATACGAAAGAGCGCTGTTTGTACATTCTCAAACATTTTTTCTTTTTTTTTAGGCAGCACAGTGTTTGACTTTTGACGTAAATTGATACCGTTTTTAAAAAAAATAACGTTCCCCCCTCCCCCTCCTTATCTCCGAAGTTTGCACAGAGAATCTGAAATTATTCTATGTGATAGAAGTTTATGTAAAGAATACAGGAAAAATAAAACGACGTCTCTAAATAGCACACTTTTTCAGAAATCAACAAAAATTACATTAGCTCCACTATCGGTCAAGAGATGGCGCTGACCTAAAACTGCAATATTCTATACCGTAGTGTTAAAATTCTCTGACGAATATAGGCTTCGCCGATGAAAATTTGAAAGCATTTCACGGTGCGCGAGTCCGACTCGCTCTTGAACGGTTTTTTTTAAATATCATTTACAAAGTTTTTAAATATCTTAATTGTCTCATATTCAGATGACAACGACGTTAGTTACCTGTTGGACAGGTTTTGCGCATATTTCATGATAAAATAACAGGAAAAGAATTCATTTCTGAATATTTTAAAGTATTTTGTATTACGTAACACCAGTATATAATATTGTGTAATAATAAAACATTTCTTCGCGATGTTTGTTTGTATGTTTCGTGTTCAAATTATCCTTTAGGGCCTGGTTTTTCAATAGCCAGATAATTTCTATCTGAGGAATAAATATTGCGGTTTGACAGCATTTGTATAGAAATTATGCCAAACTGTCATATTTATTCTTCAGATATGCAGGGTTATTGGTAAAACATTAACAACCTCTTAAGAGGTCATTGTACTCATCATTATGAACAACTTTTAATATGGGACCAAACCTTAAAATCGCGAAAATAAAAACAGCTGTTCCCTGTTTGGAGGAGCCTTAACTTGTCAAAATGTAGGGAACATTTTGACAAGTTAAGGCTCCTCCAAACAGGCGCGACACGACACGCGACACAAAGGCACCGCAAGTCGCGCAATGAGCGGTGCCTTTGCGTCGCGCGCGATTCGTGTCGCGCCTGTTTGCAGGAGACTTTATACGAACATAAATGTAGGGAATAGCTGATTTTTTTTTCGCGGTTTCTGGTTTGGCGAAGCCGCGGGCGGAAGCTAGTAGGCATATAAACTAACGTCATTAAATTTGATCTTGTCGGCATTATTAAGAACCAAAGTCCACAATCTGAACGATCATCATGACACGTGCTGATTTTTCAAAGTGATCATCACAATTCTTATTCATGTTTATTTCTGTTATCTATCAATAATAAAGCTGAAGGGTTTGTTAGTTTTTTTGGTTGAACGCGCACATACATCACGCTAGCATCCTTAGAAGCCGAGCAAAAAGAAAAAAATCAGAAAGAACGCTAAGCGAAAACGAAGATATAACGCGGGCAGGCGATGCGATGCGACGGAGTGGATCGGGGGTGTAAGAAATTTCACGCGGACGAAGTCGCGGGCAGAAGCTAGTGAGCAATAAAGTACATACATAAAAGATACGTACCGCCAGAGACCTAGCATCCCTGATCTTTTCAGTTATGGGATATAAATAAATAAAAAAATACTACCTATTTAAAATATATATAATATAATTTAAGTCATAAATCACGTTTATTATCGAAACTATGTATTATTTTATGAGAGTTACTGATGTTCAATAAAAGTCATCGTGAGATAATTTATTGTGATAATAAACCGGAAAATAATCTTCCAATATGCAGGGTGAAAACAGTGATCAGCATGTCGATTCTGTAAAAATCTCACCGTGAATACTTGCGTGGAGTGAGCTGTCAGTGTCATCCCACTGATGCTAGGGATTGACCATGCAAACATTTACAATCATAAAAGAGATTTTAATAATATTTTTTAATGCTAATCCTATTGATATTTTTATATAATTCAAAGCTAGTATTTTAGTGGTCAAAACATTCGCCAGCGCCTAACGCGCTTGCGCGGCGTGAAATATGGCTCATTCCGAATTAAGTCATCATCGCTCACATGAATAATTTGCTTTCCGATTTAGATAAATCACCACTATGGCAGCTGAGAGTCAGTAATATACCTATTCACTTGAATAGTTACTCATGGTTGGATTATAGTATTTATTTGTGTATACACCACGAATTTCCTCCTCTTTGGTAAGGTGGCGACTGTAGCCAGAAGCACAATTTCGAAAATGCCACGTTAGTTTAAAGATCGGTGATAATTATTAATTTAGGGCATGGTCGGTAGTCGGCGTCATCGCAAGATGGCACATGCCATGACTTCATATATGTCGATTCACGGGACATCGTTATCGCGTTCACGTTAATTCAGAAAAGGGCCCTAATTCACTATGACCACTTAATGATTCATTACTTTGAAACCACGTCAATTCCTTAATAACCTAATCACTACATCTGCTATTAACGTATTCTCTATGACACAATGACCGAAACCGGTTTGAACTGTCAAAATACCACGCTTGACAACCGTACGGCGTGGTAAGATTATGCGGGGAATAATAGATAAATACCATACAGCAGAATTGGGGTCAAGGTGTAAGCACGCTGTAGTCGATTACAGTGCAATTCGGAATGTACCATATATCACTCCACTCGAATCTCGTAACCATGGCAACACCACCTCGGCGTCAACACCTCCACCAGCCGCGTTTTGATTGGCGAATACCTCGTCTTTTTCTACTTTAGAGTTACACATTTTGAAAATCGCTCAACGAAAACTTTGCTTAATCTGCCCCTTGGCAGACTCTAAGGCAGGGTCGCCATGAAATGTTGGGGGTTCAAGGGTCGTTAGAATTAGACAACCAGCTTGATAGAATGTACTTTAATTAATATCTAGTGAATTTATGTTACAATGCGCATTGATGTAAACTGCTTACTTATATTCTAAAGGAGTGTACTTACTACGTTATGCACTATTAGGGACCATACATACACTTCAGGGTTGACACCAACCACTTCTTCATTTAAGGGTTACTAGAGGTGCAGTGCAAACACGGGCGCGCGATGAGCGATAAAATATTTGCACTTATTTGACGTTGGTATTGCATTTTCCTAATGTTCTTATATATGACGCCTTACAAGTTAAATATGTAAAAACAAGTCTCTAATGTGATAATGAGTGACTAACGCGCAAGCGCGGCGTGATCTTATCACTTCACCTTCACTTCACCCGATTTACGACATTTAGTGTCGTGAATCGGGTGAAGTGATCACGCCACACAAACTACGTGGGATTACATTCTATGGTCCGTCAGCTAGGCATCCGTTAGCACTCGATGACTTGACACACTCGGTTATCTCTTCTAATTCAATAGATTTGGGTTAATAACAACGCTTAACATCGTCGCAGTCTTTACTAGACTCGATCTACAATTGCTCATAATAACCAAACAATGTCGATGCGTATTTTCATCAGTCTAGCTGTCATAAACGTGAATGTTTTAATTTTATTTACTGTTCGTGCGTGACGCGCTCGCGCCTCAGTCTATATAAGGACTTACTAGACTAGGGAAAAAATAAAAAAAAAACAGGATTGAGATTCTGACTGCGCTTCTGTTTTGCTATTTTATTGTAAGTAAAACTCCACAAAATATTAATGTTTTGACCACTAAAATACTAGCTTTGAATTATATAAAAATATCAATAGGATTAGGCTAAAAAAATATTATTAAAATCTCGATTATGATTGTAAATGTATGCTTGGTCAATCCCTAGTATCTGGTAAGATGACACTGACAGTTCACTCCACGCTCACTTCACCTAAGTTTTCACGGTGAGATGGTTACAGAATCGCACTGCAGAATAGGGATGACGAATGATTTTGAAATCCTCTTCCGTAATGTACATACACATTTACTATTTACGAAAAAACCTTTATTTCGGTAATAAACTAAAGTTTAACGAAGTTTTAAGCCATTTTTCTAATATTTTTTGAATATTGCGCGAAAACAGCTCGCAGTGTCATGGGGTCGGGTCTGACGTCACGCCTAGGTAAACATCAAAACTGTCTACGAGCTGTCAGAAGAAAGCTAATAAATAAACATTGCATATTTCGGGTGATTAAAATGAATTCCAAAGTTTATAAGTGGTGTGCAGTGCCTCAGTGTAAAAACACATCAATAAGGTGTTTATATATGTCCCAACTCCCAAATAAGAAAATAATGAGATCAATGGTTAAAGCTCGCACGGCGAAACCCGTACGATGTAGTCACTAATTCGCCACTTTATTTCTGCGAAGATCATTGTGATGTGACATGTGAGTATGTTATTATTGTATATTGATAGGTTTTAAACTTAAAATGTTCATTTGAGTTGAAATATTGAGGCTGTGATATAACTAATTTATTGGGGTTATGTTTGTTTTGGTTATCATCATTTTTATCAATTTTAATTGTTTACTTTTCTTTTTTCAGTTGCCAAATGATATGGAAAATTATATGGAGTATCACAAGTACGTATGAAACCAGGATGTATGCCCAAAAATTTTATTTGCCTACCAGTTATGGATACACAAACATCTGACACAACAGACCCTATATTGCTAAAAAACGAAGGATGATGGTTCTTGAAGAGTGTGAAAAGCAATTCAAAGAAAAAAAGTATAGTTACAGAACAATCAAGTCCTACTCTTTTATACAGACTTACAAGGCATTAGTGCCAACTAGCTGGCCTCGGAATATTTATGCGATTCATGGTCCTAACAATGTAAGTTGATCACTTTATAACTTCTTTATATTGACTAGTGGTGTAATTATGGAAGACGGAAGAACAACAGAATTTCCCAACAACCTATTGTGGATTGCAGTAGTTTATTGTGGTAGACTTGTACTACTAGTAGCATAAGCCTAACATAATCAGCCTGTAATGTTCCCACTGCTGGGACACAGGCCTCGTCTCTGTGAGAGGGAATGTACAGACGCCAGCAGATCAATCTACCCGAAACTGTCAAATTTTCCCAATCAACTTTGAACCTTAAACTTTAGCGATAAAGTTGAAAATCTATTAAAGAAATTTGACAGATTGTATTAGCCTGATGTGCTGGCGCTGTAATATAAACCACCACGTGCCACGGGCCCAGTGCACGTTGGCGGAAGTCTCATGTCTTCGAATGTTTGGTTCTAGGACATTTCTAGTTGTAGGACGTGTCCTCACAATGTTTTCCTTCACCGTTTTAACTTTACTGAAGTGCCTGCTTAGGTTTGGACCCACGACCTACAACTCGTAAGTCGCGGCCGTTAGCACTACGCCTCCTACGTCCTATTGTCCTGGTCAGAGGGATTGTCCGAAAGGGTTACCGCGACCCGGAACATAAAGGGCTAAGGAAGGAACAAGGGTGGGTTTTAGTCAGTAAGAGTGTGACACCCTTTCGCTCCACCCAGAGCGGGACTCATTTGATGATTTCCCATCCTGAAAAAAAAGCCACCTACGACTACTTATATTAAAGTAGGTAAAGTTTAAGTTCGAACTTGCCACCTACTTGGGCACAGTGCCAACTTCAGTCAAAAATTACTTAAGGCCTACACTCATTAATGTATGAAATGAGCTACATTCGTTGAATCGCAAGCTGTAAAGATTATTCAGGTTTTCAATAATTATGCAAAGAATTACAGAAACGTGCTCCTTAGATACTAAGATAGGTTTATCGTTAATTGTATGTAACATTATAACTGTATTGATTTCAAAGGCATATAGGATAAATCTAAGTGTATTATTTATGGTAATTTTTACATCCTGTACGGTCAGATATTGGTCAGTGGGCATAATGTCTAGTCGCCCATAAGAATTACACTCTACAGAACGTTCGAAGTTTAATAAAAATTTACTGAAGCACGACCACGATACATTTTATAAGCCAGACTGATTGGATGGACATGTTTACGCCTATATACATAAATAAGTACTTGGTAAATACTATCGATATCATATCATTATTGTTTTCCGGGATTCTGTGCATAACTGGACCCTTATGTTGCTTCAGAAACTTCGATAAACCTTTGCATTTTTTTGTGTTTTAAAATGAATGTATGATTTCATTCCAACTGCCCATATTCTTCAAGCTATCGCCATAATATCTCGATATTGAAATCGCAACCAACTTAACACAATGGCAGCTGAATCTATCAACCAACCCGTGGTTAAAGATTATTGCCATTGGAAACGATAAACGATGCGAAAAAGTTATGTGGGATTCGCTTGCCTTTTCGTGGGAATGGTTAAAACATGTGACGATCAGGAATGAAGAACTTGTCGCAAGAAAGTTTGCATGAGCACGAATGGACCAAGAAGAGTCAGGAAACGATGGATGGATTGTGTGTGTGAGATGATATGGCTCAACTCCAAGTAAATATTGAGATTGATAACCAGACGAAATGGACAACAGAAACAGAAATCCTAGTGTTGCGTCCGTATTTGGGTGAACCGTTTTATATTTATGTGTGAATTAAGCTTTTTTTACGTCCTCTGATTAAAGAATTTAATACCCTTAACGGTCCACGCTCATAAGGAGAATTTCATTACTGTCATTGTCACACAAAATTGGAATGCTTAAATGGAAATAAATAATTTCTTTACGAATTTACAATTACTATTAACATAGGAATGTTAATAAGCTTATAGTGTCCGAACATCTACTGTGTTAAAGATTTCACGAATTCAAGATTTTTATTTTTTTCAGAGTATGTCAGAATTGTAGCAGGTGGCGTTCTATAGTTGCTGCCATACCCCTAGGAAGAAGGCGTGAGTTATATATGTATGTAAATATTTCATATGGTTAGGTATTAAAGATTTTAATTAAGTTGTTAGTATTTGACAGTAAGAAAGAAAGGAAAAGTATTTATTACGATTCGCATATGAACATCACAAACTAAAACAAGGTTAAAACGATTTATTCCGGTCTGAGGGGCAATTCTACTAATTTTAACAACGTTCACAGTCTGATCTCAGTCTCAATCTGTCAAAAAATACTTCAAATTTCCCTACATTTTGACAAGTTTTTGACATTTCTTTGTCGCTGAGATGAGACTGCGACTAGATTTTGAACGTTTTAACTTACGAGAATTGGCCTTCTGATCCCCTGCTAGTTATTCTTATGTTTTAATTTCTCTCTTATCCACTATAAATAACTAGGTCTGATCCCCTTTACTCTTTTTGACAAGTAAGTACAGTCAACAGAAAATAAACTTTTCATGCTTTACAAAATTAAATAAGTAACGATTTTTTTTATTATTTGGTAATTCAATACAAAGTGTGACCGCCTCTGTTGCTGCCTAATTAAACAAACGCATTACGTAGGTAAAAACTAGTGAATCAATATAATAATGTAGAGAATTGCCCTCTCGCACATTTTGACCGTGACCGTGTATCGAGCGCTCTGAAATTACCTGAATCTGAATCGATCTGTCGGAACTTCGGAAGGAATGCACGATAATTTTGATTGAGTGGAATTTATTTGATGTTTAGTTTTAAAATCTTTTATCTTTTTTTAGTCCTTTAAAGAAGGATGCCTCAACTAAAGATGAGCGTTTCTGAGATATTTATTGCGTAAGTTATTAATAACCTAAGTTTTTTTCAGTATCAGACCTCATCTGATGATCAAGCAATTTCACATCAATGACAAATGATTCATAAAAGGCGATGAGGTTTTCGTTTCCGCACAGAAACAAAAAACACACATCAAAACTCAAAGTTGACTAGTAGGTAATAAAAAATATTACAATATTGCAAATGAGATCGTGAAAAAACCGTGAATAACTCGGGGAAAAAATATTTACTACTTAAGGCTCCTTCAAACAGGCGCGACACGACACGCGAAACAAAGGCACCGCAAGTCGCGCAACGAGCGGTGTCTTTATGTCGCGCGCGATTATATCGCGTGCCGCGCCTGTTTGTAGGAGCCTTTACCCATTAAGTCAGTAGGTAGGTACGTAGTGCATAAAATAAGCTTAATCAAATTCAAACACCGCAACGTGCCACATTGCAACTTGTAACCGACGTTGTTACAGACATGTCTAAAAAACTATTTTTATTGATAACTAGTCGTTACCACTTGTTTTAGGTGTAAACTGCAGTGCGATTCTGTAACCATCTCACCGTGAGAACTTAGGTGAAATGAGAGTGGAGTGAGTTGTCAATAGTGTCAATTCCTAGCAAAAACAAACTCACTTCACCTAAGTTTTCACGGTGAGAATTTTACAGAATCGACCGGCTGTGAACGAAAATAGTATAGTTTTCAATAAAAAAATTGGTAAGTATCTAAACATCTCGTCAGTACCTAACAACGTTCGTCGTAAAGGCTCCTACAAACAGGCGCGACGCGCGACGCGAATCACGCGCGACGCAAAGGCACCGCTCGTTGCGCGACTTGCGGTGCCTTTGTGTCGCGTGTCGCGTCGCGCCTGTTTGAAGGAGCCTTAATGTGCCACGATACGACATAGTATCAAAAGCAAAGTCAAATCATTTATTTCAAATAGAAAAAAACACATAAAAAACCTTTGGAACGACATTAAAATATATTGAATTGATTCTAGTCGCCCCTTCCAAAAGGTAGTTTCGTATGGAGAAGAATGGGCAAGAAACTCCACCGTATCGCATGTATGTATTTTGGCCCTAAGAGATTCACTACATAGCCCAAATATAATTTTAGGTCGGTTATTCAATTGAATATCTCTAAAACCACAACAAAAACTGTTGACTTTATTTGTGATACATCATTCATTAAACAATGTAAATACACAAAGTGCATCACTGCATCGCCACAAATAATATTTCCTAAGTTACTTAAAAACAACGTGACTTGTACTAAATATACATATTAGGGCCTAAACAAATAGAAGGAGGACCAATGTTTGCCGCGAACTTCACCATCAGCACTTGAGAAACACATGAAAAGATACTGGTTCGCACCTTAAGTGAGGTACGGGTACACCAGAAAGAGTATGCGCATCGGTAATCTTCGTGCTGACGAATTAGTACGAACGTCGCCACAGAGTAACCCCCCACAGAAGTAAAAGAGTCTTGGTTTTGTACTGCCGGGCTTTGTCGTAGTGCACCTATCATTGCATATTTGTACGAAGCTTTTTCCTCGTTCTGGTCGTACCTCGTCATAAATATGTGACTCAAAACTGTTTTGGAATTGCGTAGAGTTGTCAATCTCAAATTTTGTAACCATGGTACTTAATAATACAAAATAGGTAACTACTGACATGGCTGTAACAGCTCTATATTATAGGTATCTCATAAATACGCGTTCGTATTTCCGAAGAGAGGCGATTCTTTCCAAAGCGGGTACTTATTTTGGGAGATCTGTACAGACCTGTCAAAATATTCACGAATAGATTCACAACAAAAGCAGTAAGCAGGAATGTTCCATGCCCGGTGAGCCAGTTTACTGACGCAGTGGAAACTTTTTGCTCCATCTTAAAATAATCCAATGAGCTGTTAATACCAGTTGCGCATTTAACTTAAACGAAGTTACAATTATTTTACAGCATCTTTGTTTATTAAAATTCTTCACGAAAATTTGGCAAATTAAAAAGTGTCAACCTAATATTGAAACTACACTAATTGTTATAGCAATGTGCTTGGTACCTAATAATTACATTAAGTACAAAATTACCTGCTCTGTTTTGCAAAAATAAAATATTAGGTACCGGTAACTACTCAAGCATAAACATAATCAGCCTTAAGGCTCGTACACACTGGCGCGACGCGACACGCGACACAAAGGCACCGCAAGTCGCGCGACGAGCGGTGCCTTTGTGTCGCGCGCGATTCGCGTCGCGCGTCGCGCCTTTGTGTAGGAGCCGTTACTGCTGGACCACAGGCATCCTCTCTGTGAGTGGGACTAGGCCATAATCCACCACACGGGCCCAGTGCGGATGGGCGGATGTCGAATTATTCGTCTAGGACATGCCGGTTTCCTCACGATGTTTTCCGTCACCGTTTTGAGAGCAGTGGTGACGAAATATCTTACAAAAAGTAAAGTTCCTGCTTGGGTTTGAATGAACCTACGACCTCGTAAGTCTTGGCCCTTACCACTGGGTCACCACTGCTGAAAGTATAACACAATCAACGTATCTAACGTCATGTTCCAGGCAGACAACATTGTCGTAATTATCAAAGACAAAAACCATTACACAATTTAGAAAAAAAAAAGCTCACGAAAGATTTACACACAGTCGTAACCAAGACAAATAGTAGCCTATGATAAAAAAGTAAATGAAATACGACAGACACTTAAAATTAGTTTACTTCCGTTCCTACAAAAAAATATTTACATATTCAGCACACAATTTTTTATTGTAACTGTTAATGACCGCGTGAATACTAGATTTTATTTACATAATAAACAATGCTGCTTGTATTTAAAATAAAACTTTTACTATGTTTTATCGTGGGTACCATATTCGTACACGGAATAATAAAAATGCACTTGTTTTTGTTAGGGCGCCTACAAACAGGCGCGACACGCGATTATAGGCTCCTGCAAAAAGGCGCGACCCTAGTCGCGCGACTTTTTTTACGCTTGCCGCGGTTAGTTCGTGGATGGGTGACATCTCCCCACCATGCCTCGAAAAGCCATTTGTCCCGGCTGTCATTCGTGGATCTTTAACAGCCGTCATTAGAAGCCCGAAAGTCTGACATCCAGTTTTACCAAGTGGTATGGTATTACCCAGTAACTGGGTTGTTGAGATCAGATAGATAGTCACTTCATGTAAAATACTAGTATCCAACTGCATCCAGTGAGACTAGAAGCCCCCCGAACATAGTTGGGAAAAGGCTAGGCAGATGATGTATTACTAATTTAAGATGAGCTCAACACAAACTCAAAGCATTTATTTCAATTAAACTATTTACAGGCACTTTTGAATTGTCAAGTCGGTCAGTCAGAAAATATGAATATAGTTCCCCATTCCAAAGCGTAGTAGGTAACTATGGAGAAGAACGCCAAGAAACTCCATGGACACTTTTTTAAATTACATACATATTTACAAAAATGTTAGTTACATCATGAATGTTTAATTTATAATTATATGTGAGAACGATGTAAAAAAAATACGTTAAAAGCGTCCAGAGCAAATAGAAATAAAACAATTAATCAAAAAATAAAATAATTAAAAATAAGCCCAGCCAGCTAAGAGATGACCATCCCCAACTGACGACGCCCGTTCACGAACATGCGAGCATGGATCAGCACTATTCAGCTCAACCATTTTGAAGGGAGCTAAATGATCCAACACACACGCCACCGTCAGCATTCAAGTCAATGAAAGACATATTATCCGGTAAATGGTAGCTCTTTAGTACACAGAAGTCACGCCTGTGCTATGCAATTACTTATACAATACAAAGGAAATTGAGTTTATACAATGCAAAGATAGTCTTATAAATTTCAGCAGCTCCAACAGTATTTACAAGTTTTAATCAATTAGTTGTGGTTGTGGAGCAGGACGAGCATTGAGCCAGGCATTTTATCAGCGATGTAATCCCCTAACTTATAATATGCCTGACTGCATAGCGTGCGTTTTATACAAGGCTTTAATTTGGTCTCATTCTGTTGAAGTACTCGTATGTGGGGAGGTATTTTATTATAACATTTTAAACAGTACCCCATGGAAGACGAGTCTACTTTAGCCAATCTGAAACCTGGTTGAACTAATAGGTCCGTATTTCTAGTAAGTACAGTCGCCGTCAGATATATTGTAGCAGACAAAGTGACCAAATACTTCTGAACAATTCAAAATGTCAATAAGTTCCATACACTACAACTTACCATTAATATCTGAACATTCATTACTTCATTAATATCTGAGCAGATGCTTGTCAATAATTTCTATACACACAATTAACCAAAAATATCTGAACACTTACAACGTCAAGTGTATCTATGCAGATGGGGTAGTCTTAGATATCTGAGCAGTTGAGGAAAAATTGCAGTAGGAAGTGCTTCCAACTTTACTATAAATTCAATATATATAGGAACTCTTTTGCTAATTTTTATACTATGATGACCCTGGCAGTTTGAGCGCCATTTTTTAAATATGGCGGTGCGAGCGGCAAAGATAAAACAATGAGCGACAATGTGAAAATTCGAAGAGAGCACGTCGAACTCAATAAAATCACCAGTTTAAAAACTTTCCAGGTAAACCTACCAAATGACTGGACTAACCACAGATAGTCAAGTCGATAGTCGTTTTTGGTTCGTCCTTATATTACGCAGTAACGAATTAGGTAAGCTCAATGTTTGTCTGCGTAGATACACGTGACGTTGTAAATGTTCAGATATTTTTGGTTAGTTGTGTGTATAGAAATTATTGACAAGCATCTGTTCAGATATTAATGAACTAATGAATGTTCAGATATTAATGGTAACTTTTAGTGTATGGAACTTATTGACATTTTAAATTGTTCAGAAGTATTTGGTCACCTTGTCTGCTACAATATATCTGACGGCGACTGTACTATAATTATGTATATCACCTCTTTTACTAAAAAGATGTCATTAAACAGTTCCCTTAGAGAATCGCACCTGCGCAGATTATGTACGGCTCTGATGGCTCTTTTCTGCAGAATAAAAATAGAATCGATGTCTGCAGCCCGTAGCACGAGCTCTTCGAAGAACGAAGGCTGTTTAAGGTGTAAAGATGGCTCACTGACCTTGTGCATGTGGGCGGAGCTAAACGCCCTACTCCCGAATACGTAAAATGTGTGCGGTGGCGCGCGACACTAAAACTATGATCAAAGAATATGAAGAGGCGCAGACATGCCGCACGTAGGTCGCCATTTTTGCCTACGATTCCAGAAGGGAATGGCGGATGCAAGGCTGATATATTTTGTACTAGCTGTTAATCGTCCGTGTGGAATTTAACAAAAAAGTTATTGTTGAGTTCGCAGAGTTTACGATAACTTATTAGGCGCTGTACTTAGTCAAAATAGGCTTCACAAAACAATATTTTAGCCAAATGTATACATTTTAGAACAGCAAAAAAAAATGTTAATCTTGATCATATTTATGAGTGGACCATTGTGTTCAAAACACGTTTTCGGTAAATTTTCTCGATAGAAAAAAATCATAAAATAACCATTAAAATTGAAATCGTTGCAATTGTAATTGTGTTATTTATAAACAAATCTTGATAAAATTAATAACAGTGATGTATAATAATAAAGGGAACTGTTGTTTTTATTTATCGATTGTAATAAGATATTTGTAAGGATTAATTGTATTTAATGATAAATAACTCGAACGAAACGTTGCGCCATCGCGGCGTCTTTTTAGCTTCTCTTTCATTTCTACGCGGAGCGACAGTGAGTCTTGTTTTTTAGTTAGGTACTTATACTCTAAGGGAGGGGTGAGACAGTACTTTTTAGTTAGGTACTTATACTCTATGGGAGGGTATAAGTACCCAACTAAAAAGCAGTGACTAGACATGGGTCGTACTTGCAAAATCGCGTACTTACCAGGGCTTACAAGTACGACTTCTTTAAGAAACCACGTCCTAAAACTAGATCTCGGGATACTTTCAAGTATTTTCTATCTGCATAGGAAATTGAACCTTAACTGTATACAAATAAGGAGCAAAATCACTTTTACAAATAAATACGTACTTATAGAGTATAGACGATTAAAGTTTCTACTACTATTCCAAATCCAACCAAGAGCCCTGTTGGAAGAAAAAAACTTGCATAGGAAATTGAACTCTGAGTTCTTACTTATGGAGCACGATCGCGTTTAGGCATGGGTCGTACTTGCAAAATCGAGTACCAGAGCTACAAAGTACGTCCACCTTAAAAAACCATAGCTCGAGATACTATCAAGTATTTTCTATCTGCATCGAAAATTGATCCATGACTTCATACAAATAAGAAATACAATCGCGTATTCAAAAGCCCTGTTGGTAGTAAAAATACTTGCATAGGAAATTGACCCGTTACCTTCTATGAATAAGGAGCATAATCGCGTTTACAATTAATATTTTCACAAACCATTAAAGTAAAAATACTTTCATACGAAATTGTTCCGTAGACTCTAATTGATAAGGAGCATGATCGCATTTCCGAAAACTGACGCGGTTGGGTACCTATGTAGTTGAGCGAGTAGCCGTATTTAAAATACTTTGAAGTCTTGCAATTATTTCGGGTCGGTACCTAGTGTACGTACTTTGGTATCTGTTTGTTGATGAAAGCTGTTTATTATACATATTTTATTTTATGATTAGTTTTTCTAAGTAATGTTGTTGGTGTACAAATGTTTGTACTGTTTCGGTTCTACTCATAAGTTGTATAAATAAGCAATCAGTGTATAAAAAATGGTCAACAAGAAAATAAACGGAAGGCAATAAAGAGATCTTATTCGACGAAACAAATTGTAACGTAAGTAGGTAGGTACCTACTTTTTTGTACACACCATATTTTGTTTGTATAGATTATCTATAGACGCGTAATTTCGACATACATTACAACAGCTCGATTGGTCTAGTGGTCTCGTGCGTCACTATAGTTTTCTGTATCAGTCACTAATGTCCGGGTTCAAATCCAAACTTTTTGACATATTCTTTTTGTTGATTTTCTTATTTGATATAAATGTTTTTTTAATTATTATTTTACTTTTTGCCGATTTTCTTGTTTGAAAATTTTCAGACTATATTATTATTGCTTATACTCTTTTGTAACACACTGTAGGTATATTATTTTTCTTCCGAATCAAGCTTGGTGGACGTTTTTATTTTATTTTTATTATATTACTCTAGATTCTGAAGAAAAATAACTATAAGAATAAAAATGATTGTTTTTATTAAAATAACAATTACTTATTGAATTATTTTAAAAATAATAAAATAAAAATATGCACATTATAATTAAAAAATAACAAAACAAATGATAAGCACATTATAATAAAAAAATAACAAAAAGAGATATGCGTCCACTGAGATTCGAACCTGGTGATTACGCAGTGAGAATCCGGACAGTGGAGCGCGGAGGCAATCGTGCATCTTGTTCGTGTCGCGAAATTACGCTTCTAAATATAATGGAAGTCGCTCATCGACAAAATTCGCGCGGTGCACCCCGCCGTAGGCGGGGACTATTCGTATCCCACTTACATAAAAGTAAACTCAAATACATAAAAGTCGTCTATTCACCGCCACGTAAAGAAATACCTATGCTAATTTTAATGAAATTCTTCTAATATTTCTCCATTTAGTTCTTTTTGATCGTTTTTGCATTTTTAGTTTAATTATTATTTATTTTTAGTTTTTCGTATTAGCCTTTTTTTATATACAATATTTGGTGAACGATTTCCTTGGGCTAAAACAAAAACACTATATTTTAATATTCAATCAATTTCATTGGAGATTAAGGAATCTTCACGTATAGGATCCACTTACCGTCAAACAAGCCAACTTTGCCCGTTTTTTTAAGAAAATCGAATATATTACAAGTTTTTTCTATAGGACTTAAGTATATTTTTTCATTTACTACAACTATATGACCATATGCACGCATTTGCTATGTAAAACATTTAAAAAATTAAAATTTAAACCAAGATTTGATCGATTTTGATGGTGGGCAAAATAATCCGGACTTTTAGCCAACATTGCCCACTTCGATTTTTGACGCAAATCAAGCTCTTATAAATACGTAGAAAGCACCACGACTACAATTTAAGGCAATCTTAACCTGAGTTTTAAAATACTGTTTGTAGTTTAAATATTTTCGTGATAAAAACGGTGGGCAATGTTACCTAGCGGTTAGTGGCCTTTTCCATACAAGGCCCAACAAACGGTTTAAGATTTTAAGGGTTGTCACATTGCAGTAAAATTATTAAATAAATGTTATTTTCACTTTTCTTTAGCGGGTGTTGGTTGCAATGAATAGACGTTAAAATGGTAAGTAATTAAATGAAACATTGTGTTCAAAATTAAATGTTTATTCCAATTTCGTCGACAATTCGACATAATACCGTTGTTTTATTTTGAACATTTCAATAACGTCAGCTTTAATTTGTAAAATGAGATCAATATTTATGTCCAAACTTGAATAATATTAATCAATACCGTTGTTCTGTTCTGAACACTTCAATAACTGCTTCGCAGGCAAGCTTTAACATCACGTCGGAGTAATTTTTATATGCTCGGGACCCAAACTCACGTCTTGGCTTTCTTGGTCTAATTCTAGACTTGTTTGTTTTTCTGAAATTAAAAATAACAATAAAATTAAAGCTAAGTGATTCTGCAGATGTATAATAAAAGCTACCATCTACTCTAATGAAATATACCCTATTTCCTATCCCTATACACAAACAAACATACAATCAGAATCTTCACCTCTATACATATACTGGGTGAAATTTTAATCACTGTTTTCCTCTTACGGGGTCATTGTACTCATCATTATAAACAATTTTTACTATGGAGCCAAACCTGAAATCGTGAAAAATGAATCAGCTGTTCCCTACATTTATGTTCGCATAACTCGTCAAAATGTAGGGAACAGCTGATTTTTTTTGATGAGTTAATGATGAGTACAATGACCCCTTAAGAGGAAAACGGTGATTAAAATTTTACCCTGTATAAATTATACATCAACTGCACTAGGTACTAATATATTTTAAAACATAAGAAATTAAGTACTTTATTTTAAAGTCGTTACTTAAGAAATATGTCATTGAGGTGTTTGATGTTTTGTTTCTGTGGTTTTGCGTTAATTCAACCTGTTACAAAATAACTAAAAGTGACAACCCTGAGTGCTTTTTGATAACGGGCAATGTTGGCATGGATGGGTCTGAATAATTCAGGGTAACTTTGCCCATCATTAGAAGTTTTGATTCATAAAGTCCTGAATAATGAAACTATATTTAAAATACTCAACAACTGATATTCTATAACATACAGTAAAATACACTTACCTGTGTTTTCGCCATGAGGTAAAATCCACAAACACTTTTCTTAGGAAATTTGCCCGCAAAAACATACACCGGACTCTACAAGTTCTGGCAAGTTACTAAATGAACTTTGGAACGAATGCGTTAGATAGTTTTGCCACAAATATAATCAACTTTCCACCCAAATAATAAATGTTGCCATAAAATTAAAATTGTTTCTTATGTTAGCGGATTTGCTTATAAATTGCTTTTAGGGCAAAGATACCTTGATTGGCAAAGTTGGCTTGTTTGACGGTATATAAAAAAAAAACTAAACTCCGTTTCTTTATTATGATTTATTTACATTTGGTTAAGTACCTAAATAAACGTAGTATACAACCTCCCTATTTGAATCGGATAAATATTCAATATTTAATTTCATAGGTTTTAATTTTTTTTCGTGGGAACCTAGTTTCTTTTTTTTTCTAAAATAAAAGTGCCTAAGTTACTCCTTATTCACCTATCTGCTAGTGAAAGTCCCAGTCACAGAAATAAATCCGCACAAGAATATGAGAAGGTAGTAATCAATAAACTCAGTAATACAAATACTCGTAGATTGACAACTAAGAACGCTCATTTTTTATAAATTATGGTGTTTGAAAACATTTTTTTTTATTGTGGGTAAGTAGTTATTTTCTAAACAGTCAAAATAAAATGGCCTGAAGCGGTTGTTTTAATATTACAAACAGACACTCCAATTTTATTTATTTGTACCTATAGATAGATAGATACTTATTAGTCCACTCAACGAATAACCCAAAAAGAGGTGTAGAGTGCGTGAGCTGGGCCCTGAGCCATTTCTTCAGAAAGTTGCTCAGAGTGCTTAGGGAGTAAACATACTAAAAGTCCCCGCGTCTAGGAGGTGAGCCGGAGTGGGGGGTATAAAAATTCCCACTTTTGAGTTTTTCGCTAATATCTATAAAACGGTGCGTCGTCGTAGAGAAAACGTATTTTTCTTGACTTGCTTTGCTTTGGCATTTTTATTTATTTACAAATTATCTTATATTTACAAAATAAACAAAAACAGTATTTAGAAATGGAACCACTAATAAAGCGTCCACGCGGACAATAGAAATGGGCCCTCTGCAGCGAGCTAATCTATAAACGCATACTGATACAATTCGTTCATAAATATTTGCACTAACACAGCCAAACGCGCGTAGTCGATCGATAGCCGGGGCGGAGCAGCGAGCGACACAGCCACCCCGTCTCAGTGCTAACGCACGACTGCCGCCTGCGCCCGCGCAGAGCACCTCTGAACCTATATCTCAAAGTGGGGCATTGTCTTTGCAACTGTTGATTGATTTAAAAACGCTATTTCAAATATGTAGTACCTCTAACCAGCAATTTTTCAGTGTAAAAATATTTCCAAACATCAAAGCCGTTTAGAAGTTATAAGCAAATGTTAGCCAAAATAGCGTTTTGGTAAATATTTTTTTAAGGCAAAAGTATTAGCCTTATGAAAAAACCCTGTTTCAAAAATGCAGTACATGAATCTATAGCAAACATATATTTTTTACAGACCTTCTAACCAAACCGTTAATGAGTTATAAGCTTCATAAAGTGACCGTGTTACGGTACTAAACGAGAGTAAGGCCCTTAATGTCGCAAGCGGTACTAGATTCAGTCTTATTGTCGATTCAATAAGACTGAATCTAGTACCGCCTTGATGAGGCATTAGTTTAGGCCTACCAGGATTCCGCTACAAAAAAAAAGCTCATAGTAGCAAGTACATATTCATATACATATATATACATATACATATACATACTCTATGATAATTATTAAGGAAATGCTACTTATGAAACTTATATCAAAATTTCACACGTAATACAGGAGGCGTAGGAGCTCTAAAATCTTCGTAAGCTTGTTACAGTATAAAACGCCAAATATAAATCAGAAATTTCGAGACATAGTTGCCAAATTAATATGGAAATGCTACTTTACTGTTTTGATAATGATGATGAAGCGCCTGAAACATATATTCCAGTAAGAAGGTTCTTACTACTACTACAAACCTAAAGCTTCAGGGAAAAATGAAATAGCTTATCCTACAGAGGAACATCGTAGCCTACTTGCCGAAATATCTTCACTTTTCTTGCGAACAAACAACAAATCCACTTTCAATGTCAAAGAAAGAAAAATTACAATAATTGCCTTACTAAACCCGTCAGCGCATCTTCAAAATTCAGGTGCGGTATGCATTCAACAGGTGTACTTGAACGCGAGTGAAAAGGTCAAGGGCATGTGAGGCGTGTGTCGTAGTCTGCACATCATTTTTCCGTCGGCTGAATAAAACATCGACAGCGCTTCCCTCGCGAAGCAGTGGTGCGCTAGGAGTGTTGATCCTGTGCCGCCTGCGCATACGCCTGCCAAGTAACGATCGAGTGCCGCGATAAATAGAACGCGCGCAGTGTGTGACTGTATCTGTGTCGTGTTGTGCTTCTCATTTTGAAATCGGAATTTATTTATTGTTAAAGTAAGTAATTGTTACAAATTAACTACTGAGTTATTTATCTCAAAATGATTAGTATCTGTAAAAATTCAAAGTTCTACTATTATTAACCAATCAAGTAAGAAACTAATATGATTGAAGACAAGAAATACAAATAATATAAGACCAATCCAGAGTCCTGAACTGATGAAAAACTAAGACAAAGGTGCCTCTTCGGTTCCTAAGTGCATATCTTTATTTTCCCAAAACCAATACAACTTTATCCTGACACTAATGCAACCAAAACAACAAGGAGACGAAGTTTATTAATCTCCTGTCAAGTTATAATAAATGTTAAAAGAATTGATATTAATTATATCAAAATCAAATTTATCGCAGAACACTTCTAAGCAAACACTGCAAGGAAAACTGTATTCCATAAATTAACTGGTAATTAATGATAATGACCCATGCTGCGCCAACAGTACCTACTGCATTGCTAACAATCTCTGTTTCAAGTTTTAACTTAGTCACACAACCATTATTTTTTAGCTATTTATGCACTATCCCTAATGATTTTTTAATTATGCTTACAACATAATGTGCGTTTGTTAAAACTACGGTAGTAAAATTACCAATTTTGCTAAATACTTACATAAAAACAATAAAAAAACTCCGCTATTTTGTATTTGGAGTATAAACCCCAATAAAAAGAGCCGGGGTTTTCAACCTAAAGGGTTGGAAATCTGCCTGCTTTTTTTACTAAAACACTTTTTTTTTACTACATATAACAGCCTACAGGCAAATAATAATTTGCCTGTAGGCTGTTATATGTAGTAAAAACGCATAAATGAGTTTAACTTTCGAACAATGTAAGTAATTCAAAAAGTCCGTTGTTTTTCGGATCCAAGAACCTCGAGGCTTCTTACGAATTTATTTGACAAATTAGTTTGAAATATTCATTTTGAACTATTAGTAGTAGGTACCTATAATATTTTGAAGGTCAGCGGCGGTAATACACGTGGATAGTTTTGGGTCTCGATAATTTATTTATTTGCTCACATGCATATTACACATCCTGCTTACGAAATGCGAAAGTTTGTGTGTGTTTTTATGTTTTTTACTTCTTCACGCACAATCGAAAAAAAAGTTTATCTGTGGGGACAGATCAAACTTTTTCCGATCTGTCCCCCTAACTAAGAGGACAAAGCAGGGTGACAGATCGGAATAATTCGCTTTCCTCACGATGTTTTCCTTCAGTTTTTGAGAGCAGTGGTAATGAAATAATTTACGGAAAGTAAAGCGCCTGTTTGGTTTGCAACCTGAGATCTACTACTCATAAGTCGCGGTCGTACCCTACTACTCTCGTTTTTTTTTTTGTTTTATACATGATCCCTGTCAATACACGGTTCGAAGCTCTAGTACAAGTTTTTCTTAAATCTAAATTACTATGTTTATGGAAGATCGATTAGCGAGTTTAATTGGATTATTTTAAAGCAAGTTTTAAAAATAACCGCAGTACTCGCAACGGGCGTGAGTGTATGACCATATGTATGACCGTACACGAGACAAAAGGAGTATGAGCAGGAGAAGTTATTTGATCATTTCCTACCCAAAAAAAATATAGGATCGTAGCAAGTGGTGTTCTGTTGTTTCTGCCTACCCCTACGGGAGGATGGTGAGAGTTTACGTAAAGTCTATTCAAACTTATGATTCAAATTGATATTATATCAAGTTAAACAACAAATATCAACTTTATTTTAATATTAATTAAGTTGCTTTAAGAGTGACTAGCACTATTGAAAAGGTTATAAAAATTTTTGAAGTTATACCGTAAACTAAACTTTATTGCGTAGGATTTAAAGTTATTTTTCGATAAACTCATATTTGTTTACATTTTTGGCAAATAAATCGCGAATGCAGATTGAGTATGTAAGTTTTAAAAAATTGTGGCTACTTTCATTTGTAATATGAAAAATCGAGGGCTGAAGAACATCTACCTATATTGTATACTGTATATGGCAAACATAAAAGAAGGCCATATACCACAAAAATGGAACGCTGATACGATGACATATTAAAATGAATGAAAGTAAAACAGGACCACGGTGTTAGCGAAGTTTTCATGATTTTGACTAGTGTAAATATATTGAGCACAATAGAATATCTACATAATTTTTACACATAACACAGGTAAGTAGGTAATTTAACTAAGGGTAATTTAATAACCCCATAAAATAGTTACGTCTAGGCGGCATTTTATTATTAAACAAACGACAAAGACAAATGACAAAGATCAGTTAAAGTAAAAAAATCAAGTCTCATTACGATATGTGTAACACAGAACACCACGAAATTCCGTATTCAAACCGCAATAAACGGAATTTCTAGCGTGACGTCATTATATTCGTATTAAATGTGACGATTGTATCAATTAACCATGGCCGTGAGCCCGTGACCGTTCACAAGGCTTGTCACAAGTCCGTTTCGAGCGGCAAGCAATATACTTTACATTTTCATATGAAATTAAACCAGTTTCCGATACATGTCTCGTAGTTCAGGGGATTCCGTACCAGTAGTGTTATTCTATTAAATTCTAACAGGTGGAAACTTAGGTGAAGTGAGTTTGAAGTGAGCTGTCAACCCCTAGATTTCCCTAGCGTCAGGTAGGATGACAGTTCACTTGAAGCTCACTTCACCTAAACGTACACGATAAGATTTTGATTACAGAACTTATACGTTTAACCCATCATGGTGTTTAGCGGCTCAACCCTGTAACGAGAATAGATAAATCTTATCAAAATAATGTTTAACATTTGTAAGTAGATGTAAGTCGATCGATCAGGTTAAGCTACGCTTGCCACGGTAGGTCCGTGGATGGGTGACCATCTTTACATACCAAGGCCCCTCCGTTCCTCGGAAAGCACGTTAAGCCGTTGGTCCCGGCTGTCATTCGTGGATCTTTGACAGTCGTTACTGGTAGTCAGAAGCCCTAAAGTCTGACAACCAGTCTTACCAAGGGGTATCGTATTACCCAGTAACTGGGTTGTAGAGTTCAGATAGGCAGTCGCTCGATAAAAAATACTGGTATTCAGATGCATCCGGTTAGACTGGAAGCCGACTCCAACATAGTTGGGAAAAGGCTAGGTAGATGATGTGTAAATAGATGTTTTTACACAACACCCTGAAAGGTATATGTAGGTACCTATATCATAGGTGAAAAACGACATACTTACTTCATTAAATAAATAATCATAATCTGCAGTCTATTCTGTAAAATATCACCGTGTAAACTACAGTGAAGTGAGTTCGAAGTGAGTTATCAGTCCACTCGATGTTAGGGATTGACAATTTGACACTATTTATGACAAGCTCACTTCATCTAAGTTTTCACGGTGAGATGTATGTATATACATAGAATAGACCCGCTGTTGTACCTGCTTTATTAACTGTAAATATTTTATGCTAAACATGCTATTAAAGTCAATTAAAACATTCTAATGAAATAATTATAATAAAAAAAATATTCGTATTATTAATAAAAAATTAATGAACTAAAACAAATCGAATATTCTATATTATTAATAATTTAAAATTAATTATTCATATTTTTACTTGTATCACTTAAAACGAAAGGTACCCTAACTATATACTTCATCCTACATATTATGTAACGCTAATAAAAAAATCAAAATTAAATAGGTATCCTAACTTAAAACCAAAATAGAGTCGTCTTAAGTTCATAGGTAATATAATAGTGAGTTAATGAAATAATCCGAAAAGTAGTCAAAAGTATACATCTAACTACAACTCGATTGAGGCTAACTAACTGTAGCCAATTTCAACTTTAATTTTACTTTATTTTGTTTAAAAATTACCAAAATTTTGTACCTATTTAATGTTGCCCAAGATACAGGCTGTGCCTACTATTGGGACCAACGATACCTCCATATTGTAATTTTTTAAAGTTGAAATAAACGATTTTACTTCACATTTACTAGTAAAATAGTAACTATAGGTAGTCAAAGATACGTTAGCTGGTAACGAAACTCCGGAATCTAGACATACTCGTAAAATAAAATAGGTATACACCGTCTTCTTCTACTTACTTGTAGCATAATATTAAAACCAGTCAATGAATAATTAAATAACCACATTTTTGTTGTGTACGGAAAAGGTCGTGGTTCCGTGATTTGTTTGTTTCATTTTTTGTTTACACGCTATAACTAGAGATCCAAGTGAAATTTACTTTTCAGAATGTTGTCAATAAATATTTGAGTTGCCAATATTAGGTGCTTAGCACTTACCTACATAATTATTTATTAATTATTTATTTAGTAATTGTGTAAAGGCTCCTACAAACAGGCGCGACACGCGATAAAATCGCGCGCGACATAAAGGCAGCGCAAGTCGCGCAACGAGCGGTGCCTTTGAGTCGCACGCGATTCGCGTCGCGCGTCGCATTGTTTGCAGGAGTCTTAATTCGTAAATTGAAGCAGCCCCATTAAGTTACAAAAGTACCTACTTGATTCGCTTTTAGCTATTCCTGGTCAGAATGTTTTTTGTTTTTTCATATCTTAGGGATCTCAACCATTTATTTATTCTTTTTTTTACAATACATCTAATTTACGGTACCTACAAATTATTTTTCGAATAAACATTTGGCTTCTGTGATAATTATCACAAAATGAGGATAATCAATGTTCAATGCTGACCTGGTTCATTTTCTATGATCGGAAGAGGTAAGATCAGGCTTGAAACTGATCAGAATATCAATATAAACATCACATCCGTGTAAAAGAGCCTGACCGTGAGATGTGGAGTGTGGACAGAAGGACCAAAAAGGTCGCGAGAATGCAACCTTGGACAGAAGGACCAAAAAGGTCGCGAGAATGCAACCTTGTCGTATGTTTCTTTTTACAAAAAATGGAGTAGCAAGTATTTAGTTTACCTATACTATTCCTACGGTAGAAAAAGGAAAGTAGGACGAGAACATGGTGAATTTTAAACTAAACAGAGTAACAAGTGTCTCGAAAACCAACTAAAAATCCTGACCTCAGTACAGTCAGTGCCGAATAAAGAGGCGCAAACTGCAAACTGATGCGACGGCCAGAGCTATTGACCTCAAATGTAGGCAGGTGTATCTAATAAAACACATGTGATACGCAATTGAATCGGATTGTAGCTCAGGAATGGCATAGATGTGATGTAATAAATTCATAATTATAAACCTATATTTATTATTGAGGTACGATTTCTGTCAGCCTACAAACCTTGCCGACGGGCGTCACATAAAAAATCGTAATGCTCGTCAAATAGGAAATAATCAAAATTGCAACCTTGACTTCTAGTTTAGTAATAATTAACCAATCTACGTAATAATGTATTATTAGTAACTTATTGGACAATATTTCTATGTAAAATCGGATAGATAACGGGTTGCATATAGAAATTTGCGTAATATTAACAATATAACAAGGTCTTCGCGCTACAAACAGAAATTTCACCATTTCTGATTCCGGTCCACACATGTAAGTTTAATTTTTATCAAAAACATATATAATAAAAATAAATAACAAGCGGCAGCTATCAAGCTTCCGCAAATATCAACCTTATCTAAACGCGATTGCGCGCGATTATCGTCTTCGAATTTTTTTGCTCGCTTGCCCAGCAAAGCAAGCTGGGAATTAAAATAGTTTAAAAGTTCTAATTATTACAGGTTAAATTGTCTTTTTCCTAAATTTTCCGGTATCTAATGGGTGTAGCCGTGTAGGTTGCGATTATGGGGTAAGCGCCGTGGTAGCCCACGAAAATTTAATTTTGTTACGTTTTTTTACAATTAAAAAGTCAGTGTCAGATTGTATGCTGAACATAAACATATGATTCGCGACCATAATAAGTATGTATTTACAGAATTAAAATCCTCATCAATACAACCCTCTACGTTCATATAACCCTATTAAATGACTATTTCCATGAAAAATTTAATCAATAGGATTATAAGAACTTAACTACTGTAGACACATCCATGTATTGTTATATTATACACATGTATTGTTGTTTATTGTGCATTCAATCAATTACGTCAATCATAGGTAGTCTTTGTGGTTATAGAATAACGAATAGTCATTCTAATATTAATTATTATAAGTACCTAAACAGTTTACATAAATACATACAGAACAAAAACTGACATTTGACCTAGGACAATCCTAATTATTAGTTTGACAAGTTTATTATTCTCATTTATCTAATAACAAATTAGTCACATGTGACGCTATGGTGATACCACACATAAAAAAATGTACTCTGTAAGTCCAGTAGATACTTTTCTTTGGATGATAATTATAATGACCTATTTGAAACTCGGCTATTTACTTACACTTGCAAATTTAAAAATCATGAAATATTTTTTTTTTTTATTGATCTTCATACATGTAACGTCTATTTTCTCTTGACAGTACTTACCTGTCAAAAAGAGTAACCTAGATAAATTGGATAAGACAGAGATTAAAATAGAAGACGAACTAGCAGGGGATCGAGGAGGGAGGGGGCAGAGGGGATCAGACCGGAATAAATAATATACTCGTAAACTAGGTAAAATGTAAACAAATGATACGTTAATAGTCCCAAGATTAAGAGAACTTCATTCCTAATAAAGTGCAGTCGCTGGGACCCGCTAACAGGAAAACAGCTCCTCACTACTTAGTCGATTTAATCAGAGAGACATGCGAAGGCCTAATACTAGCCACTTTAAGCGACAAGTCACGCAAACATTTTATTTATTCGTTTGTTGTGGACAGGTATCGCCAACCTCGGCGGTACCTACTCGACATCGACTTTAAATCCATAACAGCAACAATGAAATCACTATCATGATACTCTATTAGGAAAGTCCAATCTCTGTCCGCTTTACCATTATTCTTAGTATTTGAATTCAAAATTGTCCCCGTGTGAGAAGCCTCTCAGAAGTCGACTTCCGCTCGAACGCTGACAGTTCTTAATTTAGAATCAATTTTGTTAAAAATATACAAATAAAACACTATTATACAAAATATACACAAGTGCATAACATTTTACAGTGTCTAATCAATTCCTTTGAATTTTCCAGATGAGGCATCAGCATCGTGCGCCGGACCTGGCGACGGCAACATGGGTGCTTTTCGCCCTCCTGCTTCCAACAGAAACACAGTTCGTCAACCCACTCTCGTCATTCATGAACTTTCTGAACGAGGGCTCCAATCAGCTGGATAACGAACCACCAGATCAAAATAACATGCTGACTGAATATGACTTCATCGTCGTTGGAGCTGGCACCGCAGGATGCGTGCTCGCTAATCGACTAACAGAAATCCCAGACTGGAAAGTTTTACTAATTGAAGCTGGAGCCAACGAAAATTTTGTTATGGATATTCCAATTGTTGCCAACTATCTGCAATTCACATCAGCTAACTGGGGTTATAAAACAATGCCGTCCAATAAATATTGTGCGGGATTTGAGAACCAGCAGTGTAACTGGCCACGTGGAAAAGTAGTTGGAGGTTCTAGTGTATTAAATTATATGATATATACGCGAGGATCTAAGCCAGACTATGATAACTGGGAAGCAATGGGCAATGATGGTTGGGGGTGGGACGATGTTTTCCCATATTTCAAGAAAATTGAAAACTACAACATACCTGCATTCGATGATCCAAAGTATCATGGAAACAGTGGCTATCTCAATATTGAATACGCCCCATTCCGCACTACTAAGGGTAAAGCTTGGGTAAAAGCTGCACAAGAAATGGGTTTTAAATATGGAGACTACAATGGAGCAGACCCATCAGCAGTTTCTTTTCTTCAGCTGTCTATGAAAAATGGAACCCGTCATAGTTCTAGTAGAGCTTACCTGCACCCAATAAAAAGAAGAAAAAATCTTCACGTGTCTAAAGGCAGTATGGTCACTAAACTTATTTTTGACGATACCAATACTAAAGTGATTGGCGTGGAATTTGAAAAACAAAACAAAAAACGTAAAATTTTAGCAAAGAAAGAAGTGATTTTATCCGCCGGTGCTATCAATTCCCCGCAATTGTTAATGTTGTCTGGTATCGGACCAAGGAATCATTTGGAATCGATGAAAATAAATGTTGTGAAAGATTTACCTGTCGGATATAATCTAATGGATCACATAGCGGCTGGTGGAGTTCAATTTATAGTTCAAAAACAAAACCTAACAGTATCGACTGAATACATATTAAACCATTTAGATTTAGTTTTTAAGTGGATGAGATCACACAAAGGCCCGCTTTCAATCCCTGGTGGGTGTGAAGCTCTAATATTTATGGATCTAAAGGATAAGTTTAATTCTACGGGCTGGCCAGATATGGAACTGCTATTTATTTCTGGTGGATTGAATTCAGATCCACTGTTACGTCGAAATTTCGGCTTTGACGACCAAATCTTTACTGATACATACGGACCTTTAGGCAGATCTGATGCTTTTATGGTCTTTCCAATGTTAATGCGCCCTAAATCAAAGGGAAGAATCATGCTGCGGAGTAGAAACCCAAAGGCACATCCGGCATTATTTCCGAATTATTTCGAATATCCCGAAGACTTGCAGAAAATTGTAGAAGGAATAAAAGTAGCCGTGCAATTAGCAAGACAACCGGCTATGAAAAAAATAGGTGCAAAATTATACGATGTACCTATCGAAGATTGTTTGAAAGATGGACCTTTTGGTAGCGATGCTTACTTTGCTTGTCAAGCACAGATGTTCACCTTTACTATTTATCATCAAAGTGGAACTTGCAAAATGGGAATAGAGAGTGATCCCACGGCAGTGGTCAGCCCGAGATTAAAAATCCACGGTATTGAAGGCATAAGAGTGATCGACGCCAGTATAATACCAGAAATAGTGTCAGCTCATACGAACGCACCCGTTTACATGATAGCTGAAAAAGGAGCAGACTTGATCAAAAAAGACTATGGTAAATTAAGATAGTATGTAGATCCGATGCAAGGAAAATTTATTTAATAAAGCTCATCTGTGATGTAATTTTAACCATAATAAAGGAGACTGGGTGATTTTGTATGGAAAGTATTCTATGGTCCAATATGGTTTTGATATTTTGGGTAAGGATACCTTACCTATACTTTTGTGCAAAGGGACATCAAAATCTGACCCGGTAAATTGAGGAAAAATACACTTTTATGTGGCTATCCTTACACGAATATCAAAACCGTATCTCCGTAGGTCTATCTACCACTTTCGCCCAGTCTTCTTTAACAGAAGTAATATTGTCCGTTGATGTGCAATTTTCACAAATCGTCAATATTCATTTATCGACAGTTAAAAATCCTACCAGAAAACAATTACAATCACGGAATAAATATAGATTTTAAACAAAGGAAATAGTCAATATTTTGTGATAATATGTTATCACAAAATATTGACTATTTCCTTTGTTTTTTTACCTCACTAAACTTCAAATTTCAAGTTTATGAAAATAAACCAGTTTTCCATAGAACTATTAATAACTTGTAAACGTTGTCACCCAGTTTACGAGAAAAATATGTAATTATAGTTTAAGTAGGGACTTGGAATGTGTTAAAAATAATTGTTGATTTTTATTACATTATTTAACGTTTATATTTTTTTAATAATAATTGTGGTCGTCCAAATCAAAAGGGACCTTATGGCGGTAACTAGTTTCCGAGATATTAATAAATTTGTAAAATACCTCAAAAAAATCGTTTTTTTATTAACTTTATTTTTAAAAAGATGATTGTATTTACTACATGTAGATGTGTTCAACTTTTCGAAAAGTCAATTTATAAAAGTTTTGTATTCATCTAAAGTTTAGTAAAAAAGGAACCTTATCGCGGCAAGACCTAACAAATCGTTTTTCTTGTAATTCAAACCATGTATTATATCGACATTTTAATATGTTCCCACAACAAACAAGTTTATGCAAGGATTGTAAGAATTTCCATTAGTAATAATCATAGTCAATCAAAGTACACCATCAGTTACATAACTTCACACTAAAACATAACTTTTTTGTACGGCATACTTAAATTGCGATTTTCTCGAAACTTATAATTTCGATCAGTGAACTTCAAAAATTCGTAAAAAAATAACGGTAGTGGTTAGAAGGTTGGTTCTTGGGTCTATAGTTCGGTACATTTATGTATTTTTCAGCTCTGTAGATAACTCATTTCCGCCATAAGGTCCCTTTTGATTTGGACGACCACAATTATTGTATCATTCATTTTGTATTCTGAGTACAATTAAGATATTGATAAATACGTTACATTAGTCATTGAATTACCACTTTACATGCGGGTATTTTTAGGTTATAAAAAATAACAACAATAGATATGTAGGGCAATGGGTGATAAAATGGACCACGAAAACAATCGATTCACAATCACAAACAAACATACAATGTGGAGACGACAATATGTCAATAAATAAAAACTCATAATGCATAGGAGTATTTTGAAACTATCAAATAAATCCTAACATCGAAATTTTAAAAGTTATATTTTCACAGCAGTGTTGGGCCGATTATGGGTTTTGCCGATCCACCGATTAGCTATATTGACTAAGCTATTTATTGGATATATCCATATGATTTTTTGTATGCAGACTAGGAAAGTCATAAGAAATACGAAATCTAATTTATTGACGTATTGTCATCTTGTATAATGAGCGCAGTTGTTAAGTAGCTACAACGACAACTACTAGGGTAGTGCTAAGGTTAAGTTGTTCAATAATAAAACTAGTGACAAAACATATTAAAATTATTCAACAAAAATGCAAACATGACTCCGTTGTTTTCTTTTGTGTTATCCTATGCCTACCTGCCAAAAGAACGCGTCGGGATTCCTAGTACGCACGACGACATTTATCAAGCCATACATTTCCAATACCCGCTGATTTCTCATTATACGAAAAGTCTATACAATATGAGGTCAGCTTAAATATGTTGATATGTTGTCGTGTCTACCAACCGACCGAATTTTATGCCTGATGTATTGAATGAATTGCACCTATACCAGCGTGGTTAAGCCAGATTCGATTAATCGAATAAACCCAAGATTCGCACTAGCTCCTGTAGCCTCGTGTTAATGGTGCTACAGCGACCATTGCATATTAAGAAATATACCGGGGGGCGCGGTAATAGTATAACGTGCCCGTAGGATAGGTAAGGATTTAAGAGCCTACCGGATATGCATCCTAGAGTAAGCATTGGATTAGTGGAGAGATGGGGTAATTCTAATTATATCTATGGATGGGCATCATTTAACGGCCTTGCCGCTAGGTTGGTGAGCTTCATCGGTTAGTCTTTTGGCGGGGTTCTACTGCTTTCTCGATTCTTTTGTATGTCATTGCTCTGCTGTGTTGTGTTAGATGTTGTTATTTTCAATGTCTTCATCGGCAGTTTTGCTACTGTCCGTTTCCGGTATTTTGTAACTCATACTAGCAGCAATCTTGATCTTACTTCTGTCTTCGGCTGTATCCATCCAAATATTGATTCCCTTGTCGAAGTACTTCATGTCCTGTTTTAAATTGTCGCTCCAAGTGTAAAAAGGTCACCGAATTTTATGCCTGATGTATTGCTATAAAAAGCTTTGCAGGCGTAACCACGCCGAACTTGCGCCGCGAAATTTTGCAGATCAGGCACAGAACTTATCGTAAGTACGCCAACCATGTCATGGTTACATAATCAGCCTATAATGTTCCCACTGCTGGGGCACAAGCCTCCTCTCGGTGAGAGAACCATTAACATAATTAAAGAAATCAGAAAATTCTGGTACTTAACATATTCCACTTCTCTAGCAAATGAGTTTTAAATGGTTTTTTTTATTAATAAATCATTTCCTTCGCATTACCAACGTCAATGACTTCTTAATTAATATAAACACCTAAACGGTGTCAATTTATCAATATTCTATTTTGTATTCATTTGGTGACAGTGCAAGTGGCGTTTTTGTAGTGACTATAAGCTCAAGAGTTAAGTGCTTGTGAGGACTACGAAATTGTCCTAAATTAAAAAAATAAACCTTGGATATTAAATTCATTAAGGTTTTCAGGACCATAGGTGCGTATACCAAAAGGTAGGTATTTTTCTTTTTCATCATTATCATAGTCAATAATGTCTACTGCTGAATATCCATCAGTTACTCCAAAAATCACAAAAATGATAGTACGCACTTTGAAGAAAGCCGTATTCAGTAATCACAGTGTAAAAGGATTTTTTTATTTAACTTCAATTATATAAAGTGTTGGCATCATTTTAATAGTAATGAAGGCTATTGCGCAAAATGCTAGTGGTGCAAAGTTAATTATAAAATGGGGAATAACATTCCTAAAAAGTAACAGATCAAAAAAGCTTGAAACCCAGCCTTTAAAATATGCTCAGAACCAAGCTGTGCGAATAATTTATGTTTGATCATTCCAGATGAGCAGTAAGCACCTAGCACCAGTTTTCGCAGTGACAACATGCATGTTATTCACCTTCTTGCATCCAATCAAAACACAGGCCGCGAGCCCTTTATCATCTCTTATGAACTTCATGCGAGACGAAACAAATCAGTTCGATAACGAACCACCCGATGAAACCAACTTAATGTCTGTATATGACTTCATCATCATTGGAGCCGGCACGGCAGGATGCGTGCTTGCAAATCGGCTAACTGAAATCCCAGATTGGAACGTTTTACTTATAGAAGCTGGAACTAACGAAAACTACGTAATGGACATACCCATTTTAGCGGGCTATCTTCAATTTACATCCGTTAACTGGGCTTATAAAACGATGCCGTCTAATAAGTACTGTGCAGGATTTGAAAATACTCAGTGTAACTGGCCACGTGGAAAAGTAGTTGGAGGTTCCAGCGTATTGAATTATATGATATATACGAGAGGAGCAAAACCAGATTACGATAATTGGAAAACAATGGGCAACGATGGCTGGGGGTGGGATGATGTACTTCCATATTTCAAAAAAGTTGAAAATTATAATATACCAGCCTTCGATAATCCGGTGTATCACGGCCATGGTGGCTATGTCAATATCGAACACGCCCCCTTTCGCACAAGCAAAGGCAAAGCATGGGTCAAAGCAGCACAAGAAATGGGTTTTAAATATGGAGATCATAATGGAGCAGAACCATCAGGAGTGTCATTTCTCCAGTTGTCAATGAAAAATGGAACTCGACATAGTTCTAGTAGAGCTTTTTTGCACCCAATAAACGGAAGACAAAATCTTCACATATCCAAAGGCAGTATGGTCACTAAACTTACTTTTGACGATACCAATACTAAAGTGATCGGCGTAGAATTTGAAAAGTATAACAGGAAATATAGAATATTAGCAGATAAAGAAGTGATCTTATCCGCCGGTGCTATCAATTCTCCGCAGTTGTTAATGTTATCTGGTATCGGACCAAGGGATCATTTAGAATCGATGAGAATTAATGTTGTGAAGGATTTACCTGTCGGGTTTAATTTAATGGATCACGTTGCTGCTGGTGGTGTACAATTTGTAGTGCAACAACAAGATTCAAGTTTTTCATCGGAATCTATATTGAACCATTTAGGTTTAGTATTCAAGTGGATGAAGACGCACGAAGGTCCTCTGTCCGTACCTGGAGGATGTGAGAGTCTAATTTTTATGAATTTAAATGACAAGTTCAATTCTTCGGGCTGGCCCGACATGGAATTGCTCTTCATTGCTGGTGGCTTGAACGCGGATCCACTGTTGCCTCAGAATTTTGGTTTTGACAAACAAATATACAGCGACACATACGGACCCTTAGGGAAATCTGACACTTTTATGATCTTCCCTATGTTATTACGTCCTAAATCAAAGGGACGCATCGTGCTACAAAATAAAAATCCGAATGAATATCCGGCATTAGTTCCAAATTATTTTGACTATACTGAAGATTTGCAGAAAATTGTAGAAGGAATAAAAGTAGCCGTGGAAATTTCAAAGCAACCGGCTATGAGAAAAATAGGTGCCAAGATATACGAAGTACCGATCAAAGATTGCTTGAAATATGGACCATTCGGTAGCGATGCATACTTCGCTTGTCAAGCAAAGATGTTTACATTTACGATATACCATCAGAGCGGGACCTGCAAAATGGGAGTTCAGAGTGAAAAGACGGCTGTGGTCAGCCCTAGATTAAAAGTGCACGGTATTGAAGGAGTGAGAGTGATCGACGCTAGTATAATGCCCGATATAGTGTCAGGCCACACAAACGCTCCAGTCTATATGATAGCTGAAAAAGGAGCAGACATGATCAAAAGTGATTGGGGTTATTCATAATTATTTCAATATCCATGTGTTCGTGTTAAGTTGTATCAATTTTTGCAGAAGGATCATCTGTGACGTTTAAGGAACCAAGTTAATATTTTCTTATGTTTTGTATCTCCATAATATTATTTTTGCGATGCAATGCAACGCGATAATAACATCAATGTATGATTATGAAATGACGTAAAACTTTATTATGAAAGAATATTGTTCTTTTAACTACAGCCATTTGATGAATATACAGTGACTGAAACCCCCATATTCATAAACATGACTAAACCGCAGTGTTGGCTTCAATTACTAAAATTTCAATCAACAGATTAGTCAAAAAATTAGTTTTTAATAAATCAATCACGATTGAAAATTTCAGTTTTAGTTTTAATTAACTACATCTTCTATCATCAATTTTAGTTTCTAGTTAAAACTGAAACTCATCTTCCTTTGTGAAGGGAAATATTGAGGAACACCGTTGAGGAACTTATAAAATTATTGACATTTTTATAATCTTTTCAAAAATTATCTAAACTTTAAAGTTGGTCAACGTAAAGTTCCCATTGTGATCAATTGTTGTTCTAACACTATGTATGCTTCTTTTAATGAGGTTTTCCATCTTTAAATCTAATCTGCCTTCTTAAATAGAATAGAATACTCTTTATTATGTACACGATATAAATTACAGACATAAATATAGAAACTGTACAAAAGGTGACACAATGGGCGGTCTTATCGCTAAGAGCGACCTTTTAAAGACAACCTTAGGATAGATTTAAAAACGGGAAGGACAGACAAATACTGTAGGTAGTCCGTGGTGTACCATTTACATAATACAATAAATACATACATAAAGTATATTATATTAATCTAAATAAATATATACACATACATATAAATATATCCATACAATAATAAACATGAAACAGGAGCAAAGAAAATATAATGATGATGTTTAAGGAGAGAAGAAGTGCTTTTTTACATAATAAAAAAAATAGATCTGCTAATACTTAATTGCCAACTGGACCGCGGTCATTTGTGGTTTATAAAATTATTTACAAGTCTTATTTTACTACCTTCCCGTCATGAGTGTCGTTTTTATGGTAGTCGAGGGTGCTCAAGCCGAAAGTGAGGTCAAAAGGAAAATCCAATACGGCGGTTGTGAACATTTTCACTCACTATCGGTATCAACACCATTGAAAACCATTACAACGATACCCATGATGAAACATTTGAAAATGTTCGCAGCCACCATTTTGGATTTTCATTTTGTTCTCACTATAAGCTTTACCACCCTCGAAAACCATGAAAACGAGACCCATGACGAAAACCTTGAAAAATTTCGCAGCTGCCATCTTGGATTCTTATTTTGATTTCACTATCAGCTTTGACACACTCAAACCATAAAAACGGCACTTGACGAAACATTTGAAAATGTAATTAAAAAGGCTTCAAATAAAAAGATCAAAATGGGAAGTTTCCGCAGACCAACTTTAAAAGTTCAGATAATTTTTAAAAAGAGTAAACATAATAAACCGGTCAAGTGCGAGTCGGACTCGCGCACCGAAGGTTCCTTATTGTCTAGTTAAAAATAATTTATCACGGGTTTTTTTTAATGTAGGTACCTACAAATTTACAGTTTCCGGATTTTTTCCTTTACTTGTGCTACATAATCTTGCTTGTTGCCAAATTTAATGATTCTTGGTCACGGGAAGTACCCTATAAATTTTGATTCTCTTGATAAAAAGATACGGCCGTTTTTTGCGGCATAAACGGCCGTATCTTTTTTTTTACGTTAACTTAGAAGTTTGATTTTTTCACAGCTTCAAGGGACTGTAGAACTGAGTATATGGTTTTAATTTCAACTCAATACCTCCACGCGTTCCCAAGATAATATATTATTACATCGATATTTTTACATCGTTCTCACATTATATAATTTTAAATTCAAAAGTAATGATGTAACTAATATTTTTGTAAAATATAATTTAAAAAAAGTGTCCATGGAGTTTCTGGCCCGTTCTTCTCCATAGGTACCTATGCTTTGGAATGGGCAACTAGCTTCATATTTTCTGACAGACCGCCTACTTGACAATTCAAAAGTATAAATAAATTGTTTAATTGAAAATTTGAAATAAATGCTTTGAGTTTGAGACGGACGGACGGACAACAAAGTGATTCTATAAGGGTTCCGTTTTTTCCTTTTGAGTTACGGAACCCTAAAAAGTAAAAGCATATACATACACATGTACGTATTATTTAAACTTATTATATCTACTAGTAAAGGAATAACAGAAGAAAGTAAAGTTCAACCAACAGAGAGAAAGTATAATTAAGATTGATTAAATACCTATTTACGTGCATGTTTGCACACTATGTTTAAGTAATAAAAGAATAAACAATTTGTTTAATTATTTTATTAAAATATTGCCCCTTGAAAATTAAAAACTAAATCTAATAAATAAAAAAACAATAATAAAAAAAAATAATAAATAATTATTATACGTTATTATTAATATATCATTATTTATACGACTAAAACTAACGCAATCGTCAATCGTTAGTTGAAACTAATCTCGTTAGTTTTAGTTTCAATCGTCAATTAACTTTTGACCGCCACACGTCATAAAATCAAAAACGTGCCCTCGGCGTCAAAGTCTGTCATGTAGTCGAACCGTAGCGTGCTGGGCACATTTTGGTTTGTCATCTATACATGACTGTGGCGGTCAAAAGGTTAAAGACACTGCTAAACCGAGTATAGTAGTCCCACTGCTGGTCTTAGACCAGTTTCATTAATATCTTGAGAAAACTAGAATGTCCATAATAATATTAGGGTCCATTGCCCTCTCATTTCATTAACATAAAAATTACAAGGATGACTTATTTATAAATATCGTTTTCATGAATAAAGATAAGGTGCAGCGCAGACGACAGACTATCCGTGACGGACTTTTTAGTCTGTGAAAATAGAACCTATGCAAATTATATGCAGTAACGCACACGACGCGCAAAAAGTCCGGCGCACAAAAAATCCGTGTAATTCGGGCAGACCGCACCGCGCCGGGCCGCGCCGCTCCGCACAAAAAGTCTGTGAAAAAAATAGACCGTTTGCTTCAACGCGCTCTAACGCAGACGGCGCGCGGCGCACACTTTAGTCGGCAATCTGCATTTGCTAGGGGTGGACATAACGCACGCGATCTATTATCATGGCGCCAGAGGTCGATGTAACGATGTTAATTCAAGAAGAGAAGACCAATACACCTCCTCATTGTTGTTTCTGAATGAGTCAAAGCAGGTCTTAAAATAAATAGCAACTCATCAAATGTAGTAACAGACATTTTATACTTAATATTTGAAAAAAATTTCCGGATGTTGTTTTAGAATTGAATGTTTAGTATGGAACTGTCCCTTCAGTAATCTTTCCGAAAGTATAGGATGTACCCAAAATTGTCTATTTCTTCTTCTTTTTCTGTACTTCATGTACAAAATAATACTTCGCGATCTCTGCCCGATTTCCATAGCGTCTACGTCCCTACAGCTCTGCCGACAGAATGATCGAAGATGTGCGTCGTGTGCGTTGAGTCTGTGAAAAATCCGCGACAGACTTTTTGCGCGCCATGCAGACTTTTTGTGCGCCACAGACTCGATCGCACAAAAAGTCTGCCGTCTGCGCTGCACCTAAACGTTGTATTACGTCTGTATAGTTACACAACGCTTTGACTTCTTCTTTCGAAAGTCAAATTATTCACGACTGAAAGAGATAATTCGGTGTGTAACTATTCATCTAATATAATCCGTTTATTAGTAAGAGGTTATAACTTATCTTACTAAAATACTGTGTTATGATAAAGGCTAAATTATGGAAATTCGATAAGCTGTGTTAAATATTGGTGAGTTGAAGAATATCGTTGATTAAATAAAATATGTCAATAAAATAAATCTAATTTATATCTGAGAATATTTAATTTTATTTCGACATAAGACTATAAAGATAAGATAAAATAAATATTTTTATTTAATAAATATTTTTATTTAATCATTTATTTCAAATTTAATCATTGATTTAAAAAAGATGTTAACGCCTTACTGAATTTGAAAGCAACATGGCCAGATAGCGTTCTTGCTTTTAAACTAAGTTTGGTGCAAATTCTTACCGTTAGTGAATAATACCATTATCGATGCATTTTATTCTAAAAGAGATTGAATTAAACCATAATAAAATTGAAAAATATTAAGAATCTTAAAAGAATTTTACTGAATAAGCTCTGAACTAGGGCAACCTGTGCAAAAGCCGGTTTCGACGCCTAGTCGTCAAGTTTTAGCAAAATTACGAACTGATACTTTGCTTAGAGTGGACGCCTAATTGCATAAAAAAGTTAACTTGTTAAAATTAGATAAAAATCCAAATATTAATATCATCTCATAGGAAATAATTCAACAGATAACAATCATCAAATGTCCAGAAATCGACAAAAAATCGTTTCTACTAAACTCCATCAAGTACAGTTTAGTTACAAGATTCCTTGCATTTTAGCCGTAGCAAGAGGTGTATGCAATAATTGTTGCTATAAATGAAAAGTTGTAATTAAAATAATTCGCAAGAGCAAACGTGCTCGTAGGAAGGAAATATTCCAATAAGATGTTGACCATACTTCCAGGATTGTCCAGATAGCCTGATACAGTGCTAACTTTAGTGGTAAAGATTACCGTATCCTGTACTAGTTTAAAAAACTGTAGTTAACTTCTTAATATCTATCAATAGCGGTCATATATTTTCGTAGTCTTAAACATAATACATTAAATTTTATCCCTTATTAAGAGAGAAGGGAGAAAAAATGAAATTGAATTGATTGTTTAAGATCATTTTTCCTCCCAAAATTTTACCCATTTTCACCGGTTTTCGCTATCTAAAATTTTGAACTGATTTATTTAAACTGCTGATTGTCCCTCTGCCACGTTCATCACTGCAAATGTATGAAATAGCATTGCAACATACTCTCTTTATAAACAACATTCTACACTATATAGCTATTTATTTCTAAGTAAACTTTTTCATGCCTACTTACTGGCAAAACCTGTCCCTTCGTTTATAACAAACATCTTATTTGAATACGACCTCGCATATCTAACCTCCTGTACTTAGGTGCATTTATAGTATAACGATAAACTCTGTTTGATGCCAAGTTTAGAAATTAGCATTAAAATAATATTCAAGTATAATATTTTACACACAGTTGCAGTGAAAATGGTGGGTGCCTTTATGGTCAAATTGAATAAAAATGAATCCCTTTATAAATGATCTACAAGACATGATATGCGAAGGAATGAGAAGCATATGTAGCTTATTACAAGATATGTGTTAATCTGGATGGATATAAGAGTCAAATAAATCATTTGAATTGAATTGAATGTGAGTCGGACCAAAAAGATGGATAGAATATGTAAAATATGGTATGGCTAGGCAGAGTGAACTCTGAGATGACGACTATTGGCCGATTCCTATACTGCCCACCTGAGCCTAAAGTGTAGTAATAGGCTTTTTGGTCGGTTTTGAGTTAAATATAATTATTCTGAATCCTCATTAAATGGGGATTCAGAATATACATTTAACTCAAATGCCTATTACTGCATTTTAGACTATATTTTTTTTTTCAGGATGGGAAATCATCAAATGACCCCTCCCGCTCTGGGTGGAGCGGAAGCGAAAATAAAAACTTAGGGCTGATACTTTTAGTGTTCATCTTAAAAGAATTATTGAACTCGGCTTGGACTAACGAAAAGAATTCATTATACAAAATATTAACATTGTTCACTGTAAGGTTCTGATTACTTAATTTACAAATTAAATTGCTATTAAATTTATTTAAATTACTTGATGTTATTGGTCTGGATTGAATCTGCACTTTTTGTATTGGCATGTTGGACTCAAAAGTTACAGTTTGACCACTGTGATCAGAAGGGAGATAATTAACAACGGCTTTATCTAAATAGTCGCAGCAACAAAAAACATTATCAATACATGTAGCAGTAGTCGTAGTTGTTCGGGTTGGTTCTACAAACACATTTGACAAATTGAACGATTTAAACAAATTTAATAATCTACTGGTATTTAAATTATTTTCTAAAATATTAATATTAAAGTCACCACAAATAATTTTTGACCTATTACTAGTTGCAAGTTTTGCCAAAACATCTTCCATTACTGACTCAAATATAGAATAGTTTTGATAATTTGGGGGTCTGTAAACGCACACTATAACATGCTTATCTAGCTCAACACAAGACAGTTCAATGCTATGTTCAACTGATAGTTCAACTATGTCTTTACGAGGTTTGAATTTAATACAACTTTTAATTAGGATTAGTGAACCACCACGCGGCATCGAATATCGATTAAAACAACTGGCCACACTATAATTGTCATAGTTAATTAACAATGCACAATTAACATTGCTTGAAAAGTGACCTTGTATTTTCTTTAACTTGTTGGAACTCTTTAGTTACAGTGGGTTTTTTAACTTTATTTTTATGGAATCATCTCCTTAAAGGGAATGTGAAGGTAGCTCGCGAAATTCAAATTTTCTTATAACGTTTTTTGTAATTTACAGGTGAGTGTTCATGAGCACAAAACAGAAATAGTCGACAGCTGTACGTCATGACTGTAACAAGAAGGCTTCCACCCAGCATGATGCTGTGCACAGCGCTGATTTTCAGTAAAACAACAAGTAGGAATGAGTAGTAGTAGATAGTACTTTCAGTATGTTCATAGAATCATATTTTGTAAAAACGTAAGAAAAATTTAATTTCGCGGGCTACCCTGGCGCTTCCCCCTTTCATGATGTCTAGAATCCGCCATTTTGGTTTAATAAAAACAATACCCAGCCTATACTATAACCATTGGGCGACCCAGACGATTCGATACACACCTCATGTATTATTAAGTCATCCAGCTTAGTGGATGCTTTGAGAGTATAAAGAAAATCGCACATACAAAGATTTATGCCTGAAAAGCAATTCTGTCTTTGTTGTGGCTAGGGATTGCATTCCCGCATTTCCCGAGATTGATCAATCCCGCGCGGGATCCCGCATATTTGAAATTATTCACATGTAGTTCAACTTTTTGCCCCGTTTGTATGTAAGATAAAGTATTAATTTTTTGATCTTATAGGGCTAAAATAAAGTATTAATTTTCTGATCTTATAGGGCTATAAGATCGAAAAATTAATACTTTATCTTATTTAAAATTATGTTATAAAATCGAATTGAAACTACAGGTTTTTGTTTAAAAAATCAAGTATTATTAATTAAACATGTCTTACATTATGCAACAAAAATTATTTGTTTTCTAACATAAAATAAAATTTGGTGGTATGGTAAATTTAAATTTGCGGGATCCGCGGATCCGCGTTTTGAAGGTGCGGGATCCAGCAGATAAATAAGTGGAGCGGGATCCCGCGGGAATGCCGGATCCCGTTTTGCGAGATTGCAATCCCTAGTTGTGGCGCAGTCGGGTAAAAAGACGTGCTGCACAGACCCCAATCAAATTGAGATAGGCTAACCGGATGATAATTATTTAACATGCTAAAAAAATACCTTAGGTATCATACGTTGCTAAACTGATAATATCGCGATTCGCAAACTGAGCCTTGTAAGCACTAATTATGCAGGTTTGATGTTGGTACATAGGTTATTTATAATAAAACATCATTAATTATTACGTTACTCAACCAGTCCTTCCGACATTTGTTTACAAACGTGTAATTCCATTAAAAATAAAATCTATTTGGCTAACCAAAAAAATAAGCAAAGAAAAAAGGACAAAAGAAATAAAGTTTTACCTTGATGATATTGTACGTACCTATATATTATTTATTATGGAGTTTAAATTATGTTTTATAGGTTTTTAGTTAGAAGACGCATCGCCGATGTTGGTGATAAGACCGCGAGGCTGAAATGGGACTGGGCGAGCCAGACGTACAGGATGCATCAGAACAGATTGGCCAGGGTTGTTAGGCCTAAGGCGTTAGGCCCTGGCCAATCTGCCTTTGACGTTCAAAAGTGTAATGTGTGTGTGCCTTTAATGTGACTATTTGAAATAAATGATTTGACTTTTAGAAACGCTGGCGTCCGGGGGGAGGAACCCGCCGGGGGGGATGGGGGAACTTTGCCCAGAAATGGGACAGTATAGGTTAATATTTTTTTTTAAGTTTAGTTAATATTAACATTCTAACCATAAACTTATCACACATGTATAAATTCAACGGGTTAATTAGAACAATTGTTGGCACAGAGGCAAAATGCATATTGAATGAGAATTTAAAGCCAAGTATTCACTATTCACTAACGAAAAATTATATTATATTTGTGTTCTTGTCACCAATCACCAACGCGGCAGTATTGTATATCAAAGGAATAGGCGTAATGCATATACCTATTTATTGTGCTGTACATTTGCTTAGTTAGGATTGGGAAAATCAGTTGAAACTTGGGAATAGAAACATCCACATAATAGGTAGATAGTTGATAGTAATAAAAATGCTTACTGCCACCTGTCTACCTACGACTATCAAAGTAAGTAAACATTAAAGCAAATAATTACTTGTCTGCTTTAATAGTAGATTTTACAACAAGTGCACAAAACAAACCATTTCTATCCGAGACTTTTAGCAGCCCGAGCCGAAGGCGAGGGCTGATAGTAATGTCGAGGATAGAAATGGTTTTGTGGACGAGTTATAAACTCTGCTTTTCACTTCGATTGCGAGGAAATAAAACAGTAGTATAACATAACATTTCTTTAATTAAAATTCAAAGTAAAATTAGAACAGTTTTGAATACTGAAGGAAATTATTTTTTTTTAAATCTTACGACATTGATATTAGGCTGCAGACCTATACAGCCTACTATTAAATTAATTTTGTAATAATAATTTTCTTAAATCAACTAACCTACCGTACTTGAATTAAAATTTTAATATCTATTATATCTTAAAAAACACATAAGGCAAATAAATTAAAGTAAATATTATATAATAACAAATTCTATCTATGAACTTCTTATTGCATTTAGCTGTATGGCTCATTTTCTTTGCCTTAATATAATACATTTATGAGTAGATACGTTAATGCCCTTGTGCACAAAATTCGATTTTGTGCAGCCTATACCCTGCACAAAGAAGCACTTTCAGAGCATGAGAAGTGAAAATATTTTTTTTTTTATTTAAAAACGTTGTTAATTAAGGCTACCGAATATTATAAAATATTCCGACAGGGTTCATCATCAACAAAGTTTGATTTTAATATTAATAGATTTTAATATTAATTTGCTCCTTAACGAACGTCAGACTATGACTGATGCACTCAATGAAACGGGCTTCCAAATTTAGAATAAAATAGATAAACACACGAGAAACAAGTAACACTAAATCTGTGATAGACCATATTTGCTCAAACTTGATCTCAGGAAAATTCCATGTGGCGTACATCAACTCGACCTTGTCGGACCATAATCAACTCTATCTTGAATTGAAAAATCACAAACACGTCCCAAAATAGAAGACTAGTTTCTCAGTGACTAACTTCGAAAGGCTGTATAAATCCGTAGTAAATCAACATTTCATAAACGAGGAACATATCTATGAAACCCTAGAAAGCTTCATTATATCACAGTTACAGCAAAATAAAACAACAAAAATTAAAATTATGAATAAACCAAGACGACTGGATAAATAAGAAAATATTAGATGAAGTTGATGAGAGAAATATACGTAATCAGCCTTAAACGTTCCCACTGCTGGGACACAGGCCTCCTCTCGGTGAGAGGGAGTGGGCTGTAATCCACCACGCGGGCCCAGTGCGGGTTGGTAGATGTCACATGTCTTAAAATGTTTGGTTCTAGGACATGCAGGTTTCCTCACGATGTTTTCCTTCAACGTTAAGTAAAGCGCCTGTCTGGGTTCGAACCTACGACCTACAACTCGTAAGTCGTGGCTGTTACCACTGGGCCACCACTGACCACTGAGAGAAATATAATCTGGAGAAAACATAAAGCAGACCCTAATAACCCTATACTGGAAGAACAACTAAAAAGATGTGCTGTATTTAAAAGTATAAGAAATACTAGGAATAAGTATTACTACGAAAATTTTAAGAAATGCGAAAATGCCAAAATAAATATGGAGTCTAATAAATAACTTAGCTAGTAATAGAATTAAAACTGTTTCCACCCCTCCTAAACTTATAGTTAACACTTGTGAAATTACAAATGGGGACAAAATTTGTCAAAGCTTTAATGATTTTTTCTCGACAATTGGTGCTGACTTAGCCAATAAAATACCATTGAAATAACACAACAATTTAACCAATACTCTTAATTACACTACAGACATACCTAATAATGAATTAACCGTATTTGAGCCATGTACAGTAGAAGAGATAAATAAAATTATCGATGATCTAAACACAAGCTGCGGCATAGATGGGATTACTGCCAAAGATATCAAATGTATAAAAAAGTTGATTCTAGATCACTTGCATTAATAAATGCTTTAAAATGGGAAGGTTGCCGGATAGTCTAAAAGTTGCAAAAGTAACGCCAATATACAAGTCTGGAAGCAAATCTGACCCTAGCAATTACCGACCTATGTCTGTGCTACCTATACTATCAAAATTTTTTGAAAAAATAATTTTCAGACGCCTCTTACACCAATTAAATAATATTGTATTTCCTTTATAGCCAGCAATACGGGTTCCGTCCTAAATCGAACACCCTATCAACCACAATAGAATTAATAACTAAAATTAAAACATCAATTGACACGAAACTTATAAGTCTGGGAATCTTCATCGATTTGAAGAAAGCATTCGATACAGTTTGTCATTCTCTTTGGCTTAAAAACTCAGTAACGTGGGAATAACGGGATCGGCATACAGAGTCATGGAACCATACCTTACAAACAGGTTTCAAATAGTCAAAATAAACAATTATGAGAGTACACCAACTAGATTAAATTGCGGAATACCGGATCAATTTTAGGACCTCTACTTTTCCTTGTGTACGTAAATAACATAAATTACGTTAATGTTACTGGCGAGATCACTCTGTACGCTGACGACACTTGTCTCTTCTATTTTGGACATGAGATTGTCGTTCAAGAGATTGTCAGGAAAGCGAAAGCTGACCTATCATCACTTAATTAATGGTTCAAGTACAATTTGCTAACCAGCAACCCGAAAAAAACGTCGTATATGGTCTTTGCAGCAAAAAACAAAAAAAATACCTAGCAATATTACACTGTCCATAAATAATGAATCCTTACAAAAGTCAACAAACGAAAAGTATTTAGGCTTAACTCTGGACTCTAGACTATCATGGTGTAATGTAATCAAATTGAAAACATGCGTAACAAAATCTCTTCGCTCACTGGGGCATTACGTAGACTTTCTGGTTGTATCCCACATAGAATTAAACACATGATATACAATGCACTCGTGAAACCTCACCTAGAGTATTTAGTAGAAATCTGGAGATGTGCTGCTAAAACCTACCTAAATGATATTCAAGTAATACAAAACAAACTTATTAAAACTCTGTACAATTACCACTACCTAACATCAACTAAACAAATATACAACGACACTAAGATATTCAACATACAACAACTGAGAATAAATATCTTCAAACCGAAGTTTGTGTGCGAGCAACAGTGTAAAAAATACTCGCAGATTTGACAGACTGAAAGGTTTGACGTCAATCCAGCCGCCATGACAGATTCCCCATTTTGACAATCAAAACTTAAATACCTACGGTTATAATAATGAGATACTATAGTCCGCGCGGAATTAATTGGCCGCGCCTTAGGAATGTGATCGGTGGGACGGAGGGACGGGGGCGCTCATTACTCAGTACCTGGGTTGCGAACACTAGGCATCCCCGCCGCCCTCAGCCCCGTCCCCATCTAAGGCGCAGACAACTAGTAACCGCGCGGAATGTAGTTCTGTTAATGATATTGATAACATTTCTCTGAAATAGGTACATATATATTATTCATATTATGCGGTAAATAAACCACGAAGAACATCACTAAACTGGTATCAAATCTTAACGACGACGACGATTAATTATTTTACTAAGGCGAAAGCGTCATGGCGGAATTTAGAGTTTCTAACGTTTTTTGCAATTTGCAGGTCAGTATCAGGTTGTATATTAATTTAAATAAAATTCGCGGATGTAACAAATATTTATTTATAGAATTATAATCATAAAAATCATCATCAACAACTCGCTAAGTCCATATTATCCTTCAGGAAGTCATGACATTTGAAGATTCTAACTCAAGGAGTTGTATGGCTGATTGTAATGATAATATAAATATCTGTAAAGACATATTTGTATACGTGTTACAACCGTCAGGTTGTACTGACCTACAAAAAAAGGAAGTTTTGAATTTCGCAGGCTACCTTTGCGCGTTCCCCTTAAGGGAACCCCGAAATGACTTCAAATGTATTCAAATATATAAAGTAAAGACAAAGTTTCTTTTGACTAGTTCGTTCACCCGTTTCGCAAATTTGCTGTAGATACCTGCAACAAAGAAAAAACAATACGTTAGTAAGTTCGTCGTTATCATTAGGATGTTTGTATTGCTCCAATAATTCAATATATTGTAACAAAATACAATGACAATAACATAGTTTCGTAGTAATTCGCATTCCGACATATACTTTTCACAGAATCACCTTCTCTGCCTAACTACCTACGAAGGCTATACTTTCGATTCATTATGAGCAAAGTTACGAATGTGTCACAGTGAAAAGCTAAGGTTAAATTAACCTAAAGCCTTGTTTTCGTGACGGTGGTATGTACGGTTGCCATGCCATTTGATATCAATCACCCCCAAAGGAAAACGTAGAACTTTCGTTGCGAAATCTCAACGCAGTTTTAAGAAGCAGGCTCATACCAACCAGACTACACTACATTTAAGTAATCGATACGTTATACATTCACCGCTCCTCGTACGTGGTAACTTTGCAGGTAAGTAACTAAGCTGAGAATCTGTAAGCTATTATCGTTAATAGAAAAAAATCGCACGAAAAGTTTTTTATTATTAGGCATACGCATCTTCATGCTTCTGCAAAATGCTATAATGGGTGTCTCAGTAAAAGTGCACTTTTTAAATTTAGAATAATTTTTTTTTTCGTTCGTTTAATTTTCCTATTATTTATTTATTTTAATTTACCTATGTTTATTCCGATTATTAAAAATGAAGCGCTTTTCAAAAGAAAAACGCGTTATAATTGTGAAAACTCTTTACAAAAATGGGAAAGTTACGCTGAAACCGCTCGAAAACTCTTTTTTAATACAGTTGCTCAAAAAGTGTGTGCTCAACTCTGTGTAAAAGTCATGGATAATTTCATGAAAAGAGTGATGGCCTGTCATCAGAGCCATGGGGGCCATTTGCTGGATAATTTATTCCATACTTAATCGGAACATGTCTTCTTTACAATCCAATAAAAATATCACAACTCTCTCATAAAATACAGGCTTTTATTTTAAAATGAAAAAGTGCACTCTTATTGAGACATCCTATATAATCAAGAGCGTCCTTAGCTATTTTAGTGTATTCTCGTAGAGCGAGCCCATACGCTTGATTGAAACTTATCAGTTTCACCTTGTCTAAAAAATCCAACAAAATATTTTAATGTTCAATTTGTCGATTTGCTAACGAGTCTCGTTAATAAATCGACAAATTGAACAATAAATTATTTTTTAATACAGTTGCTCAAAAAGTGGCGTATTGCAGGGACGTATAGCGTTCGGGAAGTGGGTTATTACATACTCGTGCTTTTTTTTTTACCTTTCCCGAACTCGTGCGTAATCTTTCCCAACTGTCAAAATAATGTCTATTAAAAAGAAAAACCAACCATGAAGTTATTACTAAAAAAATTCATAGAAGTTTTTATGATTCATGCAAATACGTAAGTATATTTCTAAAAAGAAACTACTAATTTGTTTCAATATCAGATTTAATGATTTGATTGAATGAGTTAGGTTAGGTTTCATTTCATTTCATCTCATTAAATTTCATTTTCATTTCATATCAATAAAAAAATTCTACTGAAGACTTGGCTGTATGGGCATAGTTCCCTTTGCCTACCAGAACGGGTGAAGAAAAAAAATCTCTGCTTATATTTTACGGTTGGCGCCATTGGTTAGTTGGGTTTATTGTGTTTTTATTATTTTATTAAATTGCTTCATTTTTTCGCAACTGTATTAAAAATAGTCGTTCAGTACACGTGCGAAACCGTCATTGCAACTTGTTCCGACTGTCAAACCTCGCCTTCGGCTGCGCCTCGGCTCGGGTAGACATTTGTCGGAACTCTTTGCAATGACAACCTTTCCGCACTTGTAATGAAATATACTATTGTTGGATTTTTGACAGAATCATTAATTTATTTAAATTGTTTTATCCTTTTCCAAGTACATTTAACCACCCGTGGGTTTAAAAAAAAAAAGAATTGTGAAATGTAATTTCGTAACACACTAACAGTACCTAGCAATAGCTTTTATTTTGACAGTTCAACAACATTCATTGCGTTATTCACGTTGTTGTGTAGACACATTTTTTGAACATACGAAGCAATGGATTAACAATATCCTTCAAAATTATTCAGATTGTGATTGAAAGTGTGTTACGCAATTAGGTTACTGTAACTGGTCGCAAAACTCGCCGGTGAGCAAGCGGGCGTCGTCGGCACACTGCAGTCGAACTTGATACGTCCAATACGCCGTAGTCCGAATACTAGGACCAGAATATATCCACTAGTGTTTTATCAGTGTTTTCGCGGATTTTCATGACCACGTAAGTTCTTATTTAGGTACAGACGCCAGCACATCAAGCTACTACAATCTGTCAAATTTCTTTAATAGATTTTTCAACTTTATCGCTAAAGCATAAGGCTCAAAGTTGATTGTGAAAATTTGTCAGATTTGGGTAGCTTGATGTGCTGGCGTCTGTACAATTGTTTTCTTATTTTGTTTTTATTTTTTAATTATTTATAGTTATCATTGCGGTAAGCTAATCACGGTAAGAACATATAGCAATTATTGGTAGAACATATAGCCCGTGGTCACACAAGGTGACCACGGGCTATATGTTGTAGGTATCATTGCGGTAAACTAATCACGGTTACATTGATTAAAAAAATACCGAAGTATGTACAGAGTTAATAAACGGCCACTTGTTGATATAGAACTATGAACCTGGTATCGTAGGTACCGTGTTTAGATATCAATACCCATCGCGTCTGCGGAGTTTACCTAGCCAATTTAAGGGGCTTACAGAACTTAAACACAAAAAACGCAAGTTTTAGAAACAATAAAAGTATATGGTCGACTACAGTAAACAAAATCAGAAAAATATATGATATTCTTCAGGATATATGCTAGGTAGATAGTGTGTTGAAAACATAATACAACTAATTTGATACGATAGAAATAAATCATGAAGATTAGAACTTTTTTTACAATAAAAATACTAATATACATACAATCATTCTGATGTTTTGACAGCTGATTATTCTACAAGCAACATACTAAAACACTAGTGTTTTAATTTTTTAGTCCAAACAAAGTTTTTTTTTTTTTTGTAATTAAATAATTGCTTCATATTTTGTAATAAATTACCTACCAGCGTTGTGTCGTCGCGCTTCTCTTTTTTTTACAATGCAGTCCGACAGTGACCGCGCTTTAGGTCATGTAAGCCCCTTAAACTAACCCTGTATAAAGGTTATTGGTAGAACATATAGCCCGTGGTCACCTTGTCATTGTTCACTAAAGTCGCCAGTGAGCTGTGCCAGTGAGGCAGTGTGTATACAAACGGGCGTCGCGTCTGCATACTTAAGAGTCGAACTTCATACTTAGCATAGACATTAGTCTGTATCGTAGGACCAGAAAACATCCACTAGTGGCTTATCAGTGTTTTCTCGGACATTCATGACCACGTAAGTTTTTATTTATCTCATCATAATATAACTTTTTTTTTAATAATTTCCTTTTATTTGAATCAATTAGCGAGGCATATGTACTTTGCGGTAAGCTAAGTTGCTAAGCTAATATTGAACTTACACATCTCACCGAATACGGTTATATTGTGTAAGAATGAATAATTCGGAAGTAAAGAGTTAATCGACCCACTGGTTTTAATAAAATAAACGCTTATTTGCATATTTATATAGAAAATATTGATCGAAGAGAAAAAGTGACTAAATTATAAAGCTCATCAGTGTTATTTCTGTAAGTAGGTTTGGAATCATATTTAAAAACTAGATGAGGTCGGCGTTTCCTATCTGACTACTCTGGAAGAAAGGTCGAAACAAACTCACGAAGTTACAGTCTCTTTTGAAGTCCAGACATACCCTTGGTCAGATCATGTGAACACCTTGTAGATTGATGTCTGAAATGATGTTTTGAGGAAAGAACTACACAGATTGAGTGGACCTGACTAGTCAGTGCACGCATTTGTCATTAATCGTCTCAGCGATATGAGTGCTACAGTTTAAAAAAAAAAAACAAGCTTCTAAGGCTACGTAACAAAAAAACAGGCCATTTGTGTGACATATTTTGATAAGTACTTGCAAATAAATCAAGGGCTCTCTCTCTTTCCTTCAATTCGCCCACTCCTTGCACGTTATTCGTTTTAATTTAATTGATGCGATGTTATGTTCCGTGACCCCCGCAAATGACCCCTGCGCTGCAGTTCTTTAAGTACAGGTGCTCCTAGATGTTATTTAAGAAAATTGCAAATAAACAATAATGTTTAATGATATTATAAAATGTTCGTAAAACAAAAAGACGAAACCGTATACGTGTGTTAAATTAATGTCGCCATTAATGCGACGCGGTGTATAAACTTTCTTATTGAAATACAAGGCCAACCAGCAACTTTAAAGTTAGGCCATAACATAACTAACATTCGTAGACTTTAATGAATAAATAGTGTTCAATTCTAATCTCTATCTAATATAATCAGGCTAACTTGCCGAGTTTTAGTACAAAAATAATCTGATAGAATCGTCCGTTGGTATTTATGGCTGGTACATATTTATATGAACGCACTGTTCCTATAAACAAAAACGAATCGTTTTGCTTACTTATGGTAGCATTTTTTAATGCCAAACTAGGCATATAAACAGATTCGTTAGCTAATTTTACCTATAATAGCTACTTCCATATAGGAGGGTCTACTTATGCAAAGCTATGCGGTCTTTGCTATATTATTGATAAAGATACAAGAGTCCTAATTTTCATTTGAACCAATAACGGCCCGTAAATTATAGAAATCGGACATAAGACGCAAACATAGTCAAAAGGTTAAACCTAATTATTGTTTATGGACAAACTGGTCTTTAAGCGTTGGTAAACAGATAAATATTTGTAGATACATGCACATTTTTTTTACAATTAAGTACATTTGTCTACTTAGTTTACAATGTGTAGTTATTTCAGGTTCCAAATTACAATTTTTTTAAGTTATTATTTGGACTCATAGCTTCCGTCTTGTTACTAGAGTCAATGGATCTCACTATTATATCACGGACACAGAACGTGAACCTCTAGGCTATATTACCATGACAAGCTTTGTTGCGAAATCACATGGTTTTCCTTTTATCAAGATACCTACTTAACGTAACCGCAAAAATCTGGTCCTTTTGATCACCCCCGAGCTTTCTACGGCCAAGAACGGCCAAGGTAGCAATTATATTGGTAGCCTAAATTAACTCGTACTTATTGATTAATTGTATCCATGTGGGTTGATGATAATAATATGTTTATTTGTACAAAGATAATACATAAGATACACTAAACATGATTGTACAAGCAGTGGGCAGAGGCAAGTTGAACAGCTGGCTCTTGGACTAAGTAAAAGGATACTTGTATCTTAAGAGATAACAACTAAATTGACACTTAAAGGCTCCTGCAAACAGGCGCGACGCGCGACGCGAATCGCGCGCGTCACAAAGGCACCGCTCGTTGCGCGACTTGCGGTGCCTTTGTGTCGCGTGTCGCGTCGCGCCTGTGTGTACGAACCTTAACCCTGCTAGACTGGTTTGTTAGTTATAAAAAAAAACTAGTGACCTGCCCCTGCTTTGCACGGTTTTTACTACTTGACAAAACTTTGAGATTTATTTATTATACCGGGTGTAAATAGACACTTAATGAAGCGGAGTCACTTGTACCCCCGTCATTGTGATCATTTGTTTTTACTGGACCATAGCTGAGAACCTTCTGGTTACGGAGATATTGAAATTCCAACTTTTACTGACGTTTTCTTACGAAAACATGTTTTTAAAACACAACTTTAAATACACCCGCGACTCCAGTACCTACCGTTGCATGTACCCATATGCACAATTGCCTGTGTTACATTGCGCACTACAGCAAACGGCTTTCTCGCCAAAAAGTTGTATCGCAGCAATTATTTTTGTGCAATGTTAATTAGTTGATACACAGAATTCGTAGTTGACGGCTTTGTGATGGGTCTTTTTAAGCAAGGTCAGTCAAGCTCCGCGCGTAACCTATGTGTTACGATACAATAGAAAATTAATTGTGGCTTATTAGCGGAACTTAATGAGTTAAACCCAGTATGTAAATTTTAATATCAATGTTTTATACACATAAACCTACCGGAATAAATTCTCTAAATGATGGTGAAATCCTCATCAAAATCCATTGCGTAATATAGAAGAACAAAGCGGTCACAAAGACAGACACGAAAAGCTACTTTAATTTATGGTATGTACAGATAACCCAAATAATCTAGAGTTAGTACTCGTTTGACGGTCGAATGTTAGGCTGCACGTAGTAACGCAACTCACTGGTTCAATGCGAATGCGACTGGTAGACTGGTATAATGTTGTAACAATGTTATTAATAACTGCATTTTAAGCATACGAAACTATGGCCTTCAGCGTAGACAGCGTAATACTATCAGTACGGGAGTTACTCAAGCTTGAAGAGTATTGTTCTAATTTTGGCACGTCCAATGAGATCCAAAGACATAAAATTGACGCAATATTTACATAAAAAATGTGTTGGTGCACATTGTTTAATGTATCTAATCGAAACTCACCTGTGGTGTATTCCTTTTTGCTTCCGAATGTTAAATAATGCATATCGTAAACCAGTAAATTAAGTTCGGCTGCCGTCGAGGATGCAAATAAAACCGATATAATTTACTTAAAGAATTTAATTAATATAATAATTACAATTAGATTGGTAAAACTAAGATGCGTGACAATTGTTCGATGTGAGAAACAAGAGTGAGCCACCAATATACAATCTGCGGTCACACGCTATAGGATTGCTGAGGAGGCGAATCTGAGCCATCAATGTGCTTCTAATGCACAATCATCGGTCTCACGCTATTGGATTGCTGAGAAGGCGAATCTCACGGTGAAGAGCGCGATGTAGTGTTAGTCATTGTCGTAAGAATTTAGGGTTCCGCAAGTAGCGACATAACATCTCCCTCCACGAGATCGGCAACTACACATTTGAAAAATCTAGTCGAAAATAGTGTCGATGGCGAAGCTGGATCAATCTCGGTGTTGCAGGCCTCCTTATCCTTAGTTTTAATGCCGATTCCATCAGTGGCTTTATGTAGTTGGTTCAATCTACGACGACGAAGTATAATGATGATAATAAGTACACATGCACCGGATAGTACAATGTATCCCGCTATAGTAGTGTGGTATATTATAGCTTCAGTGTTCGATGACTGTAGCGTTACAGGTTCTTATAGAGCGATTTCTTTATAGTTTTCATTGGTAGATACATTAAACGATTTTTCCTTTATAATTGGTAAGTTCATAATTTTCAATACCTTCCCTTTAGTTTGATCGTGACGATTGCTTCCAGTAAATGCTGGTTCTTAGCCACTTTGAGCATTCTATAGTTATCTTCAGAACAAACTAAACGAACTTTCGTAGGTTTAGGAAAGCTTACAATGAAGTGTTGGTCGTCTAGCTGTTCTATAGCTTCAGAAGAGAGGATGACTGATGTAAATTGACAGGATCCATTAATTTTCTGGTGTAGTATAAGCTACTGGATACAGTCCGATTTTTTTTGCCATGTTGGTGCTTTAATTATCCTCACAAAGGTGACCGAGGCTATTCTTCGGACATTTTGTCTCCATGTACAATAGATATTTTTCTTGAACCGCTATCAAAGGATGGGTTGGAATCAGGACCTTATTATCATGATTAGGAGCCAGGGATAATTTATATAGGATAAAGTTAGTAGGGTAAAGTATTGGAAATAAGCGTTTTCAAATGTCCTTTATATAATGAGCACAGCAAAAGAGTGGAACTCTCTACCTGCGTTTGTGTTTCCGAGTGCATACAACCCGAATCTCTTCAAAGTAAGAGTGAACAGCCTTCTTCTGGGTGAGCTCACTCCATCGTAGACTTTGTCTCTGTCATCTCTGACCTAGACTAGAGTCAATAGCAACCCCATTTCAAATAAAAAAAATAAAAAAATTATCACTATTTTTATTGTAATAATATCCTAGTCTAATTTTGTCAAAATATTCTCTGAAACTAATATCTACAAATTGTTCCTTATTATATAACATGCCTAATCTATTCCTTATTATATACCATGCCTAATCTATCCATCTTTATTTTGCAAAAAAGAGCTGTCCGAGCCATTTATAATCTACGTCGCCGCGAATCTCTCAGGGAACTTTTTAAAAGGATTAATATTATGACGGTACCTTGCCAATTTATTTATGAAAATATTATGTATGTAAGAAAAAATCTACATCTTTTTAATAAAATAAGCGATAGACATAATTTTAATACTAGAAATAAAGATAAAATACATCAACCATTTTTCAGATTAGCCAAGGTACACACATCTTTTATGGGGTACTGTGTTAAATGTTACAATAAAATACCTTGTGATATATTGCAATTAAATGAAAGAAAATTTAAAACTCACATTAAACGTACACTTTGTAAACAAGCATACTATAAATTAGAAGATTATATCCAAGATAAGAACGCTTCGAAACATGCTGGTCCTGCTCCATAGGACAATCTAGAGTCTAGACAAAATCAAACGGGTTGCTAATTTAATTGTAAATTTATAATATTTTTTTGAAGTGAAAACTTCTTTAGCGGCGCTGTGTACTTTTTTTGGAATGGGTAAAAACTTCTAAATTCGCGTCAGGTCACGTGACCCTGATCGTAAGATTCGTAAGACGTAAAACGAAAGACGCGCGTTGTTGAGGACAGCGCCATCTATGCACATCGGGAAGAACTACGAGGGCCTCGCGTACTAACTACGTAGTTCATCCAACAACGACGAGATGGCGCTGAACCACGGATATATAACTGACGACGAGCTCCATGGGCTTGCTTCTCTTACCACTGCCGCGACCAACACCACGAACTGAAGTCTATCCTGTGTGCTTATTTGTAAATCTGAATAAATTCCTTTCACGAGAAGAATAAACCAGTCACTTTGGTCATCATACCTGATTTGCAAAAAACCCTATAAAATAAGGAACACACCTTAACACGCGTGTTTTGTTTATAAGACGATTCACAAAATACACTCGTAATTGTTCAAGTTTTCACTTCTGTCGGCACTACCGGAGTGCCAGTTTTTTTTTATTTATTTAAATTGATTTACACTCTGTAACTACTTAACTCACACCCTGACTTATTACTTGTATTTTTTATTTTATTTAAATGAAAATCGTTTACTTTTACCATGTTTGTAAATATGTGAGCACCATGCATCTACCAGATAATTAATTTATATGTCATGGTTTCATTTTTAATTCTTTTACCTATTGTGGTATAGTAATTTTATTTTAGGTGCATCGTCTTCACATATTATTATGATATAATTAATGTATACAAAATATTGTAAAACATTTTAAAAGAGTAACGGTGGAGTTTCTTGCCCATTCTTCTCCATACGAAAACTACCTTTTGGAATGGGCGACTAGAATCAATTCTATTTGTTGTAATTTTTGACGTTCAAAAGTGCCTTTAATGTGCCTATTTGAAATAAATGCTTTGACTTTGACTTTCTATTCATCATGTCCTTAAAAATAGCACACTTCAATATAGAATTATGAGTACTAACCCTAAAAAATTATTTGGTGATTCATTTCAGAAACTAAATTATTTTCATTCTGTTTTAAGATTGCAATGGCATTATCGTATCTTAATGCACGAGTATAATCTAAATTACCTGAAATACTCTTTATTACTGAACTAAGACCATCTATGAGACCTCTTTTCCCGCTTTACCTCAAGTGTTTCTAACTGTTCCGTTATTTTTTCTAATTTAGTACGTAGATATGTAACTCGGGCTTTATAAAAAGATCGCGACATGTTATTCAATTGTGGCGTGATTTTGCAATAGCTCGCTAACCGTTTCTTATCTATAGCGCATATCATCAAGGTTTATAATTTAGAGAAAGGAGTGGAAATGTGGGATAATTCATGTGGATCCCAGCTTGAAGGGCAAAATACCTGGTCCATCGTAGCGTTATCTCGTCCACTTGGGCCAGGGTCAGGACTAGTTGTATTTTCAGTGACAAACGAGCACTATTAGGCATGGCAAGGCACCGTCTTAGGAGTGATTTAGGCACGGTTCCTTTTTTCATTTTGGTATAGATATGAATAGGCAAATCCGCTAATACCGTATCATGTGTATATCGAGCTGCTAACTTTTGCCTGTGGCATAAAGGATTCCTAATAAAAACTTGTTGCTCTGGTTCGTAATCTTTTTCAGGTTCACGATTTTTATTAACATTTTCGGTTATTTCAGTGCGGCGACGGAGTGAATTGTCGTTGAGAATATTGCATACTTTTAACATTCGTTTACGGTTTTCTTGGGTATATTGTTGTAAGAGATGTTCTGATAGATTCATATCTAAAGGATCCCGGGGATCACAATGACCGGTAACTACATATATCGATAGGCCTACATTTTGTAAAGCTATGTATTGAGCTATTATATGCCAATATAGCATAAGTTATAAGATTAGTAATTGATTCTCCTCGCTGTTCTAATTTTAAAATACGCAAATTTTCTAACAATTTACCTATCTGTTCTTGTATTTCCTGTCTATGAATATATGGATATCTATAACTCTTTGTATAGACTGGTTTGATTTTATTTGTAAATGTTAACTGTTCACCTTCAATATAAAAAAACTTCTACATAATATTGGGTGTATATTGACTTTAGATTAATGCGTTCCTCTTCATTTACTTAAATGTCAGTATGAAGGCGCAATAGCTCGTCTTTTACGCGTTGCTTCTGCTGTTTAGTGCGCGTGCACTCGACATTATGAACTTCTGCAGGCATTGCACGATCCATTGAAAATATTATATCATTTCTACTTGGATTCTTTACTTCTAATAAACCCCTATTCTGTTTAACCGTAGTAAAACATTCACGTATGATACAGTTTGAAATAGATTGTTCAGGAATATAAGCATCTCCATCGCGAACGTTTATTGGAAGTTTTAGTATCTTACATGAACCTGCTGGAGTAATATTCTCATATAAATTAGTATTACGTGAATCATAGATTCTAATAGGGTTTGAAGCGAACTTAGTTGTAAATAATTTATTTTTATAATCTATCGTAGCTTCCCATATTTCTAGCAGATTCACAATATAATCGAGATTTTAATAATATTTAAAATGCTAATTCTATTGATCATTTTATATAACGTCAAAGCTAGTATTTTGTTGTCAAGACATTAATATTTTGTGGGGTTTTAAAATAAAATAGCAAAACAGAAACTCAGTCAGAATCTCAATGTTGTTTCTTTTTCTTTTTTTCCCTAGACTAGTAAGTCCTTATATAGCCTGAGGCGCGAGCGCGTCACGCACGAATAGTAAATAAAATAAAACATTCACGTTTAAGACAGCTAGACTGATGAAAATACGCATCGACATTGTTTGTTGTTATGAGCGATTCTAGATCAAGTCTATAGTAAAGACTGCGACGATGTTCAGCGTTGTCATTAACCCAAATCTATTCAATTAGAAGAGATAACAGAGTGTGTCAAGTCATCGAGTGCTAACGGTGTGCCTGGCTGACGGACCATAGAATTTAATCCATACATAGACATAAAAAATGTGTTGGTGCACATTGTTTAATGTATCTAATCGAAACTCGCCTGTGGTGTACTCCTTTTTCTTCCGAATATTAAATAATGCATAGCGTAAACCAGTAAATTAAGTTCGGCTACAGTCGAGGATGCAAATAAAACCGATATAATTTACTTAGAGAATTTAATTAATATAATAATTACAATTAGATTGGTAAAACTAAGATGCGTGACAATTGTCCGATGTGAGAAACAAGAGTAAGCCACCAATACTCAATCTTCGGTCACACGCTATAGGATTGCTAAGGAGGCGAATCAGAGTCATCAATATGCTTCTAATGCACAATCATCGGTCCCGCGCTATCGAATTGCTGAGAAGGCGAATCTCACTCTGTAGAGCGCGATGCGGTGTTAGTCATTGTCGTAAGAATTTAGGGTTCTGCAAGTAACGACATAACAAGTAGACCTACGCCTGAAGAAAATATTGCCAATAGGAAATTCCGAGTGCGCAAGCTTGAGAAAAACTTAACGGTGATGATGGAATGCTGTCAGTTAGACGGACACCTAATATGGAACGAATGTAAGTTCCGCTCACAAATTCACGCGTAATCAAGGTTAGCACACGCTAGTCACTACTTTAGTCCGGATACTTAAAACGAAAAAGGATCGTAGATAGTAATGTGAAAAGGAGGTCGTACACAGATAAGGAATTTACATCTCTGTCCTACGCAGGCAATTTATTTTCTGATCGGTTAGGCCACCACATTCTGAAGTAGTTAAATTATCTGGCATATAAATAAAAAATAAAATACAAATTACACATACAAATTCTGTTACATTTATTTATGAATGAATGTGGTGTGGTGGTTTTTCGTTCGTAATAACTTAAACAAGACAAATACCAACGATAATGACAAAACTTGCAGACGCCCCAGAAGGGATAATAAATAAAATCTTGTAAAAAGTAATTATTTTATAGCTGTAAGCTAAGCTGTCCTAGGTACTATATCCAGCCTTCCTTCGTCTCCTTCACGATACCTATAAGTTTAGTCAGATACATCTAACAACCCTCCACAGTAGATTCCTATGGATGAAGACTTAATGTGTTAACTGCCAGTACAACCCGCAAGAGTTAACTTGGAACTTCGCTCGGATGACGTAAGCGCGCACTGAGGCTTCGATGGCAAGAGCGGTAACAGCGCGGGGGTCGGGAGGGTAAGGCGCTTTAAAAACTTTAATGGTCACCAACCTAATCTGTTGCTATTTATTCGTTCTAAAATGAAGATAATTATGGCACCACAAAAATCAAACATCGTAAATATAAAAATTTCAAAAAAATCTTCACTTACGTACAAAAGACCCTCGAGGTCGAGTCCAGATTACATTGGCCTTTTCGTGTTTACAATTTAAGTAAGTGACTTGACTTAACGAGCACATTGAAGTATGATTACACATTGCCAATAAAAAAGCGCGTGCTTAGGTATCACAGATAGCAAAAAAGTGGAAGCTTCTTTAAATTCTACTTTAGATTTTTGTTTTCTTAATAGTAGCTCTTTCATATCATGTAAGTAACTATCTAAGCCCGCAGCTGAGCTCGAGTAGAGAATACATAGGTATGGTATAATACATCCACTAATATTATAAAAAGGGCAGTCCATTAATCATGTGATGTTTTTTTGGCATTTTTAACCCTCCCTCCCCCTTGATGATACATGGTGAGGTTTAAGACTCCCCCCCTCCCTATATCACGTGTATTTTTAGTACCTATATAAGTATCATCTAATTTAGTTATAGAAATTTAAAGACTATTACAACAATTACGTTTAGAGGTAGACAGAAAGGTTGCAGGTTGTTTTTGAAAAATAAATACACGTGATATATTACTACACCCCCCCTCACCCCTTGTAAAATTTCGTGATTTTTTACGGACCCCTCCCCTTTCGAGCCTCACGTGATTAATGGACAGCCCCAAAGCGAAAGTAACTATGTCTGTTTGTGACTGTACTCACTGCAGTTAGTTCAGGCGCAGGCGCGCACCGATGGTTCGCCTTGCACGACAATTATTGCGCAGTTGGCCTGTTGTAACGATTGTATGCGAATGTTCCTCGAGTCAACGCTCATTAAAATTATCATGCAATACAGTCCTGTCCAAAACTTTTGATATAATTATATCAATGCATGATTAGCCTCTTAAAACTTTAGTGATGTAGCTTATCTATCTATACATATAAATAAAAATAAAATGCTGTTCGTTGGTATGCGCATCACTTGAGAACGGCTGGACCGATTTGGCTTTTTTTTTCATTTAAAAATGATCTTAATAGTTCGAATTAGGTTTTTTGTGGAAGAAAATTTAATAGGTTCCCGGAAAATTTTAAAAATCGGGAATAAGGAGATGTTTGAAAACGAGCCCAGTATATGTACAATAAAATTTTAAAAATCGAGAAAAATCCAGATAAATTGCATAAATGCATATTTATTATCGGGAAAAAGGAGATGTTTGAAAACGAGTCCAGTATATGCACAATAAAATTTAAAAAATCGAGAACAATCCAGATAAATTGCATAAATGCATATTTTTCTTGTAATCATCTGATATTTATCAATTATTTTTATCGACTTTCAATATGGCGTCTCGACAATTTAGGTCCTCTGTGGTTAAAAAACAATGACAGTACCTATTCATAGATCGACCATTGATCATAGATTGAATGTTTGTATTCTGTACATTTTTTTTTTTTTTTTTTATTAATTATGGCACTAGCAGGCTTTGTGCCAATGTCAAGTAAAAAGGTTAGGAAACGGACGGGAGAGGTAAATTCGAAAAGGAATTATTGACAAGATCAGGTGAGTTATTAGGATCTAATTATATGTATTACAAAATTAAACTTACACAAAATACTTATGAGGAAGGAAGGCATAATAGGAATTTATATATATATATATTATATTATTAAATCTTAATATCATTATGCAAAATAAAAGATGTAATTATAGGATAGAGTTTGGGATTCATAAGTAGGCATGACATTCGGGTAGGAAAAGGAACACGAGCACTAAGCAATTGTTGCAGAAGGGAGGAGTGGTCAAAACGGGAACACGAGAAAATTAAATGGTCCAAATCTCCAACATCAACACCACATTCACATATATCACTATCTACAATTTTAAATCTAGCAAGGTGGGAAGGAGTACACATGTGTCCAAGACGCATACGGCAAATAATGGAAGTAGAACGTTTGTCAAAGTTAAGTTTAAAAAACCAAGGTTTTATAGGGATGTTGGGTTGAATATTAAAGTAATGTTTTCCTTTAAATCTAGCACTCTCTCTCCAAAGCCTATCCCAGGAATCCCGAAGATAAACTTTAGGGAGAGATATCAGGTCATGACAATAATTTTTATAGGGAAACACATCACCACAAGTTGATGCAGCTTTAGCCAACTGGTCAGCTTTTTCATTACCTACAATTCCACAATGACTAGGGATCCAAGCAAAAATAACCGACAACCCTTTACACTTGCATATAAACAGTTTATTACGAATTTCAAAAATAATAGGGTAGTATGGTTTTAATTTAAATGGAAACTTTTCTAAAGCTTGAAGAGCTGATTTTGAATCTGAAAATATTACGGTTTTACTAAGTTTTGCTAAAATAATATATTCTAGGGCTTTAAATAATCCAAAACATTCACCCGTAAATACCGAGGCTTCCGGTGGCAATTTGACCTGTTGAATAATTTTATATTGTTTATGAAATACACCAACTCCCACACAATCACCAGCAGAATTTTTAGATGCATCTGTGAATTCCAATTCTCATTAACGTTGAAGTTAAAGAGAACATTTGACCCTAAATCCCTTTTGTGAACACCTACATCATAGCAGATAGTTGGAGAAATAATAAGAGGGTCAAAATCGTACATAAACAGTGGTAGAGAAGGAGATCGGTCTATACTAGCCTGAATAGAGATAATTTTACGATAGCTAATAATAAGATTAGGAATAGGTTTGTGACGCCAATACTGAGATGTTTGAACTAGTTCATTGAGAGTGTGTAACTTTAAAAAAAGCGGGTGGTTGGAAAATTGCATAGCTCTCGTAAGAAACCTGTCGGATAAGAATTGTCTTCGAAGGACGAGCGGAGGTTCTACGCACTCAACTTGTAGAGCATTAATTGGGCTGGATTTCATAGCACCACAAACCAATCTCATAGCTTTAGACTGAATCATGTCTAGTTTTTTAGTACCTGCAGCACTACCCCCTTCTAGCAGAAAAGTACCATAATCCAACACACTTCTTACAAGGGCATTATACAAAAGTTTCATACAGAAAGGGTGTGCACCCCACCATACTCCTGATAAGCATCTCATCATGTTTAAAGTACGTTCACATTTAGTATCTATGTATTCATAATGCGGTAAACCTGTGAGCTTACTATCTAACACGATTCCGAGAAATTTAGCTTTATTTTGTATAGTTAGTGGACAGTTGTTGTAGTTAACAGTGACAAGGGGAATAGATCTTTTCCTGGAGAAAATTATCACTTCACTTTTAGGTATTGATAATTCAAGGCCATTATTATCTAACCATTTCTTTAGAAAATTAAGAGATAATGATAGAGTATTACAAGCTTTGTTAAGGTTTTTATCAGTAGTGTATAACAACAAGTCATCTGCATACTGGAGGACAGAAACTGAGCCATTGAGAGACGACTCTAAATCATACGCATATATGTTATAGAGCAGTGGACTTAATACAGAACCTTGAGGTAAACCCTTATAAACACAACGAGACACTTTGGAGTCATCAGAGACAACTGATATAAATCTTTCAGATAACATATTAATTATAAAATGTATTAAAATAAGTGGAACATTTAGTGTTATGAGTTTCTGTTTAAGAATTGAAATTATAACATTATCATAAGCTCCCGAGATGTCCAGCAAAGCAGCCACCACATATTCCTTACGGGAAAATGCAATTTTAATATCTGTAGTTAGAATACTTATACTATCTATAGTACTTTTGCCTTTACGAAAACCGAATTGGCTGTCAGATAATTTTGTATTTCTCTCAATGAACCACTCTAATCGATTCTTTACAAGGTGCTCTGCAGTTTTAGCTAGCACTGATGATAGAGCTATGGGTCTATACGATGACGAATCATCTGTTGGTTTGTTTGGTTTTAAAATTGGTAGAATTTCTTGTGACCTCCATGAAGCAGGAACATTACCCGACATCATAACATCATTGATTAAACTTAAATAGTATTCCAAAGAACCATCACTCAAATTGGATAAGAAGGAATATGGAATACCATCTTCTCCTGGAGAAGAATTTTTCACTGATGAGAGAACACCCTTTAATTCAGTCAGAGAGAATGGCGAATCCAAAGATAAAGAAAAATTTGTAGGAATTGCTAAACTAGGAGGAGAAAATATGACATTGGCCTCTGGAACAAAAGGTGGTGCTAAGCGGTCAAGGAAGCTATTGACTAAATTAGGAGAGATGAAAGAAGATTGTTCATTAAAAGCAGATCTGAAACGTTTAATATTGCGCCAAACTAAAGAAGGTGGTGTGTCAGGACAAAGAGAGGAGCAGAAAGATCTCCATCCTGCCTGTTTTTTATTTCTAAGTAATTCCTGGGTCTCCATAATAACATTCTGCAAATTTTGTAAATTTTCATTAGACATGTCCAGAGCATATTCTCTCTCTGTAGTCTTTCTTCTACGCACAGCGTCTATACATTCATTATCCCACCAGGGTGGGAATGGAATTTTATCAGATGGGTTGTTATTTTTAATGGGAAAGAGTTGATTTGCAACTTCTATAAGGCATTTTGCAAAAGCCTCTGCCCTATCAGATTCTTCACCAATGACAGCAACAGGAAACTTAGAAATTCTGGACTCAACCATGGCTTTAAATATTGACCAATCAGCATCATGTAGTTTGTGTTTTAAATTAGAAGATCGTTTTTTGTTAGAACTATTTTTCAAAGGAGAAGAGATAATAATTGGATAGTGGTCACTACCAAAAGAATGTGGATATAGATTCCAGGACATACGAGAGGCAAGAGAGGGGGAACATATAGATAAGTCTACAGCACTTAAATTCTGTGTTGGACATGTGCGTCGAGTAGGGGTACCTGTATTGAGCACACAGAGGTTATGTGAATCCAAAATTTCTGCCAGGTCTACACCATGGTTATTGGTGATACTGGAACCCCAAGCTTGGTGATGAGAGTTAAAATCGCCTAAAATTAAACAAGGTCTGTGGAGTTGTGTAAAAATATTATTTAGATCAGCAAAAGATGAAGGACAGGGCCGTGGTATATAAATAGATAAAATTGAAATATTATCAATACATACACCAATGACATTAATATCAGAATTTCTGATAGGGAAAACTAATCGAGAAAAAGGAATAGAATTTTTTACTAATATGGCAACACCACCATGTACATCAAATCTGTCATCTCGAAGACATGTAAATCCCGAAATACTAAAAATAAAACCTGGCTTTAGCCAAGTTTCTGTTAGACATACAACTGCTGGATTATATTTATTTATAAGATATATCAAATCACATTTTTTGGGAACTACACTTCTGCAATTCCACTGTATCATCTTGGAATCCATCACTATGAGTTTTGTTAAGTATATAATTCAACATGGCAACGTGGTACGGTTTCAAGACATTATTCTGTTGCAATATTAATTTTGAAAGCAAATTTAAAAGCATTTCTAACATTCCCACACTATCAGAGTCCTCAGAATTATGCTTTTTTTCCTGATCGTTCAACTTAAAAGCAGAACCATTCTGTGGGGAGGGAAACTGGTATTCATTTAATATTTTATTGTGAGCAACAACATCATAGCCTTTAGTAGGTTTAGGTGGAGAACGAGGTTTGGAAAAAAAGGTCTTTTTGTATGATGTATGGACTGGTTTTTCATTGGCAAAACTTAATCTAGCATTAGTATGATGTTGATGGCCATCATTAGTAGGGGCATGAGCAATAACATCCGCATATGATTTTTTAGAAACTAGGAACAATTGTGATGCTTCAATATAGGAAATACAGCTATGTGACATGGCATGTTTAATTTGCTTCTGTCGGTCTAATTCAGGACAAGCCTTACTAATGGCAAAATGGAAACCAGAACACATAATACATGAAGCTTCTACAGAACCTTCCTCAATGTGACAAGAATCACCTGTATGGCCTTCTTGAGCACATTTAAAGCATCTAGGTGAAGAACGGCACATCACCTTTGTATGGCCATATCTACAACATTTATAACACTGTATGGTTGGGAATGTGTATGTTTCTACAGAGAATGCATTATAGCACATAAATATCCTCTTTGGAAGTACTTGACCATCAAATGTCAATACAATTGATTGAGATGGCTTCCAAGTGGGAGAACCACCTACCATCATTTTGTAATTAAGTCTCCTAACTTTTAAAACCTTGCCGCAGCCTATAGGGGTGGAAATATTATCACAAATTTCCTCATCAGTCCACTCAGTAGGGATACCACGAATAATTCCCATTCTTGTTACATTAAAGGTTGGAATAAATGTTTTCAGTTTGTTTACTAGAACATTTTCATTGTTCAAAAAATCATTTGCCGCTGAGAAGCTAGTAAAAGCCACTGAACATTTATTCCTACCAATTCTTTTTACACTACCAGGAATTATACACTTGAATTCATTTTTCTTTAAGAAATTACCAAATGTCATGGGATGTAAAATTGTGCCGCTGTCAGGAGAAGATTCAATTTTTTGCACATGAACGACATATGGTTGTGCATCAGTAGGAAGGTACTCCTTACGACCTATGGTAGACTGACCAGATTCAGTTGTTACTGTCTGTTTGAGTATGGGTTGATGTACATGTTGTAAGGGAAGGTTTGGCACTGCAAATGAATGAGGTGCTGATGCAGGTTTAGATGTAGGCTCATGAGTTTCCACAACCATTTCATTGGTGGAATTACACTGGCAAACAGAGTCAATTAAATCATCTGGACTGGACCTCTTCTTCCTACGTTTGTTGCAGTGTTTGCAAACTTTACAGGCTCGAACGCGTTTTCGTGATGCTTCCCTTCCATCAAGGCCTGATAGAATGGAAGAATCAGTTTCCATGCCACTTAGATCCGAAATCGTTACATTGCAAGCCACAGGGGGACCCGGATTGGGGCCCGGATCCCCCAGCGCAATATCAGGGGGATCGCTCATCCACTCATACACCGATTGTAATAATTCTGTACATTTATGCTCTAAGTAAAAATCTTAAATCATTTTTTTATGGCATCTCGCAGGTCAACCTATGAGGTTGTCGTCTGCGTAACTGGACTATACTTTACGTATAAACTACGACTAGATCTAAAATAATATTACAAAAGACTAAAAGTACGGTAACGTAGTGATTCTCTAATAAAAATGTCAAACGTCAATATAATCAATCAATATGACAGCTTACCGCCATGCCGGGTTTTTGTTGTGTGTTGATTGCAACACACACAAAACACTTGAAATTGTTCAAGTGTACATTCTTATGCTTTACTACCAAACAGAGCCAATTTATAGTAATTGGATGTTTGAAAACTGTTTTAATTGTGTTTCCCCATTTTTTTGTATGGTGTAGGTACAAAGACCTGGCCGGGGCTCTATACATTTTGAAACATCTCCTTTAACTTCCTTTTTTCTATGGGATTGTTGTATAAATTATTGAAATTTCGATAGAACAACATCTGTCGGGTCAGCTAGTGAATCATACTTATAATAAAATTGCCGGATAAATTATAACAATTTGATGTTCCTTTTTTGCAGGAATGTTTAAATAATGTTTCAAAGGGTGATATGGTCCATCCTGATATTTTCGACGATCATCGATCAGAACCGGATAATTTGTCAAAATGACGTTTCGTACGTTCAGAACCCCATAATTAATTTACTGATGCAATCGGCGGCACCTAACTACACGCCACGGAACCCTGGTGATCTCTTCGATATACTAAGGGACAGCTATCCACTGCCCAATGGTGAGTAACTGTATTTTAAATAAAATTGATTTACAGGAACAGTAGTACATTACAGATTGTTTCTACACAACAACACTACGCTAAAACTAGTATGCAAAGTTATTAATCATCTGCCTAGCCTTTTCCCAACTATGTTGGGGTCGGCTTCCAGTCTAACCGGATGCAGCTGAATACCAGTATTTTACATGGAGCGACTGCCTATCTGACCTCCACAACCCGTTGCTGAGTAATACGATACCCCTTGGTAAGACTGGTTGTCAGACTTTCGGGCTTCTGACTACCTGTAACGACTGTCAAAGATCCACGAATGACAGCCGGGACCAACGGCCTAACGTGCTTTCTGAGGCACGAGCATGCAAAGTTATTGATTACATGTATTAAATAAATGAAGCTAATAAAATTGGTAAGTACATATTATATGGGTATTAAATTTAAATGTCAAAAAAAGGTGTGTCATTAATTATTATATTAGTAAAATGTCAGGGGGAATCTCTAGTTAAAAAAAAAAGTTGTAAAATTAGTATTTGGTTGCTACGGAGGCTTTATCCACAAATTCTTAATCCTATATCAAAACATAGGATTATATTTAGAAATGGCGTTTTTATATAATATAACTTCTGCTTATCAGAGCGATATATCTTATTTCTTAAAGCTTCCGTAATTCTTTTGTTCCTAGAGATGTTTATACTTTTTCTTAGTTCGGAAAGGATCCAGACAATGTCGACCGTATAAACTCATGTCAATTTATTATTTAAATAAGCCACTTGCAATAGCCACACGATTTGGACTCGTCCCTAACCGATTGGACCGAGAAGGCACAGCACAAGGAACTGTGGCAGAATATGGGGGAGCCCTTTGCCCAGCTGTGGAGGCTAACGGAAATAAAAGCCACTTGCAGAATTTGATATTTCTGAAAGTAAAATTATTTAATAAATCTAGTTTATTAATTAAAAACTTGATTTTACATTTAAAAACCGGTAATTACCGTAAATTGGTCAATAACGAAGCCTCCCCTTTTTTGTCTCGTGTTAATTGGCACACCTTACTATTTTGTGTTTAACAGTAGGTACTCTGCAGTACAAGTATTTTAAAATGAAAAGTTTGTTGTATGTGCATTTTGCGTAATTACTTTATTCTCTGATACTTACAAGAATACTTACTAGCTGACCCGACAGACATTGTCCTGTTTTTGATTCGAAAGATACGTGGCCGGCCTCCATTATCATAAGGTTTTTGTTGTTTTCCTCGGGAACAGCACTTTTTTTCGAGATGAAAGGTATTACAATACCCGGCGATAAATATTGCACATCGACCTTTGGAAAGAAGACTCCTCCATGAATGGAAAGAAGCTTTTCCTTTTATACCTAGTACTAGCTTCTGCACGCAACTTCATCTACGTGAAATTTATGGTCCCCCGACTCACCCCATCGCATTGCCAGCCCACAAGCCGAAATTAGCCGATTGTCTCTTTCCAAAGGTCAATGTGCAATATTCATCGCCGGGTACTGTATGTCCGTTTCTGTACACCTGACAACGCCAAACGAAAAGTCCGCTGTCACAACCAAACCTAGTGTATTTGGCGGAGAATTTAATGCCCTTTCTTTATTGTTAACTATTTTTACATGGATTCCCACAATTCGTATTTATTTACCATTTACCTACTTAATATTTTGAGGTAACGTTTGTTGGCAGGTACCTATATTTTTTACGTTGTAGCAACATTCGTAAATGAAGTGCAATGGCAGTGACATAATAGAAAATACGTAAAAAAAAAATAAAAATATTTTTATTTTTATGTCTGAAATCCGAGAATCTTTTTCATAACAAAAACGTAAATCTGATGTAAAAACATAGAGTAATTTTATGAACTACATACTTGGTACGATCGGCATTGTCCTTTCAGGATGATCGGTTCAGTGGTTTAGGCGTGAAAAGGTAACAAACAAACTTACTTTCGCATTTATAATATTAGGTTAGGTTAGTAGTTAGGATATTGATTGCCGTACTAAGTGTTAATTAAGTGCAAATGCAATGACATATATACGGGATGCCTTCTATCTCTCTGCCAAATGTTATCGAAATCCGTTGTGGTTAAAAGCGTGAAAAGGTAACATACAGACAGACAGGCAGTTACTTTCGAATTTATAATATTAGTATGGATAGTATGGATTTATTGTTGTATTTTTACGAATTTTTGTCATAAGCCTATATAAAACTATGTGGCATAATTGAGTATTAAAAATAAGATTTAAAAAGTGCAAATGAAGCCCTTTCATGTGATATCCCATTTAACCTATTTACCTCACTTTAAAATTAAACCCCATTTAGGCCCATGTTACAATGAGACTAACAATATTAAAAAAGCACTTGTTACACAGATGGAAAAGCATTATTTATATTATTATGAAGTCTATAATAATAGTTCCTGAAAAAAGCAGCTGTGACAGACGAACGGACTGACAAACGATGTCACCATGTGTTATTTTTACCATTTTGATACGGAACCCTGAAAAGCCTTGATTGTTAAAGTCATGTTTTAATTGCTTCATAATCTAAAAAAAGAATGTGAATATTTGCAATTGAAAATGGGTTTCCACCCTTGAAATTCGTGCTTCCTGATCCCCATTTTTTTTTTAATAAAATTGATTATAAGTACAACTAATTTTATTTTTATAGATTATATTATAATGCCGTATTCGCTAAGAAAAACCTACATTTATAAAGAGCACCCCGCGAGGGCTCCCGGCATCCCATGTGCGACTTGAGGGAGCCCTCCAGGAGGGCTCCCGACGTTGAACGTGTTAATAACCGACAAAAAATTTCACGCCCCAGGGGTTCAGAATTATGTACTGAATCCAAGGTTGCGCGTTGATATCCCTGCCACCCTGTATAATGAAATTACACTTAAAAAAACCGGCCAAGTGCGAGTCGGACTCGCACACGAAGGGTTCCGTACCACAAGGCATAAAACACCGAAAAAAACCTTTCTTTTATACCCCTTTAAATTTTTATTTTATTTATATTATTTGTTGCTATAGCGGCAACAGAAATAAATCATCTGTGAAATTTTCAACTGTCTAGTTATCGCGGTTCATGAGATACAGCGTGGTGACAGACAGACAGACGGACAGTGGAGTCTTAGTAATAGGGTCCCCGTTTTTACCCTTTGGACAAGGAACCCTAAAAAAAGTCCTTTTATAATTTTACATTCCCAACTCTTTACTTAAATAAAATATTGCCTACAATTCTAGGTTTAAAATCTCCACTACCAGAGTATGACTACATCATCGTGGGGGCCGGTTCAGCCGGCTGCGTCCTGGCCGCTCGTCTAACTGAGGATCCCAACGTCAAAGTCCTGGTGCTGGAGGCCGGTAGACCTGAGAACTTCTTCACTGACATCCCTGCGATTGCACCGTTCTTTCAACGCACGGAATATGCTTGGCCCTACTATATGGAACGCCAGCCTGGAGTATGTTTAGGTAAATATTCGATAATTATCAGCTTATTCTGGATTAGTCTCATGTGAATACTAAAAGTACTTTGGAATAATATGTCATAAGACTAATGTAGGTAACTATTGCGCGAGGCTATTGTAACATTTGTAACTCGAAATATTTTGCAATCAGTGGTAATGTTATTGGTCCAGTGGCGTAAAGATTTCAAATAAAATGGTGTTTCAGAGCAATATTTCTCTTGAGACAAGTCATGGCTACATTTTAAGAGGAAATGCGGTTGGTCTATTCCCCATAGAAACGCTCTCGCCTGTTTTCCTTAAGGGGTGATAGTTGTCACAAGTTGACGAATCACCACACCCCTCCCGCACCGCGCTGGTACCTCAGGCAACGTCTCAGTTAACCGGTCGACTTATACATGATTGTAGCTGACGTAGCTACTTCACAATTAATTGTTTTATTTCTTCTGTTACAGGCTTGATAAACCAAAGATGCTACTGGCCGAGAGGGCGGGCTGTAGGAGGCACCAGCAGCATAAACTACATGATCTACACCAGAGGACGACCCGAGGAATGGGACAGAATCGCAGCCGCAGGAAACTATGGCTGGTAATTGTATGCTCAGCTTTATTAAAAGTGGAGACGACAATAAGACAATAAATTAAAATGCTTATAATTATCTAATTCGTACAATTCATAAAGCGTTCGCAGTCTGCATCCTAAAGATCAATCAATTATATCCAATAGTTTAGTCACTATAGGTAATCAAATATTGGCAAAACCCGTAGTCGGCCCATGTTATCCTTGAAATTAAAATAGTAATTTTTGAGAGACCCTCAAGCGGCGCAAATACTGTAACCTTATGGGCAACTACAGCTTTGAGCTGCTTGGGGTCGAAACGCTCGGGTCATGGGGCCCGAGTGCGTGTCTCCTTTTTAAGGAAATTTCACGCCGGCTGGTCGACACTTCACGTGACCAGAGGGCTGGGTCGTTCTTTGGTAAAAGAATTAGCATTGCCATTCAACGTGGCAATGCTGCCAGTCTTCTGGGCACGTTTCCGGATGTCAGCGATGCGGACGAGTACTTCGACGCCTAAGTGTCCTTTGTTTTTGTATTTATTTGTATAGTAAGTTAGTTAGTCATTTAATTTAGTATCTAGTGTAAATAGTTTGTATTTACTTAACAACATTTTAAACTAAATAAATAAGATATTAAATAATATAAATAAAAAAAATGTTATCATTCGTTTGATAGTTTTAAAATACTCTTATACATGTATTGCTAGTGTTTTCATTAATAAATTGTCGTATTGCCATTTTTACATTGTGTAATTACATTTCAAAATAGAATAACTGGTACTTACACCACAATTAAATCTGACCCTAATAAAAGGAAGGACATGTACTTATAATGTGACATGTACTTATAACTACATGTACTTATAATTTAAAAAAAAACTCACATAGTTTCATAATTATCATGTGCTCCACTTATTTTGACGTATTACAAAATTGTGTGATTTACAAATAATAATGCAGTTTATTTTCTACTTGCTTCCAGGTCCTACGGAGACGTTCTAAAATACTACATGAAATCGGAGCAAGCCAATTTAAATGGTTATGAAAATTCCCCTTACCGAGGAAGGAAGGGCGAAATGAATATCGAATTCGTACCCTTCAGGTAAGTTATCCCGCCCAGGCAGGCGCTTTACTTTGTGTAAATTTCATCACCACTGCTCTCAAAACGGTGAAGGAAAACATCGCGAGGAAACCGGCATGTCCTAGAACCAAAAGTTCGCAGACATGTGACATCTACCAACCCGCACTGGGCCCGCGTGGTAGATTACAGCCCCCACATAGAAAGGAGGGCTGTGTCCCAGCAGTGGGGAACATTATAAGCTGATTATGATGAAGTAAGTTAACATCATCATTTTATCTACTTAAACTATCTATTAATAAAATCAAAACATAAATAATGTAGTTCGTGTTTTACTGACATCGCTGTAAGCAATTAATGTGCATATAAAGTCGCATAATTCCGGGTGTATACCGAATACCAATGATTTGAATTGCGAGGCCCTGATCCAGTAAACATTCTATCTATCTGATATACATATGTACATACTTAGAACATAATGAATATGATGATTAGACCATTCTGTGTTTTTATTTAACGCTTTATTTACTTATTTGAGGATATTACTATTACTAAGCTCGCTGCGGTTAACTTCAATTGAGACCTCGGTTAAAATTATAACCTTTGCTTGTAGATATTCAAAGGGCAATATGGTAGACTTGAGAAGGATCTTCCATATCAGAAGAATAACTACTTTAAAACCGTGTTTAATTTCACTGTTTTCAGGACACCACTAATTGAAGCCTTCTTAGAAGCAGGAAGAATATTGGGTAGCCCTACAATAGACTACAATTCTCCAGAGCAGCTCGGGTTTGGATACGTTCAAACGAATATGAGAAACGGCAGAAGAATGAGCGCCGCTAAAGCATTTCTGCGCCCAAACAAGAGACGTCCCAACTTGCATATACTACCCTCAACAACAGTGACAAGAGTACTTATAGACAAAAATACACAAACTGCTTATGGAGTGGAATACGTCAGAAATCGTTTGAGTAATAAAGTGAGAGCGCGAAGGGAAGTAATATTGTCAGCCGGACCGATGGCCTCGCCTCAGTTACTGATGTTATCAGGAGTAGGTCCCAAAGAGCATCTCAGGAGTCACGGTATTCCCTTGATACAAAACTTGCCCGTCGGCAAAACACTTTATGATCACATAACGTATCCGGCATTAATATTCACTCTCAATGCCACAAATGTAAGCTTTAACGAAAATAGAGACGGTTCTATTCGAAACTTGCTGGAGTGGGTGCAGTTCGGTGACAATGTAGTCGCGAGTCCTGGCGGCGTGGAAGGTATCGGATACATTAAAACTCCTTTATCTAATCAACAAGACCGAATACCAGATATTGAGTTAATAAGTCTCGGCGGTTCACTTATATCTGATGGCGGAGCAACAGGGAGCAAAGCTGTGCGACGAGGATTGATGATTTCTCCAGAATTATTCGTCAAAACTTTTGGAGCAATAGATAATACGGACACATGGAGTGTATTTCCTATGTTGCTGCATCCTAAATCAGTAGGATATCTTGAGTTGAAAGATAATAATCCTTTTAGTCATCCTCTACTATATGGCAATTATTTCACACATCGTATTGACGTAGCAACAATGATTGCTTCAATACGTTATGTGCAAGCATTGGCTGAGACGCCACCGTTCCAGCGTTTCGGGGCAAGGTTGTACAAAGCAAATTTCTCGACATGTCGAGGGTTGGCTTACGACTCTGATCAGTACTGGGAGTGTGCGTTGCGTACACTCACTATTACTCTGCATCATCAAATAGCGACGTGTCGCATGGGTCCAGTAGGCGACCCGCTGGCAGTGGTAGATCCAGAATTACGAGTTCACGGTATTCATAATCTTCGCGTCGTCGACTCTAGTATTTTGCCGCGGACGGTTTCAGTGCACACGCATGCCCCAGCAGTAATGATTGGAGAAAAGGCTGCAGATATGATAAAGAGCACTTGGAACTAGACGAGATATCGTTACAAGTAATTTAGGGAACGCAGTGTATTATTTATTAATACTTAGTATTTTAAAACGCAGCCAAAAATATGTTTAAATTAAAATAAATGATAATAAATGTTTGCTCAGCCAATGGTTTTTTTTATCTTGTGAAACTGCTTGATTACATCGATCGTTTTAATAAAGGAATACATTAAAGACCTGCACCCTAACTGTGTAGCACACTTTCAATCACAATCTGAATAATTTTGAAGGATATTACTAATCCATTGCTTCATAAGTTCGAAAAAATTGTCTGCTCAACCACGTAAATAACGCAATGAATGTTGTTGAATTGTCAAAATGAAAGCCATTGCTACTGTTAGTGTGTTACGCAATTACCCCGCTGTTGGTGTTTTGCCATTTGAAAAAACACCTTTACGTTTACATCAGAGGGGCAATCCTCTTAATTTCCCTACATTTTTTACAAGTTTTTGACTTTTGTTTGTCGCCGAGATGAGACTACGACTAGATTTTGAGCGTTTTAAATAACGAGAATTGGCGATCTGATAGAACGTGACAACTGAATCTAATGGAGGCCATACGTGACCAAGTGCATCATACATTGCATCATACAAAAGTAAACCGGTAGATACAGTTTTTTTTTTGCTAGCCTGTGCTGTCCCACTACTGGGCAAAGGCCTCCCCCAAATCCTTCCAGGAACTCTTTTCCCGCGCCACCTCGAACCAGCCCTCGCGGTACGATAGCTACGATCTCTTATAGTACGGGAGGTGGCGCTATATTTGAGCAAGTCATTTTATACCGGCTGAAAATCATAACAATAATAGTTTTCCCCTAACACATAATAGCTCCGAACGTCAGCTGCTTCGATAGCGGTGGACCTGAAAGAGACAGCATGAAAAAGTCATTGGAAAAAAATCCGCTCCAATGATTTTTATACCGAGCAAAAATGTATAATATTATTGTTTTAATCACATTTTTCAAAAAATAGTCGTCAGCTGTATTGACGAGGGGGGATTATATGTCAGTCACGTGCATGAACCTCATTGAAAATTTGAAAAAAAAACTAATTTTATACCTTATGAAATTTATACATCTCAATTTTTATACTTTTAAAATAATAAAGAAAATCGTCAGCCGTATTTTTGACGGGGGTAACACCGTCAGTCAGCCTGATAAACATTTTACGCGCTCAATGCATTTGAGCGTTGCATAGGCTTTTTGGAAAATAAACTGACAATCTTCACGCCCATAAACAATTAGCTGACGATGAGTTTTTATTTTTTAACATTTAAATCATCTTATACTTCGAATTCAATAAGTATAACATCAATTTAATATAAAAACACCACATTTTATTTATTTATTTTGTGTCGGTTTCTAATCATATTAATATGTACTGTAGCATCAAGGAATTTCAAGCAGTTAAAGTCTCACGACTCTAACATACCTTTTCTAAAAATTATTTTTCTAGCCCTCAGGTAGACTGAAGTAAGTATACCCTACTGGAGTGAGACAAACTTATATGAATAAGAGAGAAATACTACCATCTGCTACAGAGATTTCGAATGTTGCCAACTTAGTGCTTTCGGCACTAGATCTAGTGCATTTCTTGATGTTTTAGCGCTCAAAATTCCATAATAGTGCCTAGTCCCCTAACTAGCGCATTTTTAATAGTCGACAATTTATCACGCACGTTGGTAAAAACAAAACCAATCAATGGCACGCTCTAAAAAACAGTTAAATTTCAGAACGCACCTCTAATCAATTAATTATCTATGGAAATGCGTGTCGTGTATCCGAATTCTATAAACACTGAATTGCATATGACAAGGATAGCATAGCTGTTTCCGTGGAAAGTGGAACAAGGACGCCCGATCTGAGTTTTGTTCTCTAGGGGAATTCCTGAATTGTTTCTTTAGCTGATCTTTTATTCTATATTTCTCTTATTCACTAACAAAGACCCGTCTTTGTGTAATAATAGTGTCCGTTCATTGTGTGCGTTGTGGAAAATAAACAATAACTTTTTATACATATACAACATGGAATTGGTGCTGAATCGGACGACGATCTAATTTTGTAATAACAACTTAAGGGGGAAGCGCTAAGGTAGCCCGCGAAATTCAAATTTTCTTACGTTTTTTGCAATTTGCTGGTCAGCATTAAGTTGTACGTTGATTAATATATGAATCGCGGCCGTAAGAAATATGTGTTTACAGAATTATAATCATTAAAGTCATCAACACAACTCTCTAAGACCACGTAAGTCCAAAGAATGATGATTTCATGAAACAGTTATTCTTTGGACTTACGTGGTCTTAGAGAGTTGTGTTGATGACTTTAATGATTATAATTCTGTAAACACATATTTCTTACGGCCGCGATTCATATATTAATCAACGTACAACTTAATACTGACCAGCAAATTGCAAAAAACGTAAGAAAATTTGAATTTCGCGGGCTACCTTAGCGTTTCCCCCTTAAGATACAATATCGCTCGCCATACAATTCAATGGACTATCACACACGACGAAGATAATAAATAATATTTCATATTTTCGTATCTTAAGATGAATTTGTAAATACTAATAATAAAGCAGAAGAGTTTGTTTGTCTGAACGCGCTAATCGGTCGGATTTTTCTCGGAGTCGATTTAAAAAATATTTTTACATTTGCTAGCCTAATTCTTGAGGAAGGCTATGTAACATCACGCTATAACCCTTAGGAGACGAGCAAAAAGAATAAAAGTCAGAAAGATCGCTAAGCGAAAACGAAGTGACAGCGCGGGCAGGCGATGCGATGCGATGCGACGGCGTGGGTCGGAAACAAGAAATTTCACGCGGACGAAGTCGCGGGCAGAAGCTAGTAAATATATATTTCTGTATATAATTTGAAACTGACACAAAATAAATAAATAAAATGTGGTGTTTTTTATATTAAATTGATGTTATACGTATTGAATTCGAAGTATAAGATGATTTAAATATTAAAAAATAAAAACTCATCGTCAGCTAATTGTTTATGGGCGTAAAGATTGTCAGTTTATTTTCCAAAAAGCCTATGCAACGCTCAAATGCATTGAGCGCGCAAAATGTTTATCAGGCTGACTGACGGTTTTACCACCGTCAAAAATACGGCTGACGATTTTCTTTATTATTTTAAAAGTATAAAAATTGAGATGTATAAATTTCATAAGGTATAAAATTAATTTTTTTTTTCAAATTTTCAATGAGGTTCATGCACGTGACTGACATATAATCCCCCCTCGTCAATACAGCTGACTACTATTTTTTGATAAAATGTGACTAAAACAATAATATTATACATTTTTTGCTCGGTATAAAAATCATCGGAGCTGATTTTTTTCCAATGACTTTTTCATGCTGTCTCCTTTAGCTCCACCGTTAGTGCGACAACTGACGCTCACTTTACCGATTTCTGACCATTAAACAACTGTTTAAAATAAAATTTATTCGGTATAAAATTACTAGAAAAAATGCAGCGCCACCTCCCGTACTATTAGCTTTTATGTGTAATTTATTGTTTACCTAGATATACAGCCTTAATAGGATTACCATTCGAGTACTTATAAGGGGTTTATTGATAGAGATTGTTTACAGTTATGGGTGTGTTTGTTATGTCGGTACTTGCGGAACCCTAAATTCTTACGACAACGACTAACACCCCATCACGCTCTACACCGTGAGATTCGCCTTCTCAGCAATCCAACAGCATGGGACCGATGATTGTGCATTAGAAGCATATTGGTGGCTCAGATTCGCCTCCTCAGCAATCCTATAGCGTGTGACCGAAAATTGTGTATTGGTGGCTCACTTTTGTTTCTCACATCTAACAGTTGTCACGCATCTTAATTTTACCGATCTAATTGTAATTATTATATTAGTTATATTCTTTAAGTAAATTATATCGGTTTTATTTGCATCCTCGACGGCAGCCGAACGTAATTTGTTAGTTGTGTGTGTTATGTTGTGTTGTTTGTGTCAATATTGGCAAAGCATAGCGCACTACCAATTTTTAAGATCTTCGTATGAAATTACCTATGGTTTACAAATTATTATTATTCTTATGACATGATTAGTGACTGTTTAATCACACATTTCTGAGGTTTAAACGTCTCTTAACTTTAAGCAACGTTTATAAATAAAGAGGTAGATGTGCCATGATTCTATGAATGCCATGTAGACAGTAGAACAGAGCAAGCAATAATAGTCCCGACGTTTAACAATGAACCAATTGCCTTTGTCATACCAATCTACATAATATAGAGGACTAGAGGACCTCAAGATAATCTACTACTATATAAATGCTACAATAAAATAAGTTTACATACTTGTATCATTGAGGTCGTAACCAGGAAAGGTGATCTAGAAAATTTATACGCAAATTGCCGCCTCATATTCTGGGCAAGTAGTCCTTCTTTAGATAACAATTTACATAGATTCTAATCATCTAGTTAGAGGCTCTCCTCGAAATCCTAAGTTAAAAAGGTGATGTTATAATACCTGTATACCAGAGCACCGATTTCAACGGAACTTGACCGAATTGCATCTGAGCACACCTCCACTAACCGCACTAAAACAAAATGTTGACAAGTGCGTTTCGGTGGAACAGTTTATCAATATTATTTTCAGTCCCTGAACGGCCTCACGTAAAAGACATGTAAACAATGTAAGACAAAGCTTTTGGTCAATAACTTTCAATTGCACAGGGTAGCCTCGATACACCTGTATCGGAACCAAGCCTATGGAATTTTTTCAACAATTTGATTAGCTATACGAACTCCAGCCAAACGCCGGTTGATAAATACTTAACAGCATACCTACAAATAAATTGCAAATGCTCAATTTTGATTATAATAAGTTTGGACGGTAACTACCTACATTACTTTAAGGTAGGTCAGTCGCAAACAATTTAATAAAAATATTAATGAATTAAAGGTTATTAACCTTCACAAAATTCATGTTCACTGTTCAGGTTGCACAATTTTCAAACTGTGACAAAATAACGACATGCTTTATTGCGCTATTCAACTGAATTTAACTTGTTTTCACATCAAAACACCGAGGTGGAACAGTACGTACCTATAAATAAGTACGTAAAATTGGGTACATATAAGTACGTACAATCTAGTTCTTCTGATGAAATAACGAGGGTGAGATAATTTTGCTGGGACAACTCTCGTGAAGAAGCAAGCATTCCAACCTGTTGTAACATTGCCTTCAGATATCCGGCGGTTTTTCGCTGGTGCAACGAACATTGGCTCGAGTAAATTGAAAAGAGATGATGTTAGCAATATGAATGGAGCGAACTCATTATCGGATCGACCGCAGGAGTCATAAAAGGCAGGCTCTTCAAGTCTTCACTGTAGGATCGTCGTAACGGTATTTCAACGGAATTATAAATACTTATAATATGCTTGGCTGCATAGTGTGCGTTTCATGTAAGATTTGAACGTTTCATTGAGTTGCGAGTATGTGGGGAGGTATTTTATTGTAACATTTTAACCAGTACCCCATGAAGGACGAGTCTACTTTAGCCAGTTTGTAACCTGGTTGAACTGGTCCCTATTTCTAGTCCTATAGGTGTGTCTTTCAACTCTTTTACTGAAAAGATTTAAATTTTTCCTTATGTACATGATGTTTTCATAGATACGTATAATGACCGTCTTTAATATTTGTGCCATGCTTCCCTGTTCTTTGCGAGTCTCATCCAGGTCTTCCCTGCTTTCTTCTGCAGGTCGTCCACCCACCTGACCTTTGGTCTACCAACGCTCTTTCTACCATTATTAAAACTGTTTACGCCTGCATTTTAATTGTGAAGTCGTTTAGTGTTTGTGTGTCGCATTTACTATTCTAAAAGGCCAGGCGCCGCGCGATTTTTATCATCCGCGAACTTGTACACTGCATATTTTTATTGTAAAATATAATATTATAAATTTTTACCCAATTAAACAACCATACCTCGATACGGGAGTTTCATTCAACAAACACGATAAGTATTTCATAATTCATAAATCATACATGAGGACCTACTTGGGGGCTGTTTATTTGTTACGTAAAACGATTTGAGGGGAGAGGGGGTCTGAAAAAGTCTAATTTTTTCTTTCATGGGGGTGGGAGGAGTCTAGATTATTCTGACGTAAGATCACAAAAGTAAGCAAAAATTTAAATGGTTTTGCTACTTATTCTTTGCAATTTTGGGGAGGGGGTTCATTCAAGTCTTATTTTTTCTTACGTAGGGGGAGGGTGGTCAGAAATTGGTTAAAGTTGTCTTACGTAATAAATAAACAGCCCCTTGTCGAATGTGTGTTATATGCAACACCAACAATGGACAATGAGCGGCTTTGGAGTCCCTTCAATAGTCGACGTGCAGTTATGAGATCAATACATTTGAGTATTGGTAGCATAAGATAGCTTTACCCATATAGGGTGAGATTTTGACATAGGATCAGAATCAAACCTTTTGGTCGTTACCACCTGTATCACCTGTAGTAGCGGTGGCCCAGTGGTAGCGGCCCCGACTTACGAGTTGTAAGTCGTGAGTTCGAACCCAGGTCAGCGCTTTAATTTGTGTAATTTATTTTATCACCACTGTTCTCCAAACGTTGAAAGAAAACATCGTAAGGAAACCGGCATGTCCGAGAACCATAAATTGGAAGACATATGACATCTAAGTACCAACCAGCACTGGGCTCTCGTGGTGGATTATGGCCCACTCCCTCCTACAAAGAGGGGGCCTGTGTCCCAGCAGTCGGAACATTTTAGGCTAATTATGCTATCTTATATATAGGTAATACGGGCTGGTGTCCGCAACTCCACGTCAATGCGCGTATTTTGCGTACGGTATGCTACCTTATACAGCTGTTTCAAACATGGAGGTTTTCGCCCAGTAGTATTAGGAACATTACCTACATAGGAGCGGGAAAGAGACATGATACCTAATATTAGGTCTTTACATATGAAATTAGCGTTTTGTCGTACTGACCACTTTGATCTGAAATATCTCTTCTTTGGTTAACAATTCCAAATTCTAATTTATACATTCATTTAGCTGGTACATTTGAGTTTTGAAAACAGTCATTCATTTGTTTTTCTCATTATTTTTTTCTTTGGCGTCGCTTATTACCGCACAATGGAAAACTTGAAATATCGGTATATTTACGAGTACGAGTTCTACCGTGGCACCAGTGCTGCAGAAACAGCTCAAAGGATTAATGATGTGTACGGCGCTGGTGTTGCAAAAGAAAGCACGGTACGTTTTTGGTTTCAACGTTTTCGTTCTGGAAATTTCGACCTTCAGAACCAACCCCGTGGACGGCCGGAAAACAAAGTGGAAAATGAAGAATTAAAGGCTATTGTGGAAGCGGATCCATCACAAAGCACTTCAGAGATAGCTGCAGGCTTCGGGGTAAGTGATAAAACTGTATTAATCCATTTGAGGCAAATCGGGAAAATAAAAAAACTTGAACGATGGGTACCTCATGAATTGAGTGAATCGAACTTGCGAACACGCGTCGACTGCTGTGTTACTTTGCTCAACCGACACAATAATGAAGGGATTTTAAATCGAATCATTACTTGTGATGAAAAGTGGATACGGTACGATAATCGGAAGCGCTCGTCGCAATAGCTGAACCCTGGAGAACCAGCCAAATCCTACCCTAAACGAAAATTGACTCAGAAAAAGTTACTTGTGAGTGTTTGGTAGACTAGCGCCGGTGTCGTTCACTACAGCTTTCTAAAATCTGGCCAAATGATTACGGCAGATATCTATTGTCAGCAACTGCAAACCATGAAGGAAGAACTAGCTGCTAAACAACCTAGATTGGTCAATCGCTCTAGGCCACTGCTGCTTCACGACAACGCAAGACCACACACTGCACAACAAACAACCACTAAGTTAGTTGAGCTACAATTGGAATGTCTGCGACATCCACCGTACTCCCCGGACCTTGCTCCAACAGATTACCATTTTTTCCGGAATTTGGACAACGTCTTACAAGGAAAAAAATTCAACTCCGATGCGGCAGTCCAAACCGCTTTCAAAGAGTTCATTGATTCTCGCCCCCATGGTTTTTTTAGTAAAGGGATCAATGAACTACCTATGAGATGGCAAAAGTGCATAGATAACAACGGTGAATACTTTGATTAATTAAATATATTTTCCAAAAAAAAATTGACTTTATATTCCTCCAGTACCTACAAAACGCCAATTTCATATGTAAGGACCTAATATAACGAGTTGACTTTAATGGCATGTTGTGGATTCTCAAATCATTTGCATTCCCACCTTGTGTCCAATGAGGCAGTTCCGGGAACCAGTTTTTGACAAGTGCGATGACCTTCAATACATAAGAGAACATATAACTATAGTAGGTTCCACGTACTCAAGATACAGTTTGTATGTCAATCGATATTCCTGTCAGGCACTTTGCCAGCGAATGGTGAATGATTTTTATGAACTTTCCAGTATATTTTGGTACCCGTGATTTTATTTGGACGGATGCGAATCATAACGGGTTACCTAGCAAAGTAGCAAGGTATTTTAAATTTTTATAACAACAATCATGATATCAAACTAACAGATAGGACCTAGATCCTAAACCGGATCCATATATGCCCCATATTTGAGCTCTAGTTTTAGCTTTCCGTAAAACTAATTAGTGGTTATAAGGCTATCTTGGCGTTACAAGTGTTTCACCTCCTCTGCCTTTACCATCATTCACATCAAGTGCAAAGTACCTATTTAGGTACAATATAAAAAAGAAACAACATGGAGCAATTACAGAATTATTATCCAGACACTAGCGGTCAAAAAAGTATCAATTATTTTCTTAGCCGACAAAAAACAGATGAAGGAGCAATAATTCGGCGAATGAATGTACCGGTGCGCTATAAGAACCCGCTTCCTTTAACGGTCAACTATATAGTTACCTAGGTACTTATAATATCTTCACGCACCACACATCTATACTTGGAGCTCGCGCTGCCAACACAAGACAACAAGTTTCACAAGACTTCGACGTGTTTACTTGCATTAGCTGCATATTTTAAATTTTTAAAGTGCAATGTTTTAATAAATCCGTACTAGAAAGAATTATACAAGAAAATGTTATACAAACTAGTGTTTATACTGACAATATTGTCGATCGGAAGTACAACAAACAGTGACGAAGAAGCTATTGTAGAAACTGTGGGTGATGATACTGTAAAACCAAGAAATTTTTTATATAATGACGAAGACCAAGCACAGGAAGAAGTCAGACAAGGGAGGCTGTTGTATTCATATCGGCAGAATCCTATGATCAATATTATGCTGCAAACTGCAGCGCCTAACTATGTGCCCAAGCATCCTGGTGATATTTTTGATTTTCTAAGGGATTCGTTTCCATTACCTGGAGGTGAGTTTAGCTAGGCCTATTGCATAAAACTAAAAAATATTTAAAATTCTCCAAAAAAAAACGACCTCTAACAATTCAATTAGCACATTTTCAGTACGATAATTATGTAACAAAAATCCTAGCTAGATTGAGTTTTCAAAATAGTATAAATTGTTATACTATTTGTCACTCGCACACTCAAACTTAATGTTATAAACGATAATTTAAATTCGACCTGACTTCCGACTATTTAAAACAATGAAAAATTCTCAAGAATTATTAATGAATTATATTATTTAAAGTACCAAGAAACACGGAATTATTAAGAAAGAACCATAATTACATGAAAAACGTTATAGAGCACCTTCAAAACGATAACGTAGTCGATGTTATTTACATCAACTACGTTATCGTTTAGAAGGTTCAAAAAATTTATCTTCATACTGTAAAGATTATTTTGCCCTGCTGAAGCTTAATTAGTCAATCTTCTGAACCGATAATTTTTCTTTTATATGTATACAGGGTTGCATCGATGCGCAAACTGTAACCATTAATTTCAGCACATGATTCTAGAATCCCTAGGGTAGAAATTTTACGTCGGTTATAAAAAAAAAACGATGTTGGCGTCCCTGCCACTCTGTATCGATTTACCCCCTTATTAAAAAACGTTGTATAGCGTCTGTATAGTTACACAACGCTTTATCTCCTTCTTTCAAAAGTTAAATTACTGACGTCTGAAAGAGAGAAATCGGTGTGTAACTATTCATCTGATATAATACGTTTATTTGTAAGGGGCTATGTAGGTATATAACATTCAAGCTAAGCTAATTGATGTTCAATCGTTTATCTTATATGTAATCGGTAATTAAAAACCATAGGACTATTGAATACTAGCAATCAATATTTTAAACAGCGATTAACGATAAAATTCTTGAGAAGGGCATTGTTAGGTAAGATTATCATAAATCGTGGAGGTATACACGATAAGATATTTTTTACGCTATTAATGAAATAAAAACATGTTTGATAATATATATATCCGTTAGTTAGTGAGTTATCTTAACACTTTCTCTGATTAAAGAACACACACAAACAATGTAAGGTATTTTGTGCCAGGGTCACGGACGTGAAATTCGCAAGCATTTATAAAACTGATATTTATAAATATGCGAATTTTAACCGCAATTCGACCGGATTTAACAATATTATGCCTTTATCGAAATTCCGCTATTTTCTAGGTAAATGATTATAGCCGTTTACAAGAATAAAACAAAATCTCTTTCCTCAAAATCATGACCATTGTAATTACATTTTCTACCGCTTTTTATAAATCAAATAGTTCTTATTAAATTCTGAAAGGTTAAGGTCAGTCTAATCAACATTCAATTAAAATAAATATAATTCTAGAATCACATGCCTTGCACCACTATTTTGGATACAATAAGGACATGTTTGTAACACGTAAAGGGTCACTCCACTCTGGTGCAATAGAAACGTTATCCCTGTCGACGCAGTAAACAATACATGCGCTAGTTTCTGGACTATGCAATATAAAGGATCCTTACAGCTCTCACCTCATTCTCGTCTTATACTAGCCTCCATTGCCCAAACTATGTACTTTGAATCTCTAATTACCGGTATGAATGATTATAAGTGGAAGGTATTCATTATAATATGTAGGCTTGGGTAAATACGACGATTATGCTCACAAAAGTTAAATTCTATATTGTTGGTTTTAAGGTCTCCAAGCTCCTTATGAAGAATATGACTACATCATAGTAGGCGCTGGATCGGCAGGATCTGCCCTCGCTTCGAGACTGTCAGAAGATAAGAACATGACAGTGTTACTGCTTGAAGCTGGCAAACCAGAGATGCTGCTCACCGACATACCCGCCATGGCACCTTACTTCCAGTCAACGGACTACTCGTGGCAGTATTACATGGAATATCAACCAGGAGTATGCACTGGTAAGTTAAATATAAATTATTACATCTGGCCATTTCGGTAATTGAAATGTATTTGTTGCACAAAACAAATATGTTATTATGATAATAAACAATCCAAGTCGTGCCTCCCGTTAAACGCAGCAATGTATGTTTTTACGAGTACCTAATAAAGTCTGGATTATTAATATTCCAACAAAGAAATAACAAAGATTCCATTAAATTTAAGGTCGAACAATGCCAAATTTTATTTATCAATCTAATATTCCAGGCATGCTCAACGGGCGCTGTTTTTGGCCACGCGGCAAGGCTGTCGGCGGAACGAGTGTTATCAACTACATGATATACACCCGAGGAAGGCCTCAAGACTGGGATCGCATCGCCGCAGACGGCAACTACGGATGGTAATTCACATTAATGTAATCCCAATATAGAAAGGCACGTGAATCTGCATTTATAGAAGATAAAACAACAACGGGAAGTCCGTTTCAGAATTGTAATTCATGTCACTACAAACATTATGCATATTATGCATCATTTAAACAACACAAATCGTTATAGTAATTCTTGCATCACATACCAATCTTAATAGATGTAGTATATTTCTCACAGCTTCTGACATACTGGTCATTAATATTAATCAGTATGATAATATGATAGACGGTCCATTTGATCTTTAGGAAGCTAAGGGAATATACATATGTATATATAATAAGAAATCGAACAGTAGTGTCATTTTAGGCATTAAAATCCCGGGAGGTATTTGGTAGATTTTCTATCTGGGTTAATCAGAAAATTCGACAACGGATAAACCAACTACTCACACTCTTATTAAATTAAAGCACAAATTAAAATCGTAGGGCTGATAAAACATTGGATGAATTGCATTGTAATGTAGATAGCCTAATCGACTTAGTCTGGTTGTTGCATGCATTTAGATTTATCTGAGGCCTTTTAGCTCGAGCTATTTTTCCATGCGATGATGGCAAATTGCTCACAATTTTGAAGGTTATTGCAAAGCGATTAAAGTCAGATCATTGGATAATATTTTGGTATTTGAGTCTGTGATCCAATGTAGCGCTTTTATTGCACATTAATTATATAATTAAATAAAAAGGTTTTCCCACTTGGGATAACAAGAATTAATTATGCTTGTTAATCATAATGGAAATTATCTACATAATTATCTCGTGTGTCTATTTGCATGGGTTTAAACCAATATCTAATTAACATTTTCAGGTCATACAACGACGTTCTATATTACTATATGAAGTCAGAGAGAGCATCATTAGGTGGTTTGGAGAAAACCCCCTTTAGAAATCGAGACGGAGTGGTTCCTATAGAGCTCGTGCCCAAAAAGTAATTAAACTGAGTTACTATTTTTTTTACGTTGATCGTTCCCATACATCTATAACTGTTTTTTCTTGCATTTTAGAACCAAATTAATAAAAGCTTTTCTGGAAGCTGGGAAAATCCTTGGACATCCTACTGTGGATTATAACTCGCCGCACGAATTAGGTTTTGGTTATGTGCAGGCCACCACAACTAACGGCCACAGAAGCAGCGCTGCTAAAGCATTCTTACATAAACACAAGAAGAGACGCAATTTACACATATTGCCCGAGAGCACAGTGACTAAAGTCTTGATTGACTCGCAGACCAATACAGCTTATGGTGTAAACTACGTCAGAAAAAGGCTTAAATCTACAGTCAGAGCACGCAAAGAAGTAATACTCTCTGCAGGGCCCATTGCTTCTCCTCAACTTCTTATGTTATCTGGCGTCGGCCCCAAAAATCACTTAAAATCGATTGGCATTCCTGTAATAAAGGACTTGCCAGTTGGACAAACGCTATACGATCACATCTGTTTCCCTGGATTAATATTTGAACTGAACACGACAGGAGTGAGTTTCAGTGAAGCTAAGTCCTTCAATATTCAAGAAGCAATCGCATGGCTTGGAAACGGTGAATCTGATTTATCTTCTCCTGGGGGAGTGGAAGGTATTGGATACATTAAAACACCGTTATCGGATGACCCCGAACCTGTGCCTGATATAGAACTAATAAGTATCGGCGGGTCAATTATTTCTGATGGTGGACCAGAGGGAAGTACGGCTATACGGCGAGGTATGAGAATACGAAAAGACGTTTTTGACGAAGCTTTTGGAGAGATAGATAGAATAAGTAAAGACAATTGGAGTACCTTGCCTATGTTGCTTCATCCGAAATCTGTAGGTCGAATAGAACTGAAGGATAGTAATCCGTTCAGCCATCCTCTTATGTACGGAAACTACTTGACGGACCCTAAAGACGTAGCAACATTTATTGCAGCGTTCCGTCACGTACAGGCGCTTGTGGCGACTCCACCTTTCCAACGTTTCGGAGCTAAGTTACACAGAGCAAAGTACCCATTGTGTCGTTCGTCGATTTTCGACTCCGACGAGTACTGGGAGTGTGCGTTGCGTACCCTCACAGCGACTCTTCACCATCAGATAGCCACGTGCCGGATGGGTCCTGTCGGCGACCCGCTCGCTGTCGTGGACCCTGAGCTACGCGTGCATGGCGTGCACAGGCTGCGAGTCGTGGACTCCAGCGTGTTACCGCGTACTGTGTCCGCACATACACACGCTCCGGCCATGATGATCGGAGAAAAAGCGGCGGATTTAATAAAATGGACATGGAACGTACTCAATAAAGCTTAGACTTAGTAAATTATTATAGCAATAAGTTGTAGTCAATAATATGTATGAAAGGAATAACGAAGGGGTAGACATGTCTGTTTTAAGATTAATAAAGGACTGAGAATTATGTTTTTTTTTTATTTTGCTTGTGACAGCGAAGTGTCAGTACCTCCTATCGATCGAAATTTTTCACGAAATTCACTTTTTATAGTTTCGAATTTTATTAATGAAAACTCGCATGTTCTAGTAAAATCTATTAACTTTTTTTTACCCGACTACCCAAAATAAAGGATTATGATGTTAGCAGTCTATGTATATATATACGTAAATACAAATATGCTGTATTCACGTGTGTTCCACCGTAGCGCCTAAACTACTGAAAAGATTTTGATGTATGAGGTATAAAATATATTAGTAAAAATGGTTCGGGTGACATCCATACTAATATTATAAATTCGAAAGTAACTCTGTCTGTCTGTCTGTATGTTACCTTTTCACGCCTAAACCACTGAGCGGATTTCGATAAAATTTGGCAGAGATAGATTGCATCCCGGGGAAAGACATAGGATAGTTTTTATCCCGATATTCCCACAGGATCGAAACCGCGGGGCGCTGCTAGTAGGCTATATAAATTCTGCCTAAATTGAATATGGTGGATTTTTTTTATTGCAAGTATTGCAACGGCGTGAATAAAAACTTAGAAATAACTTCTAATTAAACCACCGAGTCTATGGCCATTACCTCCTAACTTCAATGACTTCGACAATTAGGAGCTATTATCACTTCGCATAATCAATAAAACTTCTCAAAAAAATTTACGTTTTTTTCACTTTTTGTAAATTGTTCTTTGTGTAAATTGTTGTACAGACGCCAGCACATTAAGCTACTACAATCTGTAAAATTTCTTTAATAGATTTTCAACTTTATCGCTAAAGTATAAGGTTCAAAGTTCATTGGGATTTGCCAGTTTCTGGTAGCTTGATGTGCTGGCATCTAGTCTGTACTTCGGCAGCTGGAATTTCTTGTCACTTCGCTGTCTTTATATAAATTCTCAAGCGCGTCTCCTTGACGAAACAAACCCAGCCTAGCTAGCTTAGAATCAATAAGAGAGACATCTTTGGCAAAGGCCTGTGTCGAATTACCCATCCATGCAATTTCAGTTTATACGGAATAGATATGAGCGCCGATGGCCAATACCACGGCGGCGGCGTGGCCTTAAAATTTCCACGGCGGCGGCGGCGTCGCGGCGGCGCGACGTGGCCGGCCGTGGCCCTTAGAATTTTTTTTATCAGGGAAAGATTTCTTAAAAAAAACTTAAAGAAAACCGTATTAAAAAGCTTTACCTATATTTTTTAATAATTGTTAATATAATTTTAGTCTTTTAAATAAAATTGGAGATCACGTTTACTTACTGAATAATAATCATTTCAATGTTTTCTAGTGACCGACCGAAAGTTCGGTTTCGGTTTCGGCCAGTTTCGGCCAAATCAACTAGTTTCGGCCTAAGTTTCGGTTTCGGCCAGGAAATGGCCGAAACTTTCGGCCGCGCCGAAACTTGAGTGTTCATGAATTATCGTCCATCGTTCGGCGAACTTCGCGGCTAGCTCGTGCTCGCTCGTCGCGTCGCCCGCGCCGGCCCAGTTCGCCGCCGTCCATCGTTAATCGCATGGAGTTGAGGTTGTGTTTTGCACATACGAGGGTGGTCCCATAATGAATTGGCCTAACTATGAACTAATGAAGGAAATGAAACGAAACCAATTTTATTTTTCAATATAATCACCATGAATACTACTAACACACTTCTGACATCTGTGAATCAACATCTCTTAACCTTTATAAAAATAATCACAATTTTTAGCCTCAAAATGACCGAAGACGGCCGCTTGCAACTCTTCATCGCTTGAAATTTTTCTTCCTCTTAAGTCTCGCTTTAAATTTGGAAATAAATAATAGTCAGACGGGGCCATGTCTGGACTGTGAGGTGGATGTTCAACTTCTGTGAACCCGCATTGACGAACTGCATCCTTCGAAACACCAGCGGTATGAACAGGGGCGTTGTCATGGAGCAACAGGACACCTTTAGACAGCTTGCCTCTTCGTTTTTCCTTTATCTTGTCTCGTAATTTATATATTAAAGAAGCATAATATTAGCCGTTCACGACTGTATTACGTTCTTTAAAATCCACCATCAATATGCCTTGAAAATCCCAAAAGATTGTGCACATCAGTTTTTTAGCCGATTGTTGCATCTTTGCCTTTCTAAGGGGCTTTTCACCCTTATAACGCCATCCCATTGATTCGCGCTTGCTTTGTGGGTCATAATACAAGATCATAGTTTCATCACCAGTCACTAGCCGCTCGATCACAGTCTTAGAATTTTCGCCACAAAGATCCAAAAACTCCGAAGCGCAGCGCACTCTTTCCTGTCTCTGTACCGCTGAAAGAAGTTTCGGTACCCATCTTGCACTCACTTTTTTCATGTGAAGATGTTTATGGATCGCACGAATACGTACTTTTAGAGAGCCCAAGCCTAGCTGCAATTTCTCTTATCTTCAAACGGCGGTCACTCAGAACCTCCTCTTCGATAAGAGCAATCGTTTCGGGAGTGAGCACTTCCACAGGTCGACCGTCGTGGCAAATGTCTTCGACGGTTTCTCTTCCGAGGCGAAACTCTTTCACCCAATTTTTCACTGTGCTATAGGAGGGGGCAGACTCCTTATACACGTCATCCAATCGTTCTTTTATTTGGGCAGGGTATAAACCTTCTTTAAACAAAAACTTTATGACACTTCGATACTCAGTTGTCGACATTTTGAAAAAATACGCGACTCTCGTTATGCTAATGCCTGCTAAACTAAGACTAAGCATTTCATGTCGATGCGCGTTTCTTATATTAAGTGCACGATAAACGTACTATTTAATGCAACACAACATGTAGCGACATGTCGCGTAGAACTATATCAGGCCAGTTCATTATGGGACCGACCTCGTAAATGATTAGGTAAGTATTCAACTGTCTGTATGTATAATATACATTGTATATTCAAATAAATGTGTAAAAAACACACCAGATTTCTGTATACGATAGAAATTTTAAATATGTTTAAGTAAGTTTCGGTTTCGGCCGAAACTAAGAGCAAGGACGAAAGTTCGGTTTCGGTTTCGGCTGAAAAACCTGTTTCGGTCGGACACTATTTTTTTTCATGAGAAACAGCCATTTTAAGTTAATACACGTTCACTCGGTGAAAAATTCGACTCGACTGAGTGTGAGCGACGAGCGAGCGTAGCGTCGCGAGGCGACTAGGCGAACTAAAGGCTCGTACACACAGGCGCGACTTGTCGCGCGACGTGTCGCGTGGCGATTCTGCGAAATTATCGCGCCGCAACACCTTTCACACAAGCGCGACGCGAATCGCGGCCGCGACGCGACACAACCTAACCTAACCTACCCAGGTACTTACTCATGTCGCGCCGCGGCCGCGAATCCGCCGCGACACCATACAAAATGAACATTTAGTATGGAGTCACGTCGCGCCGCGAATCGCGGCCGCGACGCGACACAACCTAACCTAACCTACCCAGGTACTTACTCATGTCGCGTCGCGGCCGCGAATTCGCCGCGACACCATACAAAATGAACATTTAGTATGGAGTCACGTCGCGCCGCGAATTCGCCGCGATATCGCCGCGACACGAGGGTATTATAAAAGGCAGTGCAATCCAAACCGAGCTCAGTAGTAGACGATCTTCGTCAGAGGACGAAGGCAGGTCTGTGCGTGTTTGCTGAGCGTGGGTCCCAGGTTCGATTCCCCGGCCGGCCGACATAACCCAACATAAGTTTGACCACACAAGCACGAACGACGACACTGAGGAATTCGACCAAGGTGCTAAGTGACTTAGGTATGTGTAATTAAGTATTTTTATTACGGAGTTTTCAATTTATATAATATGACTTCGTAAAAGTAACTTTTACTCATAAAGTTTACTCTAGCCTGTAACACATGTTTATGGCTTTGTTAGAGGACGACGGTAGATCTAGGCGTGTTTGCTGAGCGTGAGGCCTAATGATGGGTTCTTCATCAGATGACGATGACCTTTTGTTATTAGCAGTAGCTATTGATGAAGATAGAAGACTAGAACACAGTCGCATTAAACGCTGGTAAGTCGCAACATTAAATTATCTATTTGTCTAACTGTTTCTCGCCTTGTTGTTATGTGGGTACCTAGGTACGTTTCAATACCTACACAGTCGGGATGCAACGTAGGTACTTAATTGTAATTAGCTTCACTATAATAAAGCTCACGGCTGAAGTTTTTTGAAAAGGTTTTTAATATGGAATTAGTAAAATGCGATAAATAGCTACTTAGCATCAATACGATTAGTAGATGATTCGATAAAATAATTGTATAGTGTTGTTGTTTGTACCTACTTATTATAATTTGATTTCTTCTTGCAGGAAAACATCGGTCCACCCAATAAATGTTATTTTTGTATTAACAAACAAATTAAATAGGTACCTACCTATTTTATATTCAATCTATGTAGGTAGGTACTTAACTCTAAATGGGCGGGCTGTGGCCCGTGTGTCGACCTGTGAAGACGAGGCATTAGTGTAGGATCCTCAACACATTCTGCACGTAGTTTCGTAAAAACGCTCACTATTTCTGCCCCGCATTTCATCAGCACTGTCGCATTCCCAAAAATCATGTTGCCGTATTCACGAGCACAGTTCAGTTCGCGTCAAATAACTTTGCCGCTCTGAAGCTAGGGTTTTCCCTAGCCGAGCATGCATTATTATTTACCGTCAAACAAGCCAACTTTGCCAATCAAGGTATCTTTGCCCTAAAAGCAATTTATAAGCAAATCCGCTAACATAAGAAACAATTTTAGTTTTATGGCAACATTTATTATTTGGGTGGAAAGTTGATTATATTTGTGGCAGCACTATCTAACGCATTCGTTCCAAAGTTCATTTAGTAACTTGCCAGAACTTGTCGAATGCGGTGTATTTTTTTGCGGGCAAATTTCCTATGAAAAGTGTTTGTGGATTTTACCTCATGGCGAAAACACAGGTAAGTGTATTTTACTGTATGTTATAGAATATTAGTTGTTGAGTATTTTAAATATAGTTTCATTATTCAGGACTTTATAAATCAAAACTTCTAATGATGGGCAAAGTTACCCTAAATTGTTCAGACCCATCCATGCCAACATTGCCCGTTATCAAAAAGCACTCAGGGTTGTCACTTTTAGTTATTTTGTAACAGGTTGAATTAACGCAAAGACACAGAAACGATTTTCACGATTTCAGGTTTGGCTCCATAGTAAAAGTTGTTCATAATGATGAGTACAATGACCCCGTAAGAGGAAAACAGTGATTAAAATTTCACCCAGTATATGTATAGAGGTGAAGTTTGTGATTGTATGTTTGTTTGTGTATAGGGATAGGATATAGGGTATATTTCATTAGAGTAGATGGCAGCTTTTATTGTACATTGCAGATCCACTTAGCTTTAATTTTATTGTTATTTTTAATTTCAGAAAAACAAACAAGTCTAGAATTAGACCAAGAAGCCAAGATGTGAAATTGGGTCCCGAGCATATAAAAATGACTCCGACGTGATGTTAAAGCTTGCCTGCGAAGCAGTTATTAAAGTGTTCAGAACAGAACAACGGTATTGATTAATATTATTATTGACTGAATATTGTTACGATTCCTAGCGGTGATTTTGACTGTTTGTAATATATACCATGTGATGTGATTTTGTTCCTCATGGGCTCTATGCATACGGAACTCATAAAAGATTTTTATTATTGTCATTAGGTACTTACTTGTTGATTTGTTTTGCTGTTGATTCAAGTTTGGACATATATTGATCTCATTTTTTGATATAGCATTTAAAGCTTAAAGCTAACTTTATTGAAATGTTCAAAATAGAACAACGGTATCTTATGTCGATCTGTCGACGAAATTGGAATAAACATTTAATTTTGAACACAATGTTTCATTTCATTACCATTTTAACGTCTATTCATATGCACCCAACACCCACAAAAGAAAAGTGAAAATAACATTTATTTAATAATTTTACTGCAATGTGACAACCATTAAAATCTTAAGGGCCTTACTCTCGTTTAGTACCGTAACACGGTCACTTTATGAAGCTTATAACTTATTAACGGTTTGGTTAGAAGGTCTGTAAAAAATATATGTTTGCTATAGATTCATGTACAGCATTTTTGAAACAGGGTTTTTTCATAAAGCTAATACTTTTGCCTTAAAAAAATATTTACCAAAACGCTATTTTGGCTAATATTTCCTTATAACTTCAAAACGGCTTTGATGTTTGGAAATATTTTTACACTGAAAAATTGATGGTTCGAAGTACTACATATTTGAAAGAGCGTTTTTAAATCAATCAACAGTTGCAAAGACAATGCCCCATTTTGAGATAGAGCTTCAGAGGTGCTCTGCGCGGGCGCGGGCGGCAGTCGTGCGTTAGCACTGAGACGGGGTGGCTGTGTCGCTCGCTGCTCCGCCCGGCTATCGATCGACTACGCGCGTTTGGCTGTGTTAGTGCAAATATTTATGAACGAATTGTATCAGTATGCGTTTATAGACTAGCTCGCTGCAGAGGGCCCATTTCTATTGTCCGCGTGGACGCTTTATTAGTGGTGCCATTTCTAAATACTGTTTTTGTTTATATTGTTTATTTTGTAAATATAAGATAATTTGTAAATAAATAAAAATGCCAAAGCAAAGCAAGTCAAGAAAAATACTTTTTCTCTACGACGACGCACCGTTTTATAGATATTAGCGAAAAACTCAAATGTGGGAATTTTTATACCCCCACTCCGGCTCACCTCCTAGACGCGGGGACTTTTAGTACCTATGTTCACTCCCTAAGCACTCTGAAGAAATCGCTCAGGGCCCAGCTCACGCACTCTACACCTCTTATCTCTATCTCTTAATAGTTATTCGTTGAGTGGACTAATAAGTATCTATCTATCTATCTATACGAATAAATAAAATTGGAGTGTCTGTTTGTAATATTAAAACAACCGCTTCTTACTAAATGCATATGAATGTATACACGGTACAGTCAACCTCTAGACGTCCACTTACACCGCAATGACCATTATCGCCTGCGCTATACGGGCTGCGGCGTCTATACACACATGCGCATATTTATCCGTGTGAGTGATGCTCCAACGCTATAAATTAACATGCCGTGTAGCATCGCTACGAGTAGTTAAAGATGTGGTCAATGCTAGACAAGGATGACAATATCAGTAACTTGTTTTTTTTATCGCCGTCTGATTATTTTTTTCATAGTACTGCAAAATTTCGATAACATAACATAAGTAAACATTAGCTAGATCGGTAACGAGGCTGCACTCGCTAATGTGATCGGGATAGATGTGAGTTCAAATCCGAGTTGGGCCAGTTTTTTTTGATGTTTTATATAATTATTATTATGTGTTAGTAATTTATTTTTGTAAATTACTTTGAACAAATAGATATTACAATAAAGGTAATTTATTATTATAATATGATAACAAATGAAATAAATTTTGATATGGTAACATTGTAATATTTTTTATACATAAGAAATCCTTTACACTTACTTATGTTATTATTATAGTATTGAATGTTAAAAAACACACCTTAATTACTAAATAACGGAAACAAATAAAAGTAAACAACATAAACATAAAGCAAAGTATATAACAAAAAACAATTAAAAATAGAACAAAGTATACCAAAAAAAACGAAATAAAAATAAAACCAAATGTCTTGATTGACGCAAAGAAGATCCTCCGACTGGGATCGAACCCACGGCGAGAAATCTTAACCAGGCACTATGCCCCGAGACCAACTGGTTACTTGTATCCCGTGGCGAATATGTTGATCACTATTTCACGACGAATCGAAATAAGGCAGCTTTATCAATTGAGGCCGGAATACTTATGCCTGAACTATAAGGTTTTAGGTTATATATTATGGATATTATGAAAATACAGCTTAATTATTCATTTTCTCAATGAAAAGAGGATTGAAACTTAACCTCAATATTACAATAATATAAATACTAATTTGGTAAGTTACGACCACTATGTCCCCTGACACAAAATTACCCTACCTGTTTAGGATTTTTAATATTTCGTGTGACCTCCGTTAGCCTCGATACAGCTAATGAGACGTCGACGCATAGACGCTACAATATTTGCACAGATATTTTTGCCGCGAATAGTGGAATAATTTATGTGAACTAGTAAAGTAGTTAAAAAATTAGGATAGATTTGAAACAGAGTGAACTTAACACTTTGTTTGAAATCTACCCTCATGTTTTAAAAACGACGCTAAGATTGAAAATAATTGTAAAACAAAAGAATCTTCGTTTAGTTGTGGAATATTTAACATAATTATTGGTTAGCAACTCGGCATTCTAATTGCACATGTGATACTTAAAAAATATTTTTCATGTTCGATGTGAGACTCGAACCCGAACGTTCGCCATGCGAGGCACAGTGCTAGCCACTTTGGCCACCGTAACGCTTACGAAATTTTTTGAAATTTGTAATAACAATCATGTTGCCAATTTGTATTGTTGTCAAACGTTCTTATAGAAGAAGGTCATAAGTACTAATATTGCTATGCCATAGTTTTGTGAGATTGCAGTCGACTTCTGACTGTTAAATTGCACATATACCAAAATATTTTTTTTTACAATTTTTGTCTGTCTGTCCGTCTGTCGTCTGTTTGTTCCCGCTAATCTCTGAAACGGCTAGACCGATTAAGACGGGACTTTCACTAGCAGATAGGTGAATAAGGAGTTACTTAGACTAGGTACATTTATTTTAGAAAAAAAAACAAAATAGGTTCCTACGAAAAAAAATTAAAATCAATGAAATGAAATATTGAATAATATCCGATTCAAATAGGGAGGTTGTATTATACTCCGTTTAATTAGGTACTTTCAAATGTAATCAAATCATAATAAAGAAACGGAGTATAGTTATGTTTATAAGTGGATCCTATACGTGAAGATTCCTTAATCTCCATAGAAATTGATTGAATAAATAATATAATAATATACTTAGTGTTTTTGTTTAAGAAAATCGTACACCAAATATTGTATATAAAAAGGCTAATACGAAAAACTAAAAATAAATAATAATTAAACTAAAAATGCAAAAACGATCAAAAAGAACTAAATGGAGAAATATTAGAAGAATTTCATTAAAATTAGCATAGGTATTTCTTTACGCGGAATACAGAATTAATAAGTTATCGTAAACTCTGCGAACTCAACAATAACTTTTTTCTTAAATTCCACGCGGACGAAGTCGCGGGTAACAGCTAGTACAAAATATATCAGTCTTGCATTCGCCATTCCCTTCTGGAATCGTAGGCAAAAATGGCGACCTACGTGCGGCATGTCTGCGCCTCTGCATATTCTTTGATCATCGTTTTAGTGTATCGCGCCACCGCAAGCATCGGGAGTAGGACGCTTAGCTCCGCCCACATGCACAAGGTCAGTGAGCCATCTTTACACCTTAAACCGCTTGTTGGGCCTTGTATGGAAAAGGGCACTAACCGCTAGGTAACATTGCCCACTGTTTTTATCACGAAAATATTTAAACTACAAACAGTATTTTAAAACTTAGGTTAAGATTGCCTTAAATTGTACTCGTGGTGCTTTCTACGTATTTATAAGAGCTTGATTTGCGTCAAAAATCGAGTGGGCAATGTTGGCTAAAAGTCCGGATTATTTTGCCCGCCATCAAAATCGAACAAATCTTGGTTTAAATTTTAATTTTTTTAATGTTTTACATAGCAAATGCGTGCATATGGTCATATAGTTGTAGTAAATGAAAAAATATACTTAAGTCCCATAGAAAAAACTTGTAATATATTCGATTTTCTTAAAAAAACGGGCAAAGTTGGCTTGTTTGACGGTATTACATAAGTACGATTCAATAGCTATCGATCGATTAAACGTAACGCACGTTCGCTCGCGAACCGAGTCGGGAAGGAACTAACTAAGTACCTACTAACCAGATTACTAAAAATACTAAAGAAGTAGGTACTAAGAAGATCAAACATGCCGCCTGCGTGCGGGGCCCGCTGTCAAACGTTACCGCCGCGCGGACGCCGCACAGTGGTCCGGGTTTTCAAAAAGGCGGACATAGGATCGAAAATGCATATTTAACGTAACAAAAAATAGTTTCGTATAGGAAATTTAACGCTGATTAATACTTATTACTACAACTTTTCAAAAAAACAGCTCCTTCACGTCAAAAAAAAATATTGAAAATAAAAATGTATGGGAGAAAATCTATTTTATTTTTTTTCTCCGTTCAGTATCAAAGTGTAGCAAGCAAACCTTATATTCTGGTAAGTACCTATTGTTCTTAATACGACAACATATAAATTGCTTGCGTATCCCTGCGGCCTTGACGCCTACGATGCTTCAAAGTTTAAAATTTCAATTGGGATTTTTTTAAATTATTATCGAGGTTTTCAATTAAGCTGAATTCAAAATATAATTTTTTAATTATATAAGAATTAAAACATACGCATTCAAGCATTTGGCAAGTATTTGTTTATTTTATTTTAATAAAAAGTACTAATAAAAGTCTTCAACTTTAGTTATGTAATAAAGGACACGTGCTGATTCGTAGCCTATTTGTAACTGACTGAAACGACTCCTGTGGTAAAAGAATCATTTACCCCCACCACCGGAGATTTCGACGACGCTGATTGGCTGTTGAAGATGTGGTACTAATTTCGTCAGTCACTACTTGCGAGCGTGTGTTTGTTATTAATATCTGTGCATGAAACAATTAAAGGCACTTGTTTCTCAACCCTTGAGGAAGCAACATCAATTATCCGTGCTGTGTGAAAGTTTAGTGAGTTTCGTTATGGCTGCATTTGTTACAAACTTGGACATTTTTATGTTCCTCCGTGTTGAAGGAGACATGAAAAATTGGGCACGACTCTATGAAGCTATTATTCTACATATCCCAGTTGAAACATGTTCGGAAGATTTAGAAATAATCAAGACCTTTTTGAAGAACTACATGAGTAATATCAATCGCAGATGGGCAAGTGCTTCTAGAAATCAGAAGACTTTCATGAATAGACATGCTGCGTGGTTAGAATCAAATATTAGTTGGCCAATTTGCACTACTGTTAATTTATCCGAGATTTTTCAAGCCCAAGATGAAGTTATCGAAAACATATCGTCAGACAATACTTCAGTTGACATCGATACTACAGCAGCTGTGATTCCGTCGACATCAAGTACAGCAACTGTGGGCACATCTACCGAAGTTCAGATTAGGAAGCCTTTTGTTGACCTCAGCAACAAACAGAAGAAAAGATGTTCAGAGTCTCTTTTGGACTATTCGCCGGAAGAACTTACTTTTGCATTAGTCGAAAGACTTAGGATAGACAAGAAGAATGACTTAGCTTGTGTTATTGATCATATAACGAAGAACCCTGATAGTGTTACTATTGTTCAAGCCACATTGTTTAAGAAAAATAGGAAAAAATCTTTAGATGAAGATCATGCTCTTGGTCTTTATACATCATTGAACCTGTCAAAATGGAAATACTTGTGTTTAAGGAAAGCGCTGTTAGATTGTGAAGTTCCAGTGTTACCATCGTATCACAAACTCCTTGAAGCTAAAAAGAGATGCTATCCACATGATTTAGAAATTACCGAGAGAGGAGCCAGAGTGAAGCTTCAAGCCCTATTGGATCTGACAGTCCAGAAGATTCTTCAAATTACCGGTACCCAGATTGATTCGTCAACTGAAGGATTGAAGTTAATTAGTAAATGGGGTTTCGATGGAGCTTCTTCACAAAGCACCTACAAGCAAAGGAGTGAAGATGTAGACTTCAGTGATTCATCGGTTTTCATGTCAAGTCTTGTCCCTCTTAAATTAGTTTCTAATAATAGCACCATATGGGAAAACCCAACACCTTCGTCAACACATTATTGCAGGCCCATTAAGTTCGAGTTTTGTAAAGAGACAGCAGAATACATCAAGCAAGAAGAAGCTGCATTGAAGGAAGAAATAAAGAACATCAATTCTACAAAATGGGTCGGGCTAGAGATTAGTCACGAGCTTCATATGACAATGATCGACGGAAAAGTGGCCACTATTATAACGGATACTTCGTCTGCATCTGCCTGCAATATTTGCCTTGCTAAGCCGACTGAGATGAACAAACTGTCAGAAGTATTTTCAAGACCTGTTCGAGAAGATGTTTATAAATATGGACTTTCTACTCTTCATATGTGGATTCGTTGTATGGAGTGTATTCTACACATATCTTACAACATGGACTTTGAGATGTGGACTGCACGAGGTGCTAACAAGCAACTAAAAGCTGCGAAGAAACATTTTACACAAGAAGAATTCAAACAGCAAATGGGAATACTTGTGGATTTTGTGAAGCAAGGCTTTGGAACCACAAACGACGGAAACACAGCCAGAAGGTTTTTTAGAGATTATGAGAAATCTGCCGAAATAACCAATATTGACAAAGGCCTACTGAAGCATTTTACGGTTATTCTTCAAACGATTTCATCGGGATGTGCCATAGATATAGAAAAATTCAGGACTTATTGCAGAGAAACAGCTGAGATCTTTGTTCATCTATACCCATGGTTTTATATGCCCGCAAGTGTGCACAAGCTACTCATACACGGTGCAGACATTTGTCATCACTTTGGCCTCCTACCAATTGGCATTCTTTCCGAAGAAGCGGGAGAAGCAAGAAATAAAGAATTTCGAAGAGTTCGTGAATATCACACAAGAAAATTTAACAGGATGAAGACCAACGAGGACTTGCTCCATAATTTTTTAATTAGTTCAGACCCATATTTATCCCATATTCGACCAAAATACAGCAACTCAAAGCAATTCGATTTTTTTCCAGATGTTAAAGAGCTTTTGTTGTTGCCTGAGGTAGTAACAGAAGAAACTGAAAATATGGATCTACAGGAGTTGCAGCCTGAAGATGATCCATTAATGTAAACGTGACAGATTTAGTGATTTTGTTATTGTTAGAATTGAGTTTGTTAGTAGTAGTTGAGTTGTAGTCCTTTTCAGGACCACTTAAAATAGTCCTTTTCAGGACTTCAGAAAAAGCCCTTTTAAGGGCTACATCTATTTCTAATTGTTTCTTTTAAGATGAGTCACGTTAGTAGTAAAACCAACAATATCAACCATGATTTATCAATAGGAAATATCAACAGATGAAAGAATAACCAACAGATGATTATTAAAAAAAATAAGCAGAAATGCTTATTTTATCATAACATCACGCTTTATATTCCCCGAAGGGTTCGGCAAAGGTGTATACTACACTATAGTACACTGTCATTTCGCCAGTTATATTTAAGTCCCATGTAATAGGGGGCGAGCTTAATACACGGATGAGGCGCGCGGGGGGCTTGTTTTTATTAAAAATGATATTTTGGATTAATTTCAATTGAAAAACTCGTTAATAATATTAAGATAATTCAACATTAAAATTTTAAACTTTGAAGCATCGTAGGCGTCAAGGCCGCAGGGATACGCAAGCAATTTATATGTTGTCGTATTAAGAACAATAGGTACTTACCAGAATATAAGGTTTGCTTGCTACACTTTGATACTGAACGGAGAAAAAAAATAAAATAGATTTTCTCCCATACATTTTTATTTTCAATATTTTTTTTTGACGTGAAGGAGCTGTTTTTTTGAAAAGTTGTAGTAATAAGTATTAATCAGCGTTAAATTTCCTATACGAAACTATTTTTTGTTACGTTAAATATGCATTTTCGATCCTATGTCCGCCTTTTTGAAAACCCGGACCACTGTGCGCCGCCGACGCGGCGTGTCTTTTGATGTGCAAAGGTCAACAATTTACAGAGGAGAAAATGTTTAAAGAATAATTATGAAATCAGAAACTGTTAGAAAATTGTACATAGGCTTTATTAATTAATTATTATTACACACTGTTTTCATTTTCTAACTTTTAAATACGATTAACGGGTTTCTTAGATTAAACTAAGTTAATTATCCACTTTAAATTGATTGGGTTTACTTACCTAATAAATATTGTACCTATATATTTATATTTACAGTTAGGTATTGCAATAAACGAGCGCGCGTCGTGTGACTCTAATCACATTGACATAAAGTTCAAATTCAATTGATTCACGATTCAATAGATTCATGATGAAGATTTTTTAGTCAATCACGGCTGAAGTCGCGATCTTTTATTTTATTAATTCACTAAGTATCGATTATCGACTGACATAAGTACAAAACTTTTATTAAATGCACGACCCAGTGCATCAATTTGTTAACGGACGGCCCTGTTAAAAAATCTTGGTTAGTAAACAAAAATACTTCGTAAAAGTACGTACGTCCGAATTCACCAGTGTCGTCGTTCGGCTTAGGTACCTAATCTAACCTAAGTGTGTAGATGCACATGCACATAGTTTCTGTGTGCGTTAGCTCGGGAACGTTCAGGGCTCAGTCAGTATCGTCCACAAAACATAAAATAATATCCTAACGGGCTACTAGAGCTGTTTTGCGCCAAAATTTTACAGGCGTAATGTTATGTAAGTATGTGTGTATGTTTAAAAAATATGTCTAATGAATGAGTGACCTAATTATAAATAGACTGCCTCGTTGGTGTAGTGGTCGCAAGTGCAACTGCGCGGGAGGTCCTGTGGGAGCTGTAATGTACCTGAATGTAACACAGCCGTTGGCATTCAGACGTCGAACACGAACTGACTCACGCACAGCTGATATCACTAGCACTCGACTGCCAGCGGAGCCCAAGCGGCTCTCAAATGACTATAATAAAATGTACTATAACAGACCGCGTCCGCTAAAAGTACGACAAACGCAGATCGTTCCAACTCGCGTCGAGAGTTAAGTAGGTATACATAGATTAGATATACTTAATAATAATTTAATTTGTATTTTAATACAAAAATAACAAACAATATTTGTATTGAACATTTAATGATTTCAGATGTCTTACACAATGTTAATTATGAGTTGCAGGCAATAAATTGTAAAATTAGCTTCTGCCCGTGACTTCGTCCGTCCGCGTGAAATTTCACCCTCCCCACATTCATCCTCTTAGGGGTGGAATTTCGAAAAACCCCTTTCTTGGTGGATACCTACTCTTCATAAAGAACACACTCTCCAAATTTTGTCTCTAGGATCAGCGGTTTAGGCTGTGCGTTGAAATATCAGTCAGTCAGGACTTTGAATATAGTTATGTCGGCCGACCGGGGAATCGAACCTGGGACCCACGCTCAGCAAACACGCACAGACCTGCCTTCGTCCTCTGACGAAGATCGTCTACTACTGAGCTCGGTTTGGATTGCACTGCCTTTTATAATGCCCTCGTGTCGCGGCGATATCGCCGCGAATTCGCGGCCGCGACGCGACATGAGTAAGTACCTGGGTAGGTTAGGTTAGGTTGTGTCGCGTCGGGGGTCCCCCCACAGCGCATACGTCCACGTCGTGATCCCCGGGCAACGCCGTGTCTGACCACCGTAACGGAGTGGCAGACCGGCGGCTAAAGTGCGCTGTGACTTGCAGCCAACACGCGGACGACTGCAAGTACGAGTATGCCGAAAAAGCAAAGACGAGACGCCTCCGGGCGCTTTTTAACCGATTGTTCCTCCGGGGACGACACAAACGGCCCTTCTCAGGGCCAACACAGTGGCCCTTCCCAGGGCCAATCCACCGGCCCTTCTAAGGGCCACGTCGAAGCTGGCCGCGCACCATCCGTGGCCAGTTTATCCAGTTTGCAGGCGGAGTTTTCGGACTCCGGCGAGTCCGCCATGGACACGTCGGCGGCCGAAAACGACCGCCTCCAGCGGAAGCGGGCCTACCTGAGGCTCGGGTCCGGAGGCTCCTCGGGGTCTGTGGGCAAGACGGGGAAGAGGCCGAAGTCGAAAAAGGCCTCGACTCCTGCTCCGACTCCTGCCTCGAGTCCGACCCACGACGTGGGTCTGGTGGACGCCGAGCGTCAGTTAGGCCTGGCAAGGAGGGAGCAGCTGCAGCAGGACCTTGAGGAGAAGGTCGCTGCCAGGGAGCAGCAGGCGCGGTCCGCCAGGTCGAGGGCTGGCTATGGCACATCCAATGTGCTGTACGCCGACCACTCCCTGGCGGAGCTGGAGCGCATGGCACTCCAGGACAAGGAGGAGGTACTGGAGGTCGCCTCCAAGTCTTCGAACCTGAAGGGGACCTTCCAGAAGGCCCTCAAATGCCGGGCCGTGAGCTTGCACGGCATTGTCACCGAGCTGGTGCAGCGCACGGCCACAGAGGAGACGCGGCAGCTGCAGGCGAGGGTGGATCGCCTGCAGCTGGAGGTCAGCCAGCTGCACCAGAAGCTGGCTGAGGCCACGGCCCGGCAAGCCCAACCTGCTCCTGCGCCTGCCCCTGGTCCGGCAGAGGGAGGCTCCTCCCCTCCTGGCAACCTCGTGGAAATAATCCGCGGGGTTGTCATGGAGGAGAGGGCCTTCATCAGGGGCTGCTTCGCCGGTATTGAGGACCGGCTCCCGCCGGAAAAGCGGCTCCGCCCGCCGCTAGCGGCGGATAAGAGTCCGCCACCGACGGAGCCAGCGCCTGTACCTGCGCAGCCTGCGGGAGACCCGAAACCGGGTGCGCAGACCCAGGCCTCCAAGGGGAAGGGAAAGGGGAAGGGCAAGAGGAGCACGGTGGCTCCTCAAACCCCCACCACAAGCGCGGAGGGAGCGTCTGCCTCTCCGGCAGCCCCCCAGAACACGCAGCGGGAGGACGCCATGCTCCCTTCCACCACCCCGTCCAACCAGGCGTGGACGGAAGTGGTCAGGGGGGGAAAGGCCAAAAAGTCCAAGCCCGCTGCGACTGCTTCGGCAGCCCAGAAGGCTTCGGCGGGCGGGAGGAAGTTGGTTCCTCCCAAAACTGCGGCGGTCGTGGTGACCATCACCCCGGAGGCCGCAGAGCGGGGCGAAACGTACGAGTCCGTCCTAAGACGGGCTCGTGCTAACGCGGATCCCTCTCGGCTGGGGATCGGCAACATCACGTGCCGCCGCACCCAGGCCGGAGCCCGAATTTTTGAGTTCGGGGGGGGAGCAGCGCGGCGCAAACGCGGACCTCTTCGCAACAAAGTTGCAAGAGGCCATCGCGGATGTGGCGACGGTCGCCAGACCCGTCAAGACCGCATCCTTGGAGGTGATCGATATGGACGATTCGGTCACCAAAGAGGATGTGGTGGCGGCCGTTGCTGCTGCGGGAGGCTGCAGCGCCAGCGCCGTGAAGGGGGGAGCCATCAGGCCCGGCCGCCGCGGCATGGGCGCAATCCGCGTCGAGTGCCCAGTCGCCGCGGCGGTGGCCGCCCTTAAGGCGACCAAGGGACGGCTGCTCGTGGGCTTCAGCTCGGCTGTGGTCCGGCCGCTTGAGGACAAGCCTGCGCGGTGCTTCAAGTGCTTCGCGCCGGGCCACACCCGATCTACGTGTCCCTCCAAGTTCGACTGGGGAGAGTCTTGCTTCCAGTGCGGACAGGAGGGACACAGGAGTGCCACTTGCAGCGTCACCACGCCACACTGCCCGGCGTGTGCTGCCAGCGGCCGCCCCGCGGGGCACAGGATGGGGGGCAGGAGTTGCCAGCCTCCCGCGAGGAAGGGCATAGTGCCGGCGCAGGTTCGCCCTGTCGCCGCCACCGCCGCTGTCGCCGCCGCTGTTACACCAGCTCCAGCGGCGGTGGCTGAGGAGGGGGGTGCGATGTCGGAATAATGGTTTCCTATCACCGCATCCTCCAGGCGAACACCAATCACTGCAGAGCGGCCCAGGACCTGCTGGTGCAGGCCATGGCTGAGTGGTTGGTGAACGTAGCGGTGGTCGCCGAGCCCTACTCGATCCCCGGCAGTTGGCTGGGTGACGAGGACGGCTTGGTGGCACTAGCGGCGCGGTCCTCCACAGACTCCCCTCCCCTCTCGCTATTAGAGAGGGGACCGGGATACGTGGCCGCCGCGTGGGGAGAGATAGCCCTCGTGGGCGTCTATTTCTCCCCAAACCGCCCTCTCCGGGACTTCGAGAACTATCTCGGAGCCCTGGCCGCCGTGGTCGGCAGGGCGGCGCCGCGTCAGGTCTCCGTATTGGGAGACCTGAATGCCAAGTCGGTGACCTGGGGCAACCCGGCCACCGACCATCGCGGGCGGGCAGTGGAGCAGTGGGCAGCCTCCTCTGGGCTCTCCCTCCTCAACAGAGGGAACGTCCAGACATGCGTGCGGCGACAGGGTGGCTCGATAGTGGACGTCACTTTTGCCACCCCTGCGCTGGCCGCGCGCGTGCTGAACTGGCGGGTGGATTTGGTGGAGACCATGTCGGACCACCGCTACGTGCGGTTCGACATCTCCACCGGTGGCCCCGGAGGGACGCGGCCCCTCTCGGGGCGGTCAGCGTTCCCACGGTGGGCTCTCACCCGCCTGGACAGGGAGGCGGCGGCGGAGGCGGCGTTTATCCAGGACTGGCTTTCGCCGCCTTCCGCCGGCTTGGACGTAGACATCGCGGCGGGACACCTGAGGGAGTCTCTGACCGAGGTGTGCAATTCCAGCATGCCTCGGTCCGGCCGACCGCTGCCCAATAGGGCGGTGTACTGGTGGTCGGCCGAGCTGGAGAGGCTTCGAGCGGGGTGCGTGGTGGCCAGAAGGGCCTACGCGCGGAGTCGGCGGCGGCGTCAACGAGACCTCGCCCACGAGGACCACCTCTATGAGGTGTACATAGAGGCAAAACGGGTCCTCGAGCGGGCCATCGCCGACGCCAGGGACTCGGCGAGAGCGGAGATGCTGGAGGGTCTCGACAGAGATCCCTACGGGAGGCCATACAAGGCGGCGCGAAACAAGCTGCGCCCCTTTGGTCCCCCGGTGGCCGAGACCCTGGAGCCCTCATTCCTGGATGGGGTGGTTCAGTCTCTGTTCCCGTGCAGGGACAACTTCACCCCACCAGTAATGGACCCTCCGCGGGGGATAGCTCCGCCAGCCGAGGAGGAAGAGGAGGCCCCTCCTGTCACGGAGTCGGAACTCAGCGCGGCGATTGTGCATATCCGCGCCAAGAAGACGGCTCCGGGCCCCGACGGTGTCCCGGCGAGAGTGGTGGCAATTGCCGCCACTCAAATGGAGGAGCGGTTTCGGGACCTCTTTAACGCATGTCTTGCGTCTGGGAGGTTCCCGAAACCGTGGAAGGAGGGACAGCTGTGCCTCCTTCGCAAGGAAGGCCGCCCCGCAGAATCGCCCTCGGCATACCGACCCATCGTCCTGCTCGATGAGGTCGGCAAAATGTTCGAGGGGATAATCGCTGCCCGCCTAAAGAGCCACCTGCGGAATGTGGGGCCGGACTTGTCGGACGCTCAGTTCGGTTTTCGGGCTGAGCGTTCCACAGTGGACGCGCTGGCCCGCCTTAAGGGCCAGGTGAAGGATGCGATGGAGGCGGGGGACGGATTGTTGGCGGTGTCATTCGACATAGCCAACGCCTTCAACTCTGTTCCCCACAGCACCATCCTAGAGGCACTCCGATTCCACGGGGTGCCTCTATACATGCGGCGTCTACTGGCTAGCTACCTGGAGGATCGGGCGATCGTCCTCGTGAACAGGGCTGGCCAAGTCCGGCGGTACGCAGTCGAGGCCGGCGTTCCACAGGGGTCGGTAGTGGGACCTCTCCTCTGGAACGTTGGCTACGATTGGCTCTTGCGGGGAACTCTCCTCCGAGGCACGAGTGTCATCTGCTACGCGGATGACACTCTCCTCACGGCCCGGGGGGAAAGTTTCAGGGAGGCGGCCAACTTGGCCTCGGCAGGCGGATCCTTGGTCGCAGGGAGGATCCGCCGCCTAGGATTGACGGTGGCGCTGCACAAGACCGAGGCCGTGTTCTTCCACGCGCCTCGGCAGCGCCAACCACCAGACGCCCACATCTTCGTGGAGGGCGTCCGAATCGAGGTGAAGGCCCAGATGAAATATCTGGGCCTTGTACTCGACAGCAGGTGGCGTTTCGGCCCGCATTTTAGCGGGCTGTCGACGCGCCTGCTGAAGACTGCGGGCGCCCTCTCGTGGCTGCTCCCCAACTTGGGGGGGCCCCGCGCGCGATGCCGGCAGCTCTACGCCGGCATCTTGAGGAGTATGGCCCTTTACGGGGCCCCTATCTGGGAGGACTCCCTCCGCAGGAGGGAGAACGCCGCCGCATTGCGGGCCCCCCAAAGGGCCATAGCCCAGCGGGTGGCGAGGGCCTACCGCACGGTAAGCTTCTCGGCGGCATGCGCTCTGGCCGGCACCCCGCCTTGGGAACTCGAGGCGTGGGTGCTCGCCAGAGTGTATGAATGGACGGTGGGGCGGAGGGCGAGAGGAGAACGCCCCGCCCCCGAAGAGCGGGAGGCCGTCCGGCGGGAGGCGAAGGACGCCATTGTCGTCCACTGGACGCGGGACCTCGCCGCCGCAGCCTTCGGCCGCCGTACCCTAGACGCGATTGGGCCGGTCCTGCGAGACTGGCTCGAGCGGTCGCACGGGTTCGTCTCCTTCCGTCTGGTGCAGGTGCTGTCCGGGCACGGTTGCTTTGGATCGTACCTGCACCGTATCGGGCGGGAGGAGACGCCGTCGTGTCACGGCTGTGGCGCGGCGGAGGACACGGCGCAGCACACTCTTGAGGTGTGCCCGTCGTGGTCCGAGCCGCGCCGCAGTCTCACCGCGGCGATCGGAACGGACCTCTCGCTCCCCGGCTTGGTCAATGCCATGCTTGGGGACGAGGGGTCCTGGGCGGCAGTCGCCTCCTTCTGCGAACACGTCATGTCCCAGAAGGAGGCGGCGGAGCGCGCGCGGGAGGAAGACCCTCTCGCGCCGCCGCTCCGAAGGCGGAGGAGGGGTCGAAGACGACGTCAGTATGACAGTCACCTCCGACTCCTCCCAGGTGGAAGCCAGCAGGCGACGGGTGCGGGGGCACCCTCGCCTGTATTGCACAGGCTTCCACCAGTGCCGGACGGGAATGGCCAGGTGTTCCCGGCCATTCCCGTAGCCCCTCAACTGGGGGGACATGCGGGGCCCGCCAGTTAGGCGGGCATGCGCCGGGGGGGGTTGTGGACGCGAAGGCTGAGCCGGATTCCCATGACCCCTCCATCAAGGCGACGAGGGAACACCGCTGATTTTTAGTGGGTATACTGCCACCTTGGCAGGGAGTCCCACATACTCCGTATCGTCCCCCGACGATCGGAGATGCGTAATGTCATTTCTCAGCGACAAAAAAAAAAAAAAAAAAAAAAAAAAAAAAAGGTTGTGTCGCGTCGCGGCCGCGATTCGCGGCGCGACGTGACTCCATACTAAATGTTCATTTTGTATGGTGTCGCGGCGAATTCGCGGCCGCGACGCGACATGAGTAAGTACCTGGGTAGGTTAGGTTAGGTTGTGTCGCGTCGGGGGTCCCCCCACAGCGCATACGTCCACGTCGTGATCCCCGGGCAACGCCGTGTCTGACCACCGTAACGGAGTGGCAGACCGGCGGCTAAAGTGCGCTGTGACTTGCAGCCAACACGCGGACGACTGCAAGTACGAGTATGCCGAAAAAGCAAAGACGAGACGCCTCCGGGCGCTTTTTAACCGATTGTTCCTCCGGGGACGACACAAACGGCCCTTCTCAGGGCCAACACAGTGGCCCTTCCCAGGGCCAATCCACCGGCCCTTCTAAGGGCCACGTCGAAGCTGGCCGCGCACCATCCGTGGCCAGTTTATCCAGTTTGCAGGCGGAGTTTTCGGACTCCGGCGAGTCCGCCATGGACACGTCGGCGGCCGAAAACGACCGCCTCCAGCGGAAGCGGGCCTACCTGAGGCTCGGGTCCGGAGGCTCCTCGGGGTCTGTGGGCAAGTCGGGGAAGAGGCCGAAGTCGAAAAAGGCCTCGACTCCTGCTCCGACTCCTGCCTCGAGTCCGACCCACGACGTGGGTCTGGTGGACGCCGAGCGTCAGTTAGGCCTGGCAAGGAGGGAGCAGCTGCAGCAGGACCTTGAGGAGAAGGTCGCTGCCAGGGAGCAGCAGGCGCGGTCCGCCAGGTCGAGGGCTGGCTATGGCACATCCAATGTGCTGTACGCCGACCACTCCCTGGCGGAGCTGGAGCGCATGGCACTCCAGGACAAGGAGGAGGTACTGGAGGTCGCCTCCAAGTCTTCGAACCTGAAGGGGACCTTCCAGAAGGCCCTCAAATGCCGGGCCGTGAGCTTGCACGGCATTGTCACCGAGCTGGTGCAGCGCACGGCCACAGAGGAGACGCGGCAGCTGCAGGCGAGGGTGGATCGCCTGCAGCTGGAGGTCAGCCAGCTGCACCAGAAGCTGGCTGAGGCCACGGCCCGGCAAGCCCAACCTGCTCCTGCGCCTGCCCCTGGTCCGGCAGAGGGAGGCTCCTCCCCTCCTGGCAACCTCGTGGAAATAATCCGCGGGGTTGTCATGGAGGAGAGGGCCTTCATCAGGGGCTGCTTCGCCGGTATTGAGGACCGGCTCCCGCCGGAAAAGCGGCTCCGCCCGCCGCTAGCGGCGGATAAGAGTCCGCCACCGACGGAGCCAGCGCCTGTACCTGCGCAGCCTGCGGGAGACCCGAAACCGGGTGCGCAGACCCAGGCCTCCAAGGGCAAGGGGAAGGGAAAGGGGAAGGGCAAGAGGAGCACGGTGGCTCCTCAAACCCCCACCACAAGCGCGGAGGGAGCGTCTGCCTCTCCGGCAGCCCCCCAGAACACGCAGCGGGAGGACGCCATGCTCCCTTCCACCACCCCGTCCAACCAGGCGTGGACGGAAGTGGTCAGGGGGGGAAAGGCCAAAAAGTCCAAGCCCGCTGCGACTGCTTCGGCAGCCCAGAAGGCTACGGCGGGCGGGAGGAAGTTGGTTCCTCCCAAAACTGCGGCGGTCGTGGTGACCATCACCCCGGAGGCCGCAGAGCGGGGCGAAACGTACGAGTCCGTCCTAAGACGGGCTCGTGCTAACGCGGATCCCTCTCGGCTGGGGATCGGCAACATCACGTGCCGCCGCACCCAGGCCGGAGCCCGAATTTTTGAGTTCGGGGGGGAGCAGCGCGGCGCAAACGCGGACCTCTTCGCAACAAAGTTGCAAGAGGCCATCGCGGATGTGGCGACGGTCGCCAGACCCGTCAAGACCGCATCCTTGGAGGTGATCGATATGGACGATTCGGTCACCAAAGAGGATGTGGTGGCGGCCGTTGCTGCTGCGGGAGGCTGCAGCGCCAGCGCCGTGAAGGGGGGAGCCATCAGGCCCGGCCGCCGCGGCATGGGCGCAATCCGCGTCGAGTGCCCAGTCGCCGCGGCGGTGGCCGCCCTTAAGGCGACCAAGGGACGGCTGCTCGTGGGCTTCAGCTCGGCTGTGGTCCGGCCGCTTGAGGACAAGCCTGCGCGGTGCTTCAAGTGCTTCGCGCCGGGCCACACCCGATCTACGTGTCCCTCCAAGTTCGACTGGGGAGAGTCTTGCTTCCAGTGCGGACAGGAGGGACACAGGAGTGCCACTTGCAGCGTCACCACGCCACACTGCCCGGCGTGTGCTGCCAGCGGCCGCCCCGCGGGGCACAGGATGGGGGGCAGGAGTTGCCAGCCTCCCGCGAGGAAGGGCATAGTGCCGGCGCAGGTTTGCCCTGTCGCCGCCACCGCCGCTGTCGCCGCCGCTGTTACACCAGCTCCAGCGGCGGTGGCTGAGGAGGGGGGTGCGATGTCGGAATAATGGTTTCCTATCACCGCATCCTCCAGGCGAACACCAATCACTGCAGAGCGGCCCAGGACCTGCTGGTGCAGGCCATGGCTGAGTGGTTGGTGAACGTAGCGGTGGTCGCCGAGCCCTACTCGATCCCCGGCAGTTGGCTGGGTGACGAGGACGGCTTGGTGGCACTAGCGGCGCGGTCCTCCACAGACTCCCCTCCCCTCTCGCTATTAGAGAGGGGACCGGGATACGTGGCCGCCGCGTGGGGAGAGATAGCCCTCGTGGGCGTCTATTTCTCCCCAAACCGCCCTCTCCGGGACTTCGAGAACTATCTCGGAGCCCTGGCCGCCGTGGTCGGCAGGGCGGCGCCGCGTCAGGTCTCCGTATTGGGAGACCTGAATGCCAAGTCGGTGACCTGGGGCAACCCGGCCACCGACCATCGCGGGCGGGCAGTGGAGCAGTGGGCAGCCTCCTCTGGGCTCTCCCTCCTCAACAGAGGGAACGTCCAGACATGCGTGCGGCGACAGGGTGGCTCGATAGTGGACGTCACTTTTGCCACCCCTGCGCTGGCCGCGCGCGTGCTGATCTGGCGGGTGGATTTGGTGGAGACCATGTCGGACCACCGCTACGTGCGGTTCGACATCTCCACCGGTGGCCCCGGAGGGACGCGGCCCCTCTCGGGGCGGTCAGCGTTCCCACGGTGGGCTCTCACCCGCCTGGACAGGGAGGCGGCGGCGGAGGCGGCGTTTATCCAGGACTGGCTTTCGCCGCCTTCCGCCGGCTTGGACGTAGACATCGCGGCGGGACACCTGAGGGAGTCTCTGACCGAGGTGTGCAATTCCAGCATGCCTCGGTCCGGCCGACCGCTGCCCAATAGGGCGGTGTACTGGTGGTCGGCCGAGCTGGAGAGGCTTCGAGCGGGGTGCGTGGTGGCCAGAAGGGCCTACGCGCGGAGCCGGCGGCGGCGTCAACGAGACCTCGCCCACGAGGACCACCTCTATGAGGTGTACATAGAGGCAAAACGGGTCCTCGAGCGGGCCATCGCCGACGCCAGGGACTCGGCGAGAGCGGAGATGCTGGAGGGTCTCGACAGAGATCCCTACGGGAGGCCATACAAGGCGGCGCGAAACAAGCTGCGCCCCTTTGGTCCCCCGGTGGCCGAGACCCTGGAGCCCTCATTCCTGGATGGGGTGGTTCAGTCTCTGTTCCCGTGCAGGGACAACTTCACCCCACCAGTGATGGACCCTCCGCGGGGGATAGCTCCGCCAGCCGAGGAGGAAGAGGAGGCCCCTCCTGTCACGGAGTCGGAACTCAGCGCGGCGATTGTGCATATCCGCGCCAAGAAGACGGCTCCGGGCCCCGACGGTGTCCCGGCGAGAGTGGTGGCAATTGCCGCCACTCAAATGGAGGAGCGGTTTCGGGACCTCTTTAGCGCATGTCTTGCGTCAGGGAGGTTCCCGAAACCGTGGAAGGAGGGACAGCTGTGCCTCCTTCGCAAGGAAGGCCGCCCCGCAGAATCGCCCTCGGCATACCGACCCATCGTCCTGCTCGATGAGGTCGGCAAAATGTTCGAGGGGATAATCGCTGCCCGCCTAAAGAGCCACCTGCGGAATGTGGGGCCGGACTTGTCGGACGCTCAGTTCGGTTTTCGGGCTGAGCGTTCCACAGTGGACGCGCTGGCCCGCCTTAAGGGCCAGGTGAAGGATGCGATGGAGGCGGGGGACGGATTGTTGGCGGTGTCATTCGACATAGCCAACGCCTTCAACTCTGTTCCCCACAGCACCATCCTAGAGGCACTCCGATTCCACGGGGTGCCTCTATACATGCGGCGTCTACTGGCCAGCTACCTGGAGGATCGGGCGATCGTCCTCGTGAACAGGGCTGGCCAAGTCCGGCGGTACGCAGTCGAGGCCGGCGTTCCACAGGGGTCGGTAGTGGGACCTCTCCTCTGGAACGTTGGCTACGATTGGCTCTTGCGGGGAACTCTCCTCCGAGGCACGAGTGTCATCTGCTACGCGGATGACACTCTCCTCACGGCCCGGGGGGAGAGTTTCAGGGAGGCGGCCAACTTGGCCTCGGCAGGCGGATCCTTGGTCGCAGGGAGGATCCGCCGCCTAGGATTGACGGTGGCGCTGCACAAGACCGAGGCCGTGTTCTTCCACGGGCCTCGGCAGCGCCAACCACCAGACGCCCACATCTTCGTGGAGGGCGTCCGAATCGAGGTGAAGGCCCAGATGAAATATCTGGGCCTTGTACTCGACAGCAGGTGGCGTTTCGGCCCGCATTTTAGCGGGCTGTCGACGCGCCTGCTGAAGACTGCGGGCGCCCTCTCGTGGCTGCTCCCCAACTTGGGGGGGCCCCGCGCGCGATGCCGGCAGCTCTACGCCGGCATCTTGAGGAGTATGGCCCTTTACGGGGCCCCTATCTGGGAGGACTCCCTCCGCAGGAGGGAGAACGCCGCCGCATTGCGGGCCCCCCAAAGGGCCATAGCCCAACGGGTGGCGAGGGCCTACCGCACGGTAAGCTTCTCGGCGGCATGCGCTCTGGCCGGCACCCCGCCTTGGGAACTCGAGGCGTGGGTGCTCGCCAGAGTGTATGAATGGACGGCGGGGCGGAGGGCGAGAGGAGAACGCCCCGCCCCCGAAGAGCGGGAGGCCGTCCGGCGGGAGGCGAAGGACGCCATTGTCGTCCACTGGACGCGGGACCTCGCCGCCGCAGCCTTCGGCCGCCGTACCCTAGACGCGATTGGGCCGGTCCTGCGAGACTGGCTCGAGCGGTCGCACGGGTTCGTCTCCTTCCGTCTGGTGCAGGTGCTGTCCGGGCACGGTTGCTTTGGATCGTACCTGCACCGTATCGGGCGGGAGGAGACGCCGTCGTGTCACGGCTGTGGCGCGGCGGAGGACACGGCGCAGCACACTCTTGAGGTGTGCCCGTCGTGGTCCGAGCCGCGCCGCAGTCTCACCGCGGCGATCGGAACGGACCTCTCGCTCCCCGGCTTGGTCAATGCCATGCTTGGGGACGAGGGGTCCTGGGCGGCAGTCGCCTCCTTCTGCGAACACGTCATGTCCCAGAAGGAGGCGGCGGAGCGCGCGCGGGAGGAAGACCCTCTCGCGCCGCCGCTCCGAAGGCGGAGGAGGGGTCGAAGACGACGCCAGTATGACAGTCACCTCCGACTCCTCCCAGGTGGAAGCCAGCAGGCGACGGGTGCGGGGGCACCCTCGCCTGTATTGCACAGGCTTCCACCAGTGCCGGACGGGAATGGCCAGGTGTTCCCGGCCATTCCCGTAGCCCCCCAGCCGGGGGGACATGCGGGGCCCGCCAGTTAGGCGGGCATGCGCCGGGGGGGGTTGTGGACGCAAAGGCTGAGCCGGATTCCCATGACCCCTCCATCAAGGCGACGAGGGAACACCGCTGAGTTTTAGTGGGTATACTGCCACCTTGGCAGGGAGTCCCACATACTCCGTATCGTCCCCCGACGATCGGAGATGCGTAATGTCATTTCTCAGCGACAAAAAAAAAAAAAAAAAAAGGTTGTGTCGCGTCGCGGCCGCGAATTCGCCGCGACACCATACTAAATGTTCATTTTGTATGGCGTCGCGGCGATATCGCGGCCGCGACGCTATTCGCTACCTGACGCGCCGCGACACGGTCGCGGCGCGACAAGTCGCTCCTGTGTGAAGTGTCGCGCGCGTTTCCATAGAAAATGTTCTACGGATATATATCGCAGAATCGTGTCGCACTGTCGCGTCGCGCCTGTGTGTACGAGCCTTAATACGGCCGGGCCGCGCGTGCGAGCGGTAGAGCAAGTTGCGACTCGTCGCGACGACGGCGCGCCGCGTGTTTCACTCGGCGACGACGCGTCGACATGAACTCACGGCGACGGCGGCGCGCCGGCGCGGCGCTCATATCTAATACGGAATAGCAGGCTGATATTCCAAACACTCTAAATAACACGAGACTTATTTCCATTGCTGCATTGGTTGTATTTGCTTAAAACATAGGTAGCTTCATTTCACTAAACCTCGACTCGAAATCATTGCTAGTTGTCTGACACTAGGCGTTTCGAAAATATATGTACTGTTATTTTGGTAACGCTTGCCATCAGCTCGAAGTTTAAAAACTCGAGGCTAAACTTGATGTTTAGGTGGACGATCCATACATACGAGATTCATGAATCTAAGTTGCTCTGACCCAAGTCCTAGCTCCCCGTAATTTAGGTACATTAACAAAAATGCTAGAATATTTGGAATGTAGCCTTACAACTTCGCCTCAAGATCCTGATTCTGTATAATAACTGTACTTTAATCCTCAACCTGTATTTATCTCTATCTGTCTTTACCTACATGTTTTTTATTATTTTAGGTTTGTTTTAAGGTGAATAGGATCTGACATACATACATCATTCTCAAAAGATAAACCAGAATTAGTAGTAAAGGAAACAATTAGCTATTTGTTTATGCAAAGCTTTACCTGTTTTACAACTTAGCTAGGGATAATAAAAGTTTGGAGAATTTTCAGAAACATAATTAATTATCAAGCTAGAGATTCTTACTAGTGAAGCAAAGAAATGAGGTTACAAATCTACGTGCAATTCAGGCCAGAGTACCTCAGGGCGGTGTCCTGGGTCCACCCACCGATCTGTTAATTACTGGCAACTTGCCGGTAAATGAAAATGACGTAACAGGCACGATCTTGCCAATGATACGGCCATAGTGGCTACTTATGCCTGCCAGTGAGAGGCCTCTGCAAAATAGCCTAAGCTAATCTCCGAATGGCTTAAAAATTAGAAAAATAAATTCAAGAAGAGGTTACACGGCTTACACGATACCTTGGAATATACCCTGACTGACGCCTTGCATGGAGATACCACATATTCACCAAATGACTCTGAAAAGCAAACTACTCACACTCAAAGCATTTATTTCAATTAAACCATTTACAGGCACTTTTGAATTGTCAAGAAGTCGGTCAGTCAGAAAATATGAAAGCTAGTTGCCCATTCCAAAGCGTAGGTACCTATGGAGAAGAACGGGCAAGAAACCATGGACAATTTTAAATTATGTATATTTTTACAAAAATATTAGTAGATCATTTTTTACAAAACTATTAGTTACTTCTATACAAATGCATTTTCAAGCCTATCTGGTGGTATGGAATCATTTTTAATCCTTTGGGGAAGGACAGAGAAGTCAAAGGTTTCACTTTAAAATTTTAAATACTACTACGGATAGTGAATGGTGCATTAGTAAATGATTGAGATCTGTAGTAGTATATTTGAGTACGTCACAAACAAGAGAATCCACAAGATAAAAACCGTTACCCCTCAATAAAATGACTACCTAAAACTTGACACCAATAATAACAAAACCATTTAATCGCCAAACTGTAAGTATGTCAGCCTTAGCACGCTTTAAAACACAAAAGTTCATTTAATTTTATTTCGTATCGGTTAAATCCAGTTTTTTTCAAGAGCCCGCATCATTATGTGCCAAAAAAACACGTAAGGGTCGACGGTCTCTCCGGGACTGTAACCATTAGGGCGTTTGTGCACTACAAGGAATTTTACTGTCCGGCAGTCTGATTTTATTTTTTTATTATGTCGTGCCATATGGGACCGTAAAAAATCAGACTGCCGGACGGTAAAATTCCTTGTAGTGCACAAACGCCCTTAAAGTACAGACAGCAAGCCAGAAAAGTAACCGGAGGAGCTTGAAAGCCGCATTAAACATTATGATTAAATTACTTAACTGCCAAAGCAGGTTAATAATTAGCAGGATAGTAATTTTGGCTTTTCAGTGATAATATTATGTATCGCGTAGACATACATTGCCTACGTTCCGGTATTCGGAACATAATTATTATGGTGTGACTGTGCATGCGTATAGGTTGAGATCGTCTAATTTAAAATTTCCCGCCCGTAGAGGCGCAGACAATTTTAATGCTTATTGCATACAGATTTCAAAGCTTTTTATAGAATTTTTAGTAGAGGGTCGTGCATTTTTCAGACGAACATAATTAAACGACGAACATAAAGATTTCAGTAGAGACCTAATGAAATCTTTGACATAATTATTATGTTCGCCTGAGTGCTCTTCACTACATTAGTACAAAACAAAGTCGCTTCCCGCTATCTGTCCCTATGTATGCTTAGATCTTTAAAACTACGCAACGGATTTTGATGCGGTTTTTAAAAGGTAGAGTGTTTCAAGAGGAAGGTTTAATAATTTAAATAATATATGTCCATCTCTTATGGATAACCCACAATAACCATTTTTTATCCTTTACTTTTTACGAGAAATAATGGCTTATTTACGAAGCGATTTTAAGCAATAGGTACAGCATTAATCCTTATCTAAGTACCTTAAATACACTGTGCATTTAATATGCAGATTAATTTTTCTATTTATTTTAGTTTGTGTATAGTTTTAGTTAAGTTAGGATTTCATTTTGTTATTTTTATTAATTAACTAGCTGCGCCCCGCGGTTTCACCCGCGTAAATATCGATCCCGTGGGAATATTGGGATTAAAAGTAGCCTATATGTTAATCCAGGGTGTCAGCTACCTCTATACAAAATTTTATCAAAATTGGTCCAGCCATTTGATCGTGAAGAAGTAACAAACATATAAGCACACACATACTGTGACTTGGTAATTCATATTTTTTTACTTTGTTACATCACTCCTCATCTAACACAGCTTCTGTTTTTTGTAAAAGATTAAGTAGGTACCTCAATTGGCATTATATGCTTTTGTTTTTGTTTTTTCCTTTGATAGCGGCTTCACTGGTCGATGTAATTACAAAATATTGAATAAATCAATAGTTTTTTTGAGGCACCGTTACCTTAAAAAAACACTTTTTTACTATAGAAACCGGCAATCACCGGTAAAAAATGCATGTTGTTATATAGTTAATTAATAGTCCCTGCTACGTAATGGAATCAAAATTATAGTGTACTAGTGTAATTTGTACTTTTAAACGTAACACAGTTGAAACTTAGAAAAGTTAGTAAATATCAGTACGTTCATTTATATATTTTTTTTTATAATATAAATCGATCTATTTTATTTTTTGATTATATACCAATAAAAAGTACAGACCTTCCTTAATGTGCGTCATTTTCATCATTTTTTCAATTCACAGTTTACACTAATAATAATAACATAACCAACTTAACTTGAATAGGAGCGCAAATCACCGATAAATCGGTCTTGTTACATTGAGAAAACTTTAAAATAGCATGTCCATTAAACTACTGATTGTATAATGTTGATGTTTTAGTATAATATAAACAACTTACCTTCTAGTTTTAATAAAATAATTTTTCGAACTATCGACATATTGACCAAAAATAATTATGGGACGCTAACGTTTAATAGTTGATCATGATCACTGTGGCCGGCGGCGCGTGCCTATAAATAGCGCGCCGCGCGTCGAAGGCCGCGCTTCGCCCTACAGCACTTTATGATTAGCAGCAATCGCACGCGTTTATCGGAGCTCTCTAGCGAGGAAAATAGCAATTATGCATACTTATATTATAAATTCGAAAGTAACTCTGTATGTCTGTCTGTATGTTACCTTTTCACGCCTAAACAACTGAACGGATTTCAATAAAATTTGGCAGAGAGATAGATTGCATCCCGGGGAAGGACATAGGCTACTTTTTGTCTCAAAAATATCCCTAAAGCGGCTGTCCCATTTCAAAACCTAGTTATATAGTTTTATTGCATAATCTTGCTAACCTCTCTCTCTACCAAATCCAAAAAAAACAGCGTTTTAAACTTGCATAAAAGCAGATATATTTAAGCATCGATACCTAGTAAGTTCACCATTCACTCCCTAGTGACTTTAAAACCTAGTAAGTCACTTAACCAATTCAAAATTTACAACCATTAGCATTTTTCCAATATTACGTTTATGCGCTCTCCTGTAAAATTTCTTTTTAAGTCCTTACTAGGTTTTGAAATGGGGCAGCCGAAAGGGGATATAGGGGATGAAAGTTTTTATGGGAAACCTATTATTTCTTAAGTTAAATAATTATGAAAATTTATATGAAAATTCAAATTTATACTTATTGTAAGAAATAATGAATTTATATTTAATTTTCTTTTATTGGCAGAGTATTTTTTTGCTGACCGTCCCTAACTTAGGATCGTTAGTGCAACAAAACTAAATTTTAAACCCAGTCGAAGTCCGTTTCAAAATAAAAAATAAACTGAAGCGAGATTGTGAAAAAGGAGTTAAGGGTGTATTGGAGCTAACCCAAGGACTAAAAGGAAATAAGTAATTGATTGTATTGAAAAGCCCTTTAAAGGTTACTAGATCACAACAGACCAAAGTAATACGTACTAACTTGGCCCATAACGTTCACTTCCAGAGTTTTACCAACTTTGTGCCAATATACTTGATTGCACTAAATATATGAGAGCGCACAGTCAATGCAGATTCAGATTTTATGAATAAACTAGCTTCTGCCCGCGACTTCGTCCGCGTGAAATTTCTTGTTACTCCAACCCACCCCGTCGCATCGCATCGCCTGCCCTATTACTTCGTTTTTGCTTAGCGTTCTTTCTGACTTTTTTTCTTTTTGCTCGGCTCCTAAAGGTCATAGCGTGATGTTAAATAGCCTATAGCCTTCCTCAAGAATTGGGCTATCAAATGCAAAAAGAATTTTTCAAATCCGACTGGTAGTTCCAGAGATTAGCGCGTTCAACCAAACAAACTCTTCAGCTTTATAATATTATTACTAGCGACCCGCCCCGGCTTCGCACGGGTGCAATGCTGATACTAAATACACTACAGAAAAACTGTGAACGTTGTATATAAAAACATAGCGGCCCGCTCCGGCTTCGCACACTACTGAACTTGAACTGTACTGTACCTGAACACGTTATTATACATATAAACCTTCCTCTTGAATCACTCTATCTATTAAAAAAAACCGCATCAAAATCCGTTGCGTAGTTTCAAAGATTTAAGCATACAAAGGGACATAGGGACAGAGAAAGCGACTTTGTTTTATACTATGTAGTGAAGTATAGCTTTTGCCCGCGGCTTCGCCCGCAAGCTATGTCGATAGAAACTATCGTATGACCTTCCCCGACATGCAATCTATTTCTCTGCCAAATTTTATCGAAATCCGTTCAGTGGTTTAGGCGTGAAAAGGTAAAATACAGACAGACAGAGTTACTTTCGAATTTATAATATTAATTAGTATAGATAGCAGAATCTGTTAGAAAACAATTGTTAGGTGGTTAAAGCATGGCTCCACCATAGCGATACATTGTTACAATGGTATGACCACGGGTATGACGGATCTCCATTAACGCACAAGATCACGAACATGACAATGCACAAGCACGCACCAAACTGCATTGCTTATATGAATATTATTGTTTGTATTGGAATAATTCTCGAGTGTTTTGTAACATCGCACAAACTTGATACATACATAACATAATCAGCCTATGATGTTCCCTCTGCTGGGACACAGGCCTCCTATCTGTGAGTGGGAATGGGCCGTAATAAACCACGCGGGCCCAGTGTAGGTTGGTAGATGTCACATGTCTTCGAATGTTTGGTTCCAGGACACGCCGGTTTCCTCACGATGTTTTCATTCACCGTTTTGAGAGCAGTGGTGATGAAATAATTTACACAAAGTAAAGCGCCTGTCTGGGTTCGAACCTACGACCTACAACTTGTAAGTCGCAGCCGTTAACACTGGGCCACCACTGCTCTCGATAAACTCCATGAAACTTTTTCTTTTCAAACTCGGTAGCCTTGTTGTTCATTTTGAACTGGATCAAAAAATGCCTACTGATAGCAAAACGATCAGTTTAAAAAAAGTACCGGTAAGAACAGTCCGTTATGAAACTTTTTCTTTCTCTGATAAGTTGACTTCGCGAACCTAATTCAAGTTCATAGTTCTCATTTTCTGTTTGTACAAAAAAATACATTATAATAACAGTAAACCGGTTAATGCAAACATCTAAATCGCAAGCAGAGCTCAGAATTAACTTGATCACGGTCAAGAACAGTGTTATATAAAAGATATAATGAAGAATAAAATAATATTATTAACATTTTTATATTTATTACAAAAATGTACAAGTTCTAATTATGATGATGACTCTTATGTGTCGATTGATGAAGAAGAATATGCGAGATCAAGTGCGTGTAGAGGCTACTGTGATGAAAATAGTAATAGAGAGAAAAGATCTAATTCTCCGGTGAAGAGTCGGATTGTAGACGCAATGATGAGCACAAAGATATTACCTTTGGGACGAGATGAACCAGACTTGTTTGCGTTCTTGAGGGATCAATATGAACTTCCTAAGGGTGAGTACGCATTTTCTTTAACAAATTATATAAGTCTGTCTGTATCTGTACAAGAATCAATGGTACCTATCTCGGAGCACTCAATTTGGCTTTAGTGTGATAGGGTTTATATTCTCTTCGATCTCGTGTTAAAATTGTAAGTTATTAATAAGTAAAATAGAAGACTCGTTTTATATTTGAAACTTTTGAACGGTTCTATTATTTTAAAATAGTATTGTATGTCTGTAACTGGTCTGTCAACGTTTTATAAGTTTTCAATGTATAACTTTTTCATTTTGAAAATAATAATAGAATGAGCTTGTGAACATTCAGTTACTAGATGACTGCTGAGCTAAGGTCCCCAAGTCCTCAACAACCACATCGCGAGATGAGCTGTAGCTTTAATCACCACAACGGAGACGAGAATAGAATACTCTTTAAGGCTCCTACAAACAGGCGCGACACGCGATATAATTGCGCGCGACACAAAGGCACCGCTCGTTGCGCGACTTGCGGTGCCTTTGTGTCGCGTGTCGTGTCGCGCCTGTTTGAATGAGCCTTTATTGTGTAGACTATATAAATTACAATTATAAATGTAGAAATGTTACAAAGGGTAACACAATGGGCAGTCTTATCGCTAAAAGCGATATTTTAAAGGCAATCTTTAGACGGATTAAAAAGGGGAAGGAGACAATACTGTAGGTTGTCTGTGGTGTACCATACAAAATCCAGATTCCAGATTGGTGATATCAGTAGGTAGGTATGTTGCGATGAATTCGGCAGACGTAAGGGACTCAGCTGTACGTGCTTGTGACATAATCCCTTAAACTGTATATTCTCACATATCCCTAACTGTAGTTTTCAAGATAAACTCGATTTCTCAAGTAAGTACTCATTATATAAAGTCTCATTTAACGGTAAATAAGTCTTTACACAGGAAAACGACGTCGATGTCAATGAACTTGAACTGAATGTTTATAATGCACTAGCTTTTGCCCGCGGCTTCGCTCGCGTTAATTTAGAATTGGACAAAAAATTCGGGTTGTACTCTGCTTGATTGCTTTAATTCAATCATGATTCGAAAGACACGTGGCGCCATCTATTATCATAATAACATTATTGTTGTTCCTCGGGAACAGCACTTTTATTCGGGATGAAAGGTACCCTATGTCCGTTTCTGTACACCTGACAACGTATATGCAAAACTTCAGGATGATCGGTTCAGTGGTTTAGGCGCGAAAAGATAACAAACAAACAAACTTACTTTCGCATTCATCATAATTTCAGCCGAAAGACGTCCACTGCTGGACATAGGCCTCCCCTTTCGAATTTATAATATTATATTATTTAAATTATATATCACACTAATATTATAAAGGCGAAAGTTTGTGTGTGTGTGTTTATATGTTTGTTACTTCTTCACGCTCAAACGGCTGGACCAATTTTGATAAAATGTTGTATTGAGGAAGCTAACACCCTGGATTAAGATATAAGCTACTTTTATCTCGATATTCCCACGGGATCGAAACTTATGAATATATGTATCTATATGTATATATATGTGAAATCGCGGGGCGCAGCTAGTTTTATATATATACTAGCTGCGCCCCGCGGTTTCACCCGCGTAAATGTCAACAACAACAATGAACACCTGTCGTTTATCGGTGTAAATCTATTATTATTATTCAAAATGCCTCTAAATAAGTTTTTTTTTTAATAGAATGTAAGAACTTATATTTTCGAATCCGTCGTGATTCGCAATTCATATTCAAATAAAGGAATAAAAATTAAATTCAAAGAATAGAATTAAATTTTTCTTTTTTTTATGTTTTTATATTCCGAATAAGGTTTCCAGGGATAGAATAATTGGAAAAAAAATCCCGAAAAACTGGAAAATTGGGGAACAACGGAAAAGGATCTTTTCTATGGGATTTTTGTATGACTAAACACTCTCAGTTTATTGAAATTTGAACAGAACAGGACAAAGTCTTTCGGGTCAGCTAGTAATTTATAAAATGTTCTTTATTTGGAACCTACTATGACCTTTTAATGGCACTAATTTAAAGCAGCAGTTGTTTTAAAAATTTACAAAATGCATGTTTATCCGCTCAGATGTCGCGAAATCTCCTAAAGATCGGTAAAGTAATTGTGTCTCTTTAGTGACAATTGAGCTTAACAAGTTCGGTAGTAAAAACTGAGAAGAAAACTAAATAAAAATGAGTCATACCTAATATCTAAATGGGTAATAGTCACGTGTAGGCAGTTAAGAAATCGGAATTAAGGCTCCTGCAAACAGGCGCGACACGCGACGCGAATCGCGCGCGACACAAAGGCACCGCTCGTTGCGCGACTTGCGGTGCCTTTGTGTCGCGTGTCGCATCGCGCCTGTGTGTACGAGCCTTTAGTCGGTAAGAAATGTAACTTGGAACACATTATAAAGATGTATCCATTTGGTCGGGGTGCCCTGGCTTAGTTACTGCGAACACAGTGTCACAGTTCCAACCGAATCTATGAACTGCCGAACTATTTACCTAACTGCCCATTTCATATATTTATTTTGATACGTTAATTATGGTAGTGACTACAACTTTTAGTTTTTACTGAAAAGTGGTACAAATCTAGGTACACAGCTATCTAATCGTACCTACATTTATTTATAAATCAATCAAGAACAATCTAAGGAAACCTGAAACGCTAACAATTTTATAATATCAAATGCACACGTGGGTCAATCAAGGAAGTAAATTCTATGGTCACATTTTTCATAGTCGTTTAGAGCATTTAATGGACTAATCATTAATTCACTCTATCAACCATATAAAACTGGTATTTGGTCTTTTTATCTATACGGGAAAAAAATTGAACCAGTGCGCAAATTATAACCATGAATTCAGTACATGATTCTGAATCTAAACAATGCGTTAATTTTAATTTTAATTGTCTTTAATTTTAAATAAACCGGTCAAATGCGAGTCAGGCTTGCGCACCGAGGGTTCCGTACAAATTTACGGTTTTCGGATTTTTTCCTTTACCTACCTTGTGCTACATGAAAAACATTTATTTAGCATAGACTAAAAGACACACTGGTTATTTTCTCCGGTACATACAAATAAATAAAATTGAAGTGTCTATAATGTCAAAAGAACAGCTTTTATTTACAAAAAAAATCCTCGAAAAGCCTGGACACATGACAATGCCGGACAAAGTACGGACAGGGGGCCAAAAAGCCGGACATTTCCGGACAAATCCGGACGAATGATAACCCTATATACTGTAGAATACTAACACAATGGTTAGTATGCACTGGTCAGGGATTTAGGGCATCTTCTCAAGTTTACGCGTTGACGGACGACCGATATAGCTGATTTGATTATTATCAGCCGACATTATAATGAATCAGAAATGAAGAGATTAAGTCCACCTCTGTACATTTATGTGCTAGAAGTATTAAATAAATAAATAACCGACATACTTACCAAACTTAAGTGCCCACTGTTCAGGGCACATTGGCATTGGCCGAAAGGTGTTGGAAGGCCTCCCATAAAACCCATAAACACCCAGAAAATTGGGTGTTTACGGATGTTTATCAAAGCACCGAGTTTAAACCCGGGTGGATTGCCCATCAATACCTCCCTGGCATTAATTGTATGGTGTGTGTACTGTACGCATAATAAGAACATTGCTTTAATTTTAGAATTAGAACCGGTTCCCATACCTACTCCGCAGAATTGTTTTTTATTATCTATTTAAATTTTTAATGAGTAAATGGTAAACATACGGAAGGGGAAGAGACCTTGTAAAGCAGCAAGTGAAAAAATAGGAAGTAAAATATTGTGCGTCGGAATGTATTTGATCGTCGTTTCGAAATCCGAAATAATATTGCAAACATATTAAAACAGGATTTTTTATTCATTATTGCAGTTTGTATATAAATTATGTTAAGTAAACTGTCACAACAATTGTATATTATTCAGATATAGATTATCCGACTATGGAAAAATCAAGCCGCAGCGTCAGCAAAAAGCCGTTAATAACTAGACAAAACTATTTTACATAGTTATTTTAGGAAATTCTATTTAAAGGATTAAAAATAAAATTAACATGGCAACTGAACAGATTTGTAGGTCGTGAGTTCAAACCTAGGCACTTACTTTTGTACACTGCTTTCAAAACTATGAAGGAAAACATCGTGAGGTAACCGATGTTCTAGAACCAAAAGAATCGAAGACTTGTGACATCCACCAACCCGCACGGGCCCGCGTGTTGAATTATGTCCTACTTCCTCTCACAGTGAGGAACGGGACGCCGGGGTCCCTTCAGTGGGAACATTATAGGCTGATGATTATGTTAATGATTTGTAATGCCTTTTTCATTATTTTTAACGTAGTTCTTTAACGGAGCTTGCGGTAGGAGTAAAATGGGAGAAATCGTCACGTAAAGAAAAAGCGTTATACGACTTTTCATTTATGTAATAAAAAGAGATAGAAAGAGATAGTTTTCATGGTTTCCGAGGGTGCTGAGGTCGATAGTGAGGTCAAAATGGGTTGGCTGCAAAAATGTAAAAATTTTTCGTCATTTTGAAATTTTCTCAGCCGCCATCTTGGATTTTTATTTTGAACTTCGTTCCTGCCGGGGTACTCCAACCCCATTGGTTTTTTTTTTTTTGTTTTTGTTTAGATCCTTCTCCGGCGCGCACAGAACAATTTACCAAAGTTTCATCAGATTCGGTCGAGTTTTAGCGAGACTAACGCACGGCAATTGATTTTTAAGTTTTCAATACATTTGTTAAATTTATTAACATTGCTAAATAACCAGATAACAGTATTTTACACAGCTATTTCTGGAAATTCAAATCAACAGTAATTAAAACAACAAAGTCTTCAGTAAAAAATATGCTAGACCATCAACTGCACAATTAATTAGTGATTAATGTATCTATAAAAAGTTTGAATGATGAATAGTTCCTTATTTTTTCGCAGAACTACTTTATATCTACTTCGAAATGTATGCAACTTGTATAAGTTAAACAATGTTTACGAGCTGGTATGAATGATATCATGGACAGAGTTTTAATTGTCCTTATTAAATTAATAGCATCATAACTATGCGAGTGCCGTCGTCGTATGGAAGACACGGGTATCAGATATCTTGTCTAATAAAAATCATGATGCTTAAATGCAAATTCATGAACATATCGTCACTGGAAAGGAAAAAAATGCTTAAGCGCCATTTGGACCAAAATGAGTTATATGCTACATCGTTGGAATAGATTTTTTTTAAACAATTTGCAAACAAATTTTTTTTAGACAATCTGAGCCAATTGAAATTGTCTCAGATTGTCTTGAAACCTAAACAGATCGACGCAGAAAAAATCTAATCCAACGACATATATTATACATATAACTCATCTTGGCCCATATGGCGCTTCATTATTTTCTCCTTCAATCAATTGGGGGGCGCGCCTATTACCAGCACAAATCTAGACACGCCCGGAGCATGGATTTGTTATTTGTAATACTGAGAAACCCAATAACACAATCCTTTTTGGCTTTGTATTATTATTGTGTAAAACCATAAATGTTGCATGTTGTGTTAGTCTATAAGTAATATAAATGTACTTACTGCTTATTAAGGAAATTATTTGTTAAATGTATTGTGGAAACAATTCTTGGCTAAACTCATTAAAAAAAACCATTGACAGACCTGGGAATCGAACCCTGGCATCATGCTCAGCAGTAGCGCTTGCGACCACTGGACCAACGTTGACAGTCATAACAGCAAACATTTGTATAAATTCTAGGTTTCAAAGGACCTCTATCGGAATACGACTTCATCATCGTGGGGGCAGGATCCGCGGGAAGCGTGCTGGCCTCTCGTCTAAGCGAAGGTCGGAAGGCATCAGTGCTCCTCATCGAAGCAGGCCGTGGGGAGTCACTACTGACCGACGTACCAGTCCTGGCACCATTGCTCCAACAGACCGATTACGTGTGGCCTTACGTTATGGAGTATCAGCCAGGAGTATGCACGGGTAAATATTGAGCCATTTTAATGAATACCATATTTTAACCCTAGAATACTATCCTTATTTATCAACGCTTATTACTAACTAGCTTCTGACCGCGACTTCGTCAGAGTGAAATTTCTTGTTCCCCCGACCCACCTCATCGCATCGCATCGTCTGCCCGTCTATTACTTCGTCTTTACTTAGCATTCTTTCTTATTCATTTTCATTTTACTCGGTTCCTAAGAGTCCTAGCGTAATGTTTAGGTAATAGCCTTCTTCGCGGATTGGGCTATCAAATGCAAAAAGATTTTTTCAAATACCACTGGTAATTCCAAAGATTATCGCGTTCAAACAACCAAACTCTTCAGCTTTATTATTAGTGATAGATAGATGATCGCCTGGGAGGCTCGAAATTTTGTTATAAGGCGATCACATAGGCAGTACTTAGCTAACGGTGTAAGTTAGCCGGGCACGGGATCACCCTCTAACCGTAAGAGGGTGATTACGGCTAGCTGCCAACTCAGGGTAACCCACAACGCGTTAGAGTCTTAACACGTTGCAGGTTACCTTGAGTTGGCATTGGCACGAACGTCCTACCCGATGCGTTCCTGGAATATAGAATTAACCAAAAAAAATCGGCTGCAAGCGGCCTCTCAGATGATGATTAGTACTCTGATGATCAATTTAACTTAATACGTATTCAGGGATTAGCGAGATAAAATTGAACACAAAAGTGACTATACACTTTCAGGGATCCCAATATGCACCTGACAGGCATTCCTGGTAAGGTATGCAAACTGCCTGTGCGAGTCAGCGAGTGTAAGTGGTTATGATATTATATGATAAGCTACTTCCTTTGTATTTTGTCTAATTTGTAACTTATACACACATTGCCTATGCGTTCATGGAATTATGTGACCTGCGACATTGGCTCGGGAAGCTAATCGTGAATTATCGTAAAACAAAAACCGTGTGTGTAATTTATCAGTCAGGCAAAGTTCAAATAAACTACTCAATGAAAATCATTTTGAGAGCCATACCAAATCTTCAAATACTTTCGTAAACGCTTGGTTTCTGGATGTTTTCAGGGATGGTGGACGGGAGGTGCTTCTGGCCGAGAGGCAAGGCAGTGGGTGGTACAAGCGTGGTCAACTACATGATCTACACCAGAGGCATGCAGCAAGATTGGGACAGGATCGCCGCCGCCGGGAACTATGGATGGTGAGCATACACATGAATTAATTTGATGCAATAATTAAAAATAATACATACTTTAGGAAAATACGGATGTGAATGTCTGTGAGACTGTGCCGTACCTGAAAAAAGGAAATAATGTTGTCAGTCAGTTATCTTTTATCTACATCTTTTAACAAACACGGACGGATAAATTTTTGTAAAGCTAGACAGCTCCAAAATTCAGAGCAACATCTCGACTTGGCATTGGTTTTAGACTTAAAAGAATAGAACATAGCGTTTGATGCCATCGGGATAGTACCTACAGGTACTTTATGTATTCAACTCTCTTATATTGCCTCACTTTATTAAAAATCCGCCTTACTTTACTTGAGTATTCTATTCTATTCTACTTTACACGCACCTTGATAAGAATTATGTACCTCTATCTAAAGAACTTTTATCCATTGCAGGTCCTACAATGAAGTGATGCCATATTACATCAAGTCTGAACGAGTGAATCTGAAAGGGCTCAACAACTCGCCGTGGCATGGACGGGACGGTGAACTGTCCGTGGAAGACGTGCCATTCAGGTCACTATCACTCTGTCACTTTATTATATTGCGCAATAGATTATTACTACGTTATCAAGGCCCACAGAATATTCATCTAGATAGGAGTATGATAAGCGTTAAACATATGACTGTACTCAAACTATCAATACCAACTCAGATATTTGGATACAGCAAATACTTAAAATAAACAAGTGTTTGTCCACGACCCAATCAATCAGAATATGTACGGGACTTTTTTGATAACAAGAGTACGAAATTGTTATCGGTCGGGCTTATCTTTTATTGCAATTTTTATTTACTTGTGTTAAGAATATTTTGATGGCCCAGATCCTAAAATAGAAATTATTGCATCTGCCGATCGGTAGAAAGATATTATCTTAGAAGCTCTTTTAAATGTCTGTTTCCCTCCTAAGTAATAAACGTATTATATCAGATGAATAGTTACACACCGATTTCTGTCTTTCAGTCGTCAGTAATTTGACTTTTGAAAGAAGAAGACAAAGCGTTGTATAACTATACAGACGCTATACGTTTATTATTAAGGGGGCTAACGTATATTTTTTGTTTATTACAGATCTAAGCTCTCCAAAGCATTTTTAGATGCAGCGAAATTGTATGGCCATCGCAGAGTAGATTACAACAGCCCAGATGCATTTGGATTCAGTTACATTCAAGCAACCATAAGCAAAGGACATCGTGCCAGTAGCGCCAAAGCGTTCCTTCATAAAAACAAAAAGAGGAAGAATCTGCACATATTAATTACGAGCAGAGCTACTAAAGTTATTATTGATCCTGTCAGTAAAACCGCAGTAGGCGTAGAATTCCACAAAAATGGACGTGTGTACCAAATAAGAGCCAACAAAGAAGTGATACTCTCCGCTGGTCCCATTGAATCACCTCATTTGCTAATGCTTTCTGGTATAGGACCTAAAAAACATTTAAAATCCTTCGGAATACCTGTGATACAGAATCTGAAAGTAGGAGAATCTCTGTATGATCACATTTGTTTCCCTGGTTTAGCTTTTACTTTGAACCAAACGAGATTAACGTTAGTCGAAAAGAAAATAGCTACAGTACAGACCGCAGTCCAGTTTGACCATTACGGTGAGGGTCCTATGTCTTCCTTGGCTGGAGTTGAAACTATTGGATACATTAAAACAAACATATCTAATGAAATTGGCGACTACCCTGACATAGAATTACTAGGATCGTGCGCTTCTTTAGCATCGGACGAAGGCAACATCGTAGCCAAAGGGATACGAATGGCTGACTGGCTTTACAAGGATGTTTATAATCCAATAGAAGACGTCGAAAGCTTCACTGTACTGTTTATGCTGCTGCACCCGAAATCTAAGGGTTATTTACAGTTGCGATCTACAGATCCGTACGAGCAACCTAGTCTATACGGCAATTATTTAACTCATAGACAGGATGTCGATACAATGATAGCCGCAATAAGATATATCATCAAACTTATAGATACGCCACCATTCAGAAAATACGGAGCTAAGTTACACACGAAGAAGTTCCCTAACTGTAAACAATTCGAATTTGGCAGCGATAATTATTGGGAGTGTGCTATACGAGCAGTGACTGCGACGCTCCATCATCAGATAGCGACGTGCAAGATGGGTCCACGCACGGATCCTGACGCGGTGGTAGACCCAGAACTGAGAGTGTACGGTGTAAACAATTTACGAGTGGTGGACAGTAGTATTATACCTAGGACAATAGTAGCTCATACTAACGCACCAGCTATTATGATTGGGGAAAAGGCAGCCGATATGATCAAAAGGACCTGGAACTTGTACTGAAATAAATTAGTTACTGCCTGGTGCAGTTTGGCGGGGTTACATAATTGAGAGTTTTATCTCGATTAAATGGCGCCATCATAACGATAGATATGAAAACGAGTTATTCACGAAGCCAAATGTTGTCTTTTATCAAGACAAAACTTATTAAGTTGAGATAGTAATGACTTTATGGATTTATTTAATAAGTCATAAATTCGTGTAGATATAGCAGCGAGGTGTTTAATGATATTTTAATAGTGTTTCGTGTGTAACATGTGTATCTAATATTTATTTAATGAATAAATAGTTTAATAATACAATAACATCTAGTTTTTTTTTTTAGATAAGTAATTTTGTTTTGACTATCTCAAATAATAAAAACTTTTTTCCTTATTTTTCACTTAGGAAACAACGAGTATGACCGAAAAAAGAAGCATTTTCAATTCAAGCGAATTGAAATAAAAAATTGCTGTCCGCAACAATTTTATGTCTGTGCGAATACATTGTAGCTTGTAGCCAATGTAGGAAAACGCGTCATAGTCACGAAATAGGAGGAAATAAAAACTCAAGGTGAATATCATGAATGACAAAACTATTGTAAAAACCTCAGAATCGGTATGTAGGTACTGATTCGTAATTATATATAACGTGCATTACAATCTCAGTTCATGTAGTTTTCTCAAAACAATTTTTTATGAGCGTAGGGCCTAGGCATTTCGACCAGACCATATAGGTATTTATACTGTCTCCGAAACTCTCTGCCATCGCTCTTTATGTATAAGATGCGATTTCAAGTACTCATGCATAAGGGGCTGTCCATTAATCACGTGAGGCTCGAAAGGGGGGGGGGGGAGGGGGTCCATAAAAATCACGGAATATCACAAGGGGGGAGGGGGGGGTGTAGTAATATATCACGTGTATTTATTTTTTTAAAAACATCCTGCAAACTTTCTAATAAAATTAGATGATTATACCTGTACTTTATAAACATAAAAAAGGTCCGATTCATTGTAGGTACTAAAGATACACGTGATATGAGGGGGGGGGGTAAGTCTTAAACCTCACCATATATCACCAAGGGGGAGGGGGGGGGGTTAAAAATACCAAAAAAAACATCACGTGATTAATGGACGGCCCCTAACCAGCTTATCCTGTGCGGAAACTGAAAACAAAATTCATGGTTAGGTACGTAGGACTTGGTCGCATTTAATATGGTCTATGCTGATAATTATTTAAGAAATAACTCTTCTTTGTAAATTGTATTCTACTTACCATCTTGGCGCAAGACGCGCTCACGTAAATAAATTATTAGGCTCAGCAAAAATACATAATTATAAAATCAATCAATATGTACAGCTAGTAGATATAACATACTGGTGCAATTTTCCCCAATAGTTTATAGGTAGGTAGACAAGTCAGTTCATACAAGGCAACGGTAAGTCACAGTAATAATCCCAAAAGCAAAACCTATGGCCTGTTTTGTATTATTATAGTTTCGTACTATTTTCCTCATCGTCAGACGTCTATAAAATACTCACTGAACTTGAAAATACCGCAGCAAAACGAGATCTAGTGGCCTTCCCAACTTAAAAAATAAATTACTAATTCGTCTGATGAATTCGTATTTATTATCTTTTAAATAACTTAATTGGTCTAAAATAGTCCGCGTAGTGATGAACGCAGCACGCGCAAGGACGATACTCGGTGTTTTAACTTTTAACATAACGCAAGCGCAAGTCGACTCATTGGTTGAAACAATGGATTGTAATCAAACTGGGTGCGATCGTCTCTTATAAGCTATTGTATTTTCTATTTAGAATTTGATAGTGAGGCCCAAACTGCAACCCCTCGTCTGTACGACGGCGACGCCGACGTTGTCTCCGTACCGTGAGCCTATTTTCAGTGTCTGCAGGCCTTGTCACTAAATAGTATAATACAAAATAATATAAGTACTACTGTTTGTTTTGGCCAATTAAAATATTATATCCAGCGCCGCCGAATGACCCGTTTCGGGGGAGTAGGTGTACACCTATTACATGTTATGAGTACTCATAACATGTAATAAATAACTACTTACTACGGTATGTTTCAGAAGAATCTGATGAAAGTGTAAACAAAGAAGACCTGTTCAGATTAAATTATTAACAGGGAAATAATAACACACTCATTATTTTTAGAAGATTTTAACTTTATATATCACCACCTTTTCACATTATCACATTATTAAATTAGTACCTACGTAATTGAAAAATCATCGATTAAAGGCTCCTACAAACAGGCGCGACACGCGATATAATCGCGCGCGACACAAAGGTACCGCTCATTGCGTGACTTGCGGTGCCTTTGTGTCGCGTGTCGTGTCGCGCCTGTTTGGAGGAGCCTTAAGGTGATAATTTCAGAGATACATATTAAAATAATCAAATCAAAGCACTCAATAGGGACTTAGGCGGCACTACAAGCGGCGATAAGCGGCTACGACTCCTCTTTGAGGAGTGGCTGGAGAGGCGCCACGGCGTCCTCACTCCTCACCTTCCGCCTAAAGCAGGCCCTCTTTGCGTCCTCACGCCCCTAGTCGCCGCAGGAGACGCCCTGGACGTCGGGAATCGACAGCCGTTTCCCGGCCACCGTAAGCGCGGGCTTGCGGACGGCGAGCAATGGACAGATCGCCGTCCGGTAAAGATTTTTTGCCGTCCGATAAAGCTCATGCATACTGCACTACCACGGGGAGATAATGCAGTTAGGTGGGACTCTAACCCACTAAAACTCCACGGTGTCCTCCTCTGCCGCTTACGGCGGGAACACGGGCACGCGTTAGCACTCATCCGTGAACCCGCCGCGGCTGTCCGTTACCGGACCCTCCTCTGGGGAGTACTCCCCATCACCGGCGCACCAGAACACATAGCACGCCGTGACCACCCCAGAGACTAAACCAGCACATGGGCGCCAGACGACCTCGTATCTGGGCACCCTTGGTCCCCCTGCGACGGGTCAGGTCATTGGCCCCGCCGCCTGCCAATTTTCGGCTGCAGAGGATAGGGAGAGCGGCCAACGTAATACCAACACTCCTCTTCCCCTGCAGCCCCACCACGTCCGCCATCATACGGTGGCGACCCCGTCAAGGCCGCGGAAGGTAGGGAGAGCGGCGCACCGCAATACCGGCACTCCTCTCCTTCCGCGGCCTCCAAACCTCAGCCGCGATGCCTCCCATACGACATCGCGGCCCGCCTCAGTTGCGATGTTGCCCAAGTGGCACCGCAACCTACTTTTGGCCGCTACGTCGTTGGCTTACCAGTAAAAGCCCTGACGAGCGGGCCCTTCCTCGGGTTCCTCTTCGCTTCACCGTGGGTGTCCAAACCACGGCTACTGAGCCCCCCGCCTCGACAATGCGGGGACCCACCTTCCGGTAAGGATCAGGCCCGGTTCGACGGCGCGTTGTGTTCCACGCGCGCCTCAAAGAAATGTCAGCACTAACTGACGGGGTCCTGAAGGAACACGGGTGGGGCTTAGTCAGTAAAAGTCTGACACGCCCTCCCGCTCCGCCCAGAGCGGAAGATGTTGTTTGATAATTTCCCAACAAAAAAAAAGGTGGCACTACAAATAATTGGCATCCAGCACAGGTGCGTTTTCTGATCCATTTGTTTACATTTACATCAGATACTAATGAGAGTAATTAGAATGATCTTCAATTTTTCGACACGTAACGTTATCAATACCTACTAAGCATCAAATTATGGTCTGAGCTGATGACCCTGATGGGATGCAAAATAGTTACGCTAAGAATAAAAAAAAAATGATCCATCCGTTAGGTACTATATTAATAGGTACCCATGGTACCTAAGTAAAGTAACCTATGTACAATGCGTGGCGCCGAAAATGTACATACTATTTTTTCTTTAATAATAGCTATGCTACCATGCTACCTACTCGCTAAAAATATGCGCGAGCGCCGCCGCCGTCAGAGTGAGATAATTAATTGTAGATGTAAGTGTGTATGCTAAATGTAATTTTGGGCGTGGACTTACTTTTTTACACGTATAATTTTTATTCGCATTAACCCATGTAAGTTGTACTTTTAGGGGCTTTGGTACTTCCCCTTGGCTAGAATACTTGCACAATATAGGTATTTGCAAATCTATAGGTAGCCAAATACAGCACATAGCAGATCCAAGATAAGAGGTTATTTTGTTATCAGTGAGACAAAACACTAAATTTAAGACACTCAAAATGTAAGATACTGTTCTTTGGTTACATATTAAACATCTTTTGCGTATTGCATTTGAAGAACACCCGAAAAATCAGCAAAACTAGACACTACCTCGTTAAGATTGTGTAAGACAGGCTTATCAGTATTTACCTGAAACTATTAGCGCCTCATTCGGACCCACGGTGTGTATATTACCCATTTTTCCCTCCGAGTTCAAAGAAAACGCACAAAACAACACTATATTTTTACTTTTACGAAAAAAACAACTTTCGCGAAATCAATAAATATAACAAACAACAATGAATGAAAAGAACGAACGATGATTTAAGAATTCCATAGACACCAGGCACAGATTAAACCTATATAAAGTAGTGTTCATACAATCACGTGTTCCTGCTACTGAAACATAAAGTTTTCAGGATCATCAAATTAAATGAAATTAAGCTACTGGTAGCATGTACTATTGATGCATGGTCATTACATAGCCAATGGGAACCCTTCACTTACAAAATTTCAACGATAAGAAATTTTGCTTACTTTGAGTGAATCGGACTCATAGATATAAGAAAAATAGATCGGACTCGACTCGATAGCTGGGTCCAACACTACGAAGTCTACGTGCATAATCATAGACTAGAAATCACTCACTATTGGTGGTAGAATCAAAGAGTAAAGTAAAGTAACTAGGGTACTGTAGAATTAACGTTGTAAATGGCGGAGGCATTGTGATTGTTTGTTGAAGAATTTGAGCTACTGATGCGAAATAACCAAAAGCAAACATAACAATTAGTGATATTAAATAGTGAGTCTTCAAACAGTGTCGATTTTTACCTGTTATACAGCTTAGACCTTTAATGGGTCAGATGTTATCTTCTCTGTCATATAATCTTTGTATTACTCACAATTTTTTTACTTTACAGATAGAGCGTGGTAATTTTATTTAGAGAGATGTCTGATACAAGTGATCTAGATCGTCAAATCGAGCAGCTAAAGAGATGTGAGATTATAATGGAGGCCGAGGTTAAAGCACTTTGTGCCAAGGCCCGCGAAATTCTTGTCGAAGAGAGCAACGTTCAGCGGGTAGACTCTCCTGTCACGGTAATTAACCATTCATGTATCTTTACAATTAGTAAAAGATCAACAGTGATAATTTTACATCTCTAAGGCATTCAGAATTTACATCCTAAATATCTTCTATCTTTAAATAAGTGATTAGTCTCTGTTCTTGAATGTTTTCATCATACAAATCGCAAGATTCTGTTTTGCTGTATTAAAGTTAGTCTGTAACTAAGTTCTGGTCTTAATATGCTATTCTTTGGTAGATTAGTTAATTATTGTGATGCATTTTTTGTTTGTAAATAGTTGAAGTTAACTAAAACATGCACAAACAATATGTCCTACTATGGTTCTCTACAAACTACAAGTTTCTTTTATTCCTTGTTCCAGGTTTGTGGTGACATTCACGGCCAATTCTATGATCTGAAAGAACTGTTTAAAGTGGGTGGTGATGTCCCTGAGACCAATTATTTATTTATGGGAGATTTTGTAGACAGAGGATTCTATTCAGTAGAGACTTTCTTATTACTACTTGCATTAAAGGTAAGCTTATGAGATTTCTTTACATAGTTATGTTAATGGCAGATGTCTACTTATTACACTTCCTTCATACAATTTATGCTTGGCCATTATCGTGTTGAGAGCAGTGGTGTACATCAAAATCGTAACTCGTCTCAACTTACCACAACTTCCAAGTTGTAGGTTCGAACCCAGACAAGCAGTTTACTGTGTGTAATTTATTGCATGATCACTGCTCTCAAAACGTTGAAGGAAAACATTGTGAGGGATCGTGTCTTAGAACCAAAAATTCAAAGACATGTGATATCTACCAACCTGGACTGGGCTCGTGTGGTGGATTATGGCCCACTTCCTTACACCAGCAGAAGGTCTGTGTCCCAGCAGTGGGAACACTATAGGCTGACTATGATTTTATTATATATTATGGAGTTTGCAATGAATTTGTTAAATGAATCAGCAGTAAGGTGAGATAAGTTTTTCTTATTAATCATGAACAATGTGATAGCCTGTGATATAGGTCCTTAATGTAGATTATTGTTATTAAGGTGATCCCTAATTCAACCAATCATGTACACAAAGTTTTGAAAACAAACACGTAACCAATCCACTATACAGATATTTTTTTTGCAATCTGTTTTATCATTGAATAAAATTGCTGTACAAAGTAAATACCCTGCTATACAATAACAAAAAGGTCTAATTATCGCTTTCCATAGGTCCGTTACCCCGATCGCATCACATTAATCAGAGGCAATCACGAGTCCAGACAGATCACACAGGTGTATGGGTTTTACGATGAATGTCTTAGGAAATATGGATCCATTACTGTATGGAGGTATATCTAAACCTATTATTTACAATTTTTTATTTAAAATTCTTTCCACATTCATTTTACATTCAGAGATTTGTGGACTTTAAGGATGATTAAAAAATGTAAGTTGTTCCTGTTTCATCTAAACTAATTGCATAACCTCTCCTTTAAGAAATTCAAATGTTAATGTACACAGGTATTGCACAGAAATATTCGACTACTTATCCCTATCGGCAATTATTGATGGAAGAATATTCTGTGTGCACGGTGGACTGAGTCCTTCAATACAGACGCTCGACCAAATCCGCACAATCGACCGCAAGCAGGAGGTGCCACATGATGGACCCATGTGTGACCTGCTCTGGAGTGACCCTGAAGGTTTGATACAACTATGTAGAAGTTGAAAAACTACAGTTTATTTAAGATCCCTCAACTGCTATTGGAATGGAAGAATTGGAGTGGAGTTGTATGTAAATGTTAATACAAAGTCTGAGTATAGTATTATGAGTATTACTGTATACTTATTTGTCAAGCAAAGGACCATGGGCACTTTTAAATGAACACTGGGCCCACTTTTCAAAGTTGTGCAACAGTGATGAAACCTATGTCATATGACAGCTCTTGGTGTGTACTTTATTTCATTCTATGGCAGCTAAGTTTAAATCCAGCGCGAAATTGGCATTTTACTACGTTCAAAAACTGATAACTGGATTGGTCACTGTGTATTATGGAAAGTGGACGGCGGTGTATAATGTGCCCGCGATATGTCTTACGACAAAGGCGGCACTTTCTGCAAGAGGCGCTAATTGAAAATGAACCTGAATTAGTAAACTATATTTCACAAAATGCACTAATACAGGTAATAACATATTTTATAAAAGTATAACTAATATGTAAACTATGTATCTAATTCTAACTATAAAGTGTTTTTCACTGCAAACTATTTATAATGATGTACCTAGACTCACTCAATCACGTTTTTAAAAAACGCAAAAAAAAAATTAATTTCGCGCTGAATTTCAACATAACTGCCATAAATGAAATAAATACAATTTAAGAGCTTTCATATCTATACTAATACTATCTATACTAATATTATAAAGCTGAAGAATTTGTTTGTTTGGTTGAACGCCCTGATCTCTGGAACTACCAGTCGGATTTGAAAGCTAGGACCCTTAGGAGCCGAGCAAAAACCAAAAATCAGAAAAAAGGTAAACGACTTAAAAGCGCAGGCGATGCGACGGGGTGGGTCGGGGGAACAAGCAATTTCTCGCGGACGAAGTCGCGAGCAGAAGCTAGTGACATATATAATTCATCACTGTTGAACAATGTTGAAAAAGTGGGCCCAAAATGACGCATGGTCCTTTTTAATTTAATATTATATCAGCCAAGTATTTGCTAAGACATCTTCAAAACTTCAAAATGTACACACTGCACAGTAATAGTATTGGTATAACATAACATATTATGTTATTGCAGCAACCGTGTTAACACGAATTTTGAATTTTTATGGACAATGACTGAATCCACTCAACTCCTCGAGAAAGGCCAACAATGTCTTGATGTTACTGGCAATCTCTCTGTGATATTATTAATTATTATTCTAATTAATTCCAGACACACAAGGCTGGGGCGTGTCACCCCGCGGCGCGGGCTACCTGTTCGGCTCCGACGTGGTGGCGCAGTTCAACGTGTCCAACGACATCGACATGATTTGTCGCGCGCATCAGCTCGTCATGGAGGGCTACAAATGGCACTTTAACGAAACTGTGCTCACGGTGTGGTCAGCCCCTAACTACTGCTACAGGTCTGATTTAATCCATATTATGGCAACCTTCGGTTTTACTCAAAATCAAAATATTTTATTTCACATAAACCTACATGGGCACTAATGAAACCTCAGAAGCTAGGTGCATGGTTCCAATTGGTTGTTTCCTATTGAGAAGAGCTGGCAAGAAACTCCATGGTTATTATTATTTTATTATGAGCCTGTGTTGTCCCACTGCAGGGCCTTTGCCTTTTTTTTGCTTTGGAAAAGTGGAAAGAGGGAAGGAAGGCAGGCCTTTGCCTTTCTTCCTTCTTTCCGCTTTTCCCGGTCTACTGCGATTGTGGGCCAATCCATTAAGAAGGAGTCCAGTTCATCTTTCTGGGCCTGCCACGCAGTTGTTTCCTGCCATTGAAAAACCACTGCCACGGTTACTCTTTTAAAAATAATTGGCATTTACAATGTTTTCAAATTACAGTAGGTATGGATGGAAGGACAGCGTAGGCCTGTCAACAAGTACCAGGTACTTGATAAAATAATTTTAGACTAGTCTACAAGGCCGACAAAGTCCTCACATTTACAAAATATAAAAGAATCTATCAAAATATAATACAAAAACCTACCCTTGCATAAAGTATCAGATCAAACTGATTTAGGCCCTAGTCAGCTTTAGATTTTGCTGAGAAAGATCCAAATTAGAACACATTTTTTTAATCTTGTGTTGGAGATAACAAACTATTCACATGTTGATTCTACTCATTTTTGTTTAGCAATGTAACATAAATATCGGTTTTCTGTACACAGATGCGGCAATGTGGCTGCAATATTAGAACTGAATGAAAATCTTCAGCGAGAGTTCACAATTTTCGAAGCGGCGCCGCAGGAGTCGCGGGGCGTGCCCTCCAAGAAACCGCAGGCCGACTACTTCTTATAATGTTGCTTGCAATAGACAATTGACACATGAGCGAGCGACCCATCTAGTATTATGTACGGTTTTATTGTAGTGACAAAACATTTCATGTGGAGATAATTTAATTGTGATCTTAAGACTGGTGTTGAATTGTAAGTTGAATGTGTTTTTTTTTAAGTCATTGAATACGTGTTTAATTCATTTTCTGACTCCGTTCACCTCGCGAGTTGGTAGCGACGTCGGACCTCCCAACAGCCGAAAGAATTGGTATACGAAAGAGATGCAAGTAGCACCCTACAATATACCAAAAACCCGGCGTGTGAACGTGACGTGTCGTTCTGAAGACATTTGGTCTTAAAATCAATGGTTTAGTACAAACTTTCGAGACCCACAACTGAATGTTAGTTAAGTTAAACCTTCTCAAGCAAATAATTTATAATGTAATCTTGACTTAGTGTATTTAATCCATTTTGTTACTCAATGTTGAACACAATATTTTGAATAACAGGCATTTCTATTGATTTGTGTTAGTCCCTTACAAAGCTAGATGGCATTTTACCATTTTTTTATTATGCCATTGATTAAGTTAATATTTTAATTCATTGTATTAAGTAGGTGACCAGTTGATAAATCAATATTATTATATAAATATGTATTTAGTACCCGATAATATAAAACGAACAATGAGTAGGATAAGCCAAGTGTTAATTTGTAACAGAATAAGCGCAGATTCCGCGCCGCGGCGCGCTATAATTGTAAGCATAGTAGAATGATTGGTCCACTGACCTGTCGCTGTATTGACGAAACATTATAGCATACATTTATACCTATCATAAATTAATTTATAAAAGTAAGAAGCATTAAAAGTAACTTGTCGGCATCTAGCGCTTACTGCCGCATGTCTTTATATAGATCAGATTGATAATAATGTGATTTGTGATGTCATTAAACACTGCCGTTAACTATTATTATGTAATATTAAGGAGATTTATATAATATACCTAAAGTACGCAAGAGATAACACATTTTCGTATTGTAGACATATTGTTAATGATCTTTACACATTGATTTAGAAACTAGTGCAAAATGAAATGTTTTATAATAAATAGTCTCAACCACATTACATTCAAACGATTATAGATTTTGGGTACTAGTAGAGAATTTAAAAATTCTAGATTACTATTTAAAGCTGTTATTGAAACTAATTATTTTTAGAAATTTCCATAATATTTCTGTATTTTAAATTCCACTGGGCAGTACACTCAAACGCATTGTTAGAATTCCACATATTACTATCCTAGAAGACAAAACAAACTACATTTGTATTTTATGCTTGATGTTCTCTTTCGGGAATATAATTATTATGTATATTTTCATCCATTGCTACATGGATTAATTAGGCAAATGAAGACGGATAATTCGAATAAACTAAAACAATATTTTGTCAACTTAGCACCCTGCCTTGTGAATTAGGCTTTGCAATGTGATTGTTAGAAATATTCACAACAATTTTTGATAAAGATTAAAAAGTAACTAAAATGTGATCTCATTGTTTTTGATATGTTTAAAGTCGACATGACTGATTAGCGCAAGGTACGGATTGTTAACTTCGAAACATTCAATTTCCAAGTTTTTGTACAAGCATCCCTTTTTATAGTCACTTGATTTTAAGAGAAATGTTTGAATTTGTAGGAACATCGGAACTCCATTTTTGTGATGTTTGAACTAGGAATACCCATGCACCATGCTTATGTGTATTTCCCAACCTTACGTTCAATCAGTCCTAAGGTGACCCAAAACAAACTATTAAATTTTAGTTCTAACAATCTGATTATTCAAGGGCAATTTATCATTCTTATTTTACCACTTAATGTTTAAAAATAATGAAATTGCCGAAAATGCTGTCCAAAAATATAACCAGTTTTGTATCCCTACTTCTTTTTATACTATTAATTATTAAAATGAAATGCCATCATTTTTTCCGTATTTTATTTATTTAAAATATATTCCATTCAACTACTTAGAGAAAAAATAACATTTTAAGGTAGGAAGATCGTCACAAAAACTAGGTAAAAAAAAAACAGGTACTATCAACTGCAATTCTTTGTTATAGAATTACACAATTCAGGTAATATATCACCACATTTTGTAGATACTTTGATGTCTACAATATCATCCGCTCTAGTGGGGCCTATATTCAACAAAGCAATTTTCTTATGCTCATCTCTGGCTTGTAAAATTATTCTATAGCTAGAGTAAACTGTCAAACTTGAACCTAAAACAAAAACGGCATCACTGGAGGATACTTGATTCCTGACTACCTCCACCCTCAACTTTGGGACATTGTCACCAAAAAACACTATGTCTGGTTTTAATGGGCCTTCACATTTTGGGCATAGTGGTGACCTGAACTTCTCCACTTGTTCCTGTAATAATTGAAGGATAGTAATGAAGTCATGCCCATAAATATATAGATTTATCAAAATCCATAACAATTGGTACACGTACCTGTGTATGTTACCCCAGCAGGAAAGTAGCTCCTAGAGTGATATGAGCGGAACGTATAATTAGTACGTAATCTGCTGTAAATGGGCGCCAAATAAAAAATTTGTGCGATTTGTCGTTTTTTGGAAAAAACCAGGCAAGAGCTAGTCGGACTCGCGCACCCAGGGGTTCCGTACCATCATGTTTTTAAACTTTCATCGGCGAGGCCTATATTCGCCCGAGAATTTTAAGACTGCATGCCGCGGTATAGAATATTGCATATTTTTATTTATTTCTTATTTGCAAAATAGTTTGGCAAATGTAATCTAAAACTATTCCAAATTGATATCATTAGTAGTTCTTGAGATATCCAGCTGTGACAGACAGGCAGACTGAGTCTTACCATAAGGGTTCGCACAAATTAAGGGCTACTCGTGTATGTTTGTTTATTCTACAGGCGCACGTACAATGGTTTTAGAAATACACAATTCTGCAAAACGTCACTCCAGCAGGAAATGCAAATATCTCAAAAACCTGAAGATGCAAAAATTATATTTTTAGCGCACATTTTTGCACAACTATAAGCTCTCTGCCCATGCACAATATTTTTCTCTTCGATCATTCGTTTAGAATTTTCCTGCTGGAAAAACGTTACTCCAGCAGGGATTGTTTTTTCCAAAACGACAAAACGCACAATTTTTGTATTTGGCACACATTTACAGCAGATTACACACACTAATAATATGTTCCACTCATATCACTGTGGAGCTACTTTCCTGCTGGGGTAAAGTACACCACATACCTTAGGTAAGTCCACATCCCCATCAGGCCTTATCATGGTGAAACTATCCTCCATGTAAGGGTTATTCCTCATTAGTTCCACCTGTAGCTCCTCTCTGCTTATCTCATAAGGACACTTCAAACATTTCACAATATACCCAGTGCCATGAAGCTCTATTACATTCTCTGAACCAGCCTTGTGATGAAGTCTGTCCACATTTTGTGTCACTATTGATGTCACCTTTCCCATCTATAAAATAGAGACCAACAAACAATCAGTAAACATAAGGAAATGGTGTGAAATGCAGTACCTAGATAAATAAACAATGATGGAAAAACTATTAGTAGTTATTTTTTTACTACTGACATTGTATCATTTTATTTGGTTGATACAATCCAGTAAGTAAACTGTTTTTTTATTCATCTTGGAAAAAAACAGTTTACTACTTGAAATATCCACGCATTTCCAAGTGAATTTTGCCTTTTCAGTGACGATCTAATATTCTTTTCTTTTATAATAAAATAGTGGAAGTGGAAACTCACAATTCATGTGTTCGTTTAACATATTGATCTCAGGTAGAGTTAGTAATTAAATCATATCACTGTCTACAACAGTTGAAATATAGGGTGGTTGATGATAAAGTGAATATCAACACAATTACGGATTACCTTTTGTAGCTCTCTGACAGCAAGATGTGCGTCATTTGGCTGTACGGCACTGAACCTTGGCCAACCAATGAAATTTCTGGCCCAGTACCGTTGTCTGACTTTGGGATACTTCACAAACTCTTGGTATTGTATAGGCTTGTGGTTTGTGCGAGCATATAAACCAACATCTTCTGATCTGTAGTCTGGAATTCCTATGATAATGCAGAATAACATTAAAACAGTTGGACTAGAACGAAGCATTTTGTACAAACATAGCAATTACCAGATTCCGTGGAAATACCAGCACCAGTCAGGATAAGAATATTTTTGTATCTAGATAAAAAATCTTTTAGAACCTCAAAATCTTCATGGTTGGGTGCCTTATGTTTTGGAACATATACTATCTGACGAGTGAACTGTTTGATACTAGTTGATACCCTAAGTCTATGCATTTTGTTAATCTTACTGTAATTAATAAAAATTGTCACAACAATACAAATGACTTTGATAAGATTGTCAATTTGTCACGTCATCACAAATGTCAATGTCATAATTGTCAACTTCAACTTCAACTCTTGATTAATGGCTTTTGTGGAATAAACACCACAATTTTGCCAATTTCACGTACTTAGAATGATAGACCATCAAACGAGGGAGATTGTTCAGTGAAAAGAAATTTAGACGGTGAAAATGAAAAATGTGAAAATAGAATACTGAATTACTGATTTGATTTTCAACGCAGGAGTAGCCACAGACTACTAATGGATATTTTTTTTTAAGCTGACACATAATGAAAAAGATAATAAAAAAATATATATTTAAATAAATATGTAATAATTTACAGCAGAAAAATAAATGGTCCACGCTTCCTTCATCCAAACCGCATTCACAGAGGGAGCTATCCCTTATCCTAAGTTTAGCCAAGAAAGCAGGGGAACAACAATGATTGCGACGTAAACGACAGATTGTAGAAGTTGTCAATTTATATGCCAACTGATACTTGATAAACCAGGGTTTGTGGGGAATCTCGGGTTGAATGTCACCATAGAACTTACCCTTTAGGGTGTTAGAAATTTTCCAATGTTGAGTCCACGAGTTAAACAAAGTAGATGGCAAAGTGGCACAGATGTCATGGGAATAAATTTCAGAATGGTCAAGCGAGCCAGACTGGACTGCATTTTTAGCACACGAATCAGCCGACTCGTTCCCATGAATACCTATGTGACCAGGAATCCAGGCTAAAACAATATTAATACCTAATTTGTGGCATTGGAAAAGTAATTCCCTAATCTTTAAAATGATAGGAAATCTGGATTTTGATCGAAAAGGGTTAGACAAAATGGATTGAAGGCAACTCTTTGAATCTGAGAATATTATAGAATTATTTAAATTATGAGATTTAACAAATGAAATGGCTTCAAAAATGGCAATAGATTCACCCGTAAAAACTGAAGTAAGCGAAGGGCATTTATAATTTAAAATAATTTTTGAAGAGGGGACCCAAACAGCAACCCCAACTGGACTATCATCAGAGACTTTGGAAGCATCAGTGAATAAAGTTACCCAGTTGTTATAATCAGAGGAAACTTTTCTGACAAAAAACCTGTTTGCTTCCAGCGTGCTTTTGTTGATTCCAAAGTCCAAGAGGACATCAGGACGGTACACCAGAGCATCATATGGCAAAGCGTAAAGAGGTAAAACAGGGTTTTAAAAAGCGGGCTAGGAAGACGAGTGAACTGAAGGTATGCACGAAGAAGGCATGGAAGCTCTATATTAGAACGACGACAAGAGTCAAAAATGATAGATAATTGGTCTAGCTAACGCAAAAGGGGATGACCAGAATTTTGTACGAGTTTAAAGAAAAATCTATTAGCGAGAAATTGTCTTCGAATAGAAAGGGGAGGATCGACACTTTCAACTTGCATAGCATTAATAGGAGATGATTTCATTGCCCCAAGAATTATGCGTAAACATTTTGATTGAATTTTATCAAGTTTTTGAAGGCCAGATTTGTTACAAGGAACTAGTAAAAACAGTCCATAATCCAAATGACTACGAACTATGGCATTATATAATAATTTTTGAGTAAAAGGATGAGCACCCCACCAAACCCCAGAAAGAGATCGAAGAACATTAACGTTACTTTCACATTTTTGAGACACGTAATCAGTATGTACAATACCAGATAACTTTGAATCTAACCACATTCCTAGGAATTTGACTTTGTTTTCTTGAGGAATATTTTCACCATTAACTTTAATATTAACAGGAGGAAGAAATCTTTTTTTAGAGAAAACAACTACAGAGCTTTTGGAAGCCGATAAAGACAATCCGTGATGAAGAAGCCAATCAGATAGGTACCCGAGGGCAGAGTTTAACCGTTCAGTAGCCTCTTCCGGAGATTTTACAGATAGGTACAAAGACAAATCATCGGCATATTGTAAAATTTGGCAAAATGGGTCAACTGATAAATGAAGGTCAAAAGTATATAGGTTGAATAGAAGAGGACTAAGAACTGAGCCTTGTGGCAAGCCTTTCCAAATAGTCCTAGGTGGAAGAAGGGAATCGAGAGTTTTAATGGAGATGGTTCTCTCCATCAACAAATTACATATGAAGCGAACTAGCTTCTCAGGAATATTTAACTGATGGATTAATTTATCCCTGAGCACCGAAAGTAATACATTATCATACGCTGATGCAATGTCGAGAAAAACTCCCACCAAATATTGATTTTTCAACAAAGAGATGCGAATGTCAGTAGTTAAAATGCTAAGACTATCTAGAGTGCACATACCTTATCTGAAGCCAAACTGGGATGCGGGCAACAAGTTCCCATTTTCAACAAACCACTCGAGACGGTGTTTGAGCATATGCTCTGCAACCTTACACAAGACAGATGACAGAGCAATAGGTCTATAGCTATTTGAATCTGAAGGATTCTTACCTGGTTTTAGAACCGGGATTACTATTTGGTTTTTCCACGGATGAGGAACTAAACCATACTCGTAGAAACTATTTACAAGGTCCAAATAATACTGCTTAGATTTAATAGAGGCATTTTTTAAAAACGAGTATGGAATTCCATCTGCCCCAGGAGATGAATCCACGAGACCATCAAGTGCCAGCTGAAGTTCAGAGAACGAGAATGAGGCATCAAAATTATTTACAGAAGGAAGAAGGCAAGGGAGAGAAGGAAAAGTGTCCAGATTGGGAACTGAAGGCGGGGACAATTTGTCAGAAAAAGCTTCAAGCCAAGAAGATGGGTCATTGGCTGAAACATCGATAATGTTACAAGAACCTCTATATCTTTTTATTTGCTTCCAAACAAGGGAAGAAGGGGACCTAGGGGATAAGCTCTTGCAGTAGCGGAGCCACCCTTCTTTTTTCTTAGTAGAAAGAAGTCTAGTGGCTGTGGCAGCTTTCCTTTGATAATTTAAAAAGTTTTGAAGGGACATAGAGGATTTATAATTCTCCTCGGCTATTTTTCTTTCATTGACAGCTGATGTGCATTCCGAATCCCACCAAGGAGTTGAAACTCGAAACTTGTACGGTTTTTTAAGAGGAAAATTATCATCAGCACTGGAAGTAACCGACTCCACAAATTTGGAATAGCAATCAACGAGGTTGTTTCTGTCTGGCGGGGCAAGTGAAACTAATCTACTCTCAAGGGAAGAAGAATAAGAGGACCACTTTACATCCTTTAATCTATACTTAAGGGAAGGATTAAAATTGCGCATTGGCATTACTCGATTAGCAATAGAAACGAGAATAGGAAAATGGTCACTTCCATAAGAATGAGGCAAGATACACCAAGAAAGAGTAGAAGCTAGAGAAGCAGAACATATCGTGAGATCCACAGCCGAGTTAGGATTTTGAGTAGGACGAACTCTTCTAGTAGGAGAACCATTGTTAATGACACAGAGGTTCGCTTCATCAAAAATTTCAAGGAGAGAAAGACCAAAGTAGTCATCATGACTTGAACCCCATGAGCGATGGTGAGCATTAAAATCACCCATGACAATGATTGGAGAAGGAACAGAGGAGATTATGTATAAAAGATCTGGAATTAAACGAGAATAAGGATGAGGTATGTACACAGAGAGGAAAGTTATATTAAAAGCCCTGACGGCTACAATATTGATATCAGGGGAAAAAGGGGGAAGAGGGATATGGGAGAATGGAATGGAGAGCCTTACAAGTAGGGCACTTCCTGCATATCCGTCAGCCCTATCATCCCGGAGGCAGGAGTACCCTGGAACCCGGAAACGAGAACCAGATACCAACCAAGATTCCGAGATGGCAATGATAGCCGGGTGAAATTTATTTATTAAGAAAAAAAGTTCAGTCTTTCTAGGACGGATGCTTTGAGCGTTCCACTGAAGGGCGGAGATTAGATCCATAATTAGAGCTAATAGTGAGGATTTGGGAAAGTTTTTGGGCAACGTGGGGCGGTAAGTTTGAATTATTACGGGAAACCAGACTAATAATAAGAGACAAAAGTAATTCCAGAAGATTATCCTCTTGAGAACTTGAAGAGGGAAGATTCTGAGAAAAAAGGGCAAAACCGTTGGGAAGAGATGAGGGTTCATCAGCAACAATGGAATGGTGGGCAGTCTTGTCATACGATTTACCTAAGGGAGCTTTGGGACGAGGAGAAGAGAAGACAGTTTTTCTGTAAGATACAGAAGGAGGAAGACTGGAAAGACTAGGATCCGGTTGCGAAGAATAGAAAGTAGACTGAGAAGGAGAAACATTTTGAGAGACCTCGGAGTATAATTTTGAAACTTTAGGATGAGACCTTGATGCCTCCTCATATGAAAGGTTTTCTTGTGCCATGAGAAGCTTTATGGATTTCTGTCTCCCCAGCTCAGGACAATTACCACTAAAAGCAAAATGATTACCTAAACAGTGAATACAGGAAGCGCTAGACTCAATAACTTCACAACTGTCACCGGTGTGAGGTTGCGAACATCGATAACATCTTGGCTTAGACCGGCATTGAGCTTTCACATGGCCAAAGCGACAACAATTTTGGCATTGGATAGTGGGGTATTGATAAACCTCAACGGGCAAAGAAGTATGGTATGAAAAAATCCTTCGAGGAAGAACTTGGCCTTGGAATGTAATTACTATAGTTTGGGTAGGGACCCAAGTGGACTTACCCTCCTCTCTTAACTTACGATTAAGCCTGCGAGCTTTTAAAATAATTCCACACCCATCAGGGAGGACCACAGACTCAACAAACTCATCCATCGACATGTCAACTGGCACATGACGAACAATACCCATTTTAGTAATATTGAAGGAAGGGATAGTTACCTCATATTTATATGATTGAAGAATAGGGTTATCCAGAAACTTGTTGGCCGCAACACCAGACGTGAACTCGACCGAGATCTTATTCCTGCCCACTCTTTTCACCCCATCAGTACTTATATTACTAATTTTGTTGGTATATAAAAATTGACCAAACTTAATAGGACGAATAGTCGTCCCAGCTGAAGGATCCGGTTCGGATCTTGAAACGTGGACAATATATGGGCCTTTGTCTAAGGCACTATACGCTTTTACGCCCACCACTAGATTCGGGTGGACATAAATAAGGATATGAATCCTTGGTTTAATATATTTGAAATAGACTTAACGTCTCCGGAACCAACAGAAGTAGCACGTCACATTGAACAGAATCCTATTGAGACAGAGGGAGATACTCGAGATAGAGACAACTTGCAACCAGAACAATCAGATGACAATAACATATGTAGAATCGATTGAATTAGAGGGAGATAGGTTAGTTGATCATACAATGGAATCTGATGAATTTGAAGTTAGTGGAGATCAAATTGCACCCAGAGAATTATACAGAGACGATTATACTGAAGATGATGGGTTAAATGAGTTTTATGACGCAATTGAACCGAGGTATCTTAGGGATAGATCAACTTTGAAACGACCAGTAAAATTCGACGATTATGTTTTGTCAGTAATGAACTCACCCGAGCCATTAACGTATAAAGAGGCTATGCAAAGTAACGACAAAGACAAGTGGCGTTTAGCGATGGAAAATGAGTTTAGTTCATTGAAAGAGAACAATACGTGGACTCTGCAAGAACTACCAAAAGGGCGCAAAGCCATACCAGTTAAATGGATTTATAAGATTAAAAGAAACATAGATGGTTCTATTGACAGATACAAAGCACGTCTTGTAGTAAGAGGCTTTTGTCAAAGGAAAGGGACTGACTATGACGAAACTTTTAGTCCGTAGCCAGAATGGCAACAATTCGCTCAGTTATTAGTGTTGCTGCAAGTGAAAGAATGTACATAGCTCAGTTTGATGTGACAACAGCATTCTTAAATGGCTACCTAGAAGAAGACATTTTTATTAAGCAACCTGAAGGTTTTGAAGATGGTTCTAATAAAGTATGTCATCTTAACAGAAGTCTATATGGTTTAAAACAAGCACCAAGGTGTTGAAATACTCGTTTCCATGAAATTTTAAAGGAACTTGGTTTTATACAGAGCACAGCTGACCCATGTCTTTACATAAAGTAAAAAGGCGATAAGAAAATAATTCTGACCTTATACGTTGATGACGGTCTAATCGCGGCATCAGATCAGAAATTAGCAGAGGAATTTCTCAGCCACTTGAAAGATAAACTAAAGATTACAACGAAACCGGTTTCATTCTATCTGGGTATTGAAATTCAAAGATATAAAGATGGTAGTATTTATATAAAGCAGGAAGCTTACACCAAGAATGTGTTAGAGAGATTCGAAATGAGTAACTGTAATCCGATCACGACTCCAATGGAAAAAGAGACCTTTGACTCAGGGAGAGTTGAGTCATCTGAGGAGTTAAATGAAACTTTTCCATATCGAGAAGCCGTAGGATCTCTCGCATATTTGATGGTGGGAACACGCCCTGACATCGCATATGCAGTAGGTGTCGTTTCAAGGAAATTAGAGTCACCAACTAGAACTGATTGGCTCAAAGTAAAAAGAATAATGCGTTACATCAAAGGTACTACTGCTTATGGTATAAGATATCAGCCAGATCGAGCCAGACTACTCGAAGCATTCAGTGATGCAGATCATGGAGGAGATGTCACAACTGGACGATCAACAACTGGCATTGTATGTTGTTATGCTGGTGGAGCTGTGTCTTGGTTGAGTCAACGACAACAGTCAGTTGCTATATCAACCACAGAGGCAGAGTTGGTAGCAGCCAGCGAAGGAGCAAGAGAGCTTGTTTGGTTAAAACGAATTTATGATGCAATCACTATACTTGCTTGTAACCCTACACTGTCAGTAGACAATGAAGCTGCCATACGACTGGCTCATAACCCAGAATTTCATAGAAGGACAAAGCACATAAGAATAAGACACTTCTATGTGCGTGAACTAGTAGCTGAGGGAGCTATAAAAGTAAAGAAAGTGAGCTCTGCTTTACAATTAGCAGACACCATGACAAAGGCGCTGCCAAGGCCTAGATTTGTAATAATTAGAGAAAACTTAGGCCTGGTTTCAAGAACCATTCAATAAGGGAGAGTGTTGAAGATGAACCTCTTTCGAGTATTGAAGATTCATTTTTATATTACCTATGTCATTATGTTGCTAAGGTACTGTTCTTGTTAAAATAAAAACGGTCGTGTCACGGTTCCCAACTTAGGGGTTTTCCCCCCAGATTTAGGGGGTAAATAAGTGAGATAGTATTTGTTGTGTTTGTAGTGAAAGATAACACAGAGTAGAATAAGTAAGTATATTTATTAGGATAGCACATAAAAAGTTATAACCCGAATATGACATGACAGACATATTATGCCGCGTAGATTGACGTACCCGTGATTCGGTGTTGCTAGGTGTAACATCCTCCTCTACGTTATTAGATTAAAGGTCCAACCGATTCGGCGGTTTCCTGGTCCTTGTACTGCGACGCGTCTCCATCAAGGTAAGTGCTGGCGCAGGTGTATGTACGGTTGGTGCTGTAGGTAGCCACTGTAGGTCTTCTGCCCGACTGGACGTCTTTGGACTGGTTTCCCTTTCAGGGTTTTCTGACGATGGTGTAAGATCTTCATTAAGTGTAGGGCTATCTTTTATAATTGAGTCCGTATCCTGAGCTAATGTCGGCTGCCGCAGGTAAGTATTAGAAATGTTGGTATAGTCATTATCCCTTGTACATTTTGTCCCGATTATCTGATCCACATGTCTTTGTTGTTTCTTCCCATCTGCCTCAATTTCGTAATGTAGCTTCCCTCTTCTGTCCAATATTTTTCCAAATTTCCACTTATTTCCATCATATCCTCTTATTTGTACTCTATCACCTCTCTTGAATTCTTTGTTTACCGTAAGGTCATCATTTTCATTATTTCTTCTTATCTCTGGTTCTCTTTTTACAAGGTCAATCCGTGTTCTATATATCCTTTTGTACATCATTTCAGCTGGGCTTATTCCTGTAGTGCTGTTAGGTGTTTTCCTGTACATCATTAAAAATCTCTGCAGTTTGTCTTGTAAGGATCCTTCTTCATTAGCCATTGACTTTAATTTATTTTTCAGTGTTTGCACATACCTCTCTGCTTGTCCGTTTGTTGACGGATGGTAAGGTGCTGTGAATTTAGCTTGTATTCCGTTTTCTTTTAAAAATGTTTGCATTTCTTCTGATCTGAACTGTCTTCCATTGTCTGAAACTTGAGTTATTGGTAGGCCAAATGTAGTATATATTTTTTTCAGGATATTAATTGTAGCTGTTGTAGTAATAGATGTTGTTGGTATAACTTCAAGCCACTTGGTATATGCATCTACCACAATAAGGAAGTATTGGTTCATGAACGGTCCAGCATAGTCAATGTGTATACGGCTCCATGGTTCTTTTGGGTATTCCCAAGCATGTATAGGAACTTTTGTAGGATTTTTCTGCATGAGACAGCACATTTTACATTGTTTGACCATGTTCTCTATGTCTGAGTCAATATTTTGCCACCATACATAGCTTCTAGCTAATGCCTTCATTTTCACAATACCTGTATGAGCTGTATGTAATTCTTCTAACACTTTGTGTTGGAGTTTCTTTGGTATGACTACTCTAATGCCATAGAAGATGCAGTTATTCTGTAGTGAAAATTCATGTATTCTCTTGCAATCTTCTCTGCCTGACTGTATATCTAAGTATAGTTTTTGTAGTTCTGGATCTGTAGCTGTAGCTTCTTTAATTTCTTGTTGTGTAACTGGCATTTCTGTGATTTGATTTAGGTAGAAAGCATCATCATCAGTAAGTTTTTCTTTGTTTAAATCAGTAGTCACCGCATTTCTAGAAAAATAGTCAGCATTAGCATGTTCTGTAGTTTTCCTGAGTTTAATTTCGTAGTTGAATCCAGCCAAGAAATTTGCATAATGTACTAGTCTAATGGCTGTAGTACCAGGTATTGCCTTCTCTGGGTGTAAGATTCTAGCCAGTGGTTGGTTGTCAATAATCAGGGTTATTTTTCTCCCATAGCAATATTGGAAGAACTTTTTAAGACCCCATATCAATGCCGCTGCTTCTTTATCAAGTTGGCTGTACCCTCTTTCTGCTTTTGTTAGTGATCTGGAAGCGAATGCTATAGGTCTTTCCGTTTTATCTGGCATGGTGTGTGACAATACCGCTCCAAATCCAGTAGGCGATGCGTCAGTAGCCAATGTTACCGGTAAGTTGTCATGGAATGGTGTCAATACCTTTTCTCCGCAGATTTCCTCTTTTAGATCTTGGAAAACCTTCTCACATTTTGAGGTCCATACAAACTTTGTTTCTTTTTGTAGTAATCTGTAAAGTGGTTTTAATTTTGATGCTAGGTTTGAGATAAATTGTTGATAGTAATTTATCATTCCCAGGAACGTGCGTAGTGAAGAAACATCTGTAGGTCTTGGGCTATTCTTTATATCGCTCACCTTTTCTTGTGTAGGATGTAAGCCTTGTTCATTGATTGTATGACCCAGGTATGTCACTGACCTTTGGAAAAATTGACATTTCTTTTTATTCAAGTGAAGTCCACACTTCCGTAATTTTTCAAAAACTTGTTTGATTCTCTGAAGCAATTGTATGTATGTTTGTCCCTGTAATGCGATATCATCAAAGAAACAAGCAGTACCTTCTATCCCTTGTAGTGTTTGATCCATGTATCTTTGCCATATATTTGGTGCAATTTTCACTCCAAACATGAGTCTTTTTACTTTGTAAGTACCCTTGCATGTACTAATAGCTTGCATCTCTGCTGTATCTTCATTTGTTTTCATGTGTAAGTATGCTTGGTTTATATCCAATGTACAAAAATATTTTCCTCCACTTAGCTTCGAAAATATTTCTTCAACTCTAGGTATCGGATAGTTATCATTTTCCAAATTTTTATTCAATGTCGCTCTGTAGTCTGCACACAGACGTACTTTCCCATTTTGTTTCATAACAGGCACTATAGGTGTACCCCACTGAGAGTAGGTGACTTTCTCTAATATGTCTTCATGCTCCAATCTGTCTAACTCTGCTTCAACTTGATTTTTGAGAGCAAATGGTACCGGTCTTGGCTTCAGAAATACAGGTACTGTTCCTTCTTTCAATTTAAATTCTGCTTGATAATCTTTTATTTCTCCTATTTCTTCAGAAAATAATTCTTTATATTCTTCTAGTAAATTCTGTAGTTTAATTTTAAATTCCTTTTCTGTAATATCTTTGTATTCCTTTTCAATTGCATTTATTTCAAAATCTAAATTCAGCTTCCTCAACCATTCTCTTCCCACTACTGGGTCTACCTTCTTTTCAATCACAAATATTCTTCCTTCTATTTCCTTAGTTTTGTATTTAATATTTAATTTGCAGGTACCCAATGGCTTTATTATTTCACCTGTGTATGTACGTAGCTTAACTCGTGTATCTTTCAATTTCAGGTTTTTGAAATTATTTTTGTAAAATTCTGAAGAGCATGTTGTAACTGCTGCACCGGTATCCAATTCTAAGGTATGTATTTTTCCATTTAGTTGTAATGTAATATTAAATTTTTCATTATTTGTAGTGTACTCTTTATGTATTTTATGTACTTCATATGTTTCATTTTCGCTTTCATCGCTGGACAGTTCACTTTCAATTTGTAACTGTTTCTGGTCTTTGAAACACACTGACTGAACATGTCCCCGTCGATTACACTTCTTACAATATAATTTATGTTTCACTTTACATTGTCGTGCTGTATGGTTCTCTCTGCCACAGCAAAAACAAATTATTTCCTTATCTTTTTTATCATTTTTGTATGTATTATTTGTAGTTTGTGTATTATTTGTATTTCCATTATTTGTGTACTTTTTCTTCTTAGTCACTGATAGCTTATTTATATTTGTATGTACTTCTTGACCCATTTCTTTAGTTTCATATTTTGAAGTTTCAATGGCCATGGCAATCTTTACCACATCCTCAAACTTTGTATTTGGTGATTCCTGTAATAATCTCTCTTTAATATCTATGTTACGAAGCCCCCGTATGAATTGAACTCGCAGGTGTGTGTCAAAGGTGGTTTGTTTACAATTGTTGCAAACAAAGTTGCACTTACCTCCAATTTCTTTCAGTCCAGCAACATAGTTAGCAATACTTTCATGCTCATGTTGCTGCCTAAGACAAAATTTGTGCTGCTGTGCAACTTCCCCTGGTTCTGGTGAAATATGATCTCCCAATATTTTTATGAGATTATCAAATGATTTTGATTCCGGAGTCTCTGGTGCCGTAATATTTTTCAATATTTGGTAGTATTTCGGTCCAATGCAGTTTAGAAATATTTGTACTTTGACACCTGTATCTGTCACACTTTTCAAGGTTATGTAATTTTGTAGTCGTTGTAAATACGTACTGAAAGCCTCGTTTATTTCATCGTATGGTTGTAATGTAATGCCACTTATTGTTTTTGATGGTTGTACTTGATTTTGTAGTGCGCTTTGTAGGTTTGCTTGCTGTATCTGCATGCCGCGCATGGTTTCCATCATTTGATTTAGAACTTGTGCCAATCCCTCCATTGTTTTTGAAGTATGTCGTTCGGTGGGTAAGGAATAGGGAATTTGTGAAGCGGGTTATCATCACAGGCTTAAGGAACCCTTGGAACAGGAGGAAAGAATGGTTAGGATGCACGTGGGAAAAGAAAATTGTACCATAGGGTCACGCCCATATTCTTCGTATTTCACGTAAACCGTATTTCCTTCAATAATCCACCATCCTCGTCGCCAATTCTGTTGTGTTTGTAGTGAAAGATAACACAGAGTAGAATAAGTAAGTATATTTATTAGGATAGCACATAAAAAGTTATAACCCGAATATGACATGACAGACATATTATGCCGCGTAGATTGACGTACCCGTGATTCGGTGTTGCTAGGTGTAACAGTATTTTTTTAGGGGTCTGAAATTTTTAGGGGTATTTTTAGGGATTTTTTTGACTCTTTAATATTTTTAAATTGATAATTAGATTGCTGTACTGCTCCAATAAAATGTTAAATTTATTCATTTTATTTATTTCAGGCGTCAAGGCCCATATAAAACACATACAATACAATATTAATATAACAACAATAAAACAACGACAAACAATGTCAACATGTATGATTTCAAAAACGCTGAATCTTCAGATGAAGACGAAATATTTTATGTATTAAATAACTTGTAATAAAAAGACTTTTGAAACATATTACAGCATATTATTTCTAAATCATTATGAATTTATATTTGTATATTTTTTTTTTAGGGGGACGACTAAATAATTTAGGCGTTTTTAGGGGTTTTTGACACAAACTTTAGGGATAAATATTTTTGAGAGTTGGTAACACTGGGTCGTGTCAAAGTTTTGGTTGTAAAAGCAAATGGAATAAAAACAAGTTTTCGAGTCTCCTAATTTATCTGAGTTTCCTTTAAACACACTCTGCACACTAAAAAACTTACCCAATATCAGTGATCACCATACAAACAAAGTTGAGGTATACCATCAGCAGAGTTGTGTTGGCCTATTTCTTTTTTTTGTGTTTAGACCTGTGGTTTAGACAGAACAGAACAGAATACCTGCAAACCATATGGTTTGCAGGTATTCTGTCAAACACTGTGATGACTTATCTAAGTGATTTGGGTACAGCTGAAATCTACTCTACTAATGACTTCATTTCCAACTCATCTAGTTGATTACAGCGATATTTTTAAGCTGTGCTGGTGCTTGACACTATAATGTCAAATTGAAAATTCCCTTTACAATTATTTTCTGCAATTTTTCTTCTATCAGTTCACTTTCGAGAAAGTTTTTTTTATTTTTATACTTCTTAAACAGTAGTTCATAATGACCTTATTTAGATTAAAATCTGCTCCATTTGTGTTAATAGAAGATGATGGTAACAAAAATATATTACCTTTACTGTTAGAGCTTGTGCAGGAAGAAAAATCTGTCAACTTATTTAGTTATGAACAACCCAGCAGCCTTTGGAGAAATATCTTCAAAAACCATTCCAACGTTAATTACTACGATGAGTTTATTACCGACTTGTACAATAAATATGTAAGTGGCAAGTGTTCATTGATAATTGATTCAATAAACCAAATGGCTCTTTGTATGGGTTGGAACAAGTGTTTGAAGTACTTAAAACAATTACAAAGTGATCCTAATGTAAATAGACTAGTACTAATACTGCACAGAGACTGTCTACCACACAGTTCCAAACTACAAACCCATTTAAATCATTTGGTTAATGTTGTGATAACATTTGATAAAACAAACCCGCACAAAGTATGGATTAAGCTAAAGAAAGGCAGCAAAGTTATAAGAAGTGAAGAAATAATGTCATATGACAGTAACGCATCAACATTAACCTTAAGTCCCGTTATAAGACTAGAGAAAAAGGAAGAGGAACCCGAGAAACCCTTGCCTGCAAATCTGTCTACATTCAAAATAGAAGTAGACCAAAATGAAAAGATACAGAAGTATAACTTGAAACTGCCATACATGAGTAAGATCCATGAAGGCGAGAGTAAGGTCTACTACGAGCCCGACGCAGTAGATGACTGGGATGAAGAGGACCCTGATGAAGATCTTGACATTTAAATAAAGTATAGATCAACATAATTATGACCTTTGTGCATTGTATTGTTTAATATCATCACATTTTATTCCTGCTTCCTTATCCAGGCTATATACAGGGTGTTATTGACAGCCCTCCGCAAACTGATAGGGTGGCTTCGGTACATCATATTAAGATAACCGGTACATGAAATTCTTTCAGGAACATTAAGGGAATCCAAAAAACTAGATTTGTTTTATTACCGTGCACGCAATATATCGTTACCGTGGCAAAACGCACGTAGCGGACGGCAGCGCAGCGAGCTTGAGCGAAGCTGCCCCCCCCCCCGCGCGCTCCCCGGCGCAACATCCATTGCTGTTTTTTTTTAATTCAGCTGTTTTTATTTACATAAATGGAGTGTTGCATACAGGGAATGTAATTTTACATTGAAATAAAGGAATATCAGCAGAAAAAACGGCATAATTTTTTTTTTCCTGAGAAAATTTCCAGTGGGATATGATTCAGAATAAGGAGCTGACTCAATCCTGTGTTTTTGTGGAGGGCTGTCAAAAACACCCGGTATATATTTATAGTTTACCATTTCACATACCAACTTCTTTGTGAGACAGTTAAGTAACATCAAGGCCTTCCTTGAGGAGCTAGGGTGGATTAAATAATCGATTTTCCCACCCATACGCAAAATTCGAGCATGCTGGTGTCTGCAACTCCACCCAGTTGCAGACACCAGCACATATTACCTGCCTTATTTTAGTTCTACATACCTATATTCTCAATTAGATGGTCGCTTTCCATAAAAATCGTCATACCTACTCGACTCGAGATCTCCAGAGCCCTCCCGCTCTGGAGATTTCGAGTCTTTTCTCAAAACAAATCTTGTTTAGGGTATCTGTGTAAAACAAAAAAAAAACATCCGAATTGAGAACCTCCTCCTTTTTTCAAGTCGGTTAAAAGACATCCTTATGGTCATCGCACACACGTCTAAACATTGCAGGGTAATTGCGTAATTGATTGCGAAGAGCAGTGGTAATGGACGCGACTTATGTCTTGTAGGTCGTGGGTTCAAACCCAAGCAGGCACTTAGGTGCTTGGTGTAAATTATTTTCAACTGCTCTCAAAACGGTGAAAGAAGTGAGGAAACCGGCGTCCGGCATGTCCTAGAACCAAAAAATCGAAGACGTGACATCCACCAACCCGCAATAGGCCCGCGTGGTGGATTATGGCCCACTCCCTCTAACTGAGAGGAGGCCTGTATGCTCTATCCCAGCAGTGGAAACATTATAGAATCCACCCTAAGCCTATAAATTTCGTTTATCCAACTAGGCCTAGGGTGGGTTCTCGGACATGCGTTTCCGCGTATCCACCTTAGGGTAGCTGTTTCTGGGTGGATAAACGGAATAAGCCACGCTGCGCTGTACCTCACCCCTGCTGACACATGAATTTGTTATTGCGCAGCGACTCGCCTATGTCCCGAGCCGCCATTAAGTTTGAATCGGGCTATAAGCATGTAATGTAATCTGCTTAGCATCTCTGAATCATCTAGAACGGCTCGAGACAAGGCGATGCCGAACCAGTGTAGTGTTTTTAAATTTTATTAGATCTGGTTGTGGTCGGATCAGGAACCGTGATCCCCAGCCCGACCACACTCGTACTCTTATTACTCAAAAAGTACAAGGCACAAATTCCTGGGTTAAGTGGCGCAATAAAACACAATTAAAATAACTATTTTGTGCCATAGTAAAATCTCCGTTCCATGTCGTGGTCGAGTTAGGAATCACAACACAAAATAGTCCATAGCATGCAATGCTAATTGCAATAAAAATTGAAACTTACGGCCTATGTTTACACGGGTTTGTGCCAAGCTAATCTTGAAAAAGCAGCACTAGATAGTTTTTGTTGCGTCTGAACATCGACGAATAAGCGCCAGGTGTTTAGAGCTTGTGCAGAAAGGGCGAACTCGCCGCGATTCTCTCGTGCGTATTACGCGCGACCGTTGCGTCCAGGGAGCGTACCAACGCACGAGCATTTGGGTTCGAATTTCATTTGTCAGTAGAAAACATGGAGTTGAACGCTCTGAAGTTCGTGCGTCATCTAGACGCAACAAGGAGTCCCTAGTATCTCGACTCGCGCAATACGCGCGAATCAAGCGCGAGTAGAGTCTGGCGAACTGCACGCGATTTACGCACAGATTTTGAAACCGCGCAATGCTTGTGGACGCGATGTATTGGCGCCTACTAGTATCTCGTTAACGCGCGAATCGTTTCGCAGCGAATTCGCCCCTTCTGGACAATGTCCGTGACTACCGCAGGACCACCAACGCCAATCGCTTCCATATTTGGTAAATAATTAGTGCTCAATTGGTACTAATTAGTACTCGAACAACAAAATTGGTACCTTGTAGTCAGAGTGACGCTGATATGAAGGTGTAAGAGGATTACGAGTCTTAAAAGGTGAAACCTTCCTGTTTTTATCTAGACCTGAGCAAACTCGGTTTTGTGTGGTGGGTATGTGGAATATCACACTAATATTATAAAGGCGAAAGTTTGTGAGTGTGTATGTTTATACGTTTGTTACTTCTTCACGCACGAACGGTTGGACCAATTTTGATAAAATTTTGTATGGAGGTAGCCGACACCCTGGATTAACATATAGACTACTTTTTATACCGATATTCTCACGGGATCGACATTTACGCGGGTGAAGCAGCGGGGCGCAGCTGGTCTCATAATAAGAAGATAATGTAGGTTACTTCCTTGTGTGTTCGGGAAAGCGGACATGGACTTGGATTTATGTTTTTGAACAGGTGTTTTAGACAAACCCTCGGTTACAAAGAATTCACTTTTTATTCGTTTTTCTATGTTCTGTTACAATTTTGCGATTTTTTTTCATTTCTTGGCCACGTTACTTGCCATTACACAATTATGTAATAAAGTAGAAATTCAAGTACGTGCAAGTTAATTTTATTAATGACACCGTAATTACATCACCATATTATCTCAACTCTTAAATTATGTATCATAATTACTCGTTCAATGATTAATTTTCATGACCTAACAAACTAAACAATTAATAAATGAAAAAAAAAAAAACAAATACAACAGAGACCCGGTGACGAACCTCTATTGACACAATGCTATAGTAAAAATAAAATAATTATTACAATATTTCAATACACATATAACCCAAAAATGAGGAACAAAAAATATTTTCTTCGAAGTCTAATTTCGAAAAATTAATTAATATTATGCGAGCCGATATCGTATGTACACACAAGCCCGGATAAATCTTATAATGAGACAAACAATACATACTAGCAATTTAAATACTGCGGATTAATCAAGCGACGCCGACGCACGGTCCCCGGGCTCGAAAACGAGGCGGAGACGGCGCAAAAACAATAAGAAGCTATCTTTCGATATACATAATAAAGCTAACAAAATATACGATAAAAATGATTTACAACCTCATATAACCTAACAAAATGTCTGCAGTTTCATTTACAATTTCATCGCACTGCATTAAAAGGGGACAAGAGACTGCTTGTAAATATCGGGGCACACATAGGGTTCGGGCTTCGGGACGATACATATACACACGGGACCGGGAGATGAGAGTACGCGGTAGTATAGGGTTGCTAGAGCGCTTATTCGTTTGCCAGCTCCTTGAGTCGTTCTTCCCTCGGCCGCGCGCCACCGAATATAGATTGCGTCTGACTGGTCGACGCCAGAGAGTTCACCGGCTCTTTTACAGTCCGAGGCTCAAGCTTCAATTTCGGCCTGCCTGACGTGTCTGGAAAAGAAATAGTTAGGGAGCTGAGGACGGGACCAGCAGGTGATCTGTTCATCGAAACTAAACTACTCACAGCTCAACTACATTCAAGTGGATCACTAGGTGCAATCTAAAACCTTGCAACACTACGAACAGACGTCAGCTATGTCGCATACGTTATATTTTCAGGCATCTGTATTTTTAACAAGATGCGATCATAACCTTGAGTATTCTATTTTTATCTAGCAATTTAAATTTCTATCAGACATCTACTCTACATTGGAAAAAATGTTGAACTATTGTATGGTCTAAAAATACAACAACTACAAAAAATCGTGTCTGACATGCAATTCGCTACTTTATAAAAACTTGACTATAGAATTACAATGTATCAAATAAAGTTCCTCAAGAGTGTATCTTTACTAATACTGACGTCTGCACCGCGTACAGATCACTTTTAAAAATCATACCCGAGCTCCCTAACCAAAATACACTAATTAGAAACACAATAAACAAAACAACAATAAAATGTTTACACAAATTGATAGTTGAACATTCCATGCAAGTTACATGCTATACTTGCAAATCTCAAGCGCGCGTCATGTGACTTATATCATTGTCATGATTGTCATAAGGTATTAAATACGATGATTGACGCGCGTTCGTGAAATGTAACAACTATGCAAGGAAAAGTTGATATGAGATAAGTTTACAACATTTATTGAGCCTAAACACTCCGCTGATTTGTTCCGCGTTTCAGTCGTACGTTTTTCATCTACAAATTCGTGCGAAAATCATTTAGTGCGAATAGGCCCACAGAAATGTCGTAATTTGCTTGATGGGATAACAATAATGCCCTATTATTCTGAACCAGTCAGGGTTGTATCAGTTCAGCGTTCACGAAAATGCACATTTTTTTTTGTCTATTCGCTCAATTAGTGACGGTAAATACAAAATGCGTGCAGAAACATGATGACAATATTTCTTGCGGGTGTTCGAACATGTTCGGAGCCACGCACGTCGCGGTCTCAAAGCGCGGCATTATTTAAGCGGACGGGCTCGACAAGAGTAGGGCAAAATAAACATGAAGCAGTAGTACCTGGACGCGACGGCGGCATATCTTCGAATTGCCTGCGCGGGGCGGGCGCCTGGCGCGGCGCGGGCGCGGCGGCGCGGCCCATGCGGCCCCAGTCGCCCGGGCGCGGCTCCTCGCTGGCGCCGCGCGAGCCGCGCCCGCCCTCCCGCTCGCCGCGCTCGGCCCAGCGCTCGCCGCCTCCGCCGCCCCCGCCCCCACCCCCACCGCCTCCTCGCTCACGCTCTGCAACACCATCTATTATTTTGGAACAACAAATTTTTAAGTTGCGGTCCCTACCAACGTATCACTGTCGTCAGTAGGGCTTACGCTTTTACTGAACAAGCGCTCTATCGGAACGCGAAGGTTACGAGATGTTGATAGTTTACCACGAAATTGATTCACAAGCAGACACGTATCATGATAAGCGTCGGCTTGTGATTTAGATACGTGTTGCCCCACTAACGACAGTTTGGTCAACCTACCTTATTTTTTTACCCAACTCTAAGCTAATAGAGCTTTAGTGAATATTCATGACGCCGCAATAAATGTGCCAATTTTGGAATGTTGGAAATTATTGAGACAGCATGAACACTCACTGTAAGATGGTAAATGTAGACCAAAAGGGATTTCCTCTGTAAGTATAAATATATGATTCATACCACTCTTACGCCACGCAAAACGAGAACGAGGGAGAAAACCCAAGACAAAAGAATTTCACAGTCCACAATGACCAATGATTCATTTTAGTATAAAATATGTAAGATTAATTGGGAAATTACTCACAAATCACCTTATTAGTCAAACCAGTGATTGGTGAGTAAAAAGTAAAACAAAGTTAACCATTGAAACCAAGACCCCAAACCAAATGAATTAGAGGCATTAAATCATTGTCACCCACAAACCAGAGACAATATTGTCTCTGAACAACTTGGAACAGTAAGCAGGCAGCTAATTATTCAAAGTGTTTGTAACCCACGTGTCTAACATGACAATGAATAGTGATGCATGAAAATGTCCCAGCAAGCATTTTATGATCATTTTGTATTTCGTGTATGGGTACCATCTAAATATGAATAATTTAAGTGTTGCTTTTCAACAATGCTGGCAAACTACTTAACAATTTTGTAGCTTGCACTGTGGCAGCAGTGTTGCAGCAATTTTGCAACTTAGCAAATTTTAATCTGTATGAACTATAAATAAAACCCTAAATGAATGTAGTCCCCATTTTTTTATAATAAATTTTGTTATTAAATGTTATAAAAGTTAAAAAGCATGGTTATTTTATTATCCAAGAAACCAAACACTAAAGATTAGTTTGATTACCAATTAAATTGAACCAACCCCTTTTGTAGGAAGCTGTTTCACTACCTTGAATTTTTCAGTACAAGTATGAGGTGAGTCCGAGTGTTAGTAATGAGGCGATGTTACCATGAGCGAGCCCTCCACCCTGGTGGCGCGGCGCGCGGCGGTCGAGCCCATCGAAGTGGTCGTACGTACCGCGGCCGCCGCCGCCCCCGCCGCCGCCGTCCCGCCGGAAGCCACCGCCGCCGCCGGGCCGGCTGCCGTCGCGTCCGCCGTCCCGGCCGCCACCGCCGCCGCCGCCGCCATCTCGCCGGCCGCGATCAAAGCCTCCCCTGTGACATTACTGTGTTACAACACCGTACTAAGACCACAACACGGAGTAATAAACAAATTCAATGCATTTTCTGCATAGGTTCCCCACATTGTTCATAACATCGTGACCGTCATTAGTTATAAATGTCGTGACGGATTCACCGCGTCTTTCATTCGTTCGTACTCGAAAAACGCGGTAGGAAATCTTTTTGCACTTCATTTGTTTAGTACTTCGTGCTCCATTTTCGGCGGAGTTCAGCGATGATTCCTGCCGTGTCAGTATAGCCTGAGCAAGCAAAATAGCTAAATTATGTTGACCTCTCCTTGCTGCAACGGCAAGAATATCCGCGGAAGCCCGGTAAGTATAGCCCTGATGTATATATGGGCTACTTGACTATTTCTTTATAAGATACGTAACCGTTTTGTAGACCAGAGAGTCGCAGTGGTGGTGTCCGCAGGCGTGGTCAGGGTCGTGTCGGGTTCGATTTCCGCATCAGTACAATATTTGTATTAGATCTGGAGCTGTTGTGTATGTGTTATGACACCCACGGAATTCTACTGTGGGCCTATGAATTTCAAACATTTATTTTGAAATTAATCTAAATAACAATTCCACTTAAAAACTAGTATTTAAGTAATTCCTGGCGGCATTGTTGTAATATATTTCTAAGTAACATCTTTAAGTTTTTTGTTTGATGCAGGTTCAGAGCAGTTCATTCCCTGACCTTCACATTTCCACTTTATCCCCAAAAATCCTCTGATGGACTTTTACAACATTAGTTGCACCAGACTAAGTATTCACCATTTCATCCCTGATTAATAACTAGCTAATTATACATATTTCTAAAATGGCTTTATTCATCATTTTATTCCTTGTAAACTGTAACCAATCCAGGAAATGATGTTACAACTTAAGTTATGCTAAAAGAAAAGTTCAGACACTCACCGATCATTTCTTTTTTCTTCAGCCACATCAATTTTAATAAATTGCCCATCTACATTTAGAGCGCCATTCATTTCAATTGCTTTTATCAAATCCTCAAGGTATTCAAACTCCACATAGCAGAATCCTTTGAATTTATCTGTTTCTCTATCCATCACCAGCCTCACATTTTTAATTGCTAAGTCCTGAAACAATAATGTATTATTGGTTAGTAATGGCAAACAAGCATTTACTAGCACTAAAAATTCGAGATGTGATATTCACCAACCCGCACTAGGCCTGAGTGGCGTATTATATCACAGAGATGAAACCTGTGTCCCCGCTGTGGGAGTTTTATTGGTTGATTATGCTAATTTTCTAATAATATGTAGAGTAGAGAAGTAGAGTAGTTTCTAATTATATGGCTATAGTTCACAAACAAAAAAAATACTGGTATTGAGCTGCATCTGGTTAGACTGTAAGCCAACCCCAACATAGTTATAGCAGATGATGACTTTACAAACAAAAAAAACACATTTTTTTTCTTTTTGTATCAGTTTAGTTAACATCAACATGTATGAATTAATCACAGTTTGTGTCGCAAGATTATGTTTATTTATTTATTCTTGGACATACAAATATCCTTACAGGCTAGACCCAATGCAATATTGTTGTACACTTAAAAATAGTTCCAATGCTTGTACTATAATAAATTCTATAGGTAAGATATTCACTACTAACAAGTTTGGCCTCAAATAAATTTACGAAAATGTAGATTCCTAGATAGATAGGCCAAGGAGAGGGTTTTTAAAAACATACTGAATTATGAACATAAAATTAAAGAATAATGATTATGGCAGTGTCATGTACATGATTGTAGAAAAACATCTAATTTTTATTTACGTCTTGGTTGGCTAAATTCTAAGACCATGACATTGAACTAGAATTTTATACACAATACAACAGTGTACAAACAAATTTATGTGGTAGAGTAGATAATACACCTTAGGAAGTATTATATCACTAGTGGCCATAGGACCATCTTCCATTATAAGCATGTTTACAATAGCTCTGTAAACATATTATGTCATGCTCACTAGCCCAGACACAAGGGTTAATATCCACTTTAATAGTCATTTTAATGTGTATGAGGCCTTGGTAGACATTTATTTAGTCACAGCAGCTGTCTGTTTTACATCCTAAGTAAAGAAGGTATAGATAGTATACATTCTTTATTATTAGCTGATTCTTTAATCAACATTTTAGTTTGGTTTAGTTATTTATAAGTATTAAAAATACCTTTTGTGATTCATACACCAAATTCAACTGGATAAGATGTAAATATATAGAAATCAAATGATAACATCCTACAATTAATTGCAATTTTAGTAAATTCATTAAAGAATAACTAAGGAACTAAAAAGCAGAAATAAAATAAATAGCAGTTATAGTAAAGTTTGTTTTCATTAAAAATATTGCACAGCGTAATGAGATGAATGTTATAACATTTGTTTCGGTTCAATACATTTGCTAGAAACTAAAACTGATTAGAGTCTCTTTATCATGTTAAACCCAGAAACTTAACTTGTATTTATATTTAAAAGAAATAAAGAAAGGATAAATATTTACATATTATTTCATGGTCATGCGAATTATACGAATACAGGATATTTTATCATACTTAGTGGATTGGTTGCTCATAATGATTTTATATAAAATTCAGTTGAGCAGCAGACCACTTGTAGTGTAACAACATAGATATCATAGATACTGTGACATCTCACACACCACAAACAGTGAAACCAAGACAATACGAGGGTAGGTAATACTTACAGGGAAAATCCTATTAATGTCGCCTTGAATAATTCCAGAGGGCAAATTCCCGACGTAAGCCTTGTATGGGGGCTCGGTGGGAAGAGGGCGGCCACCGAGCGTTCTCCTGCCGCCACCGCCACCATAATCCCTGAAACGAGCACCACAATCGTAGGTAATTCATAACCTATAAAATCTGAAACACACACTCCTGACTCAAAACAAACGGTCACAGACACTTTGTAGCACCCGATATCATTGACGAAATAGATATAACTTTGCAAGCATAGGTAAAAATCCTATTTTCATTCAATGTTATCGGAAAGCAAAAACATGAACATTTTTTCGATAAGAAACGTCGGATGCCGCGGAATGTATGAAAATAACAAATAAAAACCTTTGGCACGCACTGTACTATGAAATCAAGCATGATTTTTGTAGTATTTTATAATAAATACCTGGGATTAACATCATCGTATCCACTTCGACCTGCCATGTTTAGAAACATGGAACACTAAAGGCGCGCGCATCAAACTCTGGAAGCGACGAAGCGATGATTTTTTCGTTTATCAACATTGAACTAAAATGTAACTATTACGAAAACAATTATCGTGTTTTATTCGGTAATAAAACGTAAAATGATCAACTTTTTATGAGTATTTCCCGTTCTATATTACAATACAAACAATACGAATATTTTTAAATCGATGCATACGATCCATACGATATCCCTTCTAGGATCTAGATGAGTTTTGTTATCAAATCACAGATCAAATCAAATGGGATTTTTAATTTAGTCTATGGATACCCGGAAACATTGTCAATCATTGTCAATAATCAATCCTAATCGTATCCTATTGTATTTTTTCCAACCTTTGCTGAATCCTAAGACACAAAAACAATTTAGTCATTCAACAACTAAGAAATAATTTGGTAATAAGCCTATTATTCAATGTGTGTGTGTGTGTAGTATATATAAATAAATAATAAATAAATAATTTCCCAGCTTCAGATATCGGCAAAGTAGCGCGCCCGAAATTTTCCCAGTCGCCGGGGTTTGTTTATGGGGGGTTTGTGGTTATGATGAGATCGATACCTAACACCTTAGAAACATGAAACTCGCAGCAGGGTACGCTATTTCACCATACCATGAGCGCTGCGCGACTTTTATTCGTGAATTCGTAATTTATGATTCTTTAATTTTCTGTCTAACTCGTACCCTATCCGAGGGTGAAAAAAAAATTGTAGCTTGATCGCTCCTGCATTATCCGATCTGATAGTTTATGATTAATTCATTTTACTCTTGTTTCTGTTTAGAATTAACAAAAGAAAATTGAACCAACTCGAGAGGTTTTAAACACTTTTTAGCTCGCTTTTCTCGCTCGCTCCTAATTCGCAACTGATTGAAATTACTACCATAATCGTGCCGGCGCTCATGCTGAGCTGAACTGAGCTCCCTCTATTACGAGAAGTGTAATCTCGATTTAAACATTATCAGTAACATGAAAAAGCGATCTCAAAATTTAGTGGTTTTTATTTGACAATAAAACAAATTAACTGTCATAAAAAAACAGCAAGGTTTCTATGGTGACACACATTGCACTCAAAGTAGTTTGCATACTCTGATTTTAGTAGGTAGGTTGCATGCAATAACTTTAACACCTTCTCTCAATGTAGTCCCATAGTATCCACAAGCTTGCGAAGCCTAGGTCTGGGCAACGGCTTGGTGAGAAGATCCGCTAATTGAAGCTCGCTTGTTACCTTCTTTATTAGCAGCTCTCCATTAGTCACAAGCTCTCTTACGAAGAAGTGACGTGTACGGATGTGTTTGGTGCGTCGGTGAAACTCTGGATTCTCAGCTAACTTTATTGCTGCTTCGTTATCCACTAGTAACGTAGGAAGACCCTTAAGTTGTACGAGACTTCCTATGAGCCGAGTCAACCATACACATTCTCTCGCTGCTTCACTGGCAGCGATCACTTCAGCTTCTGTTGTCGAAATAGCAACACTTTGCTGTCTCTGACTCATCCAGGAGACTGGTCCTCCGGCATATAGGCAAAGTACTCCAGAAGTCGATCTTCCAGTTCCAATATCGCCTGCGTGGTCAGCATCACTGTATGATTCTATAATTCCAATTTTATAGTTCTTTTTATACATAATGCCGAGATCAATTGTGTACTGTAAGTATCTCATGATACGTTTTACTCTGACACAATCCGCTTGAGACGGTTTTTCCAGACTCCTTGACACTACACTGACTGCGTACGCAATATCAGGTCTTGTTCCGACCATTACATATGCAAGTGCTCCAACTACTTGCCTGTAGTTTTTCAGAACGTACTCATCGTTCTCGTTTTGTGAGACTATATTATTCTCCTTGGTTATTGGTGTAGTCACAGGTTTGCAGTCATGCATTCCAAACCTGTCCAAAACTTTCTTAACGTAAGACGTTTGATGTATTACTACTCCAATACCTTCTCTGGTTGAAATCTCTATACCTAGAAAATAAGAAGCTGGTTTGGTTGTAATCTTGAACCTTTCTTTCAGCTCTTCAATAAATTCATCAATGAGTTCTTGATCGGTTCCAGCTACTAGCCCATCATCAACGTAGAGAACCACAATCAGTTTCCGGTGGTCTTTCTCTCTTACAAATAAACAGGTATCGGCTTCACTTATTTTAAAGCCCACTTCCTTGAAGAAATTAAGAATTTTCTGATTCCAACATCTCGGGGCTTGTTTTAACCCATAGAGACTTTTCTTCAGTAAGCATACCCTTCCAGAACCATCATTATAGCCTTCGGGTTGCCTAACATAAATTTCTTCTTCCGAGAGTGTTCCATATAAAAATGCCGTTGACACATCAAATTGAGTCATCTTCATACCTTCGCTTGCTGCAATGCTAATCACAGTTCGAACCGTGGTCAATTTTGCAACAGGACTGAAAGTCTGATCATAGTCTTCTCCTTTCTTCTGGCGAAAACCCTTAGCAACTAGTCTTGCTTTGTATTTGTCGACTGATCCATCTGCATTCAGCTTCACGCGAAAAATCCATTTACATGGTATTGCTTTTCTGTTTTTTGGTAACTTTTTTAGAACCCACGTTTCATTCTCGTTGAGAGAACTTATCTCGCTGTCCATTGCTTTCTTCCAAAGTTCACTTTCGTTACAGGATACTGCGTCTTTGTAACATGTTGGTTCGAAAAATCCGTATGTAACCATGACATAATCATTGAACCTGGCCGGACGTCTGATCAATGATCGATCTCGCAGTATTCGATCACTCTGTGTGTTAATCAGTTCCTCAAGATTATCTTCATCTTCATTAACATCATCATTTCCAATCGACTGCTCCAGATCATCATTTTCAACATCGTAATTTTCTCCCCTTGGTTCAAATGATTCTTCATGAGTCGATACAGCATCATCGAAATTGTCTTCTTCGATAACAGGTGTATGAATATCCAATTGACTATTCATTTCGTTATCAATCGTTACGACTTGATTATTGATCGTAGCAGGTGTCACTACTTCGTCATACTCCCTTCGTAATTGAACGGGAATTTCCACTTCTGTGACTTCCTCGTTTGGTTCTTGGAATTTCGTTTCCAATGGCTTTTCATCGAAAATGATATCTCTCGACCTGACTATGTAATTGGATTCCTTGTTCCATAGTCTATAGCCGTCATCATTATCGTATCCAACCAGTACGCATCTCGTAGCTTTCTTATGCAATTTCTTCCTTTTTTGTTTAGGAACATGTGCATAGCAAACCGAGCCAATAATTCTTAGGTGCTTTATCCGTGGTTTCTTCCTAAACCAAAGCTCGAACGGAGTCTTGTGTTCCACAGAAGTTGGTCCTGTTCTGTTTAACACATAAACAGCTGTCTGTACCAACTCCGCCCACAACTGTTGAGGCAGCTCTTCATGTGCATGCATCATTGTTCTAGCTGACTCTACGATCGTACGGTTTTCTCTTTCGCTACACCCATTCTGTTCAGGCGTATACGGCATTATTAGTCTTTGATGTATTCCGTATTTCGACAATTCTTTCCGAACTAGTTCATTGTCAAACTCTCCACCGTTATCACTAAGGAATTCTTTGATGGTGTGTCCTGTTACTCTAGCTTCTGCCAGCATTTGCTTCACCTTTTCAGGTACTTCAGATTTTGTCTTCATGAAGTAGACATAGCGAAATCGAGTGTGTTCATCTTTAAAAAGGACGAAATACCGAAATTTCGAGACTGAAAACGGGAAAGGACCGCAAACATCCGAATGTATGCGTTCTCCAGGCATTTTAGCTTTTTCTCTACTACCAAACTTCTGTCTGTGAGTTTTTCCGAAAATACAGCCTTCGCATAATATGCCATTATCCTTTGTCTTTATGTTCAACTCTCGTTCTATAAGACCTTTCACATGCCTTTTATCTTGGTGGCCCATGCGTTCATGGTAAAGCTGCAAAGTATCTACCGCATTAATCGATGCGGCTACCTTTGGTTTAATTGCTTTACAATTTAGCTTATAGAGCCCACCATATCTTGTTCTGGTTCCCGTCACGGCGACTATTCCATTCACCTTAATAGAGCATGTAGTTACTCGTGACTCAAATACACTGTTTGTATTCTTGTCCTGTGTCGCTAGCACTGAAAAAAGATTCTTGCTAATACAAGGAACAAGCCAGACATCACTGAGGAAAAATTCTTTTCCAACATTAGGGTTAATTCTAATTGTCCCTTTTCCTAAGGCTTCTATGATATTTCCATCAGCCGTAGAAACTGTGTGAGGTTTACTGAAATGCATGAAATTTTCAAATAAATCTCTTCTCATCGTAACGTGGTGAGTAGCTCCGTTATCAACAAACCATCCTTCACGATCTTGGGTGCATTCAGTCAGATTTAGTAGTACCATCATATTGGTGCTGTCACTACTATTCCTTCTGTCTTTCTTACTAGTTTTATTTGGACAATCTTTCCTAAAGTGACCAACCTCTTTACAGATATGACATCTGAACTTGGTAACTTTTTTATTCTCTGATGTCAGTTCCTTATGTTTCTCGACACCTTTCTTACTTGTTTTTGTGAGAAGCGCTTCACTAGATGTGCCTTCCTTGCTTCCTAACAGCGCTTTTTCATGAGCACAAAGTTGGCTGGTAATATTCTCAACAGTTCTGTCTTTCTTGGACATCAACATCCAACTCGACCTAAATGAAAAATAACTTTCTGGCAGTGTATCTAAAATCTTGCAAATTAAAAGTATTTCTGGTAATTGCTTACTTTCTTCATCTTTTAATAATTCCTGATTCAGTTGGTGCCACATATTTTTCAATTTCGATACATGAGTTGCCATGTCATCAGCAGTATCCTTTTGAAATTTAAAGAACTCCATACATACTTCATATAACCTGTCTTCATTGACACCGTCATAGAGTCTATGTAGTTCATCCCATACGTCCTTAGGATGAGAGAATCTAATCACCTTGTCTAAGATTTCATCTGATATGTTGTTCGTAACTAGCAGTAACGCAGTACTTTCTAGCCTAACATACTCCGATAACTTTTTGTTATACTCCGTCAAAGCCACTGCGGAAGCAGCATCAGCATCACCTCCCTCAGCTACAGGCTTATTGGGTCTTTGAATTTTTCCCTGAATAATGTCCAAAAAACCGTCCATGCCCCGTAACAGAGCAGACATGCGGTATTTCCATTGTGTCCAGTTATTTCCATCAAGCTTACATATTTGTATTTTACTTAGCTCCATGTTTAGTTTCCAACAAATATTTAAGTGAAAATAAAGGGGCCCATAACCTATTACGAGAAGTGTAATCTCGATTTAAACATTATCAGTAACATGAAAAAGCGATCTCAAAATTTAGTGGTTTTTATTTGACAATAAAACAAATTAACTGTCATAAAAAAAACAGCAAGGTTTCTATGGTGACACACATTGCACTCAAAGTAGTTTGCATACTCTGATTTTAGTAGGTAGGTTGCATGCAATAACTTTAACACCCTCCACCCACGAAATCTTCTGCGACCGCGACTGGTGGTAAAAGGCTCGTACACACAGGCGCGACGCGACACAAAGGCACCGCACGTCGCGCAACGAGCGGTGCCTTTGTGTCGCGTCGCGCCTGTGTGTACAAGCCTTAATGCTAAAGACGCGTCCCCACTACGGCCGCGCGACTCCTCGTGAGGCCGAGCCGCGTGACCGAGCTTCGTGAGTTCTTTTAGGGACGCGTTGCAAACAATAGCAAAAGCTTTGAGGCCGTGCGGCCCTAGTGGGGACGCGCCTTAACGCATGCACTTCGGTACGTACATCATACAACAAATCAGAGGAGGCAAAAAGTCACATCAACCTACCACAATCTGTCAGATTTCTTTAATAGATTTTCAACTTTATCGCTAATGCATAAGGTTCAAATTTGATTGGTAAAATTTGACAGTTTCGGGTAGCTTGATGTGCTGGCGTCTGTGCATACATATGTACATCTTCATGCATGTCACGAAACCTTGTGGCTAAAACACAGTTATATTATAACATTATTTTTGCAGTGTTTGTCATGATTATGAAGTCGACTAAATAGAGATGAATAAAAATTTTAAAAATGCTCGACGGTCGCTTCTCTATTAAGTTGTCTCTTGTCTGTCAAATAATTCGTGTTTGTAAGAGAAGAAGAAGACTTTGTGACCAGTGTTGCCAACGTAGGCGATTTTTCGCCATTTAGGCTACTCATAACGAGAATCGGCGACCAAAAAATCTAAACGGCGACTGGTCGCCAATTAGGCTACTCTAGGGACAAATTTTTGTTATACTTCCTAGTAGGCAAACAGGCATACTGCCGTGCGTGTGTGTAATGTTGGTACAATTTGATATTGAGATGGTCACCTTATTTGTTTGTGATTGGTTATTTTCGGGGAATACCCTGAGTTTGTCTTAGCTATTATATAACCAAAGTAGACAGGCTGGTTGTGAATTTTAAAATGAGATTGTTTTTAAAATTGACAACTGTTGTTTGGAACAATAAGAAAATTTATTTTGATAGATTTATTATTGTTGTCAACGTGTGTATGTCCATCAAAGTTCGCTTTCTATATCTTTTATCTTTTCTCACATTTATATTTGTTTAACACCAAATAAAGGTTTAATTATTCTGCGCTGTGTTTAATTAACTGAAGACACAACAACGAGTTCCAACATGACTAAATAGTTCAGATAAATTCCGGTTATTCCTTTGTCACTTTCGCTTTGTACAACTTCTCCTGTGCAATTGTTGTGTAATTTCTGTGAAAATGGGTCACGGTAAATATATAAAACATTATCATGATGAATGGAAAAAATTACCAGCATTTAAAAGTAAGTAAAAACTAGAGAACTGTTTTATATTAATGTTGTGTGTGATGTAGGTAGGTATATTATCTGCTACATAGTCTTACTACTTCCAGACTAAATCAGAAGTCGCGGTTTTTAGTTTCACAATCATTTTTTTAATATTTGTCCGTCTGGTTAAGATGTAATAGGTTTTTTTTAAACGTGGTAAATTCACAAATAAGTCCTCCCACCCAGGGCAGGGCAGGAGGGACTGTCAGACTACGATCTGGTTACCAACCACTAGTACCATACCTACCTGGTACATACAATATACATACAGAGTTGATATGACAGAGGGGCATTAAATTACACTACGTATACTATACGTGTATAGTATTAATTCGATACAGTACAAAAATAGAAAGCGCCAAAAATGAGATTTTTTTTTTTTCAAACAAACTAAATAGCTTAAAGTCAGAGTGAAACGCAACCACCCTTTATAAATAAATTTGACTGACCTTAGTTAGATGCCTAGGTAACAAAGTCGCGCAGGAGCGCGTGTGCGTGTGTGTTATCTCTCTTGGCGGGGGCGCGGGGGGCGGGCGGTTTAGACCGCTCGCGCCGTCCGCGCCCGGCTGGTTGTTAAGTACGCGCACACACAAAAACACAAAATTTTTAAATTCTCGATGTGTCCTCGATTCATATTAATGCACAAATTATACCGACGGAGAATATTGTTATTTATTAAATCACTGTCCGTCGCTAAGCACTTTAATTCCCGTAATCTTTGTACTGCCAATTGTATGGTGCCGGCGCGCGGCGTTCCTAGGGCTATTGCGCCGGTCACCATACCTTTCTCGGTATGTTCGCAGAGCTAAATCTGCGTTTCCACGGCATTCACCGTAAATTAAAATCATGTAAGTGTATTCTGACGCCGTGTAAGTTACACGAGGCATTGCTGAACACTTTAATGATTACACACACACACAACCAACGTTTAATTACGTATCCTATCACAATAAAAACAGTCAAACACAAAAAAACACTAACACTAAATAATAATATTCCCAAGTTAAACTTATTTAGTGTCTATCACAATAACAAAACAAAATCACAATTATTGTCAGCGAGTTCGACAAAACATAAAGGCGCGGCGGCGGGGGGCTCCCGTATTACGTAACGTACGTCCCGAGTGGATGACGCTTGCGCACTGTCCACTGAAAGAAAGTTTTTTAGCAAATTCCCAAGGATCTAGAATGCAATAGCAACATACTGACCTATTTCTATTCCTTTTACGCGCGGGAAAAAGGCGCGGGGGTTTTGCTATGATTGTCACTCTCATAGTGAAAGTGCAAGTGTGTGTGTATTTATTGCTTCGTGAAATATTTGGTTGTACTTGTGCGGCAACAATGTATCTTATACTCAGATTATCGTTTTAAGGTGCATGACCTATGCGTATGAGATAATCAGCTGTTAGGAAATATACATCGTGTTCAAACGTAGCAAAAACTTCAAAAATCATTTGTGACTAAACTACTGCTCCTATTTAATTGATTTTTGGTACAGAGCTTGAAAATGGTATCTAGTATAGGCAGTTTAAAGAAAAGCCCCTCTGTCGTATCAACTTTGTATACATACGTACTGTCTAGCGTATTATTGAGTTCAATTTCTTTTACAGATTGGTTTAGTCGAGCACCTGTTGAATTGACGGATAGTGGTAAAGGTGAGGCATTTTGCAAATTATGTACCACTCCGTGCGCACAAAACCGATTTAGAAAAGCACATGAAAACTAAAACACATAAAGACAAAAAATTAAGTTTTCAAAAAAGCAACCCAAGCTTGCATCATTTGGCTACTCCTCAATTAGTAACACTTCATCAAAAGAAAAAATAATAGACATACAAATATCAGCCTATGTCGCTGCTCACAGCTCCATACGCAGCATTGATCATCTGACAGATGTGTTAAAAACCTGTGGGACAGGGAGTCCTCTTGGAAACATTCAATTACACAGATCAAAGTGTTCGGCCATTATAAAAAATGTTCTAGAACCAGCCATGCTCAAGGAACTTTTAGAAGAAGTTGGTAACCAGATCTACTCTATTATACTGGATAAATCCACCGACGTTACCAGAAAAAGAAGTGCTAAAAATGAAGAATGCTGGTGGAAGCCCGATTCAAATTCAAATTCATTTATTTGTCCGAACATGGTACGAGTACATTATATGGTCTTATAAATTATGTTTAAGGAACTAGCAGAGTTTTCGATACGATGTCTATCATTACCTTTGAGTAATGCCGTCGTTGAAAGAATTTTCAGCGTAATGGGGACAATCAAAACAAAATTAAGGAATCGCATGCAACTACCCATGCTGGTCGCCATTCTTAGAATTCCTACCCATATGAATGTAAGAGGTATGTGTTGTAACAACTTTCAACCAAGCAATCACATGATCAGTTTGCACGCTGGCAGAAAAATGTAGGTATGTCTGCGGTGGATCTTGCGCCAGTACTAGCACATCATCTACTACTGAAGACGGCGAAAGTTTTGGTGATGCCTTACTATTGCTAGCAGAGGACGAATCAGAATAATCCTAATTCTTGTCTAATTGTTTTTGTAGTTTTTAAAATGTTAACTTTAATTTCATTAACGTGTTTATAAAAGATGGCTTATGCCTATTTATCAGTGTGTTATGAATATATTATAAATAAATTGATAAAAAATACATTTTATTTTATTAATATTGATATTTTGGTGTTTGGGCTACTTTAGGCTACTACAACTGAAATTCGGCGATATTAGGCTACTTGATCCATGAGAAACGGCGACATTAGAGCCAGCGCTGTTGGCAACACTGTTTGTGACATTGACATTTACAAAGCAAATCGCACCGCACGAGTGGCGTAAAATGTGCGGTCCATGTGGATATAAATTGTTGTGATAGTGATATTTAATAATTATACCAAAATGAAAGAAGAATCCGATTCGATTAAAGCTCAGACGGAGAGTAAAGTGTCTGCTTCCGTTTTAGATGCGTTTGATCTTCTTAAAGCCCCGAAAGATGATACCAAACTTCTTGGAGGGAGTAAAATCATATCACAGTTACACGGCAGTGAGGTTAGTTTTATACCATGTTAATTTTCTAAATTTTATGAAGTGACTGGGTGCTAAAATTGACCTTGACGGCTTCAACCTTAAGTATTCAGTCCTATAGAATAGAATAGAATTTTCTTTATTAAAGTGATCAAGACTTAAAACTCAAACAAGATTGTTAATTAAACTTACGACTATATGTGGTCGTCCAAATCAAAAGGGACCTTATGGCGGAAATGAGTTATCTACAGAGCTGAAAACTACATAAATGTACCGAACTATAGACCCAAGAACCAACCTTCTAACCACTGCCGTTATTTTTTTACGAATTTTTGAAGTTCACTGATCGAAATTATAAGTTTCGAGAAAATCCCAATTTAAGTATGCCGTACAAAAAAGTTATGTTTTAGTGTGAAGTTATGTAACTGATGGTATACTTTGATTGACTATGATTATTACTAATGGAAATTCTTACAATCCTTGCATAAACTTGTTTGTTGTGGGAACTAGACCCGCCAACATAATGCATTATCAATGAGATGCAAAGTATCGATAATAGTATTAAAAATAAGTAAACCGCCTGTTTCTCACTAAACTTTTATCGTTTCTATATTGCTACTAATTACATAGATTTGCGAAAGGCCTTAGATGTAAATAAAAACAACACATAATTTTTTTTTTTTTTTTTTTTTTTTATTATTCCCCTTTCTGCGATCAGTCCTAGGACTATAAGCAGATTTGTTGTAGGTGTATGTGGGCGTTTGGCGGGTTCTTTCCAGTGGCAGAACCCCCGTCGTATTTTTACCATCGCGCCTCCAAGCCTTGGATATTGTGGCGCTTAAGTCGTCTGGGGTACGTAATATGTGTTAGTACAGAAGCAAGTTCGTTTGGGTGGTTTTCAAGCCGGGTTCTGTAGTTGGAGGCAGCCAGTGCCACCTCTTCCTTTACCGTTCTAATGTTCAGTGCCTCGTGCAGTTCAGCATTAGTTACAAACCATGGTACGTTTGAGATTGTTCGCAGTATGCCATTTTGTAGCCTTTGAACAATTGATATGCTTGTGTTACATGCGCTTCCCCACAATTGGATGCCGTATGTCCATATTGGTTTCAAAATGGTTTTGTAGATGAGGAGCTTGTTGTCAAGTGAGAGTTTGGAGTTACGTTTCATCAGCCAGTGCATATTCCTGTACCGAATGTTCAGTTCATCTCGTTTGGTTTTGATGTGTTTCTTCCAAGTCAATCTCCTATCCAGGTGCAGTCCAAGATACCGGATTGTGTCATTGTGGGGGAGGGTGTTATCTCCTAATTTTACTGGAGGACAGTTCCCTTTCCTGAGAGTGAAGGTAATGTGCACAGACTTGGAGGCACTAGCTTTAATACGCCACTTTCGGAGCCATTCGTCTACCTCGCCCAGACTCGTTTGCAGAATGTTTGAGGCTATTTGTGGATCTGTGTTACTTGCCATTATTGCGGTATCATCTGCAAACGTAGCTGTGGTTACCCCAGGCATTTCTGGAAGGTCAGCGGTGAATACACAATACAGGACTGGCCCAAGGACAGAACCTTGTGGCACCCCCGCCATTATTTCACAGATTTTTGAAGTATCTCCATCTTCCCGAACTTGGAAAATACGGTCAGATAGGTATGATGCTAACAGAAGGTAAAAACTGTGAGGCAGTGCCTTTTTTATTTTGCACAGCAGGCCTTTGTGCCAAACCCTGTCGAATGCTTGCTGTACATCCAGGAACACCGCTGAGCAATACTCTTTTGTTTCCAGGGAGTTGCGTATTTTTTCACACACACGATGCACTTGCTCAATGGTCGAGTGCTGTTGCCTAAAGCCAAATTGATGTCGGGGGATGACTCCATTCTCAGTCAGTATTGGTGTGATTCTGTTTAAGAGTATCTTTTCGAATGTTTTGGACAGAGTTGGAAGTAGACTAATCGGTCTGTAGGATGTGACGTCTTCCGGAGGCTTCCCAGCTTTATGTATCATAGTGGTAACTGACACTTTCCAGATGCTCGGGTAATGCTGCACTCGAAGTATACCATTGTATAGGGTGGTAAGAAACACTATAGCTTTCCTGGGAAGTTCAACAAGGACCTCTTTGGTAATTAGGTCGAAGCCTGGGAACGAACACATAATTTTAAAAAAATAGTTTTTATTTACTAGCAAGAATTCTTATTTTTTATAAACTTTGAGATCTGACAGTAACAAAATCAACACTTAATCACTAAATAGGTTATACATAATTGGTTTAGATGCTAATAAAGCTAAGAGATCAATGATAACTGTTAGTTATGATCTTGTAAAGTTACATAGAGAACTGAACAATTTCTTCAAACAAATTAAAAAAGGGCCCTAATGGTGGGCACTAAACAATATTTTTTATTTTTAGAATGCATAATCAATATTTTAGTGCAACATTCAAGATAACTTAAATTTTCTTTTTTTATTATCACAAGGTATGAAAATGTTACTTATTTAACAAATTTTTTTTTATTATCACAAGGTATGAAAATTCGTAACAAGTATATACGTAAAAAAGGGCCCTTAAGGCGGTCCGTTGCAGTCTGCTGACACTTATCTCTTAGTATAGTTAATTAATTTAAGTATTTTAATAAAGGTAAACAATCTTGATACGTTTTTGTCGAAAAATATATTTATGAAATAATTTATAGCCATTACAAGATAAAACAAAATGAAATAACAGATGTTATAATGAATTACTTTTGCTATTAGCCTTAGCCTATTTTAAAAATATATTTTATGATAAAAAACATACCTAACAAGATTGTTTACCTCTATTAAAAGTACCTAAACAAAATATGGACTACAATAGTGGGACCTTAGACCTAAGACGCATATACAAAGAATGCCGCATGCGGCGGCGTGCGACACTATCTAATGGCAGCTATACGCTACGCTGACGACACGCTAGTCCTGGCGCAGGGGAGGTCGCATCAGGCGGCGGCCGACGCGATGACACGCGGGGTTGCGATAGTCGTGGAGAGGATCCGGCAGTTGGGTCTCGAGGTGGCATTGCACAAGTCCGAGGCCATGTCGTTTCATGGGTTCCGGAATACGCCACCATCGGGATCCCAACTAACGGTAGGAGGGGTTCACATCGGCGTCGAGACGACGATGAAATACCTGGGTCTCATCCTCGACAGCCGGTGGAACTTAGTCGAGCATTTCCGACGTTTGGCTCCCAAACTGGAACGGGCCGGGGCCGCCTTCAAGCGGCTCCTGCCCAACCTGAGGGGGCTAAACGCCTCCTGCCGGAGGCTTTACGCGGGGGTCGTGCGGTCCATGGCCCTATAACGGGGCCCCGGTGTGGGCGCGTTCACTGCGGCGGCGAGCCGCCCATTATTTGAACGCGCCCCAGAAGGTGGTAGCCGTTAGGCTGATCCGGGGGTACCGCACGATCTCGGGCGAGGCGGCAAGCCTCCTTGCCGGACTGCCGCCATGGGATCTGGAGGCGATAGTCCTCGCGCGCCTGTATGAGTGGCGCGCGGAGGCACTACGCCGGGGGGAAACTCCGCTTCCGCAGCAAATTGCGGCGGAGCGGACAGACCTCCGGCGCGATCTCATGGCGGCGACCTCTCGCGTCCGGGCCTGGTTCAAGCCATGATCCGGGGCTAGAGGGAGTGGGGAGCAGTCGCCTCCTTCTGCGAAGCAGTCATGCTAGCGAAGGAGGCGGCGGGACGGCTGAGAGAGAGAGCCTCCCGTCCCAGCCGCCGCGGGAGACGCTCCGGGCGTCGGGAGCCGCGCGACTACTCCCGGCCACCTTAGGCGCGGGCGGAGAGCAATGGGTAGCTCACCGTCCGATCAGGACCAGGCCCGTGCCGGACGGCGCGTACGTGTTCCACGCGCGCCTCAAAGAGATGTCAGCACTAAACGAAGGGGCCCGTATTGGCCGAAGCCTGCCGGGTCAGCGGGATTGTCCGAAAGGGTTACCGCTGGCCCGGAACAAAGGGCGAAGGAAGGAACACGGGTGGGTTTTAGTCAGTAAGAGTGACACTCCCTATTCCGCTCCACCCAGAGCGGGAGGAGTCATTTGATGATTTCCCATCCTGAATGAATAGTTTAGTTTATACCTACCTTGCAATATTAAAATGTTGATATAATATATGGTTTGAATTACAAGAAAAACGATTTGTTAGGTCTTGCCGCGATAAGGTTCCTTTTTTACTAAACTTTAGATGAATACGAAACTTTTTTAAATTGACTTTTCGAAAAGTTGAACACATCTACATGTAGTAAATACAATCATCTTTTTAAAAATACAGTTAATACGTTTTTTTTTGAGGTATTTTACAAATTTATTAATATCTCGGAAACTAGTTACCGCCATAAGGTCCCTTTTGATTTGGACGACCACATATTAGTAAGCACAGACACTAAACAATTGGTCACCGTTGCGACATCCCATGAGAGACGGCACAACAGTGACCCACGTAAACACAGTCAAGGCGACTCGCAACCATGTTTAAGACACTGTTGGAGCCGCCCCACACCCTGCGCACCAGGGAAGCGCACCTTTTACGCATTGTTGCGTAAAAGCAATCTACATGCGCATCTGCGAACATCCCTGACGCACTACAGAAACGGGGCAGCCCCACCAGTATCCTAAACGCATTGTTATATTGAACGCGAAGAGCGCTGTAAGATCTTCGTGTATATCTAGCCCACAGGCTGCACGTGTGAAAAGCAGTACAGTAGGCTCGAAAGAGCGTGATTTTAACAGGAAGTCAGCATCGTGCAAACCTGCGTGCCAGCATGTTTGCTCTAACCGACAATGCTCTCCGCTCACATTCAATATCATCATCGTCTTTGAGGTTGGGAGCCAATATATGACCAAGATACTTAAACCTGTATACTCTGCAAAGGTGTACCATAAAGTAATATGGGCGGTACTGCATCAGGAATTTTACCCCCAGACTCAAAGACCATGACCTCTGACTCCTTAATGTTGTATACCAAGCCATGACCTTTAGCATACGTTTCACATTGAGCATCCAATTTTCCCAAGCCGTAGACTGACGCGCTCAGCAGCACTATGTCGTCTGCGTAACTGATATTATTCACGCAGGTACTGTCTATAAAACATCGAGCCTGGTACTGCTGAGCTCGCCAATCAAGTCGTTTATATAGATGTTGAAAAGCGTTGGTGAGCTCAATCCACCCTGAGAGACCTGACGAGAAAACACCCCAGCCCATCGTAGAGTGTTGATCTGGTTTCCGTACCAGAACTTTAAAACGTTGACAAGTTCTGTGGGTAAATTTAGCTGCTCCAATTTACTCCACAATGCATCATAGGAAACCACATCAAATGCCTTTGACAAGTCCAGGAAGCAAGCATTAATAGGCTTTTGCCATCTCGCATAGTTCGTAATCCTTAAGACACAATACCGCACTCTCTGTAGATAACCCACCTCTGAATCCGATGCTAAGCCCGTCATGACTGGGAGACTTACCCCTTGACATTAGTTTAATAGTCTGCACAATCTCCGGGGACTTAAATTTTACCCCTACTTCTATGCCGGGCACAACATCGAGCTCCGACAGTGATGGTCCAAATCTTTTTAAAGAAGCATTTTTTTGTCAAATCTCCTCTAGATCTTTACAAAAAATGCGTGGTGTGAGGCTAGAATGTCCATTTTAACTTGGTATTCATGGTCCTGGCACCTTGACTTAAAGACTTTTCTAGTCTCACGCATTTTGTTATATAACAACCCGGTAGAAGGTTTGCCATACCACGTCCACAATATAAATTTTTGCCTAGCCTCCCTATGAGCCTCTGCAACATGTTTGTTCCAGCCAACTATTACCTGCATAGAGCACCTTGTAATAATAAAAAAAAGAAAAAAAAGGATGAATGGTATTAAAAATGTGTGGTGTACTCCAAATAAATAAAATAAATAAGTAAAAGTGAAAATTCGGGCGCCAGGAGTACACACAAAACTATGCCAAGGATAGACTTACTTGCAGGAACTGGAAACTTTTAATCTTCAAGCGGGAAGGTATCAATAAAATCGACCATGAAAGTTATAGAACGATTTTATTACCCAAAGGCTGCTGGTTTTAAGAATACCCAAGAAAATTCCTTTCTAAAATTAACAGCAATGGTTCTAAATAAAGGTGTAAACTAAGATGCAATAGTTGTTATTTTATGACCTGTCATTCAGTGGCGTAGCGTGGGTGGGGCGGAGGGGGCGAACCGCCCCGGGCGGCAGCCTGCGGTGGCGGCAAAATGTCGCTGGTGAAGCGGGTTGAGTTGAGATCTATGATTCATTCATTTCATGTGTCAGAACGTCTGACAAGTCAGGGAGTAAGAAGATGGGCGAATCTGTGCCTAACGTTACACAAATGAAATATTTATCAATATTTTGTTTGTTTTTTTGTGGTCAATTATAAAATATTAAGCAGTTTTATCATGGGATAAGAAATTAATTATTTAATCAAATTAATACGGACTTCCCTTGTTTTCATATTAAAACAAGGTTGCCATATCATATAGGGTAAGTTAATCGATGTACAATCGATTATCATTACAAAAATAGAATGAATAATTAATTAATTATTTAAAAGATTAGTAATTATTCTTTATTACATAAGTTTAAATAAAACACATAATATATGGTTTAAATAATGGTCGTATAAATGAATTGATTCATAAATCGATTTCACAATCGATTGTCAATGTTTTAATATACAGGCAACAAAGCGGAACTTATGTCAATGTCAGGTCAAAAACTCAAACGTAAATCAATCAGGGGTAATGGACCACTGGAGTTCCTCCAGTTCATTCAAAAACTGAATATCGGAATTTCGGTTCCAAATATAGTGATCTTGATTCGTATATATTTGGCGATTTTGGCGATTAGTGTTGCAAGTTGTGAGAGAAGTTTTTCGAAGTTGAAGCTAAAAAAAATTATCTCAGATCTACTATGAGCTCCGCTAGACTATCAAACTTGGCTATATTGTCGATTGAACAAGAATTGGCTGCAAATATTGGTTTTGACAAAGTAATTTCTGACTTCGCTGCTCATAAGGCCCGTAGAATCCGCTTGTAAAACCGCTCATCCTATTTTACCTTCAATAAAAGATACCTCATTGCCTGTGAAATTTAATTTTAATTAAGCACCTATAGAATGGGGGCGGCAAAATGGGTCTCCCGCCCCGGGCGCCGAGATGGCACGCTACGCCACTGCTGTCATTAGTGCACTTCTGTAAATTTAAGTTAAGTATCACAAACCATACCAAATTCCGTCGAATAAATTATCAACCCAAAAGAGTAACCCACACTCATCTTGGTGTTTTGGATCTCCGCTGGGACGTCAAAGGCGGTCCATGATATATTTTGGTAGGGCGAGCGTTCAGAATTTAAGTTGTGAAAAGAAAAAGAAAGAAGAAACACCTCGCGGCTGAAAACAAACATGAATAATCGTTAGTTGATATTCAGCGTTGATAAAAAATGGCGATCGAAGTGGTTACGACCAAATACAATTAAACTCACCGTTTCTTCTCAAATAAAGTGTTGTCATCTGTAGATGAATCAATCCAAACAGACAAGTTAAAAGATCCTGAAACAATTAAATATCGGAAACTATTAGCGTCTGCTACCAAATTAGCCATGACACGCGGCACGAATCGAAATCACGAAGAACTCGCTCACCTTTTAAAAAATATGGGCTATCCAATTAAGATACCGGCAAGGGCAATTCGGCTACCACATAACTGGGACTAGATGCCGTCCATCTGAAGATATACTTCAAGATTTATTTTGGAGCCATGAAATTACGCCATTCTGTCCAAAGCCATGGGTCGAAAAGTGACTCATGTCAAAATCAACTTGACAGCATCAAAAGAAAAATTCAGTATGACCACTACACGATTCCAAGTCAGCCAAAAAAATAATTCTTATAAGGCAACACCACCTGCCTACAAGTGCCTACAAATTAAAGCAAAGAATGTGTTATCACGTAACAGGCTTAAAAGACTCGTTACAACCTATTGCCGCCTCCCCGACCTATCACAGCGGCCTCACTTAAAGCATGTACGATGTCTGCATACAGTTTCTCAATAACAATCTTTTGACTAGGGTTGTTACACATACTGTCACAGCATTCACTAAGTTTGTGTAGGAAGTCAATTCGTTTTAATCTTTCATGACATTCGTGCTGATAAGCTTCTATCTGATTTTGACTTCTCTCTCCCCAAACAACCTTGCTCACATTTACAACATTAACACATTTCTTTGGCAGCATAACATCCTATCCTATCAGATAATTGTTTTCCATGTACATATAACCATCACAATATGTTTTGCAATAGGTATACGCACACAATTTTACATGAGACATTGAAAACTGTTACTAATACATGCTGTTTTACTGTTTAGAATGATAAAGATCTACACTATGTCCTCAAGAGGCTCGTAAGGAGTTTAGGCGCCAATCTGCCTGATATGAGGACTGGATACTTTGCAACTCTGGTAGCATTGCTGTCCAACTTTGAAACGGTCACTATTCCACAAGTGTTGGAACTCATCAAAAAAGAGCTTCATAGCAATGGCTCTTCTAAAAGTGTAAGTATTGTAGGATATTTATAATATTTAAAACTGATTGACCAAGGTCTGTAATGGCAATGTATAAAAGAATGCATTAAAACTGATATATATTTTCAGGAAGTTGGTGATGTGGCTCTGGGTCAGATTTTAGTCTGTGGCGCAGTCTTCCGTTCAAAACTTTTCCTCAAATGTAGTATTGAGGAGCAGGCGCAAGTCATTCAACTGCTAATTACAGCTGGCAAGAAGAAGTCTTATCTGAGCACTGTAGCATATCTCATACTACTTGATTTTATCAATGGTGTAAGTGAAATTCAGAACATTGTTTTGCAATGATTTCATTATGATATTAACAGCCTAGCCTATTTCCAAATGATAAGTTATGATAAGACAAGAACAATCTTTGAAAATACTAAGCTACTTTTATTTTAGATGGATGCAGAGCAATTTGCTACACTTATATGGCCACTTATAAAACAAGACTTCAAGAAAGATATTAAAGAGCACACACTGGATTCCCTCTACTTCCTGATGATGGTCAATGCTAAGTTCCCAGCAAAAGTGAAGCTCAGGAAATTAATAGGAGTTACTGAAATACTCTGTGAAGACAACATTCATACAATTTCCGAGAAAATAATGGTAAGAGATAAAAATGGTTTTCTATTAGAGCCCCATACCTAAGGAAATTTCAAAGATCTAAACCACATTATGGGTACATGCTTTTTTAATCATGTGATCAATTGATCAGATGAAAAAATGCACATATTAATTTTTTTTTTTCAGACTGGAATTGATTTCAACTCAATAGGTCATCCCATCTACAAGGAAATTTCAACAAACATTGCCAACTCACCTCATTTAAAACTGTTTTGGACATCAGGCATTGATAGCCAACTTGTAAAACATAATAGAAACAGAGAATTAGTAGCACTCAACATTCTTACCACTGTTCTCAACAACATCAACGAAAATGTTGATATCATACCGGAGTTGATCAGCAGAAATTTCTTTAAGCTGTTCATGGACTGGTTCAAAGGACTCCAAACAGCAAGCAAAATCAGAAGCAAGAGAGATGATGAAGATGATAACAAAATAATGCTTAAAAAACAGAGGGAACTGCTCAATGCTTTAGCTAAAGCATTGAAATCAGACAAAGTTGATGACACTGTAAGAGTAGAGATATTACAAAAACTTCTGCTAAATCCAGGTGAAATTAATTTCACTGAAATTACAGGTAATACTATAGTGAGATCAATAATTTCCGACTTAACTAAAGATGGAGTGAAGAAAATGGCTAAATTATTTAAAGGAGTTCTTTTGAATACTTCCAAGAAATTAATAAAAGAAGATGTTGAGAGGAATTGGTACAATAACGAGAGAGTGAAGGCAGCTGAACTCATTTCATATTTGGTGAGCCATGAATCTGTGAAAGATGATACGGAATTGAAGCTGACCTACATGAAACTTCTCATGTGCTTTGGCTTCTTCAAAGTTGGAGGTGATGAGACAGTGGCCGTCAGCAGTGAGTTATCAGGTAAATGTCCACTTGCTTCATTAACAATATATTGGCACACAAATTGATTGTGTTGAGGAGCTTATGGGTAAGTAGTAACAGCCGAATGGGTCGATCGATCAGTTTAAGCTACGCTTGCCGCGGTCGGTCCGTGGAGGGGTCATCACCGTTACATATCGAGACCACGCTGTGCCTCGGAAAACACGGTAAGCCGTTGGTCCCGGCTGTCATTCTTGGAATTTTGACACTCGCTATCGGTCGTCCGTCAGTAGCGGCAAGTCCTACACACAGTCTTACCAAGGTGTATTGTTTTACCCAGTAACTGGGTTGTTGAGGTCAAATAGGTAGTCCTAGTTGCTCCATCTAAAGTACTAGTATACAGCTGCCTCTGGTAAGACTGGAAGCCAACCTTAATTTACCCAAATTAATTGTGTTACTTACAAATTAAACTTTATTTTTCTTACTTCCAGGAGCTATCAAGTCGTGCTTCTACCGTTGTTTCACATCTCGCTTCTCGAACGTCGACAATCTAGTCACAGTACTATCATCTCTGAGCAGTTTTATTTGTAGCATTTTACAAAAAGAACAAGTAAGAACAAAAATAGAGAAACAATTCCCAAAAGAGAATATGGATTGCTGGGAAATGCTTATGGAAGTCTGCCAGACTATAGAAAAGAATGACACCAAATCAAAAGTTGATAAAGTATTCCTTGTTTTGCTCTACCAACTTGGACTGTTTCTTTTCTCTGAACCTGTTCACGTTAAAATTGCGAGAAGTTCAATAAAGGAACTTAAAAGCTGTTACGAACATTACAGAAAAGGAAAGAAAAAGAAATCCAAAGCAGTAAAAGAAGGAGATATTTCAGTTAAACCAGAATGGATTGAAGTGTTAGTTGAAGTTTTGTTATCCATATTATCAGCCGAGTCCAGTGTCCTCCGATCTGTAGTACAATGCGTATTTAGATTACTGTGGGAATATTTGACCCCATCATCAGTGGGGCAAATAGTATCAGTGTTAGATCCTGAAAATGAATCGAATCCTCTAACAAATGAGGACTCGGACTCAGAAAATGAAGGTGACGAAAATGAAGCTAAAGAAAATGGCAAGGAAAGTGACGTCGAAAGCGAAGAAGAGGAAGAGAGTGACAGTGAAGGTGAAGAAGACGACGAGGACGGCGACGATGAGGAAATGAGAACACCTGAGCAGTTGAGGTTAGCAGTCCAGAAAGCGTTAGGCGCGGCAGCTCTAGAGTCCGACGCTGAGAGTGTTGATGCCGATATGATAGATGAAGAGGAAGGCAAAAAACTCGATGATGCTCTTGCAGAGGCCTTTAAGCAGTTCCATCAAGGGAAAGGAAAAAAAAACAAGAAAGATCGCAAAGATAAAAAATCTTTGTCAGACTTCAGAATCAAGGTACTTGATCTGATCGAAATTTACTTGGAAAAAGATCCATCGATGGATATATGTCTCGGTATGATCGCGCCTCTCACAAGATGTCTGGAATTCTGTATACAAGATGGGCAGTTTAATGAATTGGAGAACAGAGTCAGAAAATCAATTAAAACTCTTGCTAAAGTTAGAAAGTTTTCTTCTGTAGATGATATTGATATGGATATCCTATGCGACCACCTAAAAGCAACAATAGATAAAGGTGCCAGGAGCCACTTCTTGTTCCAAGCTCTTGGTGACGTCATTACATTATTTGCGACATTCATTATAAGTTGTTCACTAAAGATTGAAACAAAAACACCCAAATCGCCGAAAAATAGCAAGGCTGTCTCACCCATAGCTGAAATTCTCAAGGAATCATTGCAAAGTTACTTTCAGAACCGCAACTGTATGCTCCCGATCATTTTCTTCCACAATGTCTTGCAGACAGAATGGATTGGCAGTTACAAACTTGTGCCAATATTAATAGAAAATGTTTTTAATAATAATGTTAGGCAATTTCGCCGTAATGAAGGATTGGAGTTAATTGCAGGATTTTATCGTTCTTTGAAAAGAAACAAACCTACTTCTGAGGTAGCTCTCAAAGCTTTAGCCAGCTTAGAGGCCACCTTCGAAAGCACTTTAACAGAATCACTGAGTGATACAGAATCCACAGTAAAAAATAACTTCTTTGTTACACTTAAAAAGTTGATAAATACAATGCAACAGTTCCATGAAAGCTGCCATATTGAAACTAAGCTAGATTTTAAGAGCTTACTAGATATTGTAGGCTCATGTAAACCTGCAGCGAAAACAAATACGAATAAACAAGTTCAGGAAAATCAGAACCAACAGAGCAGTAAGAAAAAGAAATCAAAGAAGAATAAAAAGAAAAGAAAAATCGAACAGGCGAATGGGAATGTGGAGCCTAAGCAAAAAAAATCGAAAAAGATTAGTGAAAGTGAATAATTTTACGATAGATAAGTTTGAATCTTATAATAAACTAGCAGCCCGGCCCAGCTTCGCACGGGTGTGAAGAAAAAAATGTTTTTTTTCTAATTTCCGAAATTTTCTTTCATCCGAACAACAAAAAATAAGTATCCAATTTGGTGCAGCCATTCGGAAGTTATGCGCGTACAGAGTACAGACATTTCGGTGACTTTGTTTTATTTATGTAAGCCTTACAGACAAGATTTTTTATTTAATTTATTTCCGATCAATAAAGTTCCCTACTTATGCAATGTGCATCCTGAAATACTATTCACATGCCATGGTATACCACTATCATCCTAGCTGACTTGATTATCAATCAAAGTCATCTACGCTAATTATTCTTGATGTCTACCTGTTGCGGGATGGACACACTTGATTAAATTAATAAAATGAATATGTACTTGTCGAGGGATTTTTATTTAGTCTACACTGTCCCACTGCTGAGCAAAGGCCTTCCCCAAATCCTACCATAGAGAGGTATTATTAATAAAAAAAGTAAGTACAGTCAGCAACATAAGTTGTTGACTATTTCGGAATGTTATTATTAAATATTGTAAAACCATCATAATGCTAGTCTTTTTCTAATTAGTGTGACTACAAGTCCGCAGCGGAATTCCCTACTTTTCAATAAATTGTTATAATCACGTAAGAATTTGCTAGTCTTCATCAAAATCTTTTGTGAAACTTAGGACTGTTGTTAAATATTCTTCCTATGTCGCTGACCGTACGGCTATGAATTAGGAGAAATTGTAATTATTATATTACAACATTCAAATTAATGAGAAGATCGTCGAAGCTGGACGAAACCAACAAACAATGTTTATATCTTGGAGACATGGACAACCTATCCCAATCAATTACTACTCTACGGCCTGTCTTCTCCAACACCTTTCTAGTGGAGGACATGGTAGTGATTAGTGGTGGTTAATAAAACGTATAGCGCCAAAATATAACAAACTATGTGTACATAGCGTATAGCGTGTGCTATGAGCGGCTCTGACTTCGCGCTATATTATAGCGCCTCGGACTTCGCGCTATATTATAGCGCCTCGACCTACTCAACGAATAAAAGTTCAAACGCGCACAGCGGAGCCAGAACGAGATAGCAAGATAGCGTTCGCACAGCGGGGCCAGAACGAGATAGCAAGATAGCGTCAGCGACTATAATGTATAGCGCGTTAACATCTACCGCGCATCATCAATTCATCAAGTCCGTTTAGCGTGATAGCGTGTTGCTAAATTATAGCGTCACCGCGTTCAGACTGCGCCCGAGTTTTGAAATAGCGCGCTATAATTATAGCGTATAAAATAACAGACTATATGAATATATTTTATAGTTTATAACACGTTTACAGTTTATAGCGGATTTGAACATCACTAGTAGTGATGCTCCTAACTGATTCAAATTGAACCCTACAGTGCACATAGCAATATCAGTGATATATTTAGATAGGTAACTCTGAATGACTAGAGCGAAGGCGGTAGATACAGATATTTTTAAACAGGGACTCGAAAACTAATTAATTTCGTTCCTTTACCACTTATGTTATGGTATAAACGTTCCAAAATTTGTAGCGAGACTAAAACCTAAAAATATCAATAACGTTACAAAGAAAAACGTTATAGAATATCATTTTCGTAGAACAATATTATAAGTAACGTTATAGGTATCAGTAACATTAAGCTTATCTGCTTTTAATAACGTTACAGGTGAAACGTTATAGATTTATTTGTAACGTTATTCTTCATACTTTTTCGTCATGTTTTATGTCATGAACCTGGCAAAGTTGAGTATCGAAATGAATAACGTTATTATATCGTTATACTAATAACGATATATTGAATTATTGATCATATTGTTAGTGAACAGTTTAAGATTTCGTTCTGATTGTCAGTATTGTTATAGCCAAGAAATTAATATTGTTACGATCCTGGTGGAACGTTACAAATTATCGGTACTGGAACTACGCGTAACGTTATTTTGAGTAACGTTTCAAGTCCCTGTTTTTAAACAAAGCGGAATGTAAAAGTTGGTATTATTTTATTTATCTAGTAGATGGCGCGCAACGTTTCCGGTAAATGTTACTATTTTTGCGAAGTACAACTTACTTTTTCTTCAGAGATCTGTATTAGAATCAACTCATCAAACGATCATAATAAATGGTTAGCTGATGAACAAGTATCGACACTATTTGACCTAAAATAAGTTATTGGGATACTTAAAATTGCCTAAGAAATGAACATTTTAGTCATTTACTTTTTCTATACGTCTCTTTTACTAGCACTCATTTTAAAAACATTATTTTGAAAGTTATAGCATTGTTTTACATTAACTATTGTGAGTTAAGTGATTATAAATAATAAATAATTGTTCGTGATTATTGTTTATTTCTTTCTTTATTTCTATGCAGTGGCAACACTCACCGGAAACAAGCAGTAACTCATATGTTTCACAACCTGCTCAAAACTCAGCCAGCCATCTTTTGTGGAAAAATCATTTGTTTCGTGTCGTCAGGGTAAATTTCACAATTGTAATTAATGTCAGAGCCACAGTCTTCGCTTTTATTAAAAAAGCAGCTAGCTGGTAAGTGTATTATTCGTATCTAATAATAATTTGTGCTGATGTCTCATGCTTGGGCCGTCAGACTAGTTATTCGAGCAATCATTGACCTCAGCGGGTCGAATTTTGAGTATCTTTGTGGTTCGGATGATTCTGTAAGTTTGTTACTTCCTTTGTGCTGCACGTGTGGTAGTTTATATGGTTCGGACGAAAAATGGACTCGATAAATTAAAATCAATATTCGCAGCGATGACAGGTGTTAGTGCCAAAGTCAAAGAAGAAAAATAACTATTTACAAGTTTAATTATGGTTCACAGTTGGCAGGGATTCGCGTTCCTACTTTTATAATGTGTAAAGAATAATAGTGTGTAAGAAAATTTAGGATTTTCTACTCGTTGTTTTCAGAACTGAACAAAAATCCAGTGGAAGGTTTTTCTGCTGGGTTGATAGATGACAATGACATATACAGATGGGAAGTCCTCATCATCGGTCCTCCAGACACATTATAGTAAGTAGCAAACATCAATATGTTCACTGGTTTACAGACAATAATAGTTAACCTCATAAGCATGTGTTTTATCAGTAACAAAATTAATTAGAGTCACAGGTATGTTCAGTCCATGACTAGGCATTCTTAATTTAGATAGAAATGTTCCTTATGCTTAACTTCCAAGTCATGACACCAATAGCTACCAAGTAGATGTTATATTTATGTATGTTTATTTGTAAAAGACATATTTACTATTTGATAATACAATAACAATGGTAGTGTGACTCAAGAAATAATAAATTTGATGCAATGAAGTGTGTTACTAAATTTTCAGTGAGGGTGGGTTCTTCAAGGCACATTTACATTTTCCCAAGGAATATCCTCTGAGGCCGCCACGAATGAAATTTGTTACTGAAATATGGCATCCAAATAGTAAGTAATACTTGTTGTAAGTATTTAGTGAAATATTTATTGGAAGAAATAAAATTATATGTGGAGAAATGTTAGTTTTTTATATATTATAAATAGTAGCACAGTATTTCTGTCTAAAACTGTGTTCCATGACTGAGCTGTCTGTCTATTTATCTCTCCCCTCATGCCTAGTGTTTCTCAAAATACCTTTTAACATTTTGTTAATTTCATTTAATACAGTCTTTGGTTTTGTTATAGAAAAGCTACAAAGGTATGCAATTTAAACAAATGCCAGGTGGCAGTTTTAATGTGGTGCTGGCATTCTGTATTGTGATGTCCCTAATTATTTAGTTAGCGTTAACATTTGCTAACATTGTCAATTTGAGTAGTTAATCAGTAACAACTGGTGTAAAACATCTTTCCTATATTCCATAATTAATAAAAAAAATCTCATAAGCTGCTACCACTCAATCAGTTACTTTGTTATTAAATGCTATTTGCTAAATAGCTTTTAATATATTATTTTCAGTTGAAAAAAATGGTGATGTTTGCATATCAATATTGCATGAACCTGGAGATGACAAGTGGGGCTATGAGAAGGCTTCTGAAAGGTGGTTGCCAGTGCACACGGTGGAGACCATTCTCATAAGTGTTATTTCCATGCTGGCAGACCCAAACGATGAGAGCCCTGCTAATGTTGATGCTGCGGTGAGTGAAGTGATGTCACTTGTTTATTTCAATTAGTGTAACAAAACTTGTGTGTATTTTTTTTTAACTTACTGAACAAGGCTGCATACATTCAAATAAACCGTGTGTATTAGATGTGAATAGGATTTGTGTTGAACAAGAATATTAAGACTTCAGTTGCTAACAATGAGACAGAGCTTACTGTGCAATGGTAAAGTTGTCTGTATGCAGTGACCTAAAAATGAGGTATGTGTCATGCTTCTGGGCGGCAAGTGTGCAATGTTTCTCACTCGTTCTTCCATGACACATATTGTTGCCAGTTGCACCCTGAGTGACCAGAGTAGTTCATGTTTCATAAGTAGACATTGAAATATTATGTAATTTTTTGTATAGAAATTATGAATGTTAAGATTCCTAATATTGATCAACCACTTTGTTTTAGAGGATTTTTTTAGTATTGAAAATATTAGTTATGGTTGATTGGTAGTGTAGAAATGCAAGTCTACTTGAAAGATCTTCCAAGTTGGTCATGTAAAGCTGTAACCTGCAGCACAGCTACCCCTTAGCAGAAAGAAACCATTGGCAGAAGTAAGCATTCTGATGATTGTGTACAGGGTGGCCCAATGGAAGGCATGTTTAAAAAAAAGTGATGTTCCTTATAAACCAATCAAAATATTCTGCACATCCATATTTGAAGAAATTGGGTAGATTTTTGCATACCAATGTATTTTTATACTTCAAATGGAGGACAGAAAATCACAAGTAATAACAATTTATTATTTGTGATATTCTGTCCTCCAAAAGTAAATAACATGGCCTAAAAAATATGACAACCTTATGGGTAACTGTATATAATTAGGCAGTCATCTAACCAACTTGCACATTCAATGAATCACCTGGCTTCTTAGTTTGTGCCAATTGACTGCTGAAAAAAGCTGGTCATACCAGGGCCTGACAGAACAGAGTATAAAAGGGCGAATTAAGTTAGATGACTCCCAAGTTTTCTTCCACTAGATTGTGTAGTTGTCTAAACCTTTCATTTTGACGACATGGTTGGCGCAGTGGCTGAGCGATCGACTGCTGCGCTGCGTGTCGTGGGTTCGATTCCCGCACGGAACAAATATTTGTATTGCCTACAGGTAGTTGTTCCGGGTCTGGCTGTTTGTGTATGTGAATTTAAATGTTTGTAAACGCACCCACGATACAGGAGTAATTCCTAGTGTGGGGCAATGTTTTTTTAAAAAAAAAAAAAATTTTTAGTTAATTTTGTGTTTGATATTAATAATAATTTTAGTTTTTCCACAGGAGACTCACAATGTGCTTGTGTTTGACTTGCATCTGTAATTATTACCATTCTCATTTAACTATTGTTTGCATTCACAGAAAGAATGGAGAGAGCGATATTCGGATTTCAAAAAGAAAGTTGCGAGATGTGTTAGGAAAAGTCAAGAAGATTGTTTTTAGGAGAGTGAGGGGGATTTAGATCACAAAATATTATCATTGGAAAAGGGCCATTTGACACATCTGTACCAAAACCACACTATATTGAATAGTTTTTCACGCTAGGTCGCTGCACGCACCAACCCGTATTTACTCAAACACGACCCGCGGACGCCAATAATAGACGAGTGCTCATTCTGTTTCTTTTTACAGAAAGAATGGAGAGAATCATATTCGGAGTTTAAAAGGAAAGTAGCACAGTGTGTGAGAAAGAGCCAAGAGGATTGTTCCTAAGTAACAGTGCCCTTTTTCATTAATTTAGTTGGATAGTGAGTGTTTGGTGATGCAGTTAGGACGTTGTTGAGAGCAGGCCCCGGCGTGACTCATAGTGCGGGCCCCCCCACCCGGGCCAGAGACAATATTGAAATTGATTTAAAATAAATACTTATTGTAATTAAATGGTATCGCTGCCGTATTTTATAAATAATAAATTAAACTAGAATCCAAGGTCTTTTTCATCTTTTTTAAGACATGTTAGCTAGCTATTGTTATAATAATGAAATATGTATGGTAATTTTTTATAGAAAAACAAATCTGCATTTTGTTGTTTTTACTTCCTTTATGATTACAAGTTTGATCTCTGTATAGTAGAAACCAAATCTGAAGTAATTTAAACACTAATTATTTATTACGTATCGCAATTCTCTATTGTATAAATAAAATATAAACATGCAATAATATGAACCTGGCAAAAATATATAAAAAATGTAAAATGAGCTACCAAACTTGTATTTTGCATGATAATAATTGTTAGTTACCGACTCGACGCGATGCATACACATTGGTAGCTTTTATAACGTCGCTTCAGAATTACAATTTTATTCTAGTGCTAATTTTAGTAGTAAATTTAATACTTAATTATAATTTTTACTGAATAAATATAACTTTTGTAAACCTATCATTGTATCGATTGTACCTTGCCCTCAATGCACATATGAATAAAGCACAGGTTGATAAATTGCAGATGTTACATTGTCGCAAAGCGAACTAGTTGTGGTGTCCCACCCCCAACACTTCAAAATATTTTTGCTCAACGTTTATTAATGGCGGGAAGACGACAGGCATTATTTATGAATTGTTTGATATCTTTTTAGTTTTGTACTTACATTAGTTCTCAATATTGTCAATTGTTTTTGTACAATTAGAAGAAAAGCTTTGTTACCATTTTGGATGTGAAAATTATAATAATAATAAAAGATGATAAATGAAAACCCCTCATATTCACTCTATATCATCGAACATTGATTTGTGTGATGTGTGTATAATACTTTCCCTGTGTATGTATATTTTTTGCTATAAAATCATAATGCAGTGATAATGAGATTTTATTTGTAATTATTAATTACCAATACCTAGCCAAAGTCCTTATTCATAAGTTATTAGATGGGGACAAAACGCAAACAAGTATTGAAGTAGAAGTAACATTGGTAACTTTTAATTAATAATTGTTACTCTTATCGAAATACACAACATAACTGCAATATTGTTCTGTACACCTGCCTACCCCTTCGGGAATTCAGGTGTGATGTTATGTTCAAAATACTTGAAAACAATATTTTTGAGTACAGATTTTCTACATTTCAGTCACTATCCGAGTTTTCTGCTAGAACTGCACCTTGTATGCTTCTTGGGTCAAAAGTACTTTCAAAGCACCTTTTAAACACAGACTTAATCATAGTTCTGGCTGCAGGTGAAGCTGGTATATTGTCACAGTCCATTAAATCTATCCTTATGTCTTTGTTATTTGTACTATCTTTGCTTAGACTACCATTTAATTTGTTACTTAAATTAATTTCATTGTCGCCAGGGATATCTACAAACTTAAATAGATGAGAGTCTTCATCTAAGCATTTTGAAATGTCCATATCTAAATGAGGCTTCTTCTTGGCAGATCCTTGAGTGCTGCTATCTTTCCGCTTGTTTCTTTCAACATTTGTGTTCTGCGTTGCTGTTGTTTGTGATGCATTATCAGGTTTAGTTGTCGCTAACACAAAGTGTGCTTCAAAAGTGGTGCCGTTGTGTACAATAAAAACGGCAGGTCTTCCAGTAGTCTCGAAATGTAGTTGTAGAGGCAAATTGAGAGCTTCAGAAAATGTCAGTAGTGCTCTAAATTCTTTTAGTGAGAATGTGATAGTTGTTTCTGACCCTATGAGGTAATTATCAAACTCTGCTGGCTTTAAACTAATTTGTGTTCTGATAATTTTGGTGAGATCTATACTACAGTCAATATAGTTCCGCAGTATGAGAGAGAGTGAGGTGGCTTCTAGTGTTACTTGATCATCCGAACTTTGGAAGTTGTTAAGGGCATCTGTTAATATTCTCTGTGGGGATGTTATCCTGAAAGGTTATAAATTATGTCAATGAGGCTTCAGATTATTATAATAATATTGAGTACCGTAAAACAGGGTGAATAGGGATGCAGGGGTGAATCGAGATGAAAATTTAAAATGAATTTTAACATTGAAATAATATAGTTTTTTGCCAAAAAGGGCTCTAATGTGTTTACTGTATTATAATTAACGATTATGTGTCTGTCTTGGCAACAAACTATAATACAACAACGTTAAAATCCATTTAAAAGTTTCGTTCCGATTCACCCCTGCATCCCTATTCACCCCGTTTTACTGTATAGCTACACTGACATTACACACCACAAAGTTACAAAGATTATGAACACAGTTGTGTAGATCACCTTACCTGTTTGGTACAGAATCCTTGGTGTACACTGCCTGCATTGCTTTACAATCTAATATTGATACAAAGTGTGTTTTGACAATGCCATGCCTGCATTTCAACTGGAATATCAACTTACAGGATTCTGGATCCAGTTTGATTTCTAGGTTTTCAACTTGTTTGTCCATATGTGTAGGCGACTTAAACGTATTAAGCGCCGATTTCATGGATATTTTACACTTCAAGCCCTCATTATCCTCCGTTGAGTAAAAGTTGTAGTTGAAGTACGAGAAGAAATTTTTATTAAACTTTACCATGGCATACGCAGATTCAGCTGCATTCAAAGTTCTTAGTAGTATACAATCTGGAAGGGATTCTAAATAAAGTTCGTCCCCAAATCTTGCAAGAGCATGAACAGTTCTAGCTAAAACTAAAAAGATTATTGAGATTTATTTTCCGTTCGATGGAATTTTATAACATTACAAACAAACAAGTAATTTCGTTCAAATAACTTAAATACTTGCCTTTAACATTGGCTCCCGGTACATGGCATTTCATTTTGTATTGTTAGCTATTAATAATTTAAATAATCAGTAAATGCAACTGTGCAAATGCAAACAATTAATCATTGCGCGCTGAACTTCAAAAGTAGGTACTCTCTGTCAAGTATAATGTACTCTGTGTCTCTGTGCTGTGACATTACTATAGATATTTTTTTTTTTTTTTTTTTACTTTTGTTCCTTGTGGAACAGGCTAAGGTCAGGGACCATGCTGCCTAGTCATCAGTTAGTTCATATATTTTTAAATAAATTCAGGTAAATTCATCAGTTTGATATTAATCTTTAAGTAAGTAAATCCAAATTAAGTCATCGGTTTCTTATTTTTCCTAAGTAAAGTAAATCCGTGTTAAGTCATTAGTGTTATAACATATTTATTTCACTATAATCCATGTATAAGACTTTATTCTACAAAATCTTAGGTAAAATCCAAAATAAAAGTCAATCATTTATAAGCTATTTTTGTAAGAGCCTTATGTGTCAAGTCCTTGTCTTTTTTTTTTTAAACCCCAACAGACTGGGTTTCATATCAATAGAAAACGAAATAAGTACTACGAACGAAATTCAATTCAATGCCCGTTAGGGTATATATGTTCTGTGATTCAATGTATTTAATTGTATTAAAAAGACATTATATACACAACACAGAAATCTATTTACATACACAAGGAATTTTTAAATTTGCCTAACTGTATTATTAATGAAATTAAACAAATGTAAATACGTCGAATTATTTACAAGGAGAGCCTGGATGGAGCGCGGTACCAAATCAGGACTACCATATATTTCAATAAGCTCATCCATTAGCACAAGGCGCTGGATACCAAAAGATGAGCAATCAAAGAAAATGTGAGCTAAAGATTGCTCAACTTGGGAATTACAATGATCACAGAGAGGACTATGCACAATTTTCAGACGAAACAAGTGATAATTTAGACGACAATGACCAAAACGAAGCCTGAGTATTGTGGAGTAAAACTTCCTGTTTATGTAAGTATTGATTTTACAGAACCAAGGCGTGGTTCCTATGGGAACATTAAATACAGCATACCATAAACCTTTATTTTCAATTTGAACTGTGTGATTCCAATGCCTTTTCCATATACCAATGGACCTTTTTTTCAATAGAGGAACGATGTCTGTGCATGGAACAGATATGTTGAGGAAACTACTAGAATCAGGGACATCATCAGAATTTGTTAAAGTTCTGGCTAAAAAGTCAGCCCTTTCGTTTCCCAACACACCAACATGTGAAGGGACCCACATGAACAAAACCCTAATGTTATGAGAAGACAAATGAAGCCAAGACTCTTTTATTAATGAAATTAAATAGTTTGTATTAGCATTCAACCTATTATTTTTAAGATTTTCAAGAACACTCATGCTGTCACTGACTATAATCCATTCACAACATCCATTGTTTTTATGTTTAATGTGTTTTAAGGCAGCAAGAATTGCAACAGCCTCGGCTGTGAAAATACTTGTGTTTGAGTTTATTTTATAACCAGTACCAGTATTCAATAGCCCATCGTAAATAGCAAATGAGACTGCAGACTCAGTTTTGGAGCCATCAGTATACATGAATCTATAATCAGTAAACTCAAGTAGTTTACTATGTACATCTTCCTTGGTGGATAAACTGTGGTCAATGATGATGTCAATTGCAGGAAATTTGCTGTTAAAATCCCCCTGATAACATGGAAGAAGAGATGACTTATGAATTTGCAAAGTTTCAAGAAAATTTACATATTGAGAAAAACCCTGAAGTATATAAAGAGAGTTACAAATAGTTGGTGTACTAGATTGTTTCAAATTTGAAAACAGGTGATTATTATTTTTACTGTACAGTTTTAATAAAAACCTTTCTTTCAAATAAGAGAATCTTATACTTAATGGAGGAAGTTTACATTCAACTTGCATTGCATTGATTGGAGTGCTTTTAAATGCTCCAGTAATAAGTCTCAAGCTTTTATTTTGTATTTTATCAAAGATATCTACTATCCTTCTATCACCAGCAAAACAGAGAAAACCATATTCAAAATGACTACGGATCAGAGATTTGTACAAAAGTAACAGAGTATTCTATTCTATTCTATTCTAACAATATTTTTGGATCAGCACCCCAGGAGGTTCTACACAAAGATTTCAACACATTGAAAACTCTGTTAGCTCTTGAACTTACCAATTCAACATATTTTTTCCAAGAAAAATTATGAGTAAAAGTGACACCTAAAAACTTAGCTTCATGAAAAATAGGAATAGAAACTTGATTGTAATACACAGAAGGACTGAAGTTGCTAGCTTTACCAAAGACTACTAGTTTAGACTTAAGTGCATTTATATCTAGATTTAAATAAGAAAAGTATGTAGATAATCCATCCAAAGCCTTATTTAGACTATTTGTTATATTTGTTAAATTTTTCCCAGACAAATACACAACTAAATCATCAGCAAATTGTAGATTTTTGACCTCAGAACCTAGAATCAAATTCAAACGACGAATATACAGAATGAATATTAATGGAGAAAGTATTCCTCCTTGACAAACTCCAACAGAAGCAAACCTTGGCCCATATAATTTACCATTATTATACTTAACATAAACTTTCCTTTCAGTCAAAAATTCACGGACCCAATGAACTATTTTATTTGGAATTCCAATAAGAAGCAATTCAGAACAAAGTACATCAATATTGACACTATTAAAAGCTCCAGCAACATCAAAAAATACTGACACTAAACATTCCTTATTAATGTAACTATTTTGGATATCAAGCTGTAACTGACAAATACTTTCACGAGCCGATGTTCCTCTACGAAAACCAAATTGATTAGCAGGTAGAATATTGTTTTGTTCTATGTAAAATTCCAACCTTTGTTTTATTAATTGTTCAAAAATTTTACCAACACAAGATGTAAGTGCAATAGGGCGATAGGAATCGGGATCTGAACGAATTTTATCAAGCTTCAAAATAGGTACCAAACAGTCAGACTTCCAAGAGTGAGGTATATCATTGTTAAACCACAGATTATTTAATACTTTGAGAAAAGTGTGCAAACCTGTATCACTAAGCTTTTTCAACATAATATAAGGAATACCATCTAGTCCAAAAGCACTATCTTTTCTAGAACAGACAGCAGCCATAAGCTCCTGTATTAAAAATGGTTTTATTAAGAAACTATTTACAGAATTTGTCTCACTGGCAAGAGGAAAATTTGGTTTATTATTTACATAGTCTGGGGTATATTTTTGCAGAAAATCTTGAATCCAACTATCATCATTATTGTTGTTGCAAGAAAATGTTTTATTAAATTTCCGCATGTATTTCCAGATTCTCGACAAAGGCGTACATCGATTAAAGGAGCTGCAAAGTTCAACCCAACTATTTGATCTTTCTGTTTTCAAAGTAAGTTTTTTGAGGGCTTGTAATCTTTTAAACTGTAAAAATGTGTCATCTGAGGGATTGTTTTTGAAATTAATATAGGCCAACTTAGATTTTTCTACTGCTTCTGAGCATTTTTTATTCCACCAAGGGAGAGGAGGGGATTTAACCGAATTCCTATGAGATGAGTTATTCATAAAGGAATCAGTATGGAGAGAAACTGGCGTATTATAATAAGGAAGACATTTATCAATTGCAGAATGCAATATTTTACAAAACGCAGTATAAGTTTCCAATGGAGCAAAGTTTTGATCCTGAAAATTAGATAATTCTAAATCTACATTTTGTTCATACATCTTCCAATCAACCAATTTAAAGTTAGGATATATGGGCAAATGTGTGTTGCTAGTGTTTGCTAAACTACTATTATTTACAAAAACTTTAATAATTACAGGAAGGTGGTAACTGCCGAGTGGATCATTATGTACAGACCAATCACAAGAAAGAGCCAATGATGGGGACACCAAGGACAAATCTAAAGCATTTGGACGCCACGTCAAGGAACCGACTGTTGTCACTTCACCATTATTTAATAAGACTAAATTATTATCATCAATAATCTCCAAAATATCCCTACCTCTTGGATTTGTAGAATTACATCCCCATGATGTGTGATGAGCATTGAAATCACCAGCAAATATCATCGGTTCAGGCACTGATTTTATTAAAGATTCAAATTTATGTTTGTTAAAAGAAGGAGTGCAATTTGTTGGACAATAAAAACTTACAATACTTATTTCTGTATTATTTACAGTAATTCTTACACAAATATTTTGTAAGGAATTGTCAGAATATGTATTTATGTTTCTGTAATCTATACTATTGTGAATTAAAATAGCTACGCCATTGTGTTTGTTACCAATATCATTTCTTTCTATTTTGTATCCTCTAATGTTAAAATGTTTAATAGGTGTCAACCAAGTTTCTGATATAATTGCTACATGGATATTATGGTCATAGAGAAATCGAGTTAATAAAAGCTTATTACTTAAAATACTTTGTGCGTTCCAATGCATGATATTAAGATCCATTGCTATGAGAGGAAGTACTGTTTCTGAATGTGTGCTGAAGAATTTCTTTTATAGATGTAGAATTTATGGGTTTATCTTTTTGGCTTACTATAATTTTTGTTATTGCATTTGTTAGAGTATTCATGAACAAATCTGACTTAGATAAGTTCATAATCTGAGTTTCAATACTTTTGTGTGTTAATTGCGGAAATGAATTTTCATTGAACAAATCTGAATACTTGACGGCTCTGGATTTAATTTTACTTTCCTCAATTTTCTGTTTTTTTTGGGGACAAGTGTTTGAAATGGCGACATGATTGCCACCACAGTTGGCGCATTTTGCGTTTTTAGGGTCTTCTTTGCATATCTTAAAACTATGGTTATATGTACATATGGAGCATATTATATCATTTTTACAGTATTTAGCAATATGCCCAAACTTCATGCATTGAAGGCACTGCTTTACAGGAGGAACGTACACGCTTACCTCATGTCTCCAAGAGTCTAGATATACATACTGTGGCAACTCTGTTGATGCAAAAGTCACCGCGACAGTTTGAGTGGGCTGGTATGTGACCGCACCACCCTCACTCTGGCTCTGCATTCGGCGCATGAAGCGCCTCACTTGTATCACATTTCTGGAACTCCCAATTAACGCAAAGATTCTTTTATTGGATAAGTCCGACTGAGGTAAGAACCCCAGTCACCTCGGTATCGACAGCAGGTATTGTTGCTTTATAACCCATTTCTTCTAAAAGTTTTTTATTATGTAGGAAAACATTGGCATTATTAGAGAGATCGAAAGTGATACCAATTTTATATTTATTTATTGACCTCAAATGTAGTATCTCAGTCACACAATATTTCCGTATGGCATGGGATATGGCCAGCCTATCCTTGTCTGTAAATATTTTGTTCTCATTCTGATGAGATAAGAACACGATATATTCGGATTTAGTACTGTTTTCAGGGTACTTCCTTGAATACCCTGGAACTTTAAATATGCTATACTTCTTGCTACAGTCTTCGTCAGAGTCAGAAGAAGTATCCACTGATGCTCGATCGTCAGGGGGCTCCGCTTTTTACTTCCCCCCATCTTCAAATCACTATTTACAACTATTAACACTAACTATAGATTTAATATTTATAATTCTTCCCAAAATATACAAAGAAATATACAATAATAACAATTTTTTGAAAATGATATTAATTTTGGCGCCTTGTACGTTTCAAGGTTCCCGCGCTTTTCTTACTATAGATATAAAAGTACTCTGTGCTGATACTGACTGATTACATGCTTTTTTTTTTTTAATACTTTCGTTCCTTGTGGAACAGGCTAGGGTCAGGGACCATGCTGCCTAGTCATCCTGTGTCTGTGACTATGGCCGCATTCCGAATTAGCTATTATTTAGATATTACGATTATGACAGCTGAGAGCTGTCAACAATTCGGAATGCTCGTGAACGCGCTCACAGTGCTTACTCAATGTAAAAAAGATATTATCACAGTTTTTCTTTGTATAAACACCACATTTTTTCTTCTTTGGTTAGGTGGTCGCCACCTAACCAAAGAAGAAAAAATGTGGTGGTGTGGTGGAGAAACTTTTTTGGTTAGGTGGCGTGTCAGCCAGAAGCACAATTTCGAAAATGTCACCTTAGTTTATTTTAAAGATGATGCAAATCAAAACAAAACACACACTGTCATTTTTAACAGCGCTTACAGTGACATTATTCTAAGGCATGGTCGGCGTTATCGCAAGATGGCGCATGTCATGACCTCATCTGTGACGATTCACGGGACATCGTTAACGCGCTCACGCTAATTCGGTACTGGTTTAAGCACGCTCCAATCGATTATTTCCCAACTCAGAACGCAGCTTATGTGCGCTGAATCGCTGACAGCTTTGACATTTGATAGTTTTTTTTCTTTTAAGTCTGACCTTGTCAGTGAATGACAAAAAAAAAGGTTTACTAAACAAACTATGGTATGCGACGACTTTTGAACGGGAGCCGTATCTGCAACACGGGCTAACTATCAGCAAAATCGCAGCTGTGCACTAAGACTTATATTCTATAGCATTCCGACGTCGGCGTCAGCGTCGCCGCGTAAGGTTCTAGGAGGAAGCACGAAGACCACAGTAGACAGTCAGTTACAATTTATTTTACTGAGAATCATGAAATAAGCATTCTTCTATAGAATGGTAGTCCAAATGGTCCACAGCATCCACACCATAGATCAGACTGATTTGTCTTCCTTCATGTCTGTCAGTCAGAGGGGCCCGTGGCTAAATAATAACCGCCACACGGGTCGATTCATCAGGTTAAGCTAGGCTTGCCGCGGTTTGTCTGTGGATGGGTGACCACCTTCACATACCGAGACCCCTCCGTGCCTCGGAAAGCACTTTAAGCTGTTGGTCCCGGCTGTCATTCATGGATCTTTGACAGTCGTTACGGGTCGTCAGAAGCCCGATCTCTGAGAACAAGCCTTACCAAGGGGTATCGTATTACCCCGTAACTGGGTTGTGGAGGTCAGATAGGAAGTCGCTCCATGTAAAATACTGGTACTCAGCTGCATTCGGTTAGACTGGAAGCCGATCCCGAAATAGTTTGGAAAGGCTAGGCAGATGATGATCATGTCTGTCAGTCAGATTTACTATTTGGTCAATGGTGGATAGTCTGTGCCTCTATAGTCTGTAGTGTGTGGGCACCACTGACCTCTATCATATATTTGTACAAGGTATAATACAGGTCAGTGGTGGGCACTGACCACTATTGCCTCTACTAGACAAGTCTGTGGGTCAGGTCAGTTCATAAACTTTAGTTTATGGGTCATAGATAAAATACTACGATGAACGATCAGTCTAAATATGATTGTACTCTGTGGGTCTGTCTGTCAGTCAGTCACAGCACAGAGTACTTTTGATAGACTGTCAGTGGCATAGACTAATATAATAAAACTGAGATAGACTGGCAACTGACGTTCTCGGTTTTATTTAACGATCAGCGCCCTCTGAACGCCAAGCAATGAAGTAAATGAAATATATCTATATGTATAGGTAGGTTCGTATGTAGATGGATGGTACCTACTTACATTGCTGTTTTATTTATATTTCGCTTTAGATACATATACTGTGTTTTACGTAAGCATACTTAGGACGATTTTTACAAACACATGTTTAAGTATCTTGGCTAGTGGAGTAAAGGGAACGAGATTAATAATACACAAATAAATAGCGAATGAATTTATTGATTACAAATTAATTTCGACACCTGTTTGCCTCTCTCGTTTCGCACCCTTTGTTTTAATAAAGTGTTCTCGAGCCAGTAGGAAGATGGGGTCAGTGTCATCACTTTCGTTAAAACGTTTCGAGGCATTGAGTAAAACGTAAAATAACACTACACTGAGATATTATGGTCCAAACTCCTTATAGAAGGCCTATCTACATGTATGTCACAAACACTTACAAAGTACAGTCTATGCTGGAATTTCGGTATAATATACGGAGGGACTTAATCACTGCAACGTAATAAATCACACAAAAACACCAAAAATTACAAGAAAAATGCGCACGAGCATACGAACACTCCAGTGGAAAATTTCTGGTGACGTTTAGTATCAGTGTTGCTAAGGTTTGATATCACTAAACTACTCATAAGATTCTATTATCCTTAAAATATCACAAATAAGACAAAATTTTAATAAAATACTTTACAAATCAATTATACTGTATTTTTAAATCATAATTATTTGTGCAACTGGACTAATTAAAGAAAAATAGTAAAAATTAACAAGAAGTTAAAGTACCAAATATTTGAAGCACAAAAAAGTGGTAACACTGCAATAAAAAGTTCCCTGTATGGGGGATAGATGGCACGATCCGCAATTTTAAAAAAATGTTCTAAGTTTCCAGGGCATGGTCAGTGGAACAGTGGAACCGGTGATGTGCGTACGTGTCGCACATCGGATACAATACAAATAACACGAGAGGAAGTTCGACTACATGTAACTAAAAAGCGTTTTATGAAAGAAATATATTCAAGCGACTAAGAAAATGGGTTCAAGCGGTGAGTTGCTATTATTAATTTATTAAATAATAAACCTGACCGTAGAAAGAGCGCGTTGACCAGGACCGTTATGTATTTATTATTGCTATGTATGTAACATCTCCGTTATTTAAATGAACTTACTTTTCTTTATATTTCTCTATACAAACTTCCAATAGCAATTTTTGTGTATCTAACGACATGGAACGTTTTCTGTGGAACAGCTGATACTAAATACAAAGGGAATGCTAATGATGCTATTCGGGCTATAGGTACCTTTTAAAATAACTAGGTCAACCCACTTATTGTTACGTAGGTAAAAACTAAGTGATTTGGACGCCAATAATGATATTATAGATAACTTACAAATCAAATCATAGACATAAGACGTAGGTGCTTACATTTGCTTTTCTATCAAAAAAAAATCTTACATACGAAATATGAATACAAATACGAATAATTATGATAACAGTTACAGAGGGTATTTTCTTCTGAAACTTTTTCAACGATGGCATCGAGTGTTGGATTACAAATTGAAAGATCACTTCTATTTGTAATCTGTGTTTAAGACTCTGTACCTACCATCGTTGACGAAGTTTCAGAACAAAATCTTCAGTACCTACACAATTTGAGCTTGATGTCTGATCTCAAATTCACATACCTACGTATCGTAGGTCGACCGCCATCGCCACAGAGCCCACAGATCATCGCCAGTATTCGCCAGTGAATAAATGATCAATGTTGTGTTGATATAAATAGAGTGTGGCAAGTTAGGGTATTTCCTTTTGCTTGTTTTGGGTGAATACGCAGTGGTAGACCGCGAAATTCAATTTTTTTTACGTTTTTTTTGCAATTCGCGACTTTAGTACAAAGTCGCGAATCATATTATTTTGATCAAGATATATGATTGTATTTACATAATTAGTCATTAGAATCATTGATATTTATCTCTTTTGGTTAGATTTGTTCCCTAAGCACTTTTCCTTATGCATTAAGGATTCTAATGATTATAATTCTGTGAATACGTAGAGACGCCAGCACATTAAGCTACCCGAAACTGTCAAATTTTCCCAATCAACATTGAACCTTATACTGTAGCGATAAAGTTGAAAATCTATTAAAGAAATTTGACAGATTGTAGTAGCTTGATGTGCTGGCGTCTGTACATGTTATAGTCGCGAATCATATTTTGATCAAGATACAACCTGACGATGACCTGAAAAATGTAAAAAAACGTAAGAAAAATTGAATTTCGCGGCCTACAAGAGCGCATTCACCAATCAATTCCATTCAATCAAATAATTTTTAAACAGTCGAGTGTCGGCCTGTAATTTAGGGATGATTCTCATTAGGGCGCCGGGCGGGCCGTGCCCGGGGCGGGCCGAGGCTGGGGCGGGGACGGGCCGGAGCCCGTCCGTGCTGCACGATTTATATTACGATTTATATTGCATTACGACGGACGCGTGGAGGGGGCGGGGCGGGACCGTGCAACAACCGTGGCGTCGAGTGGGCCCGGACGGGACACGGAACATGCACTGTGTAATATAAATTGCTTCATACAAAATGTATGTAACGTTTCAAATCCGTGCCCCGGGCCACGTACACGGCCCGCCCCGGGCACGGCCCGCTCTAATGAGAATCATCCCTTATGTTTGTTGGATGCTATAAGTATTTGCCATAGAACAATATATGAAATGCAGTTGTAGGTTCTTCGAAATAATTTGGCTCGTTTAGGTAGGTACTTATCTGAATAATTTTATTGGTGTCATACCTACTTATCGAAAAAAAATAATGCCTGTTTTTACTGACACTGCGCGACACGTGAATTAGCACATGTATGTAATACTAGCTTCTGCCCGCGACTTGGTCCGCGTGAAATTTCGTGTTGCCCCAACCCACCGCGTCGCATCGCATCGCCCTCCGCGCTGATACTTCGTTTTCGCGTAGCATTTTTTCTAACATGTCTTTGTTTTAAGTAGCCAGATAGCTTTCCTCAAGAATTGGGCTATCAAATGCAGAAAGAATTTGAATTTTCAAATCTTACTGATAGTTCCAGAGATTAGCGCATTCAAACAATTAAACTCTTCAGCTTTATTATTTGTATAGACTGATATAGATTAGTGAGGATTATTATGAACTTATTTTTTGTTTGTTTTATATCTAGATTTTTTAAATTGTAGGCGGTTTTAGTCATAACTTTTTCTGAGTGGTGTTTCTTTGATATTTTTTGTCAGTATTATTATGGCTAGAATGTGTCACATGTTGTGTAAAACACAAAACACCCAAGTTCTAACTACTAGTAGCTCAGAATTTGATCACAAGGATAAAATTTCTGTTGGCTTGGGAGAGAAATATATAATTTCTCGAAAACTACAAAATATCGCGGAACATACATAGGGTTCCAATAGATGGGTATTAGTGTCCCCTGACCACAGACCTTCGCTGGTACAGGTTTCCTGGAACACCCTGTATATTATGGATATGGATAAACCTAGTCTTAGGTGTCGAGATAGTAATAACGGGCATAAGTAATCAGTGAAATAATCACACCAAATCACCAATCAGATGACTGTTTACAATTCATTATCCATAGTTTGCAGCGGCTATACGCACGACGAGACCCTTTAACGTTAACGTTATTCTCATAACGTTCAAGTTGCAAAATAACATATGGTAGAAAAAAGTTCAAATCTCATAAGACCCAAGTCTCGAAACCTCCAAGTTGCAAAATATCTACATCTCAAAATGTTCAAGTTGCAAAATAGTCAAGTCTCCAAACATCCATGTCTCATAATATAAATTTTTTAAAAATGCCCTTACACCTACCGTCCTTTCCATAACCCATATTCCATTGACATTCGAAAACCTGTGAATGAACAAATGTAAACCTACTTCCTTACATAAAATATAGTATGATTGGTGGTAAGAGTTTCAGATCTGTAGAACGGTAATTTCAGAATATGTCGGACTCATAACTTGATATGAAGGAAACGTCTTATTTTTAAGAGCAGTGTTGAAGAGCTCAAATGATGTACAAATCGACTACCTATTAAAAGAAGTATTAAATAAATATTGAAATACTTAATCTAAGCGTATATTTTATTACGAATTTTACATTTATTCCTCAGCTATATATAGTTACCATCATATTA